>JAQFVV010000093.1:1898581-3098581 GCA_028023455.1 Epiperipatus broadwayi
TAAATCATACTTATTTAAGCTCAATATTTTTTTTCCGATTAAGTTTTAAATTTCATTTCAGTTTTTATTTCTCTCCCTTGCTTAAGCAATCATTTCATCTATACCATTTTTATTACCTATGCTATTTAGAAAGCTAGTGAAATTATCTTCACGAAATTCCGATAAAAAATAAATCAAGACAATTTTCTTTAAGAATATATATAGAAGTAAAATCATTTAATGTTTCAAGCAAAGTAAAAATTAAAACACGTTTAATTTTTAAACAATTATTTTTACTTACAAAAACTATATGCTGGATTAATTAATGTGTTCAATTTTATACACCAATACGTTAATAGATCACAGACCATCATGTTGTCTGATTCTGGGTGATTATATATAAAGTATAAATTTTTGCAGAATAATCCAGTATTTCTTTGTTGTTGTTTTTTCAGGATTTTCAATGATACAATTGCAACGTAACGAATGAATCTTTCTTATCACTGGTCATCCTCTTTTTCCTACATCTTCAATCTTTCTGAACATTTTACAGTTTTTTAATGAATTAAATCATAACATGATTAAATAGAATAAAATTATGGTTCTGCCATTAACAAAAAAAAAAAAGCTAAAATTACTTAGGTTCTGATCTAGCTAAAAATAAATTTGTGTATGTTTTTAAATTATATACAAGCAACACGTTAATAATAGCATTTAGCATTTTATTCTCTACATAATTACAATTTAACATTTAAATAACAAGTGTTATTATAGATCATAATGCATTTTTGCCTAGAAGACAGTTTAATATATAAATAAATACGTATAGTTATAGATTATAATAGGCAACACGTTTAATAACAGTGTATACACTTTTAATAAAACAGTAAAAATCTGATTTACATAAAATAATAGTCAAGTTAATTTTGATTTTTGTTAATGATATAACCATAGTTTATGAAGATGGTTTTCCCTTAAATAATATTACGAACCTTGTATTTCACAATGAGATTTAAAGATTATATATTATCATCACTGATTACCCCTGTCAATCCACTTCAGGATGAAAGTCTCTTCTAGTTTAATCTAGTTTAAGACTTGGCTTCTTTTCTCCAAATCACACACTTCATCACTCCCTTATTTCATCCTTCAATTTTGCATGTGGTTTCTTTTTAGATCTTTTACAGTTTCTGTGAGTCAAGAAAGTTATTAATAAAAATGGAAGAAAGAATAAGAAATGGATTTCTGTTCCATATTTGAAGAAGATATATAAAATTCTGAATGATAGGATAGTAAAAATGAATGAGAATATAAGTGTAGGATGGAAAAATAGTAAATCAATAAAAAAAGTTAATGAATAATGCACAAATAAGAAATGATAAGAGTGATAAGATAGGAATAGTTTATAAAATTATGTATAAGGGATATATTATGGTATATATAGATTAGTCAGTAAAAAGTAAGATAGAAAGGGGGAAGGACCATGACAGAACAAAAAGTAGGAGAGATATTAAGTCAAGACCATTTTGCCATTTTTTAGAATTTTTTTTTATGAAATGTAAAGAAAATATTGATGTGATCAAATATTGTAGAAACTATAAAGAAAGAAAAGTGTAGGAGACAGTACATGTAAAGAAAATAAAGAGAAATATATAAATTTAGTACAAGTCTCAATAAAATTGGGAGAAAATGGGCATTAAATAAAAATTGGAAAGTATAAAAACATTTTTAGTATTGAGCTTGGTCACTAGAGGGTATTCTAAGATAATATGTAAATCACATGACATTTTGAATTAACATAACATCATGACAAGGTTCAATTTTGAACAAAAGTCGATTAGATAAAAATAAATATGTAATTAAGATATATAGTTGGCTATTAAAGTGATTATGTTTACATATTCAATTCAATGAGAAAGTATATAAGAAAGACAACATAACGTTTTTTTTTTTTTAAAAAAAGCATCAAGTGATATAGTGTAACCTATGAAATTGATGATTGATGAGCAAGCGCTGCCAATTGTTAATGCCAAATTGTAATCTATAAAAAATGAAATGAAAAAACAACATATAGGTCAAAACATTGCTCAATAATAGCTAAGTTCAGTGGGATTATACAATGAATGTCATGTGCAAAATAAGAAGATATAGAGGGGAAGCATTTATAATAAAATATTATGTAAATGTAGAGTGACATTGTTAATAAATCAAAAGAAGGAGAAATTTCAATCCAATCTAGTACAAATAAAAGAATCATAATATTGTGAGCATATACCATTAAGGTTAGATTTAAATATCTTCTGCAAATATTTACTACAACTACCTTTTTTTATTCATCTTCGAAATATCTAAGCATCTCATTGCTCTGATCAGATAAAAATTATGTCTAATTCTTTTAAAACTTAGAAATATTCTTTTAAAATCTATGCCACATAAGATCTATCTGCTGAATGTATTTTCTTCATTATTAAAATAAATTTAAGTAATATGGTTCGTTAACAAATTGGGGTATCTCAGGGTAATATGATCTCATTTAAATTATAAAATATTTTTTGACTCTTTAGATTTATTCAATATTGAATGAAATCCTAGTTAATAAAATAAATAAGACATATTCTTCCTCTTAGCTAATGTCTTATCACAATTATATAATAATAATAATAATAATAATACCCCCCCAAAAAAAAAAAAAAAAAAAAAAAAAAAAAAATATATATATATATATATATATATATATATATATATATATATATATATATATATATATATATATATATATATATATAATATAATAATATATATAAAACACTATTATTAACTTTAATAAATATGATCTCCTAGTTTTAAAATAAGATAATTAATAATCAAGAATTACACTCTAATGTTAAGAATGGGTATGGGATTTAATAGCCATTCTAAATACCTTAGAATAATCTACTTAAACATCTTATAAATATTAACAAGGTTTTTGTAAAAGTAATTTTATCATAAAATAATAAATATGATCTTCAAACATGAAAATGATTTTAAAATAAATATGCAATGTGATATGAAATAAGCAAATTGAATGAATTAAATTGATCCGAAGTAATACATCAAATTATAATTCTTTATTAAGCAAATACATCTTTCTAGTAATGCTTAAATAATTCAATAAAGTCACACTTATTAGCTTCAATACTCATATACTATTTTAGCAACTATACTTAAAAATAATTTATAATATTTTCTAAATACTTAAATTTTTATTCAATATGTGAAATGATTTCTGGTTGATAAATGGAATAATATGAACATATGACTATGAAAAAATTTTAAATAACAAGTAATCATAATTACAAATATTCCATATTTGAGTCCACATAGCAAAAGACTTTCACAACTTTACTTCTTCAAAATTATGACAGAAGACTTTAAAAATTTGCATCATAATTTATAATAAAAAAAATTCAATTGGATTAAATAAAATAATCCAGCAGATTAAAATAAACTTTCTATTATTTAATTACCAAAAAGTTCTCACATATCAATGCATTCATACAATGATAATAATCTTCATATAAGTAGTGTCCCTTTTATGAATATTTAACATGCTCATTAATAATAGCTTACCAATTCAGTGATGCAGGAATGATAAGACAAATGTATATTGTCTATTTAATGCCTAAGTAAACTTTTAAAAATTTAAAATTATTTATTTATTGTATTTTGTCCTCATTATTAACAAACTTTCACATTTACAATGAATTATTCACATTTAAGCCAATCAACAATATTATAGAGATAAGGTAGAATTCCTCAATACCTTGATAAAACCACTAAAGTGCCAGGTAAAGCCATGATAAAAAGATTACACATGCTTTATTAAATATACTACAAATTACAAACAAATTCCATCTTCCAATAATTAAATAAAGCAAAATATTAAGTAAGATGGCATAGATCATAAGAATGCATCTATTTTTGAGCACTAATAAAGAATCTAGGTCTTTGTCACTAGATAGAAAATAATAAGACTGTGCATCAGGGACAAAAATATTAAATATGGATTGTCTTACAATAGGGAGAGTCTCAACTACTATCTCTGATATATATATATTCTAACCTCCCCCCGCGCATTCTCACCCCAAAATATATTGTTTATTACGAATATTACGGGTTCTAGCTCAGTTAACAAATAAATAAATGAAATATTCAGCATTAATTAAAATGATTACTAGCTCTAATTTTAAAATACAAATACGGTTCAATTTTAAAAGGAATTAACAAATATTTACTATTTTCATGAGACATGGAGTGACAATACAGGGAACGAGATAGACTACATTGAGCCATTATCCCCACGATACTACCTCAATGGCATAAGAACACTATCTCCCCTTTTTACTATACCAAATAACTAACTCATAGTATTCTTACGACTTTCTGAGCTCTATTCACTACGATTAAAATAATAATCATATCTTAATCTTCTTTATAACAAGAATCTAGCTCAATTAAATAAAATGAAGTAAAATAAAATAAAATCTCAGGTTCATAAATTGTATTCTAACTGATTTAAAATTACGGTAGTAAAATATGAAAAGGGAATTTTATGTCATAATCTACTACACAGCAACTAATAATAATAAAAATAATAATAACAATAATAATATAATATAATCTTCTTTCTTCCTAAATGAAATAAATAAATACGTACGTGGTAGTATTTTAATAATCTGACAACAGAATACGTGTGGCAACATTAGCATATAATTTAATGTAATATTGTGGCAACCGACTTATGACCAATAAATAATATAAAATTATGATCTTTTAATTTTAACATACCAATAAATTCTCAAAATTCTTATAACACTTTTATGTTTACCTTTTGTGCAAAATTTATATGTCTGTTTCAATTATAAATGTATCGTGATTTCATGCATCCATGTGGAGAAATAACAACTCGGACACAAAACTTTAAAACAAATTTAAAACAAAGTTTATTAACAACATAAATAAATTAACAATATTTTTACACTATATACATTGGATATCCCTTACTTACATATCTCAACTTAGTTTATTAGTTTATAAAATGAAATCAAAATATTATTTACTTTTCCTAGTAAATCTTATTTTTTTTTTTTTTAACGCTTAAGAAAATACAGTATTATTACTTGATTTATTATTATGGTTAGCTTATTACAAAATGCATTTCTTCTATGATTATCACAAACACTTTTCATCCCTAATATTATTAAAATTATATTTTTTACAAAATTTACATTCGTAGTAAAATTCTACAAAATAACAAATTTTAGTTTTATATTGGTTGTATGGAATCTTACAAAGTCAAAACATTGGTCTACATTCGGTATTAGGTTTTTATTGTTCATTATCCGATGTTTATTAATCCTAATATTCTCATTCAAGCCTTACTTCGGATGATATAATTACAACTATTAATATACCATGCACAAGTATATGTTTATTATACATTATTGAACTATTTTCTTAATAAATATGCAATACTTATTTTCTAAATATTATTAAAAAAAAATTCATTCAAATTTTATTATCACTTTTAAAATACTTGGTTTAGATTTCTTTTCAAAATCTTATATTCATTTCTGAATTAATTTTACAATGTATTATATGATTCTTTCTCTCTTTATGATATTTTGGATTTTCACTTTTAAAGTTACACAATTCTATACATTCCAGCAAATAAACTATTCTTACATAAACGATAACATATCTTCAGTTCTATTTTATTCATTATTTCTTTGAAAATATCTTTCTGACCGATGCAGATTCACGAAATAAGGATAGCGAAGATAGATGCATAGGATCAAAATACAACTAGAATATTACTCATCATATACCTTGACAATCATGGCACAGTGAATTAAAAGACACTATAGAGGAGTGACCTTTACCTGTCTACCAACCTCTATCATAGGAACGATGCTAAAGCTATTTCTTCAGCTTTATTCTAACATCAAAAGTTTAAAGATATGCAAAACACTGTCCAAACTATATGTGTTCAGTTATAGGGCCTAGTTAACTATACTGAAATCACACAAAACTAAATATGATCCAAATCCTTTATTTTTCCTATTTCTTAAAAAAAAAAACATCATCTTGGTTTCCTCTCCACTAGTACTTCCAAGTCACTATCCGATCTTATTTCTCAAGATTTTTTCTATACTGTACATCGACAAATACATATCTGCATTACTAACAATAATAAAATTCATTGGTATTTTAAAACTATTCCACTGTTCTATATGACAGCTTGCTTACTACTTTCCTCCATATATTTAGTCATATAAACTACTTAAATATCTGAATACTTTATCACATGAAAGTTCAAAAGAATCACACAATTGTTCTGTTAAATTATATTATTAATATACTTTAAATAAATTGTTGCATGCATAATCCGAATTACTCCTATCTCATAATATGTTAAAAATGTTGTATAAAATGTGTACATATAATTTAAACTTTCACACTTCATTCTTAGGTCAATAGATGATCTAAAAAAAATACATTATGCATTATAAATAACTATTAAAATTACCAAACGACCTTTATCTCCTCGATCGCATTCCGTAGGCTTCACCATCCATTTGATCCTTGTAGATATAAGATTCACATCCATACACTTTATTTTTAAACACTATTTCTATAATTTTATCAAGTTATTATATTTAAATTTTAATATTAATAAATTTATGTTTTATGTTTTCCCTAATCTCACATAACATTTTATATTTTAAAATAAATTAGTAAAAAATATTCCAAACTATATTTACTGTACTTCTTCATCAAATTTCCTTGAAAACCGTTCATACTAAAGCTAAAAAAAAATGTTTATTATTTCTTCTTCAGTCACTTAATGTTCTCCTCCCTGCTTGTTCAATTTTAAGGTAAAACAATTATTGCTCTGTTTAATAAATATTCATAGATGACAATCCTTGGTTTTTTATAATATTTAATACAATTATTAATTATGATATCAATTAATCCCGTAAAGAAAACGTCTACATATTCTCTTCTAATATTTTCTGCTAATATTTTCCCGCGCGACTTTTATGATGCATCTTCTAGGTACTTTGATTTAAATATTCAGTAAATTTTTCTGTCTCCATGGATTCATTTCATTAAGTATATTAGATTTATATTTTCCAAATCTTTATCTTTATTAAGCATTTCTCTAATGAACACTTTATAATATTTTTAATTCTTCTTAGAGAAAGTTTTTCGGTTCCTTTTTCATAAAACACAATAGCTCTTTCATATTATTATTCTGTAACTTTTTTCCTTCTTTTAAAATTCTGGTACTATATACTTTATAATGTTTCCTTTAAAAAGACAAACATTCTTTCTTCATTATAACTTTTACATAATTTTTTTCTTTATGATATACGCATCTTAATTTTCCCATAGAGAAGAATAAAAAAAAAAACTTCGGAGTAGCCTTTTAAAATTGTGCGTCATAATTTTTCCTGACGGCAAATAACTTCTCTTTTAAGTTTTCCGTATAACGTCCAAATTATATTCCTCTGAGTTACAATAATAAGTTTCTGGTTGAGCATAAATAAAGCTGTATCAAGGCACTTTACAAATATTTTTCCTTTCTCATAACTTCTATATACTGTTTTCTGTAGTACTTCCATTTTTACTGCAAGGTTTTGGCTAAACTTGAATAAAATATCCTGGTAAGAAAACTTTTAAATTAGCCCTCCATTTAAAGGCAGTTCAAAATATTATATGTTAAAATAAAACTTTTAAAATAAATATAAAATTTTTAAAAATTATAACACTTTTCTAGCTTACGATCTTATACAGCTAAAAAAATATGTTACTCCTTCCTTTACTTACACATTACTTTCTCCCGCTCCGTCTAATTCTTATATTTCGTCTGCTAAAATACCTCCGTTGATTGGTTAATTACTTTTTAGCGCGAACAAATTTACACTTTTTTAGTTTTATAACAGACTAGACTTTTTTAAAATAAAGAATTTATGACGTCATGTTTTAAAATATTACTTAAAATAGTAATTTTAAACTCAATTATAGTTTTATCAAAGTCATTTATTTTTTTTAAAACAATTATTAAAATAATATTTAATATCTATTTTAATATTAATATTTAATTTATCTTGTTTTTATTTAAATAAAATATTTAATTTTTTTATTAACTGTATTCAACTTTTAAACACTACTTAAATATTACATCATTTAAACATTTAAAATAACTATTTAATATCTCAACATTCATTTCAACGATAGATAGCAATTACATTTAGTTCCATAATTCACAAACTTTATTATTATATTCTAACAAGCGTGTGTGTGAAGGTATATAATATACAGTCACATGATTACTAACTTTATCAGATGATTTGATTTTTAATTTACGTCTCGGTCTAAATTACCAAAACTGATCTATTTTATAAAATTTTGAAAATAATTTAAAAATGTAGAACTAAATATAATTCTCACCATCCCAAAGTTTATCTTAAAATATTAGATTAAATTTGAATATTAATTATAATTATAATATTACATATAGCGTTTATTTAATTTATTAGTTTTAAAACATTACAATTGGATTGTTAATATACTTTTAACTATTTATAGCTGTATTATTTTATATGGCCAGCTTTTACAACCATAAGCAAGGATATAATTAAGCTTTATTTAACTGTTTTTTTTTAAAATAATCCATTACACTTTTACATACCAGGTAATTTTCAGCCTTAAATTGTACTATAAGATCTAATCGATCATACAATTATCAATATATTACACAAACGTATCTTAAAATTTAAAATTTTTTAGTAATTAACCATTCTACCTTATTATGACCTATAGATAAGGGAACAATATATATATATATATATATATATATATATATATATATTAGCATACAAATGCTAGCAAGACAATAAATAATAAGAAAGAGATAAATATTGCCATCTCTTGAAAAATAACAGCAAAATAATGATAGATACTAACATTACCATTTTTAAATATAATAGCATATGTAAGCACTGCTAAAATAGAGAGAAAAAATATATCTCTAACAAAAATATTATGGCTAACAAATATGAAATATGATAAATAACAATAATTAATGCTAAATATGGCTCTATTAGCATTAGACAATAAATAATCATAAAATGAATAATAGAAACATGCATCTACTTATTCAACTTTCAGCATAACAATATACCTTCATAAATAACTAATTCATATATAAAAAGGGAAAAATACCATTTTAAAATATGCAACTATTCTGAAAACTTATAGTATGCAAAAATCATAAATAAATAATTAAAGTCATTTACCATCAAATAAATAAATTAAAGAACCATCCTTCTTTCTGTTTTAATCATTCTCCATTAAACTGGAACATGAAGAGGTATGTTACAAACAACATATTGTGGATAGGAAATATGTCCAACCTATAATACAATATAACTTATAACTATAATATTAAAATCTAGAAAATAATTATGAAATATAAAATGTGTTTCTTTTGGAAATCCTTGGTAAAATTTCAAATAATCATGCTAGCAAGTACAAGATAAATTTATGGCCATTCAAACAAGTATTCATATATTTAAATGATATGTTGATTAAGATGCAAATAAATAGTTCACTAGTATTTAAATTCAAGTTTTCAAATTAATTCACATATAAATTATCTTAATTTGTAATATTAATATTAATATTTTTTAATAATTTTCTAATAAATAATATTTATCCAACATTATCAACTATTTTCAGGAAAAATATTTAATTCAAATATCATATTAATGACTACAGTGGTCTCCATAGCAACCTTCAGAGGAAAGAAATAACTTACAGGTTTTAAAACATTTTGCAGGCATTATAAAATAATTAAAATGTAAAAAAGTTATTTAAGTTTATTAAAAATAATGTCACTTTTGCAGATATATTTATTTTTTGATTTTATGAAGTGGAAAACTTTTAAATCCTTCACAAATCATCATTATTGTCAACCATTATGAATATATTGCAGGATGAAAATCTCTCCAAATTCAATCCATCTTTTCCAATTTCTAGCCTCTCTTCTTTATATTACCCCTGCATACTTTCTTATTTTATCCATCTATCTCACATGTGATTGCTTTGGTCTGGATCTTTTACAATCTCTTGGAATCCAGTTTAAGATTTCAATTGTTCATCTATTATCATCTCTTCCAGCAATATGTCTAGTCCATATCCACTTGTCTTTTAATTCTTTCAACAGTGTCAATAACACCTATTTGTTCTCATACCCATATATTGTATTTTTGATCTCTTCTTATTACTCCTAACATACTTCTTTCCATACTTCTTTCATGGTCTAAAGTCTGTTGTTGCTCTTTCACTAAGTGTCCAAATCTCAGATCCATAAGTCAAAACTGGTAAAACATATTTATTAAAAACCTTCCTTTTATACACATAGATATATTTTCCTTTAGTATTAAATAATTTTTACCAAAAGCACTCCAACCATGATTAATCATTGTTTCCATGTAAACAGTAATAATAAGTGAATTATTTTATTTGTGGATTAATAAGTTAATATTTATTTCAATAAGCACAAACACATTTTTAAATATAAAATTATTATTAATTTAATATTTCTTTTGTAGATTTAATAAATTTGTAAATATCTGAAACATTTATTATATAAAAAATAAAGTTCTTATCTGGAATTGCAAGTCTTTTACTTTAGCTAAATAAATTCTGGACAATATTTGACATAAATATATCAAGGAATTGTTAATACTTTCTGTAACATTCTTGCCAATAAGAAACTTAAATATTTTGTGGCAACTTTAATTATAATGCAGACATTCAAATGAACTTTAAAATTGACAATAGTTCTTGATTCATTATAATGGTAAATAGTAACTGTTGAAATTATCCAACACAAAAAATTTAAAAGTTATTCCTTTAAACATTGAAATAATAAAATAATATTACCATTAAAGCTGGCAGGTATAAAAATTTTAGTTCCTTTGGTGTTTAAGTTCAGATAAGTACGCCTAGATAGTTTTAGTTCAGCCTGCCCAACTGAGCTTTAAAAAAATAAAATTTAAAAAAATTACTTTTTAAAATTTAACTGGAGTTTTAAAATTTCAACTGCTACAAATAAAAATGAAATTAAAACTGATTGAAAACCTTGAGCAGGTGACAATCTCACCTATTTATACTATTAATCATATGACCATTTTACAAAACTTTTGATTAACTTTTTAACCGTAATTGTATAATATTGTCATAGTCTTTAAGAAATAAATTTTTTATGATAGTTGTGTGTATAAACCTTGTTAAAACAGTCTATCTTAATACTTAATATATTTATTGATTTTATAAACTATCAAGTTATACATATATACATTGTACTAATGTTTGTGTGTATAGCCAAACCCATATCACATAAAAAGTATAACGAAAATAATAAGAGCCATAAGTGATAAATAGATGAAATGAATGAAGGCTATTTCTAAGCTTGTCCATACAAGAATAATAAAGGCTGCAATTTTAGAGGTAGATAACCCAGGTTAAAAGGAAAATATATATAAATCTTAGCTTGGCAGAAATGTTGTTGACCAGAGGCTATGAAAAATTTGCCTATATAGAGAGATAATTATATAACAGACATGAAAATCTATTCCAAAGCTTGCCCATGCAAAACCAATAAATACCACGATTGGAGAGATGGACAACCCAAGTTATAAGAGATAATATATAAAATAAGAGCCTGGTAGAAACATAGCTGATCAAAGGCTAAGTAAAAGGCCCTACAGATAAGTAGATAACAAGTGATAATTATAAGTAGATTGACTTTATGCCCACACCCACAGGCAAAACATTGTTTTCATTTATATACAATAATGAAATATTAAGCACAAGGTGTCTGATACTTTTAGCAAATTTAAAGTTTATTCTACACACATATATATTTAACACTATTATAACTTACCATTATTTAAAAGGATGTTAATTAATATTTGATTTTAATATTTGAAGATTTATTTCATTAAACCGGATAACTTTACAACAATAATAAACTCTTTCTAAAACAGATTTTATTCTAAGTTGTCAAATACTTTAAAAAGCAAATGGAATTATTCAATATGTACTCTTAAAAATATAATAAATATCAAAATTCAATAAATTTATAAAACCTAATAACTAATAAAATTAGAATATCCATAAACTGAAATTAATTATACCTATACAAATTTGTATATCAATAAAATTAGGTAATAGGAAACTTACCTATGATAAGATCTACATATATGTTTATAAATGGAAATTCAATCATACTTTGCTTACTGAAATATATAATAGAATTCATATGACTGCAAGTTTGTTAGTGTTACAAACTTTTGGTTTCAGTAAATCATTTGAAGGAGTGTCTATTCTTGTGTCCATTTTTGTGTTTTATTTCTGTTTACGAGTTAGTTGAGAGAGGTTTCAGTGTTGAAATTGTTAATTACCAATTTCAGAAGGGTATTTCCTAGGAATTTAAATTATGCTGGAGAATGAAGTTATTGCTTGATGCAAGAAGTCTGTCTTTTGGAAATGCCTAGTCACACATACTCATGAAGACTGCGAATGGATAGGCTGATACATTCATTTTACAACGCCAAGCCACATGTCATAAAATAAGATATAAATGAAGACTCTTAATTGCAATGAGATAACTAGTGACGAGCAACGAGAGCAGCTTATAGATGTAATCACGAGTCAAGAATAGTATGAATATTTTAGCAAGCTTTTATAAGGCTCACTGTCCATTGTTCTCTCACCGGAATTTCTTAGAATATTCTAGATTAATATAAGATAAAATATTTTCAATTAAGCCATCATATTTTTTTTAATTAACAAATTCTTACATTTCAAGCTAATTGCTTGTAATTATAAAATTTCTATACATTGTTTAATTTTAGATTCTTCATCACTAAAGATCAAAAACAACATTTGGCAGATTAAAATATTTAAAATTATTTTATATGAGAGATAAAAGAAATGTTCTACAAAGTTCGATTTTTTTTTAAAAAAATAAAATATTATATATCAAGTGTTGTTAGCCAAGAGGTCAGTGCAGCAGCCTTGCAAGCAAGCAATGTTTGTAGACGGTTGTTGCGGGCTCGCCTCCCGACCAATGCTATGACATATGAAAAAAAAATATTACATTACATTAACTAATAAATATAGGGGATTTGAAACAGACTTTCAAGCACCTTTCAACTATCCACACTATCTCATATCACTGATACACATGACCACATACATGTAGAAAAGAAATAATCAGCAATATACGTACATATTTCATGCTGAACCAGCACTCATCAGTTGATCCAGATTATCTCCCACATATATATATAATCAGTGCTCAGTTTATATTAGCATAGCAAATCTTCATACTTTAATGGGCAGGCTTCAAAATAATTTACATATTCGTGTGTGTGTGCGCGATATATATTATCGGACTTACTATAACACAAGTTTAATCAAAAAAATACAAATTAATTGAAAATTAAAATTTAGCTGAACCAACTGATATGTATACACATATATTTGAGACCTAGCAAAAGCTTCTCAAAATATTACATTCAAGATCATAAGATACAAACTATGAAAAAAAACTTGACATATTAGAATGCAAATTGCTATTTATCACCATCAAAAGAGTGAATTCTCTTCTGTTCACTACTAGATTTTTATGTAACAAATTCAGACATCAACAACAATATGCAAGAATAAAATCAGATAATTTTGAATTCATTACAATTGTTTAAGAATGTAAGTTATAATTTAAAATATATATAACAATACATAATTTAATATACAAGAACTTTGCTACATTTGCAATGCTATACATCCTATACATTGTTAGCAAACATTATCACGAAATTTAAATAAATATTTATTGCATACTCATTTCATGCAATTTTTTTTTTTTAATTTTTCTATCATTATGTCATTTTTCACAATATATATTCACTCTTTCATAATTATAAAATATCATTTTTTCAGCTGCCACTAAATACAAATATATTGCCTATACTGAACTTAAATGTAATTAGATGGAATTTGAACTCAGACTTTCAAGTTTCTACAAATATTCACTCCATCTTATATACAATACATATAAAAAAGATAAATGATCTCTAAAATATATGTATTTCATGCTGAACCAGAGCTCATCAGTTGGTCCAGATTACCATCTCCCACATACATATATAATTAGCACTCTGTTTATATTTAGCAAATCTTCAAGCTTTAATGGATAGGCTTCAGTCTTCTCCATACTCCTCTTCAGCCATTCTTATTATTGAAAATCTGATGATGGAATATTCAAAGCTCTTCTTGATGCCAATCTTATTATCATATCTCAGTTGCCTTTAAGTCATTCTGACCTCTTAAGTATAGGACCTTAATGTTTCCTTTTAAATACACAGCAAAGGGATGGGCAAAACACAAGCTGAATATGTAATGTTTAAATACAAGAATATTGTCTATATTGAACTTAATCAGAATTTCAATGATAAGGATGGCTGAAGATTTGGAGGGTAAAGAATATTGAAGCCTGTTCATTAAAGTTTAAAGATCTGTTGTCTTAATATAAATTGAATACTAATTATATATATATGAATGGGAGATGATGATCTGGGACAATTGATGAGTGCTGGTTCAGCATGAAATACATATATTTCAGAGATCATTTATTTTTTTACATTATGTGATTATAATATTTATTTTTATAAAGTGCAAACAGTATTAAAATTAAATTGAGAGACTGTAAAACCTCTCACACTCATTACTATAACAGCCAATCAGATCGTAAATACAAGACAGAATTTAACAAGAATAGGGTGGTCCACCCTATTCTTTACTTGTCTTTTTATATATCCAAGCCAGTCTAAAGTACTTAGATCTGAAAGCATGAATATAAATATCTTCACACTTAACTCACTGAATTTAAATTACAAACACACAGCGTGAAATCCTACGATTTACTACGTAGTAATTTTTAGATGTTATGACATGCAGTAACATATGTAAATAATATTTATTTTTATAAAGCATGAACAGTATTGAAATTAAATTGAAAGCCTGCAAAACCTCTCATTCTCATTACTATAACAGCCAATCAGATTGTAAATACAAGACAGAGAATTATTTACATACATTACTGCATGTTATAACATCTAAAAACTACTGCATAGTAAATTGTAGGATTTCACGCTGTATGTTTGTAATTTAAATTCAGTGAGTTAAGTGTGAAGATATTTAATATTCACACTTTCAAATCTAAGTATTTTAGACTGGCTTGGATATATAGAAAGACAAGTAAAGAATAGGATGGACCACCCTATTCTTGTTAAATTCTCTGTCTTGTATTTATGATCTGATTGGCTGTTATAGTAATGAGCGTGAGAGGTTTTGCAATCTCTCTGTCTTGTATTTACGATCTGATTGGCTGTTATAGTAATGAGCATGAGAGGTTTGCAATCTCTCAATTTAAATTAAATTATATGATTATGTGTATTGGTTATATAAGATGGACTGGGTAATTCTAGGGAGATTGAAAGTCTGAGTTCAAATCCCCTCTAATTAATGTATGAGTTAAGTTTAGACAATATACTTGTATTTAAGTAACACATATTCAGTCTGTATTCTGCCCATCTTTCTTCTATGTATTTAAATGGACATATTAAGGTTATATATGTGAGAGGTCAGGGTAATTTAAAGTCAACATGTGAATGTCGATAAGATTGACATTAAAGGGCTTTGAGCATTCCATCATCAGATTTTCAATGATAAGGATGGCTAAAGAATTGGAGGGTGAAGAAGATTGAAGCCTGTCTGTTAAAGTTTGAAGATTTGCTATCTTAATATAAACTGAGCACTGATTATATATATGGGTGTGGAAGATGGTGATCATGGACCAATAGATTAGTGCTGATTCAGCACAATATATATATACATATATATATATATTGGAGATCATTTATCTTTTTCACATGTATTTGGTCATGTATATATAAGTGACTACTACACTATTCTCATATTTAAATTTGCTATTTTATCTTTGTAATATACATAGAAATAATCTGACTGACTGCATTCCATAGCATCTATCTTTTATATTGTTAATTTACATGTGAGCTTGACTAGATAAATAAATAATGTGAAAAAAATGAGATGGACTTATCTATTATCATGTATGCTGTTGTTACAGTGACTCATTTGCCTTTATGTGTACTGTGGAGAAACAAAGACAACTTTAGGTGTGAGAATACTGCAACATACATATATATATATATATATATATATATATATGTATTGAAGCAGTCAATCTTAGCTTAAGATTGTGCTTCATGTTTCTACCTACTAACCTGGGTTTAAATCCCTATTTCCCATCTTGCTCCTTTTGTTGTGTATATATTTGAGATGCGTGCCTAAATTATAAAATTTAATGTTTCAATAACATGTTTAAAAATTATTATTAATTCTTTTTATTAATTATTAGTTCTTTTTTATTAAAGTATTATAGATGCGGCTCAAATATATACATAGAAGCAAAACTTACTAACAAAATATTGATGTTTTTAAATATTTATTATATGTCATTTTTGGCTTTTTTTTTTTAAATTGCTTGTTTTTCTATTAAACTGTATATTTTTTATAAAACCCAATATGAAAGATGTGACTGTTGTTAATTGTCCAAAAATAATTAAAGAGAGGTATTTTTTTAATTAAAGTTTTACTTAAAATAAATGGGATTAAGTAGATTAAAGATTTTCTTTTGTTGAAAACATGTTGTCAAATCTATTTCTAATCTGGAAATAGATTTGAATTTATTTTGGACATTATCTAACAATTGCATCTTTCAAAAACAACTGATAAAAGAAAAAGTATAAAATGACTGAATTTTGGAGAATGGGTTAGATTAGCTACTATTGAGAGAAGTGATTGCTACTAGACACTATGCTGTTTTGAAATCTAAAAATGATCTAGTAAAAGCTTTTCCGGACCCTTGTGTGTCGTCTTCCATGGCCATAGTGTTCTGCTACCCTGGAATGAAGTAAAGGCCTGATGGAGAACTTTAAAAATGCTAATGGAGAAGCTTGCTGTCACCAAGAAGAATTCATTTTGGATCCTCAATTTGCCATGCATGAAAATAGGTTTATTAAATTTGCATAAGGTAGCCTTACTAATCTCAAATCCTGCTATCAAGATTCTAAAGTATTGTTTAATTTTCTATCTTTTAAATTAATGTTTTTTATATATAAATAACATGTAATTTGCTCTTAAATAATTTATATAAATTTAATTCTCTCTCATGTGCTCTTAACTTTCTTTAACATTGATGCGGTCATTTATTTATATGTATTTATTATTTGATTTATATATCTGTTATTGATATGCCAATTTCAAACAATCTGACAAGCTTAATTTATAAAAATCTTTTCTGTCATTTTAAACTAAACCTTCATGAAAAAAGTTATTGACATTCCCTTTAAATATACATATATAATGCATTGTAAATTAATACGTTCACCAGATTGTTTTATGAATCAACATTTTAGGTTCGTTTTTAATATAAAATTGATTTGTTTAACTCTGAAAATCCAGAACTCAAGCTAATTAACACTCTGAAACATTTATTTTATAATTATTTATTAAATTCTGAAAGGGTGACTTATAATTTGTTTCCTATATAACTGCTAATCTTACTTCATTTTCCATACTCTTAAAATATCAAATATAGTATTTAAATATTCCAGTTATTATAAAAATCACGAAGTTGGGATTGAATTATTTTAAATATCAGAAAAGGGATGGAGAAAATCTTAATGTTTCTTTTACTAAACCAAATCTTAACATATATTTTATTAATTTGAAATCTAAATCTTAATGTTTCTTTTGCTAAATAAAATCTTCAAGTATATTTTAGTAAATGAAATCTAAATTTCTTTATATATATTATAATTGCATTGCGTATTATAGTATTCAAACAAGGGGCATTTATTTTAAAGCTATAAAATTTTATTCAATGTTGTTAGTGACATTCATTCGTACTGCGTTTCTGTCATTTAGCCTATCTTCATATATATATATAAAAAAAAAAAAAAAAATAAATATTTAAAAAAAAAAAAACCAAATCACATTTATTTTTTTTTTTTTTTTTTAACTTTGAAATTTTTATTTGATTTATTTTTTTTTTTTTTTTTTTTATTTTTTTTATGTGCTTCTAATCTGGGAGTTGCGACAAGTTTGAACCATAGATTTCTTTTCATACCTCATTCCATAGATAGTTGAGCTATCTGGATCCACATTTATTTCGTATAAAATGCCTCTGGCAGTGATCCTGTAAGTTTGGCACATGCTATGCATATTCACTTCGTATAGATAAAAGGCCTCTCACATCGGTTACACCAGCAAAAGTCTGGGCCATGCCATGCCTATCCACTTTTCTCTAAGCACTACCCAAGAAGGGGGTGTGAGATTTCATTTTCATCCAGAAGCATGACCTTTTCCTCTTAGTTATTTTTAGGCTATTATGTCAGCACAGCAAACTTCTATTTATTATTATTTCTTTTGCTTCATGACCCAGTTTTAATGCTCTAATATTAAAATTAACCTTTGCTTAAAATATATATAAATGCCAACTACTTCTATTTTATTAATTTAATTTATTTCAGTCTTATACAGTCCCACCATCGTAATTTATATATCTATTTAAGAGTATCTATGTACCTTGGGAAAAATAAAGCGTTCATCTTACTATTGTTAAATGATTTTCATTAAATATTTTATCATAGTTTCAAATATAATCTTTTCAAATGTATTTTATTTATTTTCACAACCTTTAATGGCGTGAAAATAATTTATATCATATGTATAATGAATTTCATAACACTCCCCTAAATCATATGTTAGTCACCACGTTTTAGAACCGTAAATCAAAGCGTTAATGGCAGTATTATGTAATTCTTTCTAATATTTGATTGGCATTTTAATATTGGACCCACCAAAGATGTGTGTTTATTTGTAATATATTATTTAGCTAATAAAGAGCATATGAGAAGTAATAGCATGAATGACACTATGTAATCATCTACTACTTGCTCATTCACGCACATACTAATGTACTTAATTTATAAATGTATATAAATAATTTTTTCATTATATTAAACTATATTTTATTGTCTAACTTATTTGAGTAGTTCGAATTTCTTTTCTCCACTTCCACATATTACAGCCATGCTTATATATTTTTTAGTTTAGTCATAGTATTTTTTTTTTTTCTTTTTTTTTTCCCTTTTTTTTTTTTGTGGGGGGGGCCCAATAATTTAAGCATTTTGTGAGTTCCAGCACAATATATATATATATATATATATATATATATATATATATATATATATATATATATATATATATATATATATATATATATATATATATATATATATATATATATATATATATATATAAACTAAAATTGTTCTGCAAATACAACAATATTTTATAATCATTAAAGGGTATGTCAACATTGTTTTGATCCAGGTATTGTTAAAATAGTTTATGAAAAATAAAATGATTGTGGGGGGTGGGGGTAAGTATATAAAGCAGAGAACTAATAGTATTTAAATAGGTAAGCATTGGAGCTTTAAAATGTAGTTATTTAATATTAAAGTGTTATAGTTTGTAAAGTGTTATAGTTTGTTAAAGTATGAGTGGGGCATTAATGTGCTGAAAGTATACTAAGATTTTGGGTTTTTTTTTTTTAATTTAATATTCCATTATAGTGATTTTGAACTTTTAGTAAAGTTTGTAATTATGTTTTAATTATTAACCAAAATTTCTATTAAAAATAATCACAATACTAATTGTCTTTTATATAAAGCTTTTAACAATTTTAAAATAAATTTACAGGTTCTTTCTTACCATGCTACTGCTTGTGGAAAAGATATTGAAAGTATCAAGGTAAGACTTCTCTTTTCTTTTATATTAGTGAAACACAGAATTTTATTCTCATCCTATTAAGTCATAATTGCACTTTTATGTAGAAAGGATTGTTAAATACAATTTGAATTATAATTTTAAATGCATAGATTGCCCAATACGAATTAAGTAATAAAAATTATAAATGCCTATCCTATTTCTTTAATTTGAAATATATTAAAAACAAGTTAACATTGTTCATAAAAAATTATAATATAGTAATATGCTAATTATGTACATGAAATTCTAATTAAATCAATTAAATTATTATTTTATACTTTCAAACTTTTATTTTTATCAATGCATCTTTCATCTTTAACTCAATCCTATCATAACATAATTTTTTTTGGATCAAATACTAATTGTACATTAATAATAATGTAAATATAATTTATTAAGCACAAACAGTTCCTAATTAAAGTGAAATGCTAAAACCTTCTCACATGCACATTTAGAATACTTTTATAACAGCCAATCATATGTAATAATGACTGTATAGGTAGCTCTCAAGTCGCAACACAAGACAGAGATTTAAAAAGTAGTTCAACCTTCCTCTTTACTTAAATTTCTATATAAATAAGCTAGTCTGAAGCATTTTGACATAATAGTGTGAAACTTTTAAACATCTTCACATTTAACTTGCTGCATATTATTTCTAAATCAACAATGCGAAATCTTTCAATTTACAACAAAATAATATTTTCAGAATTTATGAAATTGACAGTAACATATGTAAATATAATTTATTAAGCTTCATGCTCTGAAGTCAAAATGCTTCAGACTGGCTTATTTATATAGAAATTTAAGTAAAGAAGAAGATGGAACCACCTTTTTCTTATAAAAATTTGTCTTGTGTTGTGACTTGAGAGCTACTTAGACAGTCATTATTACATCTGATTGGCTGTTATATAAGAATTCTAAATGTGCATGTGAAAAGGTTTGGCCTTTCATTTTAATTAATAATGATGATAAAAACAACACTAGTTTTATTTATTTTTATTTGAATTTGAGGATCATGTCCACAATTTCAATATGATAAATTAATATTTCCTACCTGAAAAATTTTCCTCCCAATTAGATTAGGAATTTTAATAATTATTTTAAATTCATTCATTAGCACAGAAGTCACATCAACATACCTCACTGTGGATTATTTAACCATCCAACTCACTTTTCAAGTGAGTAAGACATACATAGCACATGTCATAATTTAATTCATATATACATTTTTAGATATACTTAAATCTAATTTATATAAATATTTATATATTTTTTAAACTTCTATACCATCATGAATTTCTGAAACATATGTTAAACAGATAAATAATTTCCCAGATATGCTTTACATACTAAACCAGCACTCACTAGTTGGCCCATATCACAATTTCTTATACATACCTTCATTATTTGTTTAGCATTATATAAATAGCAATTTACTATAGTTTTATTACAAGCATCAAACTATCTGCACTCACAACTTTAACACCAATAATCTTATTGGGTTTTTTTTCTTTTTGTAATTTGTTTTTTGTTATATTTCTCTATATTGTCATAAAATTGTTAAACAATTTAGAAACATAATGATTTCTCATTTTGTTTTCATATTTATTATAAAATTTTGCAATTATGTAAGAATTTTTATTATCTATTAATATATTAATTTTTATTATTTATTAATGTATCTAAGATACTTTTTATATGGTTTTACCAAATTTTTGAAAATATTTTGTTTTAGAATTGTATCTTTTTTATATACACTTATTGTTTGCTTAGCACATGGTTATTTTGCAAAAATTCACAATAGCAATCATAATCAATTTGTACCTACTGTTTTGATTTACAATCAATTATATACTATACCGATTGTAAAAAAAAAATGTAATTTTTTTTTGCCAGCCATTTTGTAAGACTGGTGATGTCTTAGGATAGTAATTAATACCATGTCATCCAAAAAAAAATTTGTGACTTTTAAACTGAAATTATGCAAGACAGAGTTTATCCCTAATACACAATATAGTACTCAATATTAGTGCTATATATAATATTTTGATTATAAACTTAAAATATGATTAATGAATGTGCAGTACAATATTTAATTTTCATCTAGCATTCTTGCAAGACATTCAGTACTTTAGAAATGACATATCCAAAATAAAGATTTTTATTGTTAATGATTACAAAACCAAAAAAAAAAAGTTTTTCATTTAGTATAATAAATAATCAAAATTATATTTTAATGATGTACAATAACCAAATTTATTAATATAATCATTACTTTAAAAACTGTACACTGTAGTTCCTTTTATGGAATAAAATTTTGATACATTAGTATTATTCCTGCTACAATGTATTATTCCAATGACATATTATTCTAAGTTTGTGGTATGTTTAAAGTAATGTCTCCAAGGAATGTGCGAACAAACTTAATCAATAAAATTTGTCGCAGATTCTGTGAACGGATTATTTTAAACATATCACAAACTTAGAATGATACATCACCAACAGTAATATATCGTAACATGTGTAATACAAAATTTCAAACCTAAAAAAAATAATGGAGAAATATATTCATTATGGAAAAAGAAAAAAAGATATGATACTAAATAAAACAGATATTTGTAAGTCAGGTGACACAAAGAATCATCAAAGCCATACTTTCCCCTCCTGACATACTATAGCACTTTTCACCCTCATATTCCACATGTAATAGCAAACTTCAAATGTAAAAAAAAAGTACTTTCCAATGTTGCAGAGATATATTCATTATGGAAAAGGGAGAAATATGAAAAAGAACCTGAAACATTTTTTAGATGGTGAGTTGTAACAAAGTTTTAGATTTCCGTTATTTTTTAACCTAAAAAAATACTGGACTAACTGTAAGTTTAATCTTATATTTTAATTATCTTTCTAAAAACATCCCACAAATATAACAACTTTTAATTGTAAATGTATATAAAGTTTAGCAAAAACATAAATATGACAACTTTTACCACTGTATTTTTAAATAAATAAAAATACAAATAATGCGATACATTTGTTGCAAGTTTAATGTTATAAATATTTTTTAAAAATATCATAAAGTTTTAGCAAAATAAACAAAACACAAATATATAATGTATTTGTAAATGTAAAACCATATTACTTAAAAATGATGTGAGAGATGCATTATATTGGTGAAGGGGGGGGGGGCATAATAGTGGAGTGAAACATTTTATAGCTTTTAAAATGGAAAAGATCAGTTTACTTGACGTGGATTAGTCATATCAAGATTCTTGGTTGACAAGACATCATAAATAGAAACTTTGAATAAATATTACCGAACAAAAACATCATCAGAGTAATACATCATAGTAAGCGCTTGCTGTAAAAATTATGCTCATTGTCTTGTAATTTAGTTATTGTAATTATTATCTTGAGAAAAAAAAAGATTTCATAACGATAAACTTTTAAGAATCAAAAATTACTAAATTTAAATGAAAAATAGCACTCAATTTATTAGCTTGCTTTTAAAATATATCATGTTGCAGAATTGCTAACATTATCATAATTGTACTGCTAACATAGTTTTAATTTTTAAAAAATGTGAACAGAATTGCATACATTATGCATTTAACAATAAATTTTGTAAGCTAAAAATGCAATACAAATAAAGTGAAAAAGATTCATACCTATGAATTTTATCGTAGGAAAATACCTATGATATTTATTTAAATAGTTCATATCCCTGACTTCACTTGTACTAATCTAAAAAAATTTTGTAAATTCCAAGAAATAACAATGTGATGTGATGCACTGTGACTTCTCCTTTTTCAAAGTCAGTAATCTCTCAGCCACTATACCTAAAGAAACCTGTTAACCACTTTACCTTTCCTTTCCATTTCCCGCCCTCAGTTTTTCCCATATTCTTCTCTATCCTCCCCCATCCCATTTCCACAACATAATCTTTGTCAACTTTATGGCCTTTATATCTAAATCACCTTTCCCACCAAACCCAGTAGAAAAACCAAAAACCCACTTTTTGTATAATCACTTTGCTTATATTTATTTTTCCACAACTTCATTATTTGTACCCTTTTTGCTTGCGGCATTTACATTCAATTAACAGATGCTTAATATTTTCTATGCCTTCCTTGCACGACTTGCAGACTAAATCATCCACATTTTTTCATTAATGTGTATATTCCCTTGTTGCTAAAGATCCTGTTTGAATCTTAAACAGTAAATTACTTTCCTTGCTATTATTATAAATTAATTCACACCCAATATTCTGATTATTTTTATATATATTTAAACTCTTTTTACTCTCCATACTAGTTCTCCATCTATCATACTCCCTATTCTTTATTAACACATCTATTCTTCTATCCCATTCCTTGCCACTATAACACTCAACAACTCTCCTAATACAATCATCCCATCTTTTGTATAAGTATAATGACATAAATTCTTTATCCAAATCTTCTGCATAACATATTACCTTTCTCACCCATCTTGCTGCCTGCTCTTCACTCATAACTCAATTAAATACTATTTTGGCTATTCGCTTATTATCCATAAACTGCAATCTACTGAACATTTTCATTTTGCTTTTTGCATCTCTTATATAAATACTTGACTATCCCATTCCTCCTTGAATTGCCTTCTTCGCCATCCACAAATCTGCATCTAATGTGGTCTTTCTACTTCACTTTGGACAATTTCTAAGTAATCTAACACCCTTTTACTTACACATAATGCATCATTACCATGTGTTAACCCTGCTATTGCCACTCTCTTCCATACAATTCTAACTATATCATATTTATTACATGAAAACACTGTTAATTTCTTTATCAGTCGCTCTCTTTTTTTTGCTTCATTTATCAATTTTTTCTCCCATTCATCCAAGCAATTTCTCTATTATTTAGGATGATTCCCAAATAGTCATACCTATTCACCACACTTAACTTTATATCCCCAATAAAAAAAAATTGCCTTCTTTTTCCTTAGTATTACTCATTAATTTTGATTTTTTTTTTCCGCTAAATTTAATCCCCATTTCCTTACCCAACCTTGCACATTTCCTCAGCACAACTTCCATATCTTTCCTTCTTTCTGTGCACAAGAAAACATCATCTGCAAATAAAAAACTTGATATTACTCCCTTGCCAACTAATAATGGTATCTTTACCCCTTTTCCTTGTCCTTATATTGCTTTCTTCATTTCTTTCAAATACAACAAAAACAAAATAGGTGACATAGGGCATCATTGCCTTAGTTCCACACTATTTTTAACTTTAACTGATTCTATATTCCCTAATTGATATGTATAGTAATTATTTTCATATAACATCTTAATAACATCCATTAAAGCTCCATCCATTCTCAAATTTACTAAACTTACCTATAATCTATTTCTGTTTACTTTATCATATGCCTTCTCTATATCTATAAAAACTATATATAGCTATCTACCTGTATTTGTGCTCATATTTATAAGTTATGTAATTACAAATAGACTATCTCCTATACCTGTATTTGTGCTCATATTTATAAGTTATGTAATCACAAATAGACTATCTCCTATACATCTATCCAATCAAAAACCTCCTTGCATTTTTCCCACTATATTATTTTTTTCTATCCATTTTGCAATGCATCCAACCACCATATATGCAAAAATTTTATATAATACTGATGTAACCACTATTGATCTATAATTGCTTAACTTTCTATAAATCTAACCCTTTCCTTTAAATAGAAGCCTTACTTTTGTATTATTACTCCAATTATCTGGAAAATTTCTCTTATGTGCCATCTTATAAACACATGATAATAAGTTTAATTTTATCCTATGTTCTAAATTCATTACCATCTCTGCTGTCCATCATCTAAACTTCTTGCCTTTTCACTTTTCAATTTCTTCTCTGTGTCATTCAGTTCATTTTCAGTAAACCTAATATTCCCATTATTATATGCTTTTATGTTTATTATCACTCTGTCCTTCGTATTTAACATCTTTTCTATATTCATTACATATTTATTTAAGTTTGTCTCTAATTCTTCTCTAGAGCTACACTCTATTCCTTTATCATCTAATAATACTATTTCTTCTCTCCCTACATTCCTTCTTTTAATGTATTTCCAAAATTGTTTACTCTCATCTCTTCCACTTTTATTAATATCCTCCAACAATTTATTATTTAATTTCATTCTCTCTATATAATTATCTATTTTAGCTAATTTTTTTTTTAATACTTTTCCCATTTATTTTTAACATCTTTTTCACTTTTTTTGTTCTTAATAGCACACTTATATTCTCTGTATGCTCTTTCCCTTTCTTTTACACTTTTACTAACTCTCACTTTTCTATTACTTTTGTTCATATTCTCACCTAAAACCCTATTTACCACTTTTTCTACTTTACCACACCGCTCCTTATATTCATCCCTAATCAACTCTTCCATGGTTTCTTCAACTTTTATTTTATATTCTTCTAACTCATTCTTATAATTCATTCTCCATCCACATCTTTCACTATCTTTTCTACTTCTATTACTGTTTTCCATTACATTACTAACCATTTATTTCTACTATAAAAAAAATTACAATCATTATTACATACTCTCTCTTCATTATCAAATACTTTACTTTTTCATACTTTATTCATTTTCTCTTTCTCTACTAATATATAATCCATTGTGTGAAATATATTATTTCTAGACCATGTGTATTTTCCCTCATAAATAGCTACTGTGCTTATTAAAAGGTGACATCTTGTGGCAAAAAAAAAAGACAGCTATCGTATTTGTTTATAATGTGCTAAAAAAAAATGTAAAAATCTTAAATATTGATTACAATATTCAAACATAGAATGCACTAGAATTTTTTTTACTTTTTTATACATCTGAATATTTTGTTTTGACGTTTTCTGCGATTAAGTTTTGATAATGTATTGTATGCTACTTTTGCTATTCTTACACTAATAATAAATAACAAGACTTTATAATTAATTAAATAAGGTGAATAACTCCGTGTGTGTAAATTTAAAAAATCAAATATATTAATCTTTAACTGAGGTTTAAAGTTTATATCTGTGTTACAGATAATCTCTAGTTTCGAAAATGATTAGCAATAATCATTAATATATTTATCTGAAATGGATGGCGTCAAAGTTGTGAGTGGAGGAAGTTTGACAATGGTAAATGAAAATGTAACAATTTACTCTAGATAAATACTTTGCATATAATGAAGATATATATGAGAGATAGCGACCTGGGCTAATTTATGAGTGCTGGTTCAGCATGAAATGCATCTTGGGGGTCATTTGTCTTTTAGTATATCTTTATTTTAATTATTCTGCACGAATAAAGCGTGATAAACAGAGCACAAAAGCATTAATTATAAACAACAATTAGCCAAGCACTTTCGGTACTATATACCAGAATCATGGCGACATACTGGAACTAAATGGTTAATATTCCAGTGCAAGCTCAATGGAACACTAGTGTTACGCTGATTAATAACGTTTTTAGACTCACGCTTTATTCGTGTAGAATAATTTTCATTATCTGACAGAGTTTTTATATTATTTATTTATATGAATTTGAAAAGAATGGGAAAGTGTGGAGGTGTTTATTATATTTATTAAATAAGTTGTTAATAAACATTTTTTGTTTAAAATTTAAATAATTTCATGTAAGTAAGATAATATAATAGTATACAAATTAAAAAAAAAATAAAACTTCAATATAAATTTTTTTAGAGTAACAAGAAACTTGCACAGACGAATACAAAAAATTGTTAACTGCTAGTTTACTTGTACTTTTTCATCCATTTCACTGCACTCTTGAACAGTTAACACTTATTTCTAAAAATTGTATGTAAAAGTAAAAATCTACATATATTTCAATTAAATTCATGACAACAACTAATATGACCATGAAAAAAATAAAAAATCTTTCAGCTCGGACACTGAAATGAATTTTTTAAGTCAAGTGGAAAAAGAAGTAGAAAATTCTGTCATCCATTTTTTTAATTTCCCCACATTTACCATCACCACTATTTTTAAAAACAAAGACAAAATAGAAAGTGAAATCACAGCATCCCATATGGAAAAAAAATCCAAGAAATATGTCAATAATTCATTCTCTGCAGTCAGCATCTAGAACATAATAGACTTAGAATGAGCAATTAATAACTCAGAAAGCTGAATAATTATGATTGAAGAATGGATCACTGGAAAGAACAACCATAAATTACGTTTTTTTTTTTTTACATATATTTAAGTTTCATTATCATACATAAATATTTTAAGTGCATAATACACATCACATAATTTATACAAGCATATAATGTATATTAAGGGTTATTAAATTACTATATATACTAAATTACATTGTTAATAGCTTAACACTTCTTAGTGAAGGCAATTGGCTCTCCAAAATTTATTGTTAAGCAAAAATGTCAATAAAGGACATGTAGTTATAATGGTTTCCTATGGAAAAACATTTGGCTGGTTACTCCAGTTAAAAACAACTTAATCTAGTAATTAAATAAACTCCCTTAATGTATATTATATGCAAAACTCTCCATACAGTAGTGCCACCCTAATTGTTTAATAACAATTATGTGCTTGTATAAGAGATAGTGATCATGTGATGTATATTTTATGCTTATGTAAACAGTGATATGTGGATTATGCAAAAATGCACTTAAAATATGTATGATAAGGCAACTTAAATCTATGTTAAAGAAATACTTTAAGTTCTTTCATCTAGTGATCCATTCATCAATCATAATTTTCTAATTTTCTGAATCATGAATTGCTTGTTCTAAAATCCGTTGTTTTCTTCTTAATCTTTTGATGATCTTTGTTTTTGTTTTGGACCAGTACATCATATAATAGCTGAGGACCTCTAGAGAAAAAGTTTAGAATGCTTCTTAGATTTTTTTATGGGATGTCATGATTTAATGATTTTGAAAAGTTTGGACACACCTACAATGATTTGAGCACTTTGTGCTACTTTGTCTTTAAAAATAGTGGTGATGGTAGATATGGATAACCCATAGAAGAATAGATATGATTTCCTTCTCTTTCTAGTGGATTTAAGATATCCATTTATGTTTCCAAGCTCAAAAGATTTTCTTGATTTTTTTCATGATCATATTAGTTGCATCTATGGTTCTATTTGAAAATGTAACGTTTGCACAGAATCGCTAAAAAGAATGTCTTTTAACTGCTCTTAAGTCGATTAGGAACTTTATTGTTGTGAATGTCTCTCTGGATCTTAGGGATGCTCTTTCTGTTTCTAATACTCTTAAGAAGGGGTCGTTTGCAGCAATAAGATTATCTATCTTTATAACATTTTCTTTATGGTTAACACGTTGCAGGCTTATCTTTGATCATTCTCAGGATTCGGCTCTAAGTGTCTTTAGCAGCGAGACTCTCTGCTTTCACCTGTGAGTCTACATGATGATACTTGGGTGGAAGTTTTATTTTCCTCTTAATCTTATTAAGATACCCTTTTCTCTGCAATGACTTTTTCAAGTTTCATTCTGAATGCTATGTAAATTTTTATAAAGTTTAACTGTATATTACTATGTTACTATGTTTAATAAATTTATTTTAAAAACAAAAGTACAGCAAAGTGAACGAGAAAGTTAAAGTAAACTAGCTGTTAATATTTTTCTGTGTTCTTTTGCTCAATTAATTCTTGTCATACTGAAAAAAAAATCCATACTGAAGTTTTTTTTTTTTTTCAAATTTGTCCTATTACTTACATAAAATTATTTAGAATTTAAAAAAAAAAAAGAAAGTTCAGTAACAGCTTATTTAATTGATCATAAAGACTTGTTATTTATTTTTTATGTAAGCAAAACAAAATTAGCATAGTGTAAATTATCAAAACTTAATCGCATTCAACTTCAAAAAATTCTGACATTAAAAAGGAAAAACAATCTGATGCATTCTGTGTTTGCGTATTGTAATCAATATGTAAGGCTTTTTATATATAATATATACTATGAATATCTAAATAAAGAACATTTTATATTAAATACGCTAGCTGCTGTATTTATTTATTTATTTGCCACAATATATGGCATTTTATTAAGTACAGTAGACATAATTCTTTGAAATGACTTAAAAAATTTTCCATTAATGCAGACGAATTAAGGTATGAACCTTTCTTAGTTTATTTGTATATAATTTTGAATATAGTTTTTAAAACAGAAAATACATTTACATTGTTTTTAGCTGAATAAAATTTTCTTTTTTTTTTTTTCAGTTCTATATTTTTATACATGTGTGATAACATTATAAAATGTATTAAAATTGAGCAAGTAAATAGTTTGTGCTATTTTTAGATTCAGTAATTTTGGATCATACAAATTCATTATTATGAAATCATATTTTTTTTCCAAATGCTATATTTTGCAGAAAATATATGTAGGCTTTAATAACTCGATAGTTATAAGTTATAAAGCTAAGTTTACTCCAGAGAAAAATAATAATGAAATGTAAATAAATATGTAGGTTTAAAAGCATTCTAGGAAAGATTGCTGAAAGAGAAACCAAATTGTAATTACAAGGCCGGCTATATCTAATGGATTTTAAAATATAGAGAAAACTGTTATTGTTTAAAATTAAACACAGCTAATTTTTGAAGCAAACAAACGCATAAAATATTTGAAGCTAATTACTAAGGAATGTGAACGAAAACGCTGGATCCGAATCATCGTCCATTGAGATGCGTAAGTGAAACAGAAGTACAATTACATTGGAATGCTAGAAATGTATAAATAATATCAAGCAAAGAAAGGGAGTGCGCGCTAAAAAGAGAAAGGATTGTCAGCAGCTTTTATCTACTTATCGTAAGCTGCTGTTGTTGCTGTAACATGGATGTCATAAGAACCTTGAGAAAAGCTGAGGGAAAAGTGCCCTGACTTTTCTGCCAAGATGGATGTTCCCAGAATTCATGCATCTGAAGGTGAAAGATAGCAGGCTAGGGAAAATGTTAATAGACCTCACCAGTCTTTTATTATTTGCTTATACTGGAGAAGGCCCAAATAGGATTGTGTTTTAAAGTGACTGTGAGTATAAACTTTTAATATTCACTAAGTCCAGCACTATTTTAGTGGCAGTATTAGTTTGCTTGATGACAATAATGGCATTGAAGATTTAGAACTTTAAATCAAGGACTATTTGTTATATGTGTAAATAAAATAAATATGATTGCTACTCAATTAAATCTTAATTTATGGGTATATATAATATGTAAATAAATATATTTAATCGTTATTAACTTAATAATGTTTTGGGAATTTATAATTTTGTGATAATTCTAGGTAGTCAGCTTCATAGCCGAATACACAACACCAAAATAACAATTACGATAATTACAATACATTGTTATTTTTGCGGCAAGCAAAGTAGTAAAAATTTTAATCCCTAAAAGTAAATAAATATAATGTACAGTTTTTAAACTAATGTACACATTTTAAAATTTAATACTGTTTTAAGGTATTTAGTTGTTGTATGCCATTAAAATGTGATTTAGATTATTTACTACACTGAATGAAATACTTTTTAGGTGGCTTTTTAATCATTAATGATGAAAATATATATCATTAATGAAGAACAGATTGTCTTGCAAACCCTATATGAAAATTAACGTGACTAACCTTGCTCTTTTAGGCAGTTTTATATTCTTTTTTCATAAACCATATTCCTCTTAAAATCTGTGCTCCAAAAATACTCCTTTGCATTCTTTTGTGCTCCTTTCTATTCCTAAAAATATAAAAACTATAATGATTATTGTATGCAACCTTTTATACATTTGTGTGCATAAAGTTGTTTATGATGCATGTGTATGCACACTATAACATAGGATTGTCTAGATAAACATATGCTGGATGCATTAAATATGGATATTTTGAAGTCAAATATTCATAACTTCAAGTTATTAGCATAAGAGGTCATTACGATCTTTCTTATTAGGTCTGTGCATGCCCTGCATATCAGTATATGATTATTTAGACAATCCTCTGAAACATTGACACAGTGCACATTTGTTGTTTACCAAATAAGGATTGAGGGAATTTCTCTTAGAGCAAACAAACATGATTCAGCATAATTTTAGTGAGTTTCTTCAAATGAAAGCATTATTTACTTACTAACTACTCTAAATTAAGTAAAATTAATGGTTCTAAGGGCAAGTATTATTGAAAGAATATTAATTATTATTGTTAAGCCAATAAACATCATTATGATTACCACTTCTTATGCTTGCTTATAACTGTTATTAAAACAGGCAAAACCTCATATGTATTGCCACTCAGTGCAAGCCAGAGTAATCAATGGATGCCAGAAGGCATAAGCCTTCTGTCATCCATTGATTAATAAACACCACATGATCACTATATATAGTTCAGATCTATAGAACTATACAAGCTAATGAGCTTGAAAACATTATTGTGTTTCCATTTTGGACTCAAAGCTTTATAGTTAGCTAATAAAGTTAAAGATGGCTGCTGAAGGGTTGCATTAAATCCTAAGATCTAAGTGCAATACTCTCAGAGCCAAGGCTCCTCACTGATGAAAGCCACAAGCTGGAACTAATCTGGAGATATTGGATGAGTAGGCAGTTGCACCGGGCACTGGTTGTGCTACTGTATGGAGAGTTTAGCTTCTGTGTAAACAGTTAGGGTAGGCATAAGAAATGGTGATCATGTAATGTTTAATGGTTTAAAACCAATCCTGCCCAATAGGGTTATGGTAATTCTGATTATTAAAGAACCAAAGACACCAAAAAAAATGGATGATGAACTGAGTTCAGATTTATACAAGCTAATGAGCTTCAATTGAAAACATTATAGTGTTTTCATTTTGGACTCAAAACTTTATACTCAGCTAATAAGGTAAAAGGTGGCTTCTGTGAAGTTGCTTTAGATCCTAAGGTCTAGGTCCAGTCCTCTCAGATCCAAGCTTCTAACTGAAGAAATTCACAAGCTGAAAATTAGTCTGAGGATAATGAATAAGTATGCACTAGATAGGAATTTTATGCACAAACCTTCTTGCATCCATTGATTATTCTTTCTTACACTGCTGTGTTACTGTATGGAGAATTTAGCCTCTATGTAAATGCTATGTGTAGAGTGTATTACTGTATGGTTGTGAAACATAGACAGTGAGTAATAAAATTAGAAATTGATTGAAAGCCTTTGTCATGTGTACATGAAGAAGAATGGAAAAAATTCTTGTTGGATGAATAAAATAACAAATAAAAAAGTTTTGAAAAGTGTGATGAAAAGAAGATGAGAAAGAGAAACTGGATTGAACCTATATTAAAAAATATAATTTAATGAAAGATGTTGCAGAGAGAAGGGTGAGTGGTAGCACAAGAAAGGATGTAAAAGATTGATATTGCTGAATGATATAAGAAATTGGAGCAATTATATGCAATTGAAGAGCTGGGCAATGAAGAAAATGGAGTGGGAAAATGGGTGAATTGATAACGTGACTATTCTCTGAACCTATTCAAGGGACATAATGCTGTTGATGATAATATTGTTTGATTTATATCATGTGAATTGTAATTTGCTTTATATATAAATTTAAAATTAATGTAACATAGGAGAAATTTTAATTTTAATTGAAAAAAAAAAAGGATATAGCAGGAAGAAAAAATATTAAAAACTTGCCATTCCCAGAACTTTCAGTTGTTTAAAAGTACTAGTGAAAGTTATTATTTTCAGAAATTACTTTTATAAGAAACATATTGAGAATAGAATGACTGATGAATTTAGTTGCCATGTGTATTATTATTAAAACAGGCAAATATGATCCTGATATAAAAAAAATTCGGATATAATAAACAATAGCAAAAATCTCACTCAAAAATGTATGTCTATGGTAATTTATCATTGTAAAATTTTATGCTAATTTTTAAAAAAACACCTAATTAAAATTCAGTAATAATTAATTTTTTACTTGATTGTTTTATCTATTAAAAAACTAGTCGGAAGTCAATAATTCTATAAATATTATTTATAAATTTTTTGCATGCGCATTTTAAAAAGTTGCCCTAGTAGTTTTTTTTAGAGTACTTTTCCACTAAATATTATTTAGTCATATATGATAATTAGCTTAATTAGTTTAAAATGTAATGCCCATTTATTCTCAATCACCTGAAATAATACCTATAAATCAATAACAATAGACATTTCATTCAAATTCTTAAAAAGGAGCAATTTTTAACTTTTAACTGTACTTTTGATATATAACTGCTATAACACAATAGTCTTAAATTGTCAGCTTAAGTTATCTATAAATAATCGCCATAAAATAATGTAAGGAAAATGGCAATGCTTAACAATACTGATCGATTTTTCTTTTATTATAAATTGAAGTAGAGGTAATTTTTTATCAGTTGATAAGGTAACATTTGCATTTATTTAGTTTAATCAAGCGAAAAGATGAAGATTCGTTAAAATAAATTTCACAAGAAACAAAAGATTCAAAGGAAAAGTTACTTAGAGTAAAAAATGAGGCGGAAAAAAAAAATAGCAAAGTATTTTAAATAAGTATAATTATATATATATAAGTATTAGCCATTTCGCTGACTAAACTAGTACATACATCGTTATTCCTGATATATATGTATGTTGCAGAAATAACGATGCATAGTAATTTATACTTAACGGGACTTCTGAAAGGTATGACGTATTTGCATAATGTTTCTGTAGTTTAATTTTTACTAGATCACTCTCATGCAAGGTTGAAACTGACTTCTATCCATTCTTAACACATTGTAGAATAGTGTACTTATAAACATATGACCAAAGACATATAAAAAAGATATGGTTTCTATCCCGTTTGGAGGAGTGTAATTATAAGCATGTGACCAAACACATGTGGAAAAGATGTAGTTGTTTTTATCCAGTTTAAACATCTTGTGAAGGGATGTAGTTATAAATATATGACCAAAGACATGTGTTATGTTTATAATTCAAGAAGGGGGAGCAAATGCACGCTTCATTAATTATAGTTTTAACTTTTGATAAATGATTATCTTACATAGGGTCATTATTTTTAACATATCATTACGTACTTGTTAAACCATTTAAGGTTTTATGTTAATATTTAAACTCAATGATTTCATATTCTTATAAAAGTGTTGTTAGCATAGCCGCTCTTTATCTAGAGATGTGCGTCAGAATTCCCGAGTCGTCTCCTCTTCATTTCAGATCATAAACAAGATGATGAATGTCCTTGGACCATATATATACTCGTGTAACGAGAGCAATGCATGGGATAATTCCGGCAAAGTTCGGTCCATTGCAACTTCGTCTGAGGACCCTTTGTCAACCAATTCTACAAAATGTGGGGTGGCAAGTCGGTTAGACTGTTTTCTTCTGTAATGTGCTAAAAGACCTCAAAAATATTGGATCCGCAAATATTTGGCTATTATGCTAGCACCGCAATTTCTTATAGTTCGTTTTTCTTTTAGCCTGTTTGACTAAATAAAAAATGATGTGTGATAATAAAATGTTTTTCTCTTTAAATATTTTTCATTGGAGTTTTAGATCCAACTTCTCATGAAGCTGCCCTCCCCTTTATTGAATAGGCCATTCCCCATATTGATAGAGTTTTGCAATATCTGATAGATAAATGTCGAAAATGTTTAATAAATAAATATTTTTAAATATATTTTGATCACAATGTATCCTCATTTTAGTGTTGTAAATAAATTCTATAAATGAAAATAAAGTTATGTATCCAATGCCAAGGGCATTATATTCAAGTCCTATAGTCCGCAAAACTCTATTATTGTATCTTTACATGTGTTTCTAAATATATAAAGTCCACCAACCATCCAAATCTATTTTTGTAATATTAAATATAATCTATTTTTAATATACATTCAGTATTGTAACTGTTGCACTAAATTGATATTTGTTTAAATAAAATAATTGTATTAAGTTTGTTAAATGTTTGCAATGAGAATAAAGTTTTAAATGCGTGAAGTTGATTATATATATATAAAAATCATCTTGAATTTTTGTCAAAATAAATATTTATATTTTAAACTTTAATCCAGTTGTTCAAATCTCCTTAATAATATTTATATATGTTTTTAACTTATATTTTGGGTTCACTCAATCTCTCATCATCATCATCACCAGTTGAGTTCTCATGCAAAATGCTGTAACACCGAGCCCAGAAATAATGAATTTATGTAGTATCACCATAGGTGTTGTCCATAGTGTTATAGATTTGGGAAATGGACAAACAGGTTAGAATTCATGATTGCTCCTGACCTGTGTATCTTGGGCATGATTGGATTCAGGTTACTTTTGCTTAAATTCTATCTTGTTGGATGGACATACATTTTTGACCAGTACAATATGTATATAACTAAAATTATTATCTTAGCATTGTGTTGCCTAACTTTAATAATTATGACTAGTATTATATTATAAATATTGCATTATAAATTAACTTTATTAATAAATTTAAATAATATAATTTTAAAATAATGTAGATTAGCTTTTCAGTCAAATAAACATATTTTAATTTGCTTTAATACAAAAATGACATAATATGATAACTGCAATATAAAAATTTAAATTTTTTTATGAAATTGAATGTACTACACATCTATAGTGCATCGTATCAAAATGCAAGATCACAATATATATATATGATTTTCTTTAAAAAAATTAAGAAAGAAAAAAGAAAGCTATTTTTTTCTCCCAATCTTTTTTTTTTTTGTCTTTCTCATATCTATTATTTTTCTTCATCTTCTTTCTCGCTCCTCTTTTTCTCCACTTCTTTTTCATTTCTTTTCACCTTTCTTTTGTAAGCTGTGTATAATGTAATATTTATTTATATACTTGGTAAAGTACAGCCTAATTAATTTCAGTTTTGTTTTAATATACATATTGAACTGGGTCCATTTAATAGTAACTGTTTCATTGGTTCTTAATCTCTTTTAACATAAAATTTTATGTTTTCAACATTATGTGAATGGACAGCTCTTCAAGCAGAGGGGAGAATACCATCGTTAGCAGAGCTATCAATGATACCCACAGTCAGACCGAGCTATGCAAAGCACAATACAATCACATTTCCAGACCGTGGTCCACCTTGACTACTAGATTCAAACCCCTACCATCCAAAGCATTTTATTTGCTTAGAGGTAAACCTCAGACACCAGCTAATTACATGAAGTAACTAACATGCCTGAATGGTAGGCCTATAAGCCAGCACTTGAAATATCCCATGACTAGCTCATACTCTGTCTCAGGGTTCAGCATATTTACTTAATATATAAAGTAACTTATACAATAATTGACTGGTGATGCAGTGACAAGAGAGAAAGAGAAAATAGACAAAATAACAATTAAGGCAAACATTAATATTTATTTTAACACACACATATATAATATAACACAATAATATTGAAATTTACATATAAAAAAATATAAGTAATTACTCGGGCTAAATTATGATAGCCCTTTGTTAATTAAAGTTCATTCATTTAAATATAAAGCGTCTGTAGACAGTGATAAAGTATCTTTATCTAGGTTTTTATTTGTGTGTATTTTCCAAACAGGTGGCTTTCTGGTTCTCCATCGATGGCTTCATGGCTTGCTTCCATTCTGTAAGTCAGCAATGGGAGAGAGAGAGATAATGGTAGCATTTATTTTATGATTATGGCATCAGTTTCCAGCATGTGTTCCAGATAGAATAGTTGAATTGCGGAGTTTTGGGCATGAATCCCTGTCAGATGCATCCATGGCTTATGCAGCTTCTCCATTAATGTTGAGTGCAGCAGTAATTGACTAGCTTACTACTGTGTTCCGAATATCTGGATCTTGGATTCTGCATTCTGTCCGAACTGATGAATGATCTAGAAAATTGCAGCCCTATATCACAAGTTAGACTATATCACAAATCAGACTGACTAATAAATGTCTTTTAATTAATTTTCTATTTCTGGTTATCTTAATCCCTTGCTCAGATTCATCTAAACTTTTTCTATAAGATAGTTTACAGTTTTTTTTAATTACAAACAAATTTTTACAGACTAATTTTATTCTAAATTTTGCATATTTATTTAGTTCTTATTTTATAAAAGCTCTTTTCTTTAAAAAGAGAGTGAGAAAAAAGTTTTAACTGTTCTTTAATTCTATTATACATTTCTCCCCCCTCCTGCTAAGAAGTTTTATTCTAAATAAAAATACAACACTATTTTATTTTTTTATTTTAAAAAATATATATTTAAATTATAGCCACTTGTAATTTATTTTTATCTTAATTTTTTAATAATATTTATTTTATAAAGCACAGACGGTATTGAAATTAAACTGAGAGACTGCAATCAACAGCCAATAGAAAGACAAGTAACGAAGAGGGTGGAACCACCCTTTTCTTGTTAAATTCTCTGTCTCAGTGTTTACGATCTGATTGGCTGTTGATAATCATAAGCGCTTGAGATGTTTGCAGTCTCTCAGTTTAATTTAATTTTTTAAGAAAAATTACAGACATGTACTGCTGTTTAATAGTGGTACAAACATATATTTTTATATGCAACAGTACTATGCAGTCAATGCTTGCAAAGTAAATATTATTTGCTTTTAATGATTACATATTTTTATATATTTTTATATATTTTACTAATTTTTTCAACTTTTACAAAAATGACAAAATCCAGTGGGTTTTTTTTCTCTCATGTATCAGAGCATCAGCCAGGATTCAAACCCGCTAACTTCTCGACCACCAATGCTTGACAAAATCAAGTGTTTATACATTACTTTTATAAATATAACAAAAGCAGGTATTAATTCTAACTAATAGATGAATACTATATAACTATTATATTCTAGAATGTTTCACCTGATAAAATTTTCTTACACTATCACACATCTTTAAAGTTTCACGGAAACAACTACTTAAAACAAATTCCTACACTATTAAAGATGCTATGCCATTGTTTGACACCATGGCTTGACAATAATTTTAAAAAATTAATAGTAATTACCCACAGAGTACTATAGTATAAATTATGCTAGTCTGACATTAGTTCAAAGATAATTGTAGTAGTTTATATATATTTTTTTTCAATCCCTGAATGAATTACTTATTTATATACAATAAATTTATTATTGTCAATCAAGAATTATTAAAAATATATTTATTAAAGTTATCACATATCAGTAAGGTAGAAGTAATCTGCTCTGAGTTTGATATTGTGCATATTTTTAGTGAAATATATATTCAATTTTTTAAACCATTATAATTTAAAAAATAAATAAGTCTGTCAAGCGTTGTTAGCCGAGAGGTCATCTCACCCGCCTTGCAAGCAAGTAGTTGGTTGCAGACGGGTGTGGGTTCATGTCCCGGCCGATGCTATGACCTATGGAAAAAAATAAATAAGACTATCAATAAATACTGCACAATTAATTCTTTATTGTCAAGATCATTTGGATTTTGGGGATTTATTATTAATGAAACAATAATAAAGACAGGAAAATCAAAATCGGAAATGACAAATTTAAATATAAAAATTGGATTTTAGTACTTAACAGATTGTAAAAAAAAATTCTCCAATTTTATTGGTCATGCTTTATTTTTTATTGAAAAAAAAAAATTTGGGAGTTTAGCTGATTTTAATGATTTAAATAATTCATTTAATGTTAATTAGAAACGTTAAATTTTCTAAAAATTATACATTTAAAACATTTGTTTCACTTTCAATATTGTGATAAACAATGAAAAACTGAATTGCTTCTGTTTGTCTAATTTCAGCACATGCTAAGATATGCAAATATAAATTTAATATACTTATATATTTTAGAAAGAAAAAACAAAAGACAAATTAACATTGAAACTATTGAAAATAAATTTCTAAACAACCATTTCAGTAAATGACTTTTAAAAATCTAATAAGTAATCAGGGGTTGTTGTTTTTTTAAAAAAATTACACTAACATTCATTTTTCTGTATTATGCAAGTGCAAATAAAACTCAAAATTTTAAAATAATTTCTGAATTCTGCCACAACATTTACCAAGTAACTATCATTTCAAAGTCTAATGATAAGTAAAACTATATAAGGTATATAAAACTTAAATTAAACAGGCAAAACTCTTCATACAGTAGTGCCATCCTCTGCCAATCAGAGTAATCAATGGATGCCAGAAGACTTGTGCATAAAATCCCCATCTAGTGCCTAATCCAATATCCACAGACTAGTTTCTGTCTTGTGACCTTCATCAGTGAGGAGCCTTGGATCTGAGAGTACTGTACCTAGATCTTAGGAGCTAATGCAACCCTCCAGCAACCACCTTTTATCTCTACTTAACTACAAAACCATGAGAATGAAATTGAAAACACAATAATATTTTCAATCTAAGCTCAATAGCTTAATATAATCATAGGGGTCTAAACTCAGTTCAGCACCCATACATTTTGGTGTCTTTTTCTCTTTAACAACTATAGTCACCACTATCCTATTAGGCAGGATTGGTGTTAAACCAATAAACATCACATGATCACCATCTCTTATGCTAGAACATAACTGTTACTAAACAGGCAAAACTCTCTGAATATTTAGTGCCATCCTGTGCCAACCAGAGTAATCATTAGATGTCAGAAGGCTTGTGCATAAAATCCCAATCTAGTGCATACTCATCCAATATCCCCAGACTAGTTTCTGGATTTGTGGCCTTCATTACTCTGGTTGGCACAGGGTGCCTCTACTGTATAGAGAGTTTTACCTGTTTAATTAATAACAGTTATGTGCTAGCATAAGAGATGGTGAGCATGTGATGTTTAGTAGTATATAAAACTTCAATAGAAAAATTTAACTATAATGTATACGTTTAACTATTATTATAAACTAATTTCTTATTTTTATATTCTGTAATAAAAGAAAACATTTATTCATTAAATAGTCTTTTTTTTTTTTTAAGAGATTTATGTACAAATTGTCAAACAGATTACAACCAACTTTCTTAATTGGGTAGTGTTTATATTTATATATGATTGTATATTTATTTATTTAGGATTTGAGGATACCAGAAGTGGATGAATGCAACTTGAGAAATCTTTCATTTAATGATTTTTCATTAGATAAGGATACGATGATTCTAGCAGCCATAAGAATGTTTATGGATACTGAGTTAATTGAACGATTTAAAATTGATTATGAGGTAAGAAATAGCTACTTTTAAAAGCAAAAATTCTTGAGGAATAGAATGACTAAATATTTTTCTATTATGATCATATAGTTTTAGAAATAACATGTCTTAATTCTTTTTCTGTAAATTATTACATATTTTTCTTTGTCTTTTATAATTTTTGCTTATATAGGCAATATTTGGATATGCTGCTAAAATTTAAATTTCATTATGAACAAAAATGTAAGAAAGGTTTAACAATTGTGATATATATATATATATAAATGACACTCAGATGAGATAGACAATGGTCAAAAATGGGAACCCTCTTTTAAAGTTATTTTCTTAAAATATTTATAAAGTGCTACAGTAAACATATAAATGTTTAAGGAAACAAAATCTCACAATTTTCTTTATTTTTCATTATTACAATAGACTCTTTAACAAAAATTGAATGTTTTAAATTAATAATTATTAACCGATGTTATTGTTAAAATCCTTTTAAGAATATAAAAATATTTGCTCTATTTTAGAAAAATCACAGTCAAATGCTATAGATAGTGAACAATGAAAACATTAAACTATAAACACTTTTTGCATCTAATAATGGAACATGCTTTTAAATGCATTTTCTTGATATTTATAGAGATAAAGTGCTACATCACCCCAAAAGGTAGGTTCATGGATACGTGGCACCTACTTACAATCCCAGATTAGTATTTCAAACCCAGATTATTGACCAAATAACCAGTATTCAACACATTGGCACATTCTTGAAGTTAATCAGATTTGAACTGGCATCTTCTGTTTGTCCACGAAATCACCTCCATTGAGGAATTATTTAGATTGCTATTGATCATCATTTTGTAATGACTTTAACATAAATTTAAATATATTAGCATGAGATTTTCCACAAATTTCACATATAATTATTTTTGAAAAGTTTCTCACATCTAATCAAACTAATGAAATCACCTTTGTAAACTTTTTTCATCGAAATAAAGTATTTATTATTTTTAAAAAAAAATGTTACACCAAACATATAAACATTTTTTTTAGAAAAAAAAAAAAAAATCTCACAATTTTCTATATTTTTTACACCCTTAAAAATATTTTAACAATAACATCTGTTAAAAATTATTAACTTATAACATTCAATTCTTGGTGGAAGAGTCTATTCTAATAAGAAAACATAAAAAAAGTTGTGAGAATTTGTTGCCTTAAACATTTATATATTTATTGTAGCACTTTACTTCTATAAATGTCAAGAGAATACATTTAAAATAGGATTTTTCTTTTAGAAGCAAAAAGTGTTTACAATTTTCATTGGTCATTACCTATATCATCTGACTGTAATTTTTCTAAAATAAAATAGAACACATATTTCCACATTATTAGAAATATTTCAACAATAGCATCTGTGAAAAATTATTGATATATATATAATGTAACTGTTTGGGTTACATGGCACTCAGCAACATATTTGTGTGCATATATATATATATATATATAAAACATTTAAAAAAGTCTAAATATTATTATTTGTAACTCTGATTTTGAAATTTAAAAATAAGTATGTTTTTTAAAATGTCTATTTTTAAAAATCTCTTTAATTAATTGGTAAATTTCTATCTAAGTAAAAACATGTATATCACACCTTGGTAAAACTTTAAACTTGCTTTTGAAATAATTAGTGATTTGAAAAGAGTTAAAACATATAGATGACACTTTAGTAAAAGTGTAAAAGTATTTTTTGATTAAAATTGTTTTTAATCAAGATTAGACAGATTGAAAATAGTCTGTAATGTGTTGTTATTACCCCAATCCAAGACTATAAAAGAATTGATAAAAATATTATTTCAGTCTGGATAGTAGCTTTTGAAAAGAACAGTCTGCTTCTAGTTTTTGAAGTTTGGTTTGTAGTTTTTGTAAGAGCTAACCAGAAGAGTCTGGTATTAAGACTTGGCTAAATATAGTTGGCAAAAGCTGGCCAGAAGGCTTGGCTAATAATATTCTTAAAAAGCCAAATAGCTAGAATTAGCTAGCAGAGTTGGACAGAACTCCCATGAAGATGTAGCTGAAATCAAGACAGAAGGAAGCACTGCTTTACAATTCAATGGTGGAGTTTGAATTCACATGAAGGAAAATGACCCACTTCTTTGTGTTGAAATTCATAACTACAAATCTGGACAAGATAGTTTGCAGGCCTGTAGCTCATCTAGACCTAGACAGAAGCAAGAAGGCCAACCATACTTGAATTATTTTTTTCTTGATGTGACTGAAAACCAATCTCACCCAGACCACCATGCTTACCAAGAGAAAGCTTGAAAAATTGATATATTTATGCTGCTGTTTATCTATACAAGTAGAGAACTAAGATAAATGTGTCATGTATATATAAAGTAAGTTATTTCATTTTAGTATTCTTTGATCTGAAATGACATTAAAAATTAGAGATGTATAATATAGAACAGTATTGTCTTAAATTGTTTAAATTCTATATTTAAAAAAAAAGAATAATGCAAATAAATAATTCTTCTTGGATTTAAAAAACTCTAGGAGTCAGAATGAACATTTAAAGTTATTTTAAAATCTTTTAGAGAAGCAACCTATGATTATGAGACATACATAGAACAATATTATTTTGACATCTATTTTTTAAAAAATAATACAGGCATAATTTTTTTTAAAAATAAAATCAAAAAGAAAATCTTTTAGATTAATTTAAAAATTTGATAATTAATTAATCAACAATCATTTCCTTTTAAAAAAAACTATAATTAGTTAAGAGTAATCTGATGAAAAACAAACCTTTTTTTAGAGTAATCTGTCTAAAAAATATTTAATAATAAAATATATCTACTGGAAGCTTTAACTTTTATTAGCAGTCAAGAATTTAAACAACTGAAATCACCATTTCTTATGCTTGTTCATAACTGTCATTAAAACAGACAAAACTCTTCATAGAGTAGTGCCACTCAGTGCAAGCCAGAGTAATCAATGGATGTCAGAAGGCTTGTGGATAAAATTTCTATCTAGTGCCTACTCATCCAATATTTCCAGACTAATTTCTAGCTTGTGGATTTCATCAGTAAGGAGCCTTGGATCTGAGAGCCCATCCAATATTGCCAGACTAGTTTCTAGCTTGTGGCTTTCATCAGTGAGGAGTTTTGGATCTGAGAGCACTGCATCTACAGGTATTTTATGCACAAGACTTTTGGCATCCATTGATTACTCTGGCTTGATCTGAATGGCACTGCTGTATGGAGAGTTTTGCCTGTTTTAATAACAATCAAGAAATTCACATGAAAAAATTGAACATTTTTATATACTGTCAATGTTGGATTATGAAAATATAATATTGTGATAAATTAAAATATATAAATTTTTATGTGCATTATACATTTAATAAACACACAAACATATATGTTAATTACATGGTATAAAAATTAAAATTATATTATTTTGACAAATTTAAATATATTCATGTAATAGTAAAATGCATGGTTATGCACATATATATGTGTGTTATATGTAAACTACCATATAGTAACATAAAACATTTAATCCTGTATTATTGTACAATTTAAATATGTCCATTTCTAAATGGTACTGCACTCTGTGTGCATGTATTATATCAATGATTATGAAATAGAACATGTAAAGTTTTAGTCAGTTTTTACATTTTATTAGATGTCAATCGAAATGTATTCTTTATATATTATGAAATGCACATCTGTACAAACCTATTAAGAGATATGTAAATCATATTGTAATAACTTGAATATTGTAAATCATATATATGTAAATCACAATGTGATAATTTTATTATTTTATGTTAATCAAAATCAGAAGGCTTCTAATTAAAGAACCATATTCTGGAGACCTTAGTATTATTTTTTTAATATTGTTATTAATAAATTTGAATTTAATTTTTAAAATTGTATTAAATCATCATTTTTTGGCCACATAACAGTAATCAGCTTGTGTTCATTGAGATATATTTAAATATCACAGCAGAATATATGAATGGGGATATATTTAGTGCTTTTAGGCATTCAGTAATGATCAATCATCATCATCATCCTGGTTTGCACATAAGATTATATTCTTTAAAGTCTATGCACTACATTTTATTTTAGTTTAGTCTTAGAAATGAATTTTATAATTGGCCAGTGCATTAATGGCACTAAGTAACCAGGGCATTGATGATGCTCAGCCTGTTTTAAAATCTCAGCATTGTTTCTATTATTATGTATATCTGATTGATGCTGCATACAAAGTTATATTTAAATAATTACTCAAGCCAGCAATGGCTCAATAGTTAGCCTGGTCTACAGAAGACCCATTTCCAATCCAGCCACAAGATGGACTGTTGATTATTTTTTTTGATTGATCATTCATAATGCCATAGTTAATACTTATGCTTACTTATACTTATTGATAATGCTGTTTGGTGGTTAATTATGATTTTAGTTGCTCTAAGGAGTTAACTTACTGTTCTCTTCTGATTCATAGCTGGATGATCTCATAGAAATCTTAGAATATTTAGTATGTATATATATATATTTTTTTTGGATATAAAACATTACTTTAACCTTATTTGAAATATTTTGAACTTGAAAGTGATAATGATTTGCCATCACCCCAGGTTCACTCCTTCACTCCAACTTTCCCATCCCATTACAAGAGTTAAAATGAAGGATTTTCACAAGCTACAGATATAAATGATAAATTACCTCAGTTCATCCAGGTATAATTTATTGTATTAAAATATACATATTCATCCTTCTGCAAGATGCTACAAATGGAAAAAAACTACACCCTACCTTATAAAGAAAATAATGGTATGACAAAAATTGAGCTATCAACACGCATGTAACTTAGACATGTGATATCTCTAGATTACCTGATGAATAAAGTTGTTTACAAAACACCATGCATAATGGGAGAGAGAATAATCTGTGTTTATATGTTGGGAGATGGTCATTATACAGGGAGTTGAAATAACAAATTCATTGATAAAAGTAAAAAATTAATATATATGTAACTTTCTATTTCACCATCTACATATATACTAATCATATGAATAAATACATCTCATAAAGGTAAATCTATTTATTTATTGTAAAATAAGTGTGGTCAAATGGGGAAAAAGTGTAATGCAATTGAATTAATTATTTTATGTGCTTGTATTTAATAAATAATGAATAAATTCATCTTTAATTAATATTTTAAGTGTATATGTGGGTTTAAAGTGATGTCATAATTTTTAATCTATAAATGACTAGTAGTAATCATTAAAGTATTTATTGGAAGGGGGGGGTCATAGTTGTGAATGTGAGAAGTTTGGCATTTCCCAAACAAACAAAAGTAATATGGCAGCATAAAATCCATTGAATGTAAGTGAAATGTATTATCAAAATTAACAAAGAAAGTCATAAATTTGATTATTCTCCATGCAAAATAGGACTAAATCACTAAAAATTGTGGTGTTATTTCAGCTTACCCAAGTTGAATATTTTGATGGCATTTTTGTCTTCATTTTGTTTTTTGCTATTAAAATCATACTCTCTGGTTTGTGATATGTAGTAGTCAATAGATAGTTGCCAAAAGTGTCAAACATGACTCAAAAAAATATATTGCCAATAAAATATGCTTTATAGTTTTATGATTGGAGCATTCATGGAACTGATTAGTTTTTATATCAAACTGTAATCCATATGCATAAGAATATAAAAATAAGTGAGCATATTTATTGTTCGAAAAAAGCACAAACAGACATATAAAACTAGAAGCAACATATGACAGTTCATTAGTTATTTATTTAAGGCATTGACTTTTTTTTAAAAAATGAATATATTGAAAAATATCATTAAAAATCTCTAAATATTTTAATCAGGAAATTGTATTTGCTTGTGACTTTATTAAGTCTTTTAATTCTGACAGTTCATTCATGGCCATTTATTATGCGGTTCATGGTTTGGGTTTATTCCCATCTATGTCAACATAGCTCTGGAGCACTTATGAAACAGATGGATTTAACAACCACGAGTGATTATGAATCTGATGATGAACATACTAAAACATTCAAAAAGATCAAATGCTCAATGGTTCCCTTTCTAAAAAAAATGGTTTAAATACTCATAAATCTCTGTGACTTATGTCATAATGCTTTGAGTGTTTTACTGAATTTTTATTTGTTCACCAAAAAGTCATTTTGATTTGAGATAAGTTTTAAAAGGTGAAACTATATCTTGATTCAGTAAGTCCAATCAATAAAATATCTTTTACTCATTATCTGTGACCCAATTTCTTTTCCAATATCTGATAAAGAATATGTTAAAGAATATGAAGCTACTGCTAGAAAAAAGATTTGAATGTAACAGTAATATTATTGTTGATAATATTTAATAAAATTTCCAGTAGTTTAATAGGAACACTTTTTCTCCAAACAACAGCATAGTATTTACTGATTGAATATAATAATAAAGAAGCTGTCACCAAAGTTTTTACATCACAACCAGAATAATGCCAGCCAACTATCTAAGGAGACTATTTCTCAAAATTATTCTATATTTAACTAATAAAGAAAATAAGCTAGATTATAAACCAAGGTAAATTCTGAACACAATGATATACAATCATGTTTCAGTTAATTGTTGCTAAACGTTACATTTGGATTATGAGATATTTCCTCGTTGCTTAAGTGAAAAGGTGAGCATATTGTCTTTGTTAGATTAAGACCACATTTTTAAAAAAAAAATTTCAAAATTTTTCATATTATTATTTATGGAAAGCATCGTTTTTGTGAAATCAAAGCTGTGTCATCAGCATAGAACATTTTTCTGCATTTTGTTTTAGGAAAATTCCCAATGATAATACTAAAAAAAAAAATAGGTTGGAGAATTAAACTCTGATAGAATTGGGATAAAATATTATAACTATTATGATTATTATTTAATGTCATTTGATTTTTTTTTTTATTGGAGTGAATTTTGTCAAAAAAAGTTAATAGTTTTCTTGTATTGAAAAATTTTAGAGACTTCAGAACAATATTTTTCCAAGCTGAATCAACAACTGATGTTAAACCAGTAAGATTACATTAACTTTTAGTTTATTTTGAAACTTTTTCCCTCTAATTGTTGAAAATTAAACTTGTTCATGACAGCTTCTTTCTAACTTGAGTTACTATTGTCAAATTAATTTTCAAGCAATGGCAGAACTTGAAGCTATTGAAAAAATAGCATTTGAAAAGTGGTAACTATGGATCATTGTGATAGGGAATTTCTAAGTGAATTAATAAGTGATTCCATCTGATGGAAATAAGCATGAGTTGTCTAAATCATTTTCTATTATCTATTGACTATAGTGATTTATCAACTAATAAACTCTTTTCCTCCTTTAAGATGCTTCTATTACATTGTATTTTTCTTGGCATCTTTTAATTTAACTAATCTGGTTCAGCAAGAAATGCATCTTGGGAGTCATTTATCTTTTATTATATCTTTATTTGTATAAAAAATAAAGAGGAAGTATGGAGATTATTAAAATAATCGATAAAACACATACAAGAAGGAAGGTGAAAAGCCGTGTGTGTGTAAAAAATCAGATATAATAATCTTTAACTTGGATTAAAGTTTATATCTGTGCTAGAGAAAAACTCTAGTTTAATAAATGATTAATGATAAACGTAGTTATGTTTATCAAAAATGTACGAAGTCGAGGTTGTGAATGGAACAAGTTTGGCGATTGTAAATAAAGATGTGACAATTCGCCATAGATAAATACTCTTCATGTAATAAAGATATATATGAGAGCTGGTGACCTGAGCCAACTGATGAGGGTTGATTCAGCACGAAATGCATCTTGGGGGTCATTTGTCTTTTATTGTATCTTTATTTATATAAAAAGGAAAGGGGAAGTATGGAGATTATTAAAATAATCAAACATTAGTTAGCACTTCAAAATAGCTTCTATCATTGGCTAAGAATATTTTTTTTATTATTATCTCACTTCATGAGTTCAAAACTGAGAAGTATAGGCATATCTAATCCAAAATGACTTAACTAAATATAATCATTTTAATCTATTAATTATTCCTTTGACTTAGACCGTTTCACTTCTTTTCTATAAAGTTTCATTTACATTTTTTCAATACCGTTTATTATTGCATAACCTCTAGACATTTCCTTTAATAGTATATCCATATGTGAACATCAACATAAAACGTATATTCATATGTGTGTATTTGTCAATTATAGCACTAAAGAAAATAGAAAGACAAGTGAATTGTAAGAGTAACAACAATAATGAAAAATATTGTAAAAATAAATTGTAAAAAAAAAAGTACAACATTTTATAACAAAGAATTCTAAGACTTTTTAATAGAATGTTGTAGAATGGTAGTTATTTGGTAATACAAATTAGTTAATCAAATATTAATTAGCAAGTTGGAAAAAAATTACATTATTATGTCCTCTCATGTGTCATCATAATTAGTGATTATATGCATATAAAATATCCAAAATACCAATTATTTTATTATGCTCATCTGTACTGAAATCTAAGCTGTTTCTCCTCACCTTCTCTAGCAGTCTTTATAAGAAGGTTCTGTAATTAATTTATTTTTTAGTATCTTATTTATATCTTGCTTTGTGTTCTTTTTGTTTTTTAATGTTCTACACTGAGCAGCAAAAGTAGGAATGATGTTATAGTCTGCCAGTGACCAAACATTAACTGTAAACTACACATAAAAAAGTAATCATAAAATATTTCTAATTTGTTACACAAATAAGACAAAAGAGAATAGAACTGCTGTGCTGGAAGGTTTGTTCCCTAGATCATACAATTTGGCAACTATTTTTCATTATAACATCACTGTCATACAGCTTAATAGGAAGTCCATATGTTTAATTACAATGAAATGGTTTGACCTTAACAAACTTCTCTTTACAATTGATGCATTATCACTATAGAAATTGAATGATAAGAAAATATAGTCATGAATAATAGATAGAAAATAATGATAACATTGAATAAAAGATAGACAATGATACAGTTGATTAATGTTTTGGATACAAATATTACATTAAATGTGTTAAACAATGAAAAACTCTTATCAACAATAATCATATTATCTATTGATGTTAATGTTAGATTGTTTACTTTCTTAGTCAGATTTCAATCAAAAAAATTAACATGCATATATAAATCATGCATATATACATATAAATATTCATGCATACACATGAATAGAAGACAGAATAAGAACAAAACAGATTCCCATTTTTGAAACTTATATAGGTATATTGAAATAGTATGAAACTTAAATCAGATGAGATGTCTTTCACTATCAGGTATATATCATGGTATATGTTCTAAAAGAGATGTATTGAAGTATATGGACCAAAGATCAAATTTATTTAATAACAGAATGATGCCAAATTAGGCAGTATCTTTTAAAACTTATATTGCTAATTTAAACAGTAAAATAGATGGTCCTAGTCACAATGCCAAATTAAATATAATTAAATAAATAATCAAGTCATTTATAATGTCAAACAAATTTTATAATTCCCCTAGAAGTAATTAATGGCAAAATTGTAACCACAGGTGGATGTGGTTGTGACAAGTAAAGAAAAAAAAGGATAATGCTTCTTAGATGGTTGATCATATAATAAAGACTCATCCAGGATAAATCATATAGATTCTCTTTGAATGTAATTTAATATCTCCAAACTTGATTATGAATTAATAATTCTGTTTACTAAATAAAAATCTACTTAATGTTCTAAGTATTTAAAAATATATCTTAGTAGTCTAATATTATTAAATTTTCATTTACAAAACATTTAATATTGCAACACATAAAATATGATAATTATGTTATTTCTTTTCAAGTTCCAGCAAGTAAATTGCATAAATGATGATGGTTATTAACTTTTCCCAGTTAATAAATTATTCTTTATACATTCAATTAGTAAGTAATAATAGATAATGTCATGGATAAGATACACTTTGGATATGAACTAAATGCTGTTTTTATATTTGAATTAAAAAAAAATTCAGAAAAACTTTTTATGATACAATCACATAATAAAATGAGAGGTCAGGCTTAAAGTCCATTTCAAATGCAAATTCTTTAATAGTAATTAATAGAATTATTCAAAAAATATTTTAAAAATATAAAAGTGATGAAAATAAATCTATAATACAATTAGCGTGATTTGGATTTGTATAACAACATTAAACATACTTCAAATGATAAAACTAATGTCAATAGTAATTATAATTTATTTGGAAATTACTTTATTCTTTTTTATGCATATATAAATAAAATAAAGAAACTTATAGTGAGCATACACATATGAATTTTAGTTTAGCAAGATATTAATTTGATTAATATTAAAATGTCGTCTGGGGTTGAGGATATTCTACAAAGCTTGTTAAGAGCTTATTTTGTGATATCATTAACAATATTTCCCTTTAGTCATTTCATTATCATTTTTGATATAACATAAACATAATTACATAATTACAACTACAAAGTAAATTACATAATAATTTAACAAGATGATAAACTACAAAAATAATAAACTTTTTTTACTGTTAACATGTAACATTACCGTTTTGGGGATCCTTGTTTCATCAGTCAATGACTTCTTAAAGACTCCATTGGACTAAACGATTTTAATGTAGACGTCTACTACTAAAATACTTACTTTGGCAAGATCACTTTATGATTTATACTAAAATATTATTTAATCTATATTTCAGTGTAAGCTTTCATGGGTTATATCCATTTTCTCTTGTTGGAGACTGGTATGCAGCTAGTTTGGGCTTCTGTTCAAATATAAAGCATTGATGCACTTTCTTTTTAAATAAATCCAAAAGTGAGATATTTTTTGTTAAAAGTTATAATAGAATTCATTATTAAATTATACACTTATTTGCTATAAATAATTTTCATTTAAATTTGTTATTTAAAAAGGTGTTTGTTCCAAAATATATATGACAATTTTTCTATGCATTTTTTTAATAGAATGATAATAAGACATGTCTCCTTTTCATAAAGAGTTTATTCCTTGGGCTTTCTTAGTTATTATTAATACTATTAGCAGGTTTCAAAAAAATGATTTCAAAGTTTTTAACTTTTTTTTCTTGAAGGTCATCCTTTTTTTCTATCAAAAAAAAAATTACTAGTAGGTTAAAGATAATAGTGTGGCCACTCTTGTCCTTGTCTTTTAAATAAATCTTGTGTTAAGATTTGTAGAGTTCCCTATTGTCGTTTTTCAGGTGCATGATCTTAAGGTTATAGCCTTAATATATATTATTCTTTGTAGAATAATCTTAATATATCAACCAATCACAACTCTTCATTCTTCATCTATATAAAGATGCAACAAGTGTAAATTGATTTTTCTGTTATATTTAGGGAGAAAGAATATTCAAAGCATAAAACTTTCCAATTTATTTTTACATAATCTATTAAAAGTCAAAAAAATGATAAAATATAATTTCATTTTGTAGTTTATTCAAAAAATAATTATAAAATAACTAATTCAAAGTTATATGTACATACACATATAAACCTGTATCTACCACTCACATACAAAAGCATTCATAGTCTTAAAGTAGCCAAAGTTAAAAAGTATGAGCAATAATTAAAAAAAAACAAAGACAATAATTATTAGTTTTAGTTAATCAGCAATTAATTATTGATTATTAAGTGACTATTGATTTAATATATATATTTTGTTATTATTAATAATATATAATAAATATATAGTGATTTATATATGTGGGTGTGTAGATTTTGTGGAAGAAATTATTCTTCAACACATGCACTATTACATTAATATTAAATTGACATGCATTCTCCACCCCACTCCCATTTATGCTTTCAAAACACTTATTCACGGGAGAGTGCCAATTTAATATTAATTTAATAACTTGTGACGAAAAGTAATTTTCTTCCACAAAATTACATGTGTGGGTGCATTTTTCTTATTTTCTCTTGGATTCTTTAGCAAAAAAAAAAACAAATTGACAAGAGGTAAAATGTTTGTTGTAATTTCATTTTACCTGTAATTATTTATTAGAATTTTTTTAAAATAAATAAATAAATAATACTTCTGTATATAATATAAAAATAATATAAAATAACAATTCATGTCAATTGTTAATTCAGAGTTTAATATAAATAAATAAAATAATAACAAATAATATTTCCAAGCGCTTTCAATTCTTACGAGTCCTTACTAAGGCAGTGTAAAAAATTCTATTTTCTCCTAGGTGATGAATTTAACATTTTATTGTATTGGCCAGGAACAACTAATTGAAAAGCTGGTTAATTTCGAATTCATAGCACAAGATGAATTTTGTATAAGATATGATTCTTTAATCTTGCGTTTTTTATCATGTGTTTCATGCATTAATATTGTAAAATCCTTTGGACTACATATATGACCTGTATTATTTTGGTGAACATAAAAAGCTGAATAAACTGTATCATCTTCTCTTGCTCTATTATAAGAATATTTATGTTGTTGACACGAATTGTTATTTTATAGAACTTTTTTGTGATTTAGAATTAATTGTAAAATGTATTTAGAAAAATTTCAATCTTTATGTAAACTTTCAGATACAATCAACTGTTACTAGTGTGTTATACTAATCTCTCTGCTATTAGTAATAATTGAATGAATTTAAAAAAGTTTAAATAAAGGTTGAAATTTTCCAAAAGATAATTAATTCTAGATGATGGAAATAGTCCAACATATAATTACAAATATATGTAAACAAAGGAAGTAAATCAACCTTCCCTAAGCTATTCTTGATTCTTTGTTCAACATTTAGAGTGCTTTTAAGTCATAGCCTGGGAGAGGATAATTCATTCCCTTTGTTTACATATATATTGAGCTAGGTTTAATTTAAAGTTTACAAATACATGTGCATATAGTAATATATATATATATATATATATGTGTGTAAGAAAAATGTTTGGGCTCATTTCCATATAAATAAAATACAAATGTGGTTAATTACCATTGATAGTTCCAGAGGTTAAACCACACTTTTATTTATTGTCCACTATTAGCTTTCTTATCATAGGTTTAATTAAAAACAAAAGATCTCTTATTTCTAACCCAAATATATATATATACATAATAAATTTCCAAAATATAAAAATATTTATGAAAAAAGTATGTATTCTTTCAAGCTACTATTCTAGTCGTTACTGAAAAGTAAAAAGCAAAGCCCAGGAATATATGTAATAGATAAAACTTTTTTCTTTATCTTTGTAATGTAAAAATATTATAAAAGAGTATATAGTTTAATATATATATAAAAGTTAATTTTCTAAATCATATGAGATTTTTTATATTTGTAGACATTATGTAAATGGTTGCTAACAGTACGAAAAAATTATAGAGAAGTAGCCTATCATAATTGGAGGCATGCCTTTAACGTAGCCCAAGTGATGTTCGCCATTTTAACGGTATACTATATTTTTAAAAATGATTATATTAATTATAATAGTTTTCTCTTAAATATGATTATGATAAATATAAATATTTATACGTGCGCACACACACATACATATAATACAAATATATTCCATTTATTAACAGTCTCTCATAAATGAATAAGGATATCTTAACTCCAGAAAAAAAAGATTTAAAAAAGTGCAAAAAAGATGAATTTTGCAATGATTGTATAAATCAATTTGTGAACTAATTTATTCATATATACTTTATATACTTACTTTTTATTCTATTAGTTATCTTGAAATGTTGTCTTTTAAATTCTGAAATACTTTTTTTTCAAGAAACATCCGATAATTGTATCGCTTTAGTGATATTCCATCCTCAGCCATGTTCTTAAAAATAAAAACTAATGCTGCACTTTTTGAATGAATATAAAATAATTCTTGCAATGTAAATAATTTGTTTTCTCTCCTACTGGAACTGCAATTAAATTAAATTTAACTTACTATTTTTTGGAAATTCACTAATTTTCATATGAGTACAAACTCTCCATACAATAGTGCTACCAAGTGCAAACCTTCATAATCAATGATTTCAGAAAGGTTTGTGTAGAAAATCCCTATCTAGTGCCTACTCATCCAACATTCCCAGACTAGTTTCTAGCATGAGGCTTTCATCAGTGAGGAGTTGTTTTTGAGAGTACTGCACCTAGATCTTAGGATCTAATGCAACTCTCCAGCAACCACCTTTTATCTATTTGATTAACTATAAAGCTAGGATCTCAAAATGAAAACATCATAATATTTTTACCAAGTTCATAGTCATATAGATTTGAACTCAGTTCAGCATCTATACATTTTGCTGACTTTGGTTTTTCAAAAATCACAATCAACATTATCCTATGAGCATGATAGATATAAAACCATAGTGCCAACAAATATGATTATACAAGCAAATAATCTTGGGTTAAAAACATTATGATGTTTTCACCTTTGACTCCTAACTTTATAGTTAACCAAATATGTAAAATCTGGATGATGGGGGGGGGGTTGCTTTAGATCCTAAGGTCTAGGTACAGTGCTCTCAAATCCAAGGCTCCTCACTGATGAAAGCCACAAGCTAGAAATTTGTCTGGGGATGTTGAAGGACTAGGCACTAGATAGAAATTTTATGCAAAACCTTCCTATCATCTATTGATTACAACAGCTTGCACTTGGTGGCATTACTGTATGGAAAATTTGATATTCTTATTAACAGTGTGTGTAAGCACATGAAATGGTGATCATGTGATGTTTTAATTTTCATATGCTTCACCTACTCAATTCAATGAATAACCACTACTATGCAACTGGTAAATATAATTCTAATCTTAGTATTTTTCATTTGTTTTTATATGATACTGATAGTGGAACACTGTATCACTTTTATATGATAAATATGTCAAAATAATAGCTCTGTATAGAAGTAATTCATTTGAAGTAGTTATGCTACTAAGATTATCTTTTAATTTGTTAAATAAATCCAACAATGCATTGGAGTTTATGGTGTTCTTTAAAATAAAATCTTGATTTATCTATTTATTCTTAAATTTAAAAAATTATCAAAGCCAGAATTTATTTTTAAAAAAATTATATCATTATTATCTGTTGTTTTTTTAATATTAAATTCACTATTAAACCTTTATTGCATTATGATGAGTGGTTTATAAAACTAATTCAAGGATGATTATCTTAGAAATAACCACAACTACAATGTATATATAAACTTTGTTTAATACTAGTTTTTATTAAAATGCAACAGATTCGCCATAAAATTAATATTGTTTCATTTTGTACATCATACATGGGCATGTTTTTTTTTTTAAATATTGCCACAAATATGGTTGAACAATTGAGTCAGACATCTTAAACAAATTAATAAAAGCACTATATAACTTACATCTTTGCTCAAATTCACTTTGTGCAAGCATATCCATAATAATTCTTCACTCCCTAAAACTAAACTAAAATTCTGGCAATCATATATATGAAAGGAAGACATAAATTCCTTGAAATTATTTTTGGGTAGTAAATAAAACTACTTCAACAGTAATTACTGCAGTCATTTTTCTTTATTTTAGTAAGTTGGAATAATAAAATGATGTTCAAAATCAGTTACTTCAATTGTTGGTCTAAATATTTTTGTAAAATCCAATCGTTTTAAAGTTAACATATCACCTTTATATTTTATTTTATTTTTACATATTTCATCAAAATCTTCAACTTTTCCATATTATTTATGTAAGTCTATGTATCATTTTGAATTTAAGAAAAAGACCCAAAACTGACTATAATAGACAAATGACTATCTTCTTTGCAATTTTAGTATGTTAGCCAACCCTGTGACTGTTTGTTTTTCATTGAATTTATAATCTTTAAATCCTCATATATATTCATTTTCTTTTAATTAATGTGCCAATTACACTGTCATTGTCAGGAAATTAATTAAGATTTTTATTTTTAAATAATTCAAGATCGAATATCCACAACATTCACTGCAAGAGAATTTCAAACCTCTATAACAAATCCAGCTTAAAAACTCTAATTGAAAATTTTAGCCTTCAACTGATACTTTACATAATAGAAGTTGCCTCTAAAAAATAGATATCATATATTCAAAAAGTATATTTGATATTAATGCTAATATAATTATAAAATTGGAGTATAATTATCTATGATTTGTTCACTAATCTTCATTTAAAAGTTTCCATAAATTATTTAATAATTTATCTATTGAATTAAAAGCTTGCAACATTATAGGGAAATAAAAAGTCAAATTAAAAAATATTTAAAGAGAGAAAAAAGGGGGAAAACTATCTTAGTATATAATAATAAGTAATCATAATTTTGTTTAAATATTTGTTATCGAAATGAAAGTAACTATCTCCCACTGAGAGACAGTGGTATCATTTTCTTATTCGTAGTTTTTAACCTTACTTAACTCAATGGAAGTAGTTACTTTTATTTCAATAACTTAGAATATAGCAAAATAAATATAGAATGATATAGCCAATATTTTTATTTATGTATAATTGATATATTATTGAAATGTAATTTCTTGTTGTTGTTATCATTAGCATATTGCATATTATAAAAAAATTATCTATATAAAAGCATAACTAGGACTTAGTACCAGAAGAATGGCATTTGCATTCATGTAAATGTATATTGACTTGTATTTAACTTGGATTAATGAATGAATGAATGAATGAATGAATAATAATCGAATATTTTTCTTATATTTCTATTTCTAACTGTAAAATAATCCATAAGATATTGTTTTGAATGTTGATATATTCAAATTACTTTATAGCAATTTTTCTGTGATAAATTAAGCATCAATAAAAGCTATTCCATGTCTTGTAAACAATTCAACAACAATTGATTATTTAAGTTCATAGACATACATTTATTTGCATTAACGTTGGATAACTGTAATGTTTCTACTTAAACATGTGCTAAAATCTCAAATAGAAAACTTTACTCTTTGATTAGTGTTCATGAAATGACTGAAGCAAGAAATAAAAGCTTTCATTCCCTGAACTATTCTCAATCTACTGAATTATAAGCATCTAAAAAAAAATTACAAACATCACTTTACAATCAATGTTTAATATAAGTTAGCCTTTTATTACTTTTTCTTGAGAAATGTTCGTTATAAATATAACATACTGCAGTCTTCTCTTATTCACTGACTTTCAAAAAAAGCAGCTACTTTATCTCCTTGAGTTAAACTGTTTTTTTAATAAGTTTTTTTAAAAGCAGAAATATCATTATGAAGCTATGACAATAAATTAGCTATAAACGTCTTATATTAAGAGCCTACCGTCAAGAACATTTTAGATACTCTGTGTAATATATTTATTAAAAATTGAAATAAATATTTTATCACCATCATCTTGTTTTATTTTATCCCCATTACATATAACTATTTCTAAAAACTTAATTGAACAGACTATCCATATAGATCATTTTACATATTTTTTATTTCTTTCCTTAATTGAAGAAGGAGAGTAATTTCTAAATAGAACTGCCAAGTATACAATTATTTGCTGGTAAAAGTTTTGTTTAAATTTGCTAAGAAAAACTAATTATTGTTATATTGTATTCATCACTGTTATAAAAATTCTTAGGAATTTGCGCTTATACATATTTGCATACAACAAATGAATAAAAATATAATTAGAAATACTGTTCGTTTAATTAAATGCTGAAAATGAATTTTATAAACACATTATTTTTATTGTCATGGCTACTGGCAAAAAGATTTCCTGTGGTATTAAAAACTCATGATAACTGAGGGTATCAAAATAAAAGATTGAGGAAAAAAAGTGTATAAAAAGTAAAAAAATGAGAATGAGAAAAGAGCACAGAGAAAAGTACAAAAAAGCCATTTAATGAATCAATATTAACTTATATGTAGAAATATATTTTGTTTGTATTGGAAAAAACCTAATCTTTAATGGGGTTCCATGAAATATTCATCATCTGACACTATTTATTACCAATTAGCATTTAACAATTCTGTCTGCATTGTAGATTTTGCTTATAGCTTAAATTCAGTGCCCAACATACACACATGAATATTCACATTGATAAATGTGTTGAAGCTGAACATATCTCCAACTCCTTCATAAACTATGCTAAAATATCACAGATTACTAATCAAGTAAAATGAGTATCAGTTTGCTAAGTCCCAATACCCACAAACAAAATAAGACTCACTTTATTTGATTGACTCTTAGATATTTCCAAGATCTTAACATTGTTTGTGTGACAATTGGAAATTTCTTTACCTTTGAAACATTTACTTAATATTTCTCACTTTTATAGTTCTAATATTATATTTATCTATCTATCTGTCTGTCTATCTATCTATAACAAACCATAAGTGTACAAAGCTTATTGATTATCATATATAAGTCAATTCACCACAACCACTTTTTAAAATAATCTAATAGAAAATCATCAATTTGTTGTCATGACAACACTGCATTTATTATCTGACTGTTACTTTGCCAACATGTTGGTGATATTTTAATAGTTATTTTAAATATTGGCTGTTGTGAATTGATCCATATATAGAGAGAGATTTCAAATAAGCTCTTAACAAGCTTTGCAGAATATCCCCAACCCCAGACCGATTTCTGCTACTGGCTTCCTCAGGGAGGTGCTAGGATATTCAAGCATAAGATTAAAAATACCATGTCAAGCCCAGCACTTTATCTAATGGATAACCATTAAGTAAAAAATCTGAAATTTTCAGACATTCATATGTCTTCCAATCCAGCTATCTAACTTAAATAACCATATGGGACTGAACCGAGTTGAGATATACAATATATTAATAACTTTAGCAATATAAAATCATCAAAGCCTTAATAAAAAATAAATAAAACTACAAAGAAATCAAGTCATATGTCACATGACCTAATTTAACAAGCTTGTATTACAAATGTTATATATAGAGCTCACAAATAAGCTCTAAAAAGGCTTTGCATAATATCCCCAACCCCAGACCACAAGACATGTGACTTTATTTCTTTGTAATTTCATTTTTTTGCTATTAAGGCTTTGATGATTTTATATTGCTAAAGTTATTAGTATATGGTGTATCTGAACTTGGTTCAGTCCCATATGACTATTTAAGTTAGATAGCTGGATTGGAAGCCATGAATGTCTCAAAATCACAGATTGTCTGTTTAATAGTTATCCATTAAATAAAGTGCTGGGCTTGACCTGGTATTTTTAATCTAATGCTTGAATATTCTAGCATCTCTCTGAGGAAGCTAGTAGCAAAAACTATTTTGGGGGATGGGGATATTCTGCAAAGCTTGTTAAGAGCTTATTTGCAAGCTCTATTTATAATATTTGTAATATAAGCTTGTTAAATTAGGTCATATGGCACATGACTTGATTTTTTTGTAATATATTTATATATGTGTGTATGTATGTGTGTGTTTAATAAGTAGATAGAAATGTACTGTTATGTATATATAAATGTGTAGATGAATATAGATAGAAATACTATTATTATAAAAGATTTAAATTATTTTGAATTATACGAATAACCATTAATGAGATGTGAATATCATTGCTAATTTATTAATATATTGGTATTTTTTGGAGACATGAATTTGAGATTTTCCATCATTTAACAATCAGTAATAACTGCAAACTAAAAGATATTAAAGTTTACAAACATACAAAAGAAGGTTGGGTAATTTGTTCCAACAATACTAAAAAAATCTTATTATTTTTTTTTTCATCCAATAAATTGTAATTGAGTAAACACAACAGATGGATGCAAAACTGATTTTACTTTTCAGAGGCTGGAGATTTGTCACATCTTTAGAACAGCATTTTTAATAGACTTTATTGACGACTTAATCTCATAGCCATCTTCATCTCTATATTTGGTCTACATTTATGATAAATATAAATTATCCAATACTGCAATTCAACATCATTATTATTGTCATTAATAGATTCTGCTAAAAGATATGTGAAAAAAATTGAACTTCGAATTTGATGTTTTTCAGGGCTCATATAGCACATTATATTAAAATTATACAAAATCTTGAGTTCTCATTTGCATGTTTTTGTGATCATTGTACAGTATATGATTAAAGCATATTTTTTAAAAGAATTGCCCAATTCTATAATATGTAAATTATTTTTCCCCCTCTCTCTCAAGAACATATACATATATAAAAAAATATAAAGATATAAAAAATATATTATTATGATTGGTCAACAAAGACTATAAAGAAAATAAAAGTTTTAAAAGAATGTCAAACAATGTTTTGACATTGTAAGTAAAATTGATTCAGCAATGAGAAGAAAGGATGGATCATGAAATTTTTGAAAAGGTTCTGTAAAGAATTGTATAGTAATGAAGAAGATGAAAACAAATATCACCTACAAATACAACATCTGAATTGTCAAGTATTTTATATAAAGAAATGGTATAGGCTATTAAATCTATGAAGAAGAGAACCACTTCAGAAAATTAGTGAATTGTTATTGATATCTCAGAAAAAGCAGGTGAAACAAAAAAGTTATCTGCAAAGCTTTATACTAAATGACAAAGATGTGCAGATGTTTGGAAGAATGAAATAATAATATTGATATTAAAGAAAGGTGATAAAAAAAGATATTAGAAATTATAAATCTACCAGTCTTGTATTATTTCTATGCAAAATGCTTTTTCAACATAATCACAATTCATTTCCAATAAACTTGGGATCTCATCAATCAAAAGAAAGAGTTGGATTTTAAATTGATTTTAGCATAATTGATCACATCAAGATATTGAGAGAAATTATAGAAAGGATCAACAAAAATAAATTGTCATTAGCTTTTGGATTTATAGATTGTGAAAAAAGACATTTGATTCTATAAGCATTTCTATGGTGAATAAACCTCTGGGTTGTCAAAATATAGAACTATAATATTATTGTATACTAAAGAATATTTATTAAAATGCAAAAGCAGTGATTAGATTATATGGTAATATAGTGAAAAGAATGTACAACATTATGTGATGATATAGAAAAAGGATGTACAAAAGAGTGAGACCATATCTCAAAACTTTTTATGTCAGTTTCACAAGAAGTATTCTATGGATTAAAATGGAATTTTGCACATGATGAGGTTGTTTTTGTAAATAATGTTTTAGAGCTTCATGAAATATTACAAGAGTTGTGAAATTAAAATAAGAAATTGGGATTAAAGATAAATGCTAAAGAAAACTAAGTTCAATGGATTTTTTTCAAAATAAAAAAAAATAAAAATTGATAATCTTGAATTAAAAAATGTTAGTAACTACCAAATAATACAGATAAAAACATAATGGATAAAATTAATTATAGAATTGAACTTGGATAGAATACTTTTGGTAAAAATAACTTAGTACTAGCTAGAAGAAAATATGTCTATGCGCTAGAAAAAGAAAATTTTGAATATGTATTTTTTGCCAGATGATGTGGACACTGAATAATAGATCAATATAAAGAATTCAGACCACTCAACAAAGTATGGAGAGATAAGTAAATGTTAGGAGTAATGTTATGAGTAATAAGAGATATCAAAATGAAATACATGGGTGAGAGAACAAACAGATTTCACTGAAATCATTGAAAATATTAAGAAACAAAATGAAGCTGGTTTGGACTTACTACTAAAAGGGATCATAATAGATAGACATTTGAAGTTTTAAATTATAAAAATCTAGAAAGATACTTTATGTGCAACGGATAAATGAAATAAAAAAATTTGTTAGTATGATATGCAGAAGAGAGGCTATGATTTGGAGAAATTAGATTAAAGATTATTTATTCTGCAGTGGATTGATAATGATTTTAAATGATGAAGATTAAAAATGTATAGTTTAATCTAACAATTTACATGGCAAAATACGCATGCATATAATACACACACACACACATATATATATATATATATCATTATATGTTGCAATAATATTATCACATAAATTTTAGTGATTCAATAATAAAATTTATTAAATATTTATTTACAGCCATATTAATTAGTTCAATTTCAATTAAATTTATAGATTCAAGACGATCAATTTATCCATATAATTCTGTTACATGCAATGAAGCTAATAGATCATTATCATTTATTTTTATATTTTTAATTTTATCAACAAATTCGTAGGCAGCTAAATTATATAAACATACACATTCCTATTCTCAAATCCTAATTAAAATTAAAATTTGACTTCGAAAAACAAAATTTTAGTGAGTAAATTTTTCTTCAATTTTTATAAAGGGTACTCATCTTATAGCTAAAGACGCCATTCTATGGCACGGTTTTCATGCTAAAACACATAAAAATGCTGTTTCCATGGCCGACACGTTCGAACCCGCATTTTCTATAATACAACTTTTTTGTTGTGCTACAGAATGCAGGCTGCTATGTTGCGTGACAGTACAGCATGTATGTTGCTAAGCAGCAATTACATTTTCCGAATTCTAACAGTTTATAAAATAATTACGGCTTGATGAGAGAGTTTGTATTTGAATTGTATTGAAATGTTGTTTTCATTGGATTTTTTTTTTTTTTAAACTATTGAAATGTTCAGATTTTTTAAAACAATAATTATAAGACTTTTTACAACGTAATGTATTGAACTTTTATTTGAAAAAATATTAAATATCTATGTTTTTTATTGAGTTGCAATTAGGTAACATGTCAAGTAACATACTGTTAATAACATTCCACGAGACAAAGAAGATTCTACCATCTGTATATTTCTGAGGTAAAAAAGAGCGGTACGAAAAAAATATCCAGTAAGAAAAGTCCAAATATATAGGTTTTTTGTAAATTTAATAAAAAGCAAATATTATAAACATGTTTAATAAGTAAAGAAGACATTTGTATGTGTTTGTTGTTGTTTAAAAAAGTTTGAGTTTCTTTCTTCTGTCCGAGTACGCTTATGATTTTGAATTTTTTTATTTTAGCATTACAAACAAACAGAACACTAACCCTAAAACTAACCCTAATACTAACCCTAAAACTAACCCTAAACCTAACCTAAACTAACCCTAAAACTAACCCTAAATCTAACCATAACAACTTTTACTTTTATTACGATTATTATTTTTTAGTTAAACAACAACAAAAAAAGTTGTAATACAAGTAAAAAAATATCCGATAGAAAATTGATAAAAAAAAAAAAAGCCATAACATAAGTAAAAAAATATCCGATAGAAAATGTATAAAAAAAAAGCCGTAACACAATTAAAAAAATATACGATAGAAAAACACAAATCAAATTTTAATTTGTTGATTTTATTTTACATTTATTATTATCATTTAAATTGTATACGTTAATAAAAAATAATATTTATAAAAGACGATTTTGTTTTGTTTTTATTTTTGCATTACAAAAAACCACAGAAAAATTATTAAAATCAACGGCCCATGAATGTTCATATTTTATAGTTTTAGTGGGAAAATGGCACCATCCAAAGGCATCTTTATCTATAATACAAGCATCTTATAAAGAATATAATAGAGCAGACAATTCAATTTCTAAAATTAATGTATTTTCTTACTGAATTTATTTCACATTTAATATTTTTTTTAAAAAAATAATAATTAACTAATAATCAAACTAAATTTAATAAATAATTTAAAATTATTAAATAAATCAATATTTATTGTTGTAATCATCATCTAAATTTTTTAATATTATGTTTAAAAAAAATTATAAATTTAAAAACATCCTATATTTTTTATCTTTAAGTCTAAATTGTATAAACTGAATCTACTATGATTTTGATATCACAAATCAATACTTTATACTTATTCTTTATATTAAATAATTACCTCAAGCTTTAATTAAAATTTTATATTAAAAATTTTACAAAATTAATTATTAATGCAATTTTTCACTTTTAAAAATTTATATAAAATAAAAATATTTTTTAAAAAAAATCTAAAACCCCAGTAATATTAGTTTTAATTAATTATTAATTTATCATAATTAAGCATTACTAAAAATTAAAGATATATTCTAATACTTTTTTTAATAAAAAAAAAGTTGCCCTATCTATTTTAATGCATTGGTAGAGGGGTGAAGTTTGTAGGTTAAGATTGACAGAACATGACTCCAGTTCTGTTATTTCCTGTTCTCAAACTTTTTATGACTAATAAACTAATCCATCATAATTCATCGTAAGTTTTATTAAAAAATTGGAAATATACTACATTCTAACTTTAAATGAATTTAAAAAATTTAATTAACATTAAATTTTATTTATTATCTTAAAAATTAAAATGATTTTACAGTTAAAAACTAACATAACATAGAAATAAACTAGGCTCATAAATTAAACGTGATTACAAATATTAAACATTTTTACCAAAAACATTATTTAAAATAAATTGTAATGTTTCTGATTCGAAAATAAATCATTTGTAACTAAAAGGTAGGATAGAAATTATAAAGAATAATTCTTATGTATTCTCATAATCTCTAATATCTTATCTGAAATAAAAACAGAATATTGTAAATGTTCAAAGTTTAAATTTCAAATTTCATCACAAAAACATTTTATATAATGATATCATTATTTGGATTAATTTTTTTTAAAAAAAAAAAAACATTATTTATAAAAATAGCAATTATTTTCTACACAATCTTAATCTCTTTATTTTTAAAAAAAATTATTATTTCCTAATTTATTTAGAAAATTTACTTTATAAAAATTGCAAAACATTAAAATGTTAAAGACAATGCCATTATCAAAACTCATCCATTAGTCAATATTATAAATAATAGTTTACTTCATTTAGCAATTCCATCTTATATTCAATATTGTATTATAAAACTTTGAATTATTTATTAGAATTATTTATAATTTTTCAAATTCTTTTTGAAATCAAATTAATAATATATTATGTAATCATTTTAGTGTAGCATTTTTTTTGCAAAAAGGACATAACTCTTAATTACTTGTTTGTACATTCATATTGGTCAAAGAATATATTAAAAATCATATAAAGTTGAATATACATGAAAAGTGATAACAAAGATATAAAAAAATATGGACTTTTCAATCTTCTATTAATTCTAAATAAGTCTTTATCAAGTTAATTATGATATATCTGCAGCAAACTTTAGACTCAAACCAACCAAAAGAATAAGCTGGATTTAAAAGTATTTTAGTGACATAGAATCATGAATATATTATTATATTAATACCAGTTGAGAGCATCTAACTTTCAAATACATTTAAATATAACTTCAAGGTTACAAAATAAATTCATTAATATTAATCACAAAATAGGAAAAGAATAAAGAATAGTAAACATAAAGTTCTTTAGAAATGTCTACCATCTATTAATAATTTTCTGTGGGAGGGGGGGGTGTCAGTTTCTACACATGTCATGTAGATAAATATAATCTATTGCAGTATGACTTAATTGAAGAAACTTCTTCACACATCCATTTGAGCATAACTGTAATGTATATATATATTGTGTGTGTGTGTTATAATGACAATCAATAGCTCTTAACAAGCTTTTCCAAATATCCCTATCCCCAGACCAGTTTTTAGCTGCTGCCTGTCATCAGTGAGGTGCTAGGATATTCAGACATTAGATCTAAAAATATCATCTCAAGCCCAGAATTTATCTAATAGTTAACTATTAATTAAAAAATTTCATTATATAACATTTATATTACAAGTTTATTAAATTATATCACGATGTATAACTTGATTTCTTTGCAATATATACATATATAAGTGTTTGTGTGTGTTAGAAACAACCATCAAAATTTGGACAGTTATCATATTATCAAAATTGTCAATTTGTTGCTAGTGTAATATATGAATAATACTTGCAATTATTATGCTTCCTTTACAGTTCATTATGCTTCATTGCCCCTTCATAGCACTTCGTTAGCACACATAAATCTTAGTGGGAGAATTTATACAAGAGTTCATTTACACATAATTATTCAATATTTGCATAATTTATATAATTGGCATATGCAAATTTTTTAGAGTAGCTTAATAATAATTGGATATTTTATTCAGGTATTGTTTGCACACATTTACATAGTGAAATAATAACCTTTATTTACATTCACATAAGTTACACATGTAGACAGTCCACTACCCTTCCTCTCTACACATAGTGCTCTTATTTGCATAGTCCTATGATTTTACAGGCTTCGGTATACATGAGCTCTTTTGGGGAAAAGTCTCTTTTTTTCTTGAAAAGTTATAACCTTTTTTAGATGGATCCTACTTGATGTAACATGATCTTTGGCTAGTTCAGTAGTTTAATCCCTGATTGAATAATTTGTTACAGCTTCATTTATATCCACAATTTTCTCCTCCCTCACAAAATTTTCCCTCATCATTCAACTGACCTAACATTAATACTATCTGCATCTGATGATTCACTTTCACTGTGCCATAAGTGTTTATATGTTTCTTAAATATTCTTTCATTATTCACTGTATCAATCTAATTTGCTGAGATAAGATTTTTAATATTATTTGTGGTAGCCATTTATTTTTTAAAATATAACATATCCAAACATTTTGTCCAACTTTAGCATTTTAATCCACTGAGTCTTCGAAAGATGGGAACAGAAATTTTTACATATTAATAATTTGGCTGATGCCTTATTACAAGTCATACATGGAATAAAATGCTAGAAAAACATTGCGTAATAATGCTTTAGTAATATCCTGTATCAGACTTTTTTCAACATACATTTTGTTGAACTGCTTTTCCTGTTAGGCCATTAGATTTGGGATAATATAGCAGGGTAAATATCTAGTATACTTTTTTATTTGTTAGAAAATCCTTAAAATGTTGAGATGCAAAGCTGCTGTCTTGGAATAACTATGATTTACAAGGACCTCTTTCAACACTCTAATGATACTTTCAACACACTCCATTTCTTAAATCCTAAGTGATAACAACTATCTTGGAAAAAATCAAATCTTTATGTTTTAAATACTTTTTTATAAAGCATACATTTGAGTAATAAAAATAATTTTAATAATGAAATATCAATTTTGTAAAAAAAAAAAAAGAAAAGGATATTGAACAGTAATAGATTTTCAAAACAATTAATTTTATTTCAACTTCATTATCAAAAAAATGTATTTAATGAAAAAAAAATATTTATTACCAAATTATGTTTTAGACAAAATTTATTAAAACTTAAAACATTCAAATAATGATTATTATCTTAATAATAAATATGACTTTATAGTTAAAAAAACAACAGTAAAAAGGATGTCATTGCTGAAAAGCATTTTCTATCTGATGTTGCATAAGTTTTAATGAAATAATTTTCTTTTGAAAACCAAATATGTTCAAACAATTGCTATATGTAAACATTATGGTCTTATTAAGCAATAAATATTTGATAATTTTACAAAAAAACATGAAAACAAAGTAGCCTATATTGGGTAGGTGCAGAAATGTATTTTCAGAAGAATTTTAAGTCTCCTTTCTTGATTACTGATTGCAAACAATTAAAATCTTAAATAGTCAAAATAAGAGTCATAGATCACATGACCCTATTCTCTTAAACTTGTAAGTTATAAACAATGAGGATTGCCAATTCCTCAACAACCTTTGTGATAAATGCTTAGCTAGAGAAAGCATTTAAAATATCTCTGTCAGGACCCCCCAAAGCTCTGACCATGGTTTCGTGCTTTGGCACTCCTCAGAGAGATGCTAGGGTAGGTTCTACTGTCTGAACCTACTCTAGCACCTCTCTGAGGAGTGCCAAAGCAGGAAACCATGGTCAGAGGTTTGCGGGGGTCCTGACAGAGATATTTTAAATGCTTTCTCTAGCTAAGCATTTATTGCAAAGCTTGTTGAGAAATTGGAAATCCTCATTGTTTATAATTAAAATCTTCATTTATTAAATGGTTTTCAACTATGAAAATCACTGAAAGATTATATTTTATTAAAAGCTTTTACTAGCAGTAATCTAAATGGATTTTGCTCATGAAAGTACATATTGCAGGTTGCTGCCCTAAGTACAATTTTGAATAGAATATATTACAATAAACAAGCATACTCATATTTAAAACAATTTTTTTACAAATTTACTTTTCTATTTATTGAATTTGTAATCTTGCTTATGATTTTGTCTCTTGTTATCAAAAAATTGTTATTAGAACTTTATTGAAAATCAAAACAAAAACTTCTGCATTGATAATTACTTCTCTAATGTTTTGTTTTTTTAAAACCAATGACAGAATTAAAAAAACTTAAAGATTTTAAAACATTTTAAATATTTAAAAAATATATTTATATTTAATTACTAATTAATATTAACCATAATTTTTAATATACATGCAACCTTTAGCTTTATTAGTGAAACTAAATGTCCAGCTATATAATTGTTTAGTATTTTTTTTTTAAAATTTAATAAGTTAATTTCTATAGTAAGCCAATTTGATAGGGCTTGGCATTTAAATGTTAATGCATCCTGTGAGTCATTTTATAAGAACTACTATAAGTTTTCATAGCCTTAAAAGTTATCTTAATATCTTTCTGTAATACTTTAAACCTATATGTTGTTATACATAACTTTAAATTGCATAGTTTAAGGATATCTTTACCCTAAATATTGAGTTAATATTGAAAAAATATTGAGTGAAAACTATTTTAATATAAAAGTTAGTGTGTAAAAGTTAATGTTAGACATAATCTTTAAAGCTAAATTTGAATTTTTAATGTTCATTGTTAATAATTAAGTTATTTGCTCATAAGAATGCATTTTATTTAAATTGTTTTCTAATAAAAAGTGTACTTTTTTTAATGCCAATTGTAATAAAGATTAATTTAGTTAAGTAAGTTTTAAACTAGTTAATTAAATAAGATAAAGAATTAATTTATTAGTAAAAGCTATTAGTTCAATTAAAGAAAGCAATAATGAACATGTGTGAGTATTCTTGATTATAAATTTTATTTTAACTTCCTTGTTATAATATTAAAGATTATCCTTAAGTATTTTATTTTAAAAGTCTTTAAAAAAATATTCTGGGAGCTCATTTTTATTAAATAGTGTATAAAATTGTCCTAAAGAATAATATTCTGTTTGAAATGATGTAATTTGTTATATAATATTTTACTTTATTTTTATTATAATAATTTTGGTTTTATAAATAATTTGTTTTAAAATATGATAATTAATTATTGTCTAAACAAATTATGTAAATGAGTTATTGTTAGTTATGCCGTCAGCATACCAGTTAATCTTTAAACTTTAATGAATTAAGATCAAGAAAGAGTTGATCGAAATGGCAATTTTTTCCATCAAAATCAGTCACATGATCAGCAATATAAATAGAGCCAAACATGCACACATATGCTGACTTGGGTAATTTTATTGGGGAAATTTACTTGATAAATTTCTTGCAGAATTAATTATATTTAATATTAATGTTTATTTACTTATAATAAATTTTTGTTTGCTTAAAGTTAAATATATCTTACTAATTCAGGCCAGATGTTCTATACTGAAATTACTAAAAAGTTTGAAATCTACATCACAGTGAAACAAAATAGAAAATTCAACTAAATGTTTAACAATAATGATTAAATTATTTCTACTTAAATTTTATACTTAGGCTTGTATGTGACTCATCATTATTACATAAGAACTTTTGTTGATTTGTGTTTTGACATTAATAATAAACAATATTATTGGTTTTATTTTAATCTGTCAGAATATTAAAGATGCTAAAAACTTTATATTATTTTGGGGTATTTAAAGCAGTTCTTAATTGTGTAAAAATACTTTTGCTCAAAATATTATGATGTGGTGAGAATAAGAAGAATGTTAAAAGACCTAAAGTGTTTAAATATTTATCAGCAACTCATATTTTTTTTAAAAAAGCTTTTGTTTTAAAATTGTTCATATCTGTAAATAATGTTTTTTTTGGAGTTATTCATCTTTAAAATGAATAGACTTTTAAATTTCAAATAGTAGAATCTGTTTAGTGATAATGGAATTTTATACATTTCTAACCCAAATTTATTTGTAGTATAAATAGGAAAATATTTAATTTATATCCAATTGATATTTACTAATTATTCAATGTATCTTAAAGTCATATCAATAATGAATGATTTTTTAAATCATCCTAATATGTGTTTGCTATTAATTATTAACATCAATTTAAAAAGAATAACATTCATTTTTTAAAATATAAATTATTTCAAATATTATTACCTTTAAAATGACATTTTTATTTACTTATCATTATCTTAACAGTGGAATGAAAATCATTCACCCACAAAATATTGTCTTATATATTTCATAAGTCTATTTCAGAGTAGAGCTAGGAAAATTATTTCCTAAGTTAGTAAAATTAAGAGTATTGAGTTAAGTTATTGCTCCTAAAATTTATTACATGATTATGTACTTTTAAAAATAATATTATAGATTATTAATGGAATATTTTGAAATTATTATTATTATTCTCGAATTACTGCTCTTACTAAGTAACTGGAACAAGTCATGAATGAAACAATTGCACCTAAATTATTAATTTTGATTTAAGTTTATCATGCACTTATCCTGTTTTCATCCTGATAATTATTCTTAGTTTCAAAATTTGCTCTATAATAAAATTTTACTTTGTCAAAGCAGTAAATGCTCATCATATTTTATCTTCAATATGAGTTTCAAACTAGATAATAAAAAGTAATGAAATTATATAAACTATTATAGATGCACGACCATCATCTGTGCTTTATTTCATAATATTCTTCATGAAACTTGAATGGCCATTAACATATTATTGTGCTCATGTTCACCAGAAAATCTATTACTTCTTGGTAATATTGGATTGCTGTATAAATAATTTAAATTTGTTGTGTTTTAACAAATGGGAGAATTTTTTAGCATTTGCAGAATGTTAGTTACAGAGACTGTACCCTGTAGAATGGTAGAACATCAATGATGAAGGATTTTTATTTATTTTATTAAACTGGTTATAATTTTAAGTTTTAATATTATACTATATTAATTTATCAGATATTTTCATTTTTGTACTTTGCCTGATATAATTTTAGAATTATTTGTAAATTGAATTATCTAAAAGCTCATAACACTATTTATTCCTTATCATGAGTTATTTATTTATTTGAATTATGCTGAATAAAATGAAGATGATGTATATTCTTATTGCTTATATTTGGCCATGCTTTTATTAAGCTAGATTTGGCAAATAATTTTTACATTCAGTTTTACACATTAGTTAATTCTTGTAGTATTATTTAAGAGTTGGCTCTCTGTTATTCTTTTATTGTACATTCTTATCTTGCCATTATTTTGTCTTTTTCCAAAGGACTGTGGCTTTTGTCTCTCTTGTGCATATTTATTTTGCTAGCATATGTTTGTAAAAAGATTGTAGCTATGTCTCTATGTTAATATTATAATATTTTTTGTGCATTATACCTTTTCTCTTTTATATTAAGCATGAAATATTTTATTTAAGACAATTATTATTGTTCATATTATATTTTTGATGGTTCATTCTCATTGTCCTTATGTTTAGAGACTTAGTCCTGGCATATTTATTGTCCTTGAAGGTAGATGCTACTTTTTGAGTTCATGCTATCACTTATTTTTAGGATTGCCTTATTTATCATTAAATTATGGATGTATTGCATCATGCATTTTTTTTGTATAAAACCATGTGTGGTGTATGACCATGACTTTATTTTTGGCAACTGATATTGTAGTTAGTTCAAGGAATGTCATCTTTCTCTTCTGTCACACTCTTTAATATTCTGAGTGTAGGTTGTTGATTGTTCTTGATATGTATATCTATTTGCTGTGCTTTTCCAGTATTATAGGATGTAATATTGATAAACAGTTGTTTTAGAAATTAAAATTGTAATTTTGGATGTCAATAAGTGATATACATTTCCTTCAGTATATACTTTATTGCTGGATTCGTAAGTCCTAATTAAGGTTTTGATATACTCATTTTGGAAACAACAGAATTCTATGATTGTATTGTAGGAATGGAGAACTTATTATAATGTTAATATTGAGAAAGTTTTTCATTAATGAGATAAGGATAATAATTTTCATTATTATTTAATATGTCAATTTAATTTATTGTAATGAGATATATATACGTTATATTTAAATTTTAGTACTCAAATTTTTTTTGTAAATATCTAATAATGAATTAAAAGTACAGATGTTCGAAATGCACAAATAATGAGTTATAAATTTATTAATAAGTTTCATTTAAATATTGATATAAAATAAGTTTTAAAATTTTTTTTAGAATCGAAGCAAAGATTCTAATCTTAAATAAATATAATAAAAAACCTTTTAATCTTAAAAATAAAATTACAAACAGATCCTTAGGGCAAAATGACCATTAAAAAGAATACTAGTAAATAGATAAGAGTCGAGAGATAGAAACAAAAGACTTGTTTTTCCTTCTCAAGAGATATACACAAACCACAGTGGAAAAATCTACTTAGCCACAAACCCAATGAAATACATATATGAAATGTATGAGATGGATCCATGCATTCCTAGATAAGATGCTTCAGGACTATAAAAGGAAAAATTCAAAAGAAATAATTAATTAGAAGATTTGAATTTTGAATTCATTTGTCATTGCTGAAAAGTTTTTAAAAAAAAGGTTATTGTCACCATTACCAAAAATGTAATCTGTTTTAATCACGCTTCCCTTGGTTCAGCCAGCTGAAGGCAGCTTTCATCTCCATGGATCCCAGGATCGAACCACTGGTAACATCTTCAGAAATCATCTTAAAGCCTCATAAACCATCATTGTCTGCAAGAAATGGCCCTTGCATAAACTCAGATCTTTATCGCAAAGGACTGAGCCCAGAAAAAGAAAAGTATAAATTATAAATGATAAAAAATGAAATATAACCTCTCTTTAATTTAAAATCTTGGAACTTTATTGAACTATAGACTTTCTTTCCTGATCAAACCTGAACGTTATTTTTTATAAACTTTGCAATTTTAAAGTCTTATCTAAAATTTAATCTTTTTTAAAATATGTATTATATTTTTTTATATTTATGCTTAGTATAAGGTCTGTTTGTAATAGGACAGAAGTTTGTGATTGCAAATGAATTTAAAGGTAAAATCAAACACGTATCATTATTTGTGCATTATTAGACTTTTTTTTTTAAAAAAAGGTCAAATCTATTATTTGATGTAAAAATAAGTTGAATACAATGTGTAATTTTAAAATAAGTTAAATACCCTAAACTAAATATTTTTTTCAAAAAAGTAAATTATTAAATTGACTTAAATTTGAGTGTAGATGGCTGCTTAGACTTGTTTAAGTATATGCTAGTTTAAAGGGGTTTTGATTTCAGACTATTTGTTTTGTAGTCATGTCAATGCTTCTAGAGAGATATATGGAGGTTTATATCAATGTAATGTGAAGTGTTCCAGCATACAGAGCAATGTGCCCAACTGACTGCATGACCCCAAAGAGGTAGTCATCACATTGAAATGGATGTGGAGTACTTCCCATGACATTGACCCCTTTCAGCTCTATGGATGGGGTCTATAAGTCAGCAAGATAGACCGCTCTCCCATCCATATGTAGCATTTTCTCATTATTTATATGCATGTTTCTTTAGCCAGACAGACATACATTCCTGTACTGGATGAAGGTCATGTTCTTCAAATAATATCATGCTGTCAGATGCACATTTCTGTCAGCATGGTTCTATGCTAACATTGTTCACATTGCATTGGTTTCTAATATATATTGGAAAGTGAGCATTGGTGTGGCTGCGGACTTTTAGCCTGGAGTCAAATATTTTGAAAATCTTTTAAGTGCGTCGTCTAGGTGGCTTGTCTATGCTCAACATTCTAAGATTAAAAATTAAAGTTAAAAAATAATAATAATAATAATAATGATGATGATGATGATGAAACATAAAGTATAATTTTTATAGCGATTATTTTTCAAGTTTGTGTGTTATATACATGAATAAAATCTTTTGTGTTATTAGTACTAGCAGTGATCTAGGTTTTTTTTTTAAATCTTCATTAAAAATATGTTTTAAACCTCTGCTACTCCATGAGCTAGTGATTAGAGCTGACAGTCATAATAAAATATATATGTAAAAGTTGGATCTTTAACAGCACGTCTGCCTACTATATAAATTTTCCAGATTCCAATAGCCTGGTGGCACCCTGTATGGCAGATACGGTGAGACCTCTGATCCACCCCGACCGTTATATTATATTATCTATAAACTTTTAAAAAAAACTCATAATTCTTTTCTGCATTGAATTGGACAGTAGAATGTTTAAAATAATTAATTTTGTGATAGTGTAGATTTCCAAAGTTATTATCTGTTCAATGTCTTTATTGTTAAAATAAATGTTTTTATTGTTAAGTTTGGCTTCATAGTATTTCTATCATCATCTACACTTATTGCCCAGACATCTTAATATTGTAAAATCAGTTATGGAGTTATCTTTTATATTGAACATTAAGAGTACATGAACGTATAAAATTCAATATATTAATCATTTTGTTAACATTTACATGTAGATGTTAAGAGAGCATCTAAGAAATAAATTATTCGTTTTCTTAATTATCAAATAATCACTTTAACCAATTGTTTTCCTTAAAAGAAGACTGATTTTGTGATAAATTATTTTATTTTATTCAGATTATTTTTGATTATACATCATAAGTGTAAATCATAAAATTATTTATCTCAATCATAAAGAAAGATTTATTAGGAAATTGTTAGGTGATATTGTGAGTGGCTAAAATCCCTTATCCATTAATTATATCTGAATATCTCCTGGTATATTCTTTTATTCCAAATTAAAAGTTTTTCATGTATTTATTTTTAAATTATTTTTTTTAATTATTATTATTATTGTAATTTAAATAGACATTATCTTGTGGATAAGAGTATGTCTCCCCATATTATTACCAAGTTTCCATTTATTGTCTAATAATCATTAAATGAAAAAAAGAAAAAAGTAAATTTTTAGTATTGTAAATTTTTAATTACAGAACCCTGAGATTTTAATTTATAGAAATGACTATTAAAGAAATTGTTTGGCAAAAGAAAATTAATTTTAAGAAGTAATGTGATATAAAAGATAAGATATTGTTAAGAGATAAATGTGGATCTGACCATGGTATTGAGATGTTGATGATGGTTATTAAAACTGCTGTAGTGGGAAAATGTGTTAGAAAGAAGATTTAATATAATCTAACCATTCTATTGTATATGCTTCAAATATTAAAAGCCTCCCTGTAATATGTGAGAGTAAGTTGAGAGTTCTCTTAAAATTTGTTAAATGTAGCTTATGTTATTTACAATGTTTATTAGTTGCTATTATTATCTTTGTGACTTTTTTTTATTGTAAGCAGTAATGCTGAATGGCTTTGTAAATTTGCTTTAATATTTTGAATTGAAGGTTCAGGTGCAGCAATGAAAGTATCATATACTTACCATGTATATACGAGATCTGGAGTGTGAAAGATATGTGAAGGAACAATTATGTATATATAATATTCATGTAAAATTTTCAAAACAAATTATATATTATTTAATATTCTATTTCAGGGTTGTAATATGAAAGCGTACTTAACGGATGTTGACTGCTTAGCTTTGATAGTAGGATCATTATGTCATGATCTTGATCACAGGGGGACGAATAATGCCTACCAAGAAAAGTAATGTTTCTTTTACAATTTAATTACTATGAATAAAATAGTATTAAAATGAATATATAAATACATTAATATACATAAATAATCGAATGGTAAATCACTCAGAAAATTATGTGATGTTTGAGCACTACACTAATATTTAATCTAAATACCTTTACTTGTCATTTATCACTGAAATTAACAGCAGAAGATTATATATGTATATATAATACTCAACTAAAAATTCATAAAATATAAATGAATAGCTTTATATCGTTTTCCAAGTACTTGACTTAAAGCCAATATAATTTGGCGAATGTATTTATCTATTATTATTACAATATAAACAAGGAAATAAAAATACAATCCCCTAATATTCTACGTACGATTAGCCTGATAAGATTATAGAACAGGGATTGTCGACTTATGGCATGTTATCAGACTTGATGCTTTAATGTATTAATTTTGGTGCATTGAGCCTCTCTGATTATAAAAATAAAAGAATAGATTTTGTTATAATTTAATCAAAAAAGAAGTTTTATTTATAATTAAGAAAAAAAACTGTAACAAAAATTCAAATTTAACGAGTCAAACTTTAAAAAAGTGTTGCACATTCAGTCCATAAGTAAACATTCAATCTTTGTCTAATTTTAAGTTCTATTCCAAAGTAGTTATTTCTGAAATTTTATAAAAAAAAAATGACGTCATATCTGAGTGATTCAAATTTAAAAAATGTTCTGCTTAATTCCAAACATTAACAGTCTGGTAAATGTAAAATAGACACAAAGACTCACTAAAATAACCACTAGGTGTGCTTTCTTATTGGGTAATAACCCCAGAAGGCATCCAGCCACATTTGAGAATAAGTTGATTAAAATTCAAGTTAGAGACAAGCAGATCACCAGCACAGATATTCATGCAGCTACTTGGTCCCTGCTCAGACAAACAGTAAAGTTATAAAGAACAAAGTTGCTGGTTTATGAATAAACAATAAGTTTTTAATGATCACAAATATGATCATGAGACTTTAGGTTTGAAGGATAAACTAGAATATAAAGGCAGTGAGATAAAGAAATTCATATAATGTCTTCCATGATATACCACGAGATTTGAAATCAAAAAACAATGATGAAATTAGATCTCCTATTTCCTAAGAATTAAAGAAAGTATGGTCCAGATTATGGTCCTATTGGACAATAATGTGCTTAATTGATATTTCTAAAGTGGATAGAATCATGTACAAATTGCCTATATAGATATGTACTTTTAATAATGAATATTGTGGCACTCGAAATTGAACTGACAATAATAGGATTAAACATGTATCTTGCTACAATTAAGCGGCATTGTAATACTATGTAACTAAAAGGATTAATAAAGTTTATTATTGTTGAAACTTAAATAACCAATATTTAAACTTTAACTTTAATATTTTTTTTTATAATACAATTATTTTTTTATTATATTATGGAAAAAATATTAAATATTATTTATCTATAACATGCTGTATTTTAGAGAAAAAATTAATAATAATGTAAAAGTTGTATGGTTCACATGAACTTATAGAGAAAAAATCGGTGCATAGACGGTAAAATATTGACCAGCCCTCTCACAAAACAAAAAGAAATGATTTGTTTATAAACTTACTAACGATTAATCAGTGAGATTCTGTGTTGCATATCCATCTTAAAATTATTTTTGAAGTTAAAATGTTAACACTATCATTTCTCAGAAATTTATATTGCATATTATATGATATGTTAAAAATTAAATTTTGTTCCGCTTATATTTGAGACAATTGTGACTCATGGCTATTTTTAAAAATGATTTTCTATTTGATTTGTTAGAAAGACTTTTAAAGCCTCATTTTATTTAAGATCATAAACATAATGCAGATACATACAATATTATTCATACAGTATTATCACCTAGTTCAAGTCAGTTAATCAATGGTTGCAAGAAGGTTTGTGCATAAAATCTCTATATATTGCCTACTTAGCCAATATTTCCAGAGTTTTTAGCTTGGGGCTTTTTGAATGTGAGGAACTCTCAAATCCAGGGCTTCTCATTGATGAAAACCACAACCTAAAAACTAATCTGGGGATATTAGATGGGTAGACACTAGATATGAATTTTATGCACAAACCTTCTCACAACCATTGATTACTCTGGCTTGTACTGGGTGGCACCACTGTATGGTGAATGATGCCACTGTTTTAACAACTTGAGTAAGCATAGGGAATGGTGATTATATGACATATGGAATGTTTTGTGACCATCATTGAAGCTTTTTTCAGAATATGATTGTTTAAAGAATTATTCAGATAAAAATTATAGCCAAAATAAAAGTTAAAAATACAAAAAAAGATTATAAACTAAATGCATTTATTATATTATATTTTTAAAGTTGTAGTAATTAAACCCAACAGACTGATTTAATCTCTAGTCAATTTCAGAATTGGCAAAATGGGAATTAAAAAACAGCAAGTCTTTAATTAATTCAGATATTACACTAGAAATAAAACACCCCCCCCTTCAAATAAAGTGATCATAAACAATATACTTTTATTCACGTTTGTGTTAATCCTGTTTGTAAGAGTACATCTCCAACGGAACCATTACTACATGTACACAAAGAATCTATCTTAAAGTCATCTGACAAATAAAATGAAGTATGATGTTTCACACTAGCAATCAAACACTCAGAAAATTATTGAATTGATTTATTTGCTATAAGTTAAAACTTAGTAAACATGTAACATTAGACTTGCTAATGTTAGTACATTGAAGAGTCTAAAATTATGCATTCAAATCTTATTGTTGTTAATTAATGAAATATATACAATGCTAAAAAATAGTTTATCACATATAATATCTTTTAATAAATAAATTTGAGCATCTTAAATTAGATATAAAATAAATTTGATTACTCTATCAATCATGCATAATATATCCTTTCTAATACTGCATGAAAAAATAGCAAATTGCTCTATAATATAAATATATTATTTTTGAAATAACTTTCTTTGATACTGCCAAAAATCCAGGTGTACATAATTGCTATATGATCTACATTAATACTATAATAGTGACTGACTTAGTATCAAAGTGATTATAATGCTAAATATTCATGTTTATAATTAAGTTGGTTGCCATTACAGTATTAATATAATCATGTGGTTATTTAATTTGCACAGATTGCTATCAGTTTTCTAAGACACCCAACATAAAACATTATTCCTATATATGGCAGAATACTTGCCAATTTTCTATATAGTAAAGCAATCATAGTAAAAATTGCATTATGCACAATGATTGGAGCTGATATAGCTGAGTTGTGACTCATGAATCAGCTTCTCTACTACTGCATCAAAATATGCCACTATCATGGGAGTTTACTGAGAGCTTGGAACTTTTGAATACTCGTATATATACTTAAGCTAGATATAATTAAAAGGGATTTGAACACATAATAATAACATTGGCATCAACAAAGACATTGAGCATTCTACCATCAGATTTTCGATGATGTGGATAGTTTTTTTTTTTTTAAGTGTCATAGCATCGGCCGGGATGTGAACCCGCAACCCGGGCAACTGCGTGCAAGTGCAAAGCAGTCACGCTGACCTCTCGACCACCAATGCAAGACGTTGATGTGGATAGTTGAACAGTTGGAGAGTGAAGAGCATCAATATCTGATTATTAAAGTTTGTAGCTTTGCTATCTCAATATAAACTGAGCACTGATTATATACATGTATGGGAGATCATGATCCAGACCAACTGAAGGGTGCTGGTTCAGCATGAAATATGAATATTGGAAATTATTTATCTTTTTCACATGTATATAGTCATGTATATCAGTTGTGTAAGATAGAGTGGATGACAGGAGCTTTAAAGTCTGTGTTTAAATCCCCTTTAATTATAACTGTATAGTAGTAGATAATTTTTTGATTTTATCAAGGTGGAAAATACATAAACTGTTAAATACAAATATATTTTATTTGATAGTTTTCTAGGTAAATTTATAACATTTAAATATTTTTTTATTGTTATAGTAATCTCATTTGTACTTTTATTCCAACTGCAATTAATTTTAATGCAAGTAATGTCATTAAAATAAGATTTGTCTTAAATAATCATTCTCAAGAAGAAAAATATTCTTTAAAAAAAATCTTTTAATTATAAAACTTATAACTTTATATATGCTCTATATCAATTAGGAAAAAAAAACTAATACGCTATAAATATTGTGCAAAAAAAAATAACAATTCACCGTAATTCTTTAACCAGGACAAGACAATACATGTTTATATAAAAAAGAAATGATATGAAAATATTTTTAAAAATGTATTTAGACGAATCAAATATGAAACAATCTGTAATATGATATAAAAAGGAGTTAAGGGTGATATAAAGAAATATGCCTGCGAATTGGTAAGGAAAGCTATAGATGAGAATAAAAGTTATATAAGTATAATACAACGTTATTTTAATATTGGAATGAAAGTTTTTTAGAAATAAAAAGAGAAGATAACATTATTATTTAAAAAAAAGAAGATGACATCATAAAATGTATAAAAAGATGTTACAATAAGAAAACAAAGTCTTTTTAATTACCCATTAAATTTTTTTTTTTAAGTGGCCGGGACGCGAACCCCGCAACCTGGGCGACTGCCTGCAAGTGCAAGGCAGTCGCGCTAAGCTCTCAACCACCAATGCAAGACCCATTAAATATTTAAATGAAAAAATATGGCATTCACTTAAATTTATGAAGAAAAAATTCTCCAGAAATTAATTGATTAAATTATTCTGTACATTTTAAAACCAATCAAGTGTGAACATGTGTAGCATGTGGCTATGGTAGAATAGTGACTTCAAAACTTAAAGTTTCTGAATGTATCTGAGTGAAGTAAAAGCATTCAGTTTGATATCTTGAATGGAACTGTTATGTTTGAACTTCTCTTTGAGTACTTCAACACTTCAACAACTTCTGAATAACTAAATATATTATTTATATTAATGTCTTATAAACAATCATTAAATGCAATTTTCTTTTTTGCTTTGTGCAAAATATTTTTAAGATTCATTTGTAGGAATTAATTTTCATACATTAATTATGTGTAAGATGCTGACAACAAGAAAAAAATATACATCCAACTTATTAAACTTTTTAAAAATTCTTCACCTATAATAAATAATTCAATTATTAAAGATGTATTTTTTAAAGTATTATTTATTTAAGGATTAATGTATATTTGTTTAAGCATACCAAACATTAATTCTAAGTTGCTGTTTTTTTTTTTTAATTTAGAAGTGGTTCCGCCCTCGCTCAACTTTATGGTACTCAGGCAACTATGGAGCATCATCATTTTAATCATGCAGTGATGATTCTTAATGGAGAGGTAAAAATTCTAATTATATACATGACTAATCTAAGAAAATTCATAAATAAATAAAACAATAAATGCACACAATCTCTATAAGATTTTACCATTCTCCATCAGTCTAAATTTATATAAAATACTAAAGTTAAAATTTTTATTCTTATAATATTCTTTAAAAGTTCTGAAGAGAGCTGAAAAGTACATTGAAACAGGGTTTAAGATAGTTATCAAACTTGGTTAAAATATTAAGAATAAAATAATAGTTATGAATTTATAACTTATTTATCAAAATCTTGTTTTTTGCATTAACAATAATTAAGAAGCTGAAAAATACAAGTAAAGTGAAGAATATAGTAATTTTATATAAAATCTGAGATAAAATATCTAAAAAAATGTGTGGTTTGATAAATATTGTCAATGTGAATAAAACAAATCAAAATAGACTCTAAATTGCACATGTTTTTTACCTCAATTTATGAACAAAATATAGTTAAAAGAATGGATTTCTAAAATAAAATGTATGCATGAGGATTTTCAACATTATATTTTCAAAGATCTCTACAGCTGGAAATTACTATTGTTATTCATTTAAGTCATGTTTTTTAAATAATTTCTGTTATATTATATAAAGACATATATTATGTGACATTATACATATTTAAATAGACAAATCTTACTAATGAACTATAATCCTTAAAGTCTAATTTTTTCTCTGGTGCTTAACTGCAACTTCAATATCTTTTTATATGAATAAACCATTAATTTCTTTTAAGAATATTGAAAACGAATGTAATACTTTTATTACCATATTATATCGACTCTTTCACCAGGTGATTTTTATATTTACAATCGCTGTATACTTTTTCTTCAGCAAGCAATAGTTTCGATTTAATCTATATTTTTAGAAAACAAAGTTCCTTGTTGATAACCTTATGTACCATCTGGAATAATTAGGTAAAGAATTTTTAAATTTTGTTGAAAATTTCATTGTTTATTAATAATTGTAATTATATATTTTTGCCCTGCATAATTGAAATTATAGGAAATAAACTCTAAAGCTCAAGGTCTATGAATTGCAGTCCTATTTCCCTGTGATTTATAAATTCCTCAGCAATAAACCTTTCGTTTATTATTATCATTATCACTATTTCTATTGCTACTACTACTAAAAAAGATTGATATTTGGGGGGATTCTGTTCAGTCTTTTTTTAAATTCTTTCTTTGTTTGTTTTTATTAAGTGCCTTGAGATATATAAATATAATCTACATATGTTTTGAATCTGTTGATTTGATTAAGCATACTCTTCATTAAAAAAGTTTTTTATTTTATTAAGAACAATAATTCAACTCATTACTCAAATCGTTTACTCTTTTATGAGTTTTCAAACCTTGAAATGTAACGAAGTTAGTTTTTAATTCTAATTGGAAATTGTCTAGCATTTACTAAACTTATTCGAATTATGACTGTATAGTTATATTTTCAAAATTTTACACTGATATATATATATAGTGAGATGTGTGTGGATGAATTAAAAAAATGCAAGTTTTTTAAATAACGAAGAGCAGTTTTTATTGTATTCTGAATCCATCTATTATAAGTTTTAGTAGTCAATGGATAGTAGATAGTATTTCCCATTCCTAGATTAGTTTCTAATTTTTACTTTCATCATTGAGGACTTGGCTTCAAAGCTGGAATTAAAGAACTTAAGCATTCATTATAGGCTGAAATTAAAAAATTAAGTTTTGAAGTCAAACCAATTTGATTGCATAGTTATATCGATGTGCTATATGCTGTAATGCATTAATTTCAACTTTGAATTCTAGTCCTGATTGATGAAGGCAAAAATGATAAATTAGTATGGGGACATTATGGCACTATACCCTTTGATTATTCAAGCTTACAATAGATTTTTTAATTTTCTCTAAAAATGTATTTGTCATTTTACTAGTTTAAAAATTTAAAAATAAAATCAATTTCGTTTTTTTTAAATTTATATTTCAACCACCCCCTCCCACAAATTGAAAACTTCTAATCAAGCATTGGTGGCCGAGTGGTTAGTACAGCTGCCTTTCAAGCAGTTATCCGGGATTCGTGGGTTCGCTTCCCTGACGATGCTTTGATACATGAAAAAAGAAAAAAAAGTGTACTTCTATTATATTTTTTATTCTTTTATAATACAATTAAGTAAATATCTGTAAAAATTTGACATTTTCTGACAAGTATAAAAGTTGCATCTTATTTTGATTTTACATTTAGTGTATTAAAAGTTATATAATTAATCTAGATCAGGGGTGGGAAATTGATGGCCTGCAGGCTACATCTGGCCCATGATGATGTTGAATCCAATATGTCCTGTAAATGCCTAAATATAGAAAAGCTATGCCTGACTAAACTGTAAATTGAAATCTCTAGGCTTATCATTCACATGTTCACATAACATTAACTTTATCCTAATGCCATGAAAAATATAAAATTCTAATTATAAAATTAAAAATTTTATCATAACTTGGGTAAATGTAATTATAACTTCTAAAATACCAATTTTATATTGCAAAATATAAAAATATAGAAGAAATCACATTGCAAATAACATTAATTTCAGTTTTTAAAGAATACCTCTATGCAGCATCAGAGTATTATTTTCTAATTATTATTGTAGCAATCAAATGTGAAGTTTCTTTGGGTTTAACTTCTTATTAAAAAAATAATATTGGTGCATAGTATTTTATAAATAAATTTATGCATTTTCTAATTATTACAATTTTTAATATGATATAATTTATAGCCTATAAAATGAACCAATTAAAAAAAGAAGAAAAATTGATACCGAATGCCACATTTTTAATGATAATTGGACATTCAGATATTTATTTGCAAGCGAAACTATTTTCGTTTTTAAAGAATATAAATCTAAAAAGGTATTTTTCAACAAAACATTTTGTAAAATATAAACTATCTATAGTCGATTCCTATTTAAGTCATTAATTATTGTATTTACTTTTTTTTTAAAATACATTGACAATTTGATAATTCAAGAAATATAACATTTTTAGGTTCTAATTTTTTTTTTGCTAAATCATTCAATCCATTCTGGCCCATATTACGATACAAAAATTTTATTCGGCCTGCTGATGAAAAAAGTTGCACTCCCCTGATCTAGATCAACCATAATTCCAAAATAAAATTTAAAAAAGTTACATATGTTTGTGTCATCAATTGCAATTATATTTTCAAAATTCTGGATAAAACATGTGACTTAAAAATGTTCTAATTGGATGCAAACACTAAATTGCAACCCTTAAAAAAAATCATGGAAAAATTTGAGAAAAAAACAAAATTAATTAAAATTTTTTCGTTTTTATCTTAGGCACAAGAAAATTTTAATGTAAAATAAGATATGCATAATAAAAGTTATAAATGGTAGGCACAATCAGGCAAATGAAGTATTGTTTAGTGATTTGTAGAGTTATAAGAACATGACATATATATAGTTTAATTATATTTATGTATTCAAATTATATATATATCTTTCCATTTAATTCCATATGTTTTAATCATATCAATAAAGATAATCTCAATTCAAAACAGCACTTTTCAATTGGTCAGATCATTATGCAGTATTTATCAATATTAAAAATTATTATAATTTAATCTAAAATGCCAACCTTTCTGTTTATTAATAATAACCAATTAAAGTATTTATGTAGGTAGGGAAATTTCCTAATTATGAAAGTAGGAAGTTTGGTAGTTAAGAAATTGTTTAATTTCCTTTAAATAAATACATTTTTATATAAAATAATAATAATAACAGAAAATAAAGCTGTTATAAAAAAGAAAACTGAAAATATATTTTCCGGATGAAGAATTGTGTTTTCCCCTCTTAGTATAGTTTTATAATTATATACTTTACAAGATTATTATTACATTTTCATTTACCATTGTTAAACTCACTCCACTCACAACTTTGACACCATTCACCTCAGATAAATACAATAATGTTTATTACTAATCATTTTCTAAACTAGAGACCATCTCTAGCACAGATATAAACTTTAAACCTCAGTTAAAGAATCTGATTACTATACAAAAATTAAAACATCGCAACATTTTCCTTCACTCTTCATAGAAAAATAGAAGATAAGAGTTTAAATGTTTTTCTATGTGTGTTTTACCCATTAGCTAAGAATAAAACATTTGTTGATTAAGACTTAACTACATATATGTTATAAAATTTTTAATGTTAACAGTATGATTTAAAACAATCTCAATTGGAATATTTTACAAATGACTAAAATTTGAATTCACTTTTTTTTTTTTGCATACATACGTATAATTATGAAGGCAATTGTTATCAATACACATGTATACATCTTTTGTAAATTAATGTACGAACTAAAAAGTCGGAATTCTTTTTTTTTTTGTTTCAATTTAATTAGAAAATTCTTTATTTTCTTTATTTATCATTTGTTATAATTGTTTTTTTTTTTTTATGATACATTAAAAAATTCTCATTAATTATAAAATTAAAGTAAGATGAAAGAATTTAACTGGATGTCATTTATATTGTTAAAAAAATAATATACAATAAAAAAGGTAAAATCTTTTGTTATTGAATGTTTGTTTAGAATGTTAAAATAGTACTTATAATATGCTTTAAACGTATATAGGTAAAGGTAATAAAAATTTTCACAAATAAAGTTTAACTTAGGGCCTTTGGATCAAATTTACTCCATATTCATAGCCATTATTATGTATTGGATGTAATGAATGCAAATTTATGCAAATCATTATCCTGTACATTTTCTAGATATTGTAAAGCAGGCATCCCTTCGATTGATAGCGTTTGAAAATACGCTTCTTTTATTTTTCTTTTGGTGTCATTTCTTTCTTTGCAAACAATTTCGGTGCTAGAAGGTTCAAATTTATGCTTAAATACTTTTTGATGTTCTGCTAATATTGAATTGCCTTCATTTTTGTTTACTACTCTATAATCTATATTATCAAATCATATGATAAAATCTTCCATAATAAAACTAATGGTAAAACTTATAAATGTTAATTAATGCTCAAATTGTTATTTTTAACCCACAAAAGATCTCTTCTGCTAGTCATTTGATCTTATATAAAAGAACAAATTCAAACATCTACAACTTGTGAAGTAGAAAGTAATTATTCTTCAAGTATTCACAATAATTATATAATTTCGATTTATTTTATTTTCTAAGGCAGAGCTACAAAGTACTCATTTTTTATATACCCTGAGAAAAAAACATATGATTAATTAAATGTAAACAAATAATAACTTATGGGTGCTTACATATTAGATCTACTACACCTATTCACATCTGTATTGTTCTGCCCATAAATTTTTAACTTTGTGATCCCATCAAATAAGCCCTGCAATCTCATCAAATGACATGAACACTGGAAATTCTGACAAACTTAAGTGATAAATGTGTACACAAAAGTAATAAAAACATGTTATAATATTAAATAAAACAGATAGTTGCAGAGATTTTGTTTCATCTTGTCAATTATGATACTAAATAAAACAGGTAGTTGTTAATTTTTTTTAAAAATGGCACTTCATTTATGCATGGGTATGTTTAATTAACTTTAATTATTGACTACTTCCTGCTAGATTTTGCCAATCCATTTTAATACACTCTTAATCCTAATACTGGTATGGTCTTTCATTAATTCTATTTTTCTTTTTACATATGATATTTATAATTATTTTAATTAATCTTTTTCATTTCTTCTATAATTAATCTTATTTTATTTGAAATATAATTTACACATCTCACATATATTACCAATGAATTCTTAATATCTATGCTAAGCCTAGAAAAAAATTCCCAATACAAATTAAAAATATTCCCTGCAGATATTTTGTTAAAATATTTTTAACTGATTAAGTGAAAAATAAGTTTGATTGTAAATCAGTTTAATCATGGATTTTTTTTTTACATTTTCAAAAAGAGGGAGAAAGTAATGCAATTTCAATCTTCAAAAATGTAACCCGTCATATTAATTATGTTTTGCTCATCTCATATGCAAAAGGTATTTTATATAATATTTTTAAAAACATTTGACTTCAGATTTTGAGTTAAATAGTTTTTGCATAGCTAAAGTTTCTGTATCTGTAGTTTCAGTTATTCATTAGGCAAAAATCATTAAATAAATATATTACAAATTATTATTATTATTATTATTATTATTATTATTATTATTATTATTATTATTATTATTATTATTATTATTATTATTATTATTATTATTATTATTATTATTATTATTATTATTATTATTATTATTATGATTATTATCATCATCATTATCCTCCTCCTCCTCTATATAATCAGATTGGGAGTAACATTAATATTTGTGATATTTTTAATTTTAAATATTGTTTTATTGTGTAAATATTTATATTTTATATGTCATATGTATTATCATCCCTTTTAATGTAATGTGCAAATTGTAATTGGCTTTATGCTGTTGTTTAGCACTTAAATAAATGAAGTGAATTATTATTATTATTATTATTATTATTATTATTATTATTATTATTATTATTATTATTATTATTATTATTATTATTATTATTATTATTATTATTATTATTATTCAATTCAATTTATTTACCATACAAAACTACAACATTAAGCCAATTACAGAATTGCACTATAATAACTATACAATAATATACATAAATGAGTAAAAATGATGAAAATAATATAATTATATGCCATACTTTTTTATAAGATAAGTAACAAATTTTTTAAAGTCTAAAGAAAAAATATTTTCATTAATAAAATCATGATTATAGGTATTAGACAAATGAAACAAAGGTGAAAATTTTAATATGTTAGAATGACAAACCTTAATATAAAATAAAGTAAATATACGTGTTTTATGTAAACAATTATTAGTAATAGTTTTAACAAGGCTGTAAACCTTAGCAATGAGCGCTCATTGCTAAGGTTTACAGCCTTGTTAAAACTATTACTGAAATAATAGTGAGCGTTTAATAAAATTTATAAGTAAACAATTATTAAATGTAATATTTGAAATTTTGTTGGTTAATATAATTTTTTTGATTCACAAGGTTATATAAAATTTTAAGATCTCTCATTTTTCTTCTAATGGATAGTGATAGATAATGGTCTTTTAATTTAATGTACTTAGAAAATTTATCATAAACCACTTGAATTTTAATCATATCTCATTTGGAACTGGGATTCCTAACAACAGATCCATATTCTAAAATTGGCAAAACCAAAGAGAGAAATAATTTATATTTTGTAAAACTACTAAATTGTCTACCATGCCTTAAAATTGCACCCATAATTTTAAAAGCCTTATTTACTACATTTTCAATATGATGATGAAATGATCCATTGCTTGCAAAATTAATTCCAAGGTCTTTCTGAATATCAACAAATTTTATATTATGATCTTCAATATAATAAGGACAAATTATCTTTTCAGATTTTTTGGAATAAGAAACCGTTGAACACTTATCCATATTAATATCATTTTATTATCTCTACACCATTTCACAAAATTATTAATATCTTTTTGTAATAATATGCAATCATTAATTGAGTTTATATTCCTAAAAATTTTACAATCATCTGCATAACATAAATTATGTGAAAATTCTAAACTCTCTCCAAAATCATCAATATAAATATTAAACAATAATGGTGCAAGGATACTGCCCTGAGGTACTCCTATATTACAATAATATGGATTAGAAGAATTATTCTTAAACTTTACATAAGATTCAAACCATGCAGCCAAATTATAGGAAAAACCTAATTTATACATTTTGAAAAGCAACCTGAAATGATCCACTTTATCAAATGCCTTGGATAAATCAAAATAAACAACATCTAAATGACATTGATTCTCAAAGGCATTAGCAATGTGATCAGTTATTGTCAAAAGATTAGTTTCAGTTGATCTTCCAGGTAAAAAACCATGTTGCACAGGAACCAAAATCTTATTTATGTCATTAACAATTTAATAATAATAATAATAATAATAATAATAATAATAATAATAATAATAATAATAATAATAATAATAATAATAATAATAATGATGATGATGATGATGATGATGATGATAATAATAATAATAATAATAATAATTCTACACTATTGTTTTTAGTTCAAAATGTATACAAAGTATTTTACATATACAATTTTAACATATAGACACAATATTTATCTGAGAATTTTATTATCAACATTCTAGCATCCAACCAAATATTATTAAAATAGAGCTATTGTGTATATATGTATAAATTAGAGCATATGACTCTTATATTTAAATGAACCAATATTCTGTTGTCAAGGCAACTGTACAATTAGGTAATAATTTTGACAACAGATTACTGATATTCTATTGGATTTTTTAGGTATAAATTTTGTATAATCACATTTATATATAATAACCAGTTAGCTGCTAGCAAATTGATGACATCTACTTTCTTGTTTTTAGTCAATTATTGAACTGGTATTGATTAAATATTGTTACATCTAAAACTAATGAGATTTTCTAAAAAGTCAACCTACAAGTAATTTAAAAATTAGTTAAAATTACAAATCAAAAACTTCTGAGCAACTTGTGCAAAAATATTTGCTCTATACATTTTATTGAATTTTGATAAAGTTTACAGTTCAAGTTTTGATTTTTTTTTCAAGAAAATTAATTGTTTTTATTATAATAAAGTGGTATGTGTCTATAGGCTGTAAAAAAAATTTCTTTGCATTCTCTTTAGTATTATTTTTCAAATTGTTAATGATAGTAATAATATTAGTAAATTATTATATTTTTAATTTAATTTTTTTAACCCTAGATAATTTCATTTAATCAACTTAAATGTTTCACAATTTTCCACGAAATATAAAAGAGAAAGCAATAATATAGGATTGGTCTAATTACTTATGAAATGTAAGATTTATATTGCCTTTAAAATAATATTTATTTTAAAAAGTATAGAAAAATGGGTTAAATATTATTTTAAAAAATGAAAATGTGCCAAAACGTTTATACAAAACGTCATTTGTCTAAAAGAACTGGAGAAGACTTATATAAAAAAAGTCTTTGTAAAGTAAGTTGTATATGATTTTTTTTCCATGCAATTTATTGTACTAAAATTCCAATATTGATATGCATTTTCAATCTATTAGGTGAAATTATAATATACAAAAATAAACATTTTTGTGTATATTATAATGCATGAAAATAAAATATTTCCAAAATTTTTTAAATTGAATGGTATTTATCTTTTTAAATAAAGAAATATACTAAGAGTAAAATTTGGTAATTTACTATACTAAATCGAGTTTTAAATATATCTGTTTCCAAAGCCTAATAAAACTATAAACCAATATACAATACTAAGGAAAGAAATATATTATTAGTCTGCAATTACATTTAATTAAAATAATTCATTTCTTGTCTTTATACATTTGATGAAACTTAATGAATTGAAAAATTATGTGAAATGCTTATTTCCAGAATTTCTAGCATTAATATTTGATGATGATTAATCCATCAAAACTGGCATGATATTATAAAAAATGTAAAAAATATAATGCCTTTTGTTTACTTTTAATATTTATTAACATAACTGATTTATAAACTTAATTTGAATTTACAATCTTCACATTTTTTCTTAACAAGAACTTTTTCCAAAAACATCAGAAAAAAATGCAATTTATACCTTGACAAGTCTCGTTTTTCTTCACTAAGTTTACCTGGTTAAGGTAGTAGAAAGTATTTACAGATTGATTCTTCAATATAAATGTTTTATTAAATTTCATTATTTAATTGGAACCAATATATGAGCAAATTTACTTATAGGTATTTTATCATCTATTTTTTCTGTACATATTTAGGACACCAATTGGTATCTATACGGTCTATCACATACTGTTTCCATTACATAATCATCATGGTGGTGAGTTACACCTTTTAAATATATTTGGAAGAAAGTGCTTGTTTAAAAAAAAGATGTGAAAATAGTAAAATTTAAGTGTTGGAGTCATATATAAAAGAATGCAAAAATCATGCATGCATTTAAAGAGCAGTAAATAAAATTAAAAAAAAATACTTTTTAAATAAATTTGAAGTTATACATCAAAAAATATATAAAATTTAATAATTTCAAGTTTATTAATTGATTGTCAAAATTTAAATTGTATATCTAAATACTTAAGATTTCATCATTTGAAAAATGATAGTTATTTTCTGAAGATGCATAAGTATAATGTTGTTTATATTTATATGTGTTTAATTGTATTAAAAAGATTATATAAAAATTTATAATCCTGTATTATGTGTTGTCGTTTATTTATTATTTAATTTAAAAATTTATTAATATTAACTTTTTTTATGAGAAATGATACCGTTACATCATTTAAAGAAGAAATAGTTATCTACTTATTCTTTGATTGAAAGTAAAATAATAAAACCATTCAAATGCTGACCATCTGCCAATTAGAATGTCTGGTGGATAATTCCTTTCCCATCATATTTTATTCTATGAAGACAGTGATAAAGGTCATTGCCTATTTTTATTCTATATATATATATTATAGCCATGAATAGCCAGATATAAGCATCAAATACAAATATTAAATGCTACAAAAATAAATGAAGGTATTTTCATTAATTCTAAATGCTCAGTAGATAAAGGGTTAAGTTTTATTCTAGTTGCTGTGCATATGAGTGTCTGAATATTTTATATCAAACAAATATTTTTGAATATAAAATAATAAAAAAAAGGATTTTGTTAATTATAAAATTAATCATTGGAAGAAAAAAAAGAAATAAAACAGACTTGAAATAAGTAAAGTTATTAAAATTAACTCTGCTTGACAGAATTTTTAAGTAGATAAATTTCATTTATATAAACGCGGTATCTTGAAATAAATTTGTATTACTGAAAAAGGATATTTTTTTTATTTTCCTTTTTTGTTTCTAATTATGAGTCATCATCATCGGTTTTCTTTAAAAGCAGGCCATTGATGACATTTGTAAGAGAGGGAGTTTGACTGTGCTGTTTTTTGATTAACACAGCATTGAGATGGTATTAGATAAAGCTTGGATGGAATCAGTTAAGCTATTTTTCAAACAATATGTACATACCATATAAAAAAGATTTGTGCATAAAATCCCTATCTCGTGCCTATTCATTCAATATCCCTAAACTAGTTTCTAGCTGTGGCTTTCATCAGTGAGAAGCCTTGGATTTGATAGCACTGCATCTATATCTTAGGATCTAATGCAACCCTCTAGCAGCCACCGTTTACCTTTTTAGATAACTATAAAACTTTCCTGAGTCCAAAATGAAAACACAATAATATTTTCAAGATAAGCTCATTAGTTTGAGATTGTTGATTGTCAGTGATATTGAGATTGCTTAATTGATAACTGGTTTTTAATGAAGATTAAATATATAAGTAAATGTCTTAAATGAGAAATTATTAGATAGACTGTGGATTGTAATGTTTTTTTTTTTGTTTTTTTTTTTGGGGGGGGGGTTCATTCCAGTTCTAGCACTTCCTCATGAACTTCAGAAAAAGTCGATACCATTTGATTATTTTTCTATTAATCAGAGGGCATCTAAAAAAGATTGAAAAGAGAAGAAAAAGCAGAGGCATTATAGACAGAAATTTTAAGAAAAATGTATGGATTGATAGAGAGGAATGTGAGTTGGGAATGATAAAATATAACTTGCTATAGTCTTTGTTTGATTATGTTATAGGGAATCATTTCACATATCTTTCTTTTAATATTTATTATTATAATTATGATATAAGCATTTACTACACAAAAACCTTAATTTTAAACCATAACACCAGCAAGAGAAGTATATAAAAATTTACAATGATAGTGAACAAATCTCAAACAACTAGATAAAAAATGAGAACAGCTAGCATTTAAGCAGTTTTGACATATTGATGGACCTCTGTTACATGCTCAACATAAATGTCTCTGCTCCAGCAGGTGGTATCCAAAACAATCAACTTGCACATTAATTTGCAGTAGTGCTAAACCCATATCTAAAACTGTCAGCACATTCTTATTATGAGGGTCCCAACTGCCGGGGGCACCCACAATGAACACAACTTATTAATGCATTTTGATATTAAAAAACTACACTAAAATCCATTGCAGATCTTGAATGAAAATGCATATAATATCAGAATTTGAAAATTCAATACCATTGGTCAAAAATATATACATAATTCCAAGAAAAAATTATTTAACAAAGTTACAAAAATGTGAAATAATATTTTCTTTTCATTTTTTTTTTCTTTCATTTGGTAAACATATTGACTTTTTTCTTTGCTTCTTCCAATATTTATTATAAAACGATCTAAGTAACTAATTTAACTTTTCAGGACAACCTGCAAACAGCATGTTGCATTTTTCACAACTAATCCAATATTACTCCTCCCCTATTAACCCTCCTCCACAAAATGTGATGATTAAATATTTATTAATTGAGACACTGATCTTCTTATTTTCTACTGTAATTGTTATTATTTTAAAAGTTTTATTAATAATTTAATTAATATTATTAAAAAATCATTATCATTAAATATATATTTATATTTTAATATAAAATACATATTAATAAGCAAAATAATAATAATAAAGCACACATATTCTAACATATATACATAAATTTGAATTGCTGGATAAAGACTATTACACAACCTTAATTTAAATATTAAATATATAGGATACAATTCTATAAACAAACAATATTCGCAAACAGTAAAATGAGCATTAAAAATAAAAACTGCCCTATTAATAAGCATTACATATCGCTTTTATTACTTAAACTTCTATACTTTTTGCATTGCTACATCATTATAAAAATTGACTGCATTTATTTTATATGTTGCTATTCAACAAATCATGCTATTTCAAATTTAAAAAAAATATTTCAGATTGTAATGTGTTAATCAATGGCATATAATCTAACCATATCACAATGGATATTATAATATGAGAAAGATATATTAATTATTCAAGTTTCAATGTCAAATTGTTGGTATTTGCAGTATTAATGTGAAATAAAAATTCTTCATTAATATTTTCCCCTCTTTTCTTCCAAAGCGTAAGCTTGTGGTTAAGACCTGTAGAGGTCTCTACTTTCACATTTTCAAGCGCACATTCTTGAGGTTTATTGCCTAAGTAAATATTACTTATTAATATGTTCTGTAGAAAATAGGCAATGGAATTCTTTCTTAAGTTCCCATATCCTGCAGAGAGAATTATTCAGTATTAAAATCATATTTAATCGCTAAATTAATATAACTTGATAAATTAACTGCACTTCTTTATATTTATAATGTTTATAAATATATAAATAATGTATACATTTATATATGTGTAAATAATTGATTCATGGAATGATTCTCAGTTGAGGAAATTTTAAAAAAAACTCACTTTAGACAATCAAATGGAATGATTGTGCTGAAACATCATATAAACTTTCAAATGGCAACTGATAAAATGATTTTATTTAAAGTAGACCATAATTTATGTATGTATAAGTATTCATGTTTTATCTAAATTTCTTTTGCATGATTTTAATAAATGAAATTTAGCTATAATGGAATTTAAGCAAACTTTAAACCTGGGGTAGTCAACCTTTTTATATCTACCGCCCACTTTTGTATCTCTGTTAGTAGTAAAATTTTCTAATTGCCCACCGGTTCCACAGTAATGGTGATTTATAAAGTAGGGAAGTAACTTTACTTTATAAAATTTATAAAGCAGAGTTACAGCAAGCTAAAGCATATAAATCTCAATGAAATTTTTTTAGAAAGTCAATCAAATTTTAAAAAAAAAAGAAAGTACTTCAGTGTCGGACAAAACCCCTACTACCCACCATGAATGCTGGACGGCTCACTAGAGGGCGGTAGGGACCAGGTTGGCTACCACTGCTTTACACCAAAAGTAGTTTTTAAAAAATGCCTATTTTTATTTAACATTTTTCTTAATTTATATCATAGCTGAATTTTATTTATCAAAACATATGGAAGAAATTTTATGTATATATATGCATAAGATATTAAAATATATTATCTTTATTACATTTTTCTTCTTACCTTGTATTATTGTAGATTTGAATGGCTTTCTCATTGCTAATGTAGTTAGCCATTCAATTATTGATCAGTAAATGAGAATTTAGCCATTTTTAGTTTTTGCTTAGCATAAAAGCTAAATATGATTATGATATGATATAGCTTTTACTACTATTGAGAGAAAGAAATTGTCATTCTCCTATAAGAGCTGAACTCAAGATTTATTTATCTCTTTTCATATTTACTATATACTTAAAATTTTATCAATTGATATTTTTGGTTTGTTTGCAGGGCCATAACATCTTTAGCAATTTGTCAGCAGAGGAATATACTGAAGTTATGAGGATACTTAAGCATTCCATAATTTCAACTGATTTATCACATTATTTTAAGTATGTATTTTTTTCTAATGTTATTCCTTTTATAATCTTATTTGAAAAATAGGTTATAATAAAATGTGTTAAAATTTGGTTAACAATAATCATTTTCTATACACTAAGTTTGAGAGTCATTGTTTTATCATGAAAACCTATTTCCTGAATAAGTAAATCCTGTTTTTAAGCAGAAAATTTAACAAATATATATATAAAACAATAAATATAATAAATATAATGGTAATTAACTATTATATACAGTCTTTCAATCCACAGAAGTACTTTTGATTAATTCCTTAATCTCCTCAACTGCCGTTAAATTCAAAAAATATAACGGAAACAAACATTATCAACTCAAATCCCATAAATCCAAAATTTTAACATTAGCCACTTGTCTATTAGTTATATTCAATTTAATTTCTTTTTATTAAAATTGCCTCCATATTTTTTCTTATATCATGGTTTCTCTCTTAATCAAGAATCTTAACACTTTCAATATCAAACTTAAATTTATATTTACATATCCTTTCATGATCCAAAAAACCTAAAGCAGTCATTAAATCATTATTATTTTTACTTTTTATATACTTTCAATACTGCACTTTGATTCACTTATATATGATAACATACATCCACAAAAAATTTGATACATAGCATTATTTTTCTGCTTGACAGGTATGACATTTTTAGAATTATTCACTAACCTATTAACATTATTTGTAACATAAAGTGAAACATTAAACACATCCTTAATTTCTGAATATATATAAAGATGTGTTTAATATTTCATTTTGTGTTATAAACAACTTTAATAACTTATTGAATAATTTTAAAAATGTCATGCCTGTCAAGCAGAAAAATAATGTGAATCAAATTTTTTATGGATGTATGTTAACATATATAGAGGAATCAAGGTGCAGTATTGAAAAAAGATTAATGATTACTTCAGTTTTCTTGAATCATAAAAGAACATGTAAATATAAATTTAAATTTGATATTGAAAGTGTTAAGATTCTTTATAATAAAAGGAAAATTAAGGAGGCAATTTTAATAAATAGAAATAAAATGAATGTAATTAATAGATAAGTTGCTAATGTTAAAATTCAGGATTCATAGGATTTGAGTTGATGTTGTTTATTTCCATTATGTTTTTGAATTTAATGGCAGTTGGGGAGAATTAAGGAATTAGCCAAAAGTGCTTCTGTGCATTGAAAAATTGTATATAGTAGTTAATTACCATTATATTTATTGCTTTTATTGTTATTACAATAGTTTTTAATTAACAAACATTTTATTTGTATAATATATATATATTAGTGCTGAAATTTGAACGTTTTTTATTTAAAGGGAAGTGCGTGGCTGGAATAATATAGCTAAGGGGCATTTCAAATATTTTATATGTGTTAAGTAATATATTCAATATTTGTATTCTATACATGAAAAATCTTATCAGATGTCATCTAATAAAACTATAAAGGTAAATCACCAGTAAATATTATCTAACTAAAGAAAGGGTAAAACAATAATTCATATGTAATATTTATTTATTAATATTGAGACAGGGTGAAATGAGAAATTAATAAAGGGATTATATTTAATTATGTTTGTCAAGCAAAGTATTGTTAAAAAAATACTATCCTTACAGATGTTTTTTTATAGTCGATTATTTACATAGAGCAGTTTCTTTGATTCAGATCAATATTTGTGTGATGATATTAAAATACTATGCATTAAAATATATTGCAAATCAAACTTTTATATCAAGTAATTAATTTATACATTGATCATCCTTATATAAATTTATTTAATATGATTTATTTTTGGATTTAATGATTAGAATGATCAAATCACATACTTTTTATTTATAAAAATATATATTAAAAAATTCTAAAAGAAATTCAGAGTGTATTTCCCTATTATCTTCATTTTACAACCATCCATATGAGCATCCATCTAAGAATCACCATTCTTGAATAGCCTTATTTATAATCAGGATATTTTAGTTAGGTTTCTTGAACATCATTTTTATTATGGAAATTGTTAATAATAACATTTGCCAACATTAACATTACAACATATTCTCAGTTTAGAGCATAAACAATCAGGAGGAATGATATAGATGTAAATAAGAATGGTATGGTACTAAATTTAGTTTTATATACCAAAAACAATTTATTTAAACAGATTTGGTTAATTAAAATTATTCATGGTTATATATGTACATAGTTATAATATAACCCTTGAACTGATATATGAGGAAGATATTAGTGAGCTTTTTCCAACTATAAAGAGAGAGAGAAAAAGCAGTTTATGAAGAAATGCCATTGTCAATCTTCACTAACCAATTAACGTGCAATTTCTGATATATATATAATTATTTTTATGCATTAACATTGCTCTTACATATATATGTATACTTCATAGTCATTCAAAAGAAAATAGTGCTTACCCATATCCCCCTAAGTGAATAAAGATCACTGATTATGTATAAAATAGTTGAATAAAAGTTGCAATGTATATTATATAAAAATAAACTGAGTGATAAGAATAAACTAAAAAAAATATTTGGTTGTAATCTCATCCTTAGTGTTTGCCTTAAGATGGCGTTGATGCTAATCAAAAACATATACATATAATGATTCCGGGCCGGACCTAAATGATCGATTTGATCTAAAAAGATCTGTTTTCTTAGATTTGTAATAAAATATTCTACTAACTAATACTATTATATGATGTTAGTTTTTTTCATTTTTGTAAATGTTTATTAATCTTATCTTGTTTTTGAGTTTGTGTGTCTTTAAAGTTACGGTGTTTTTCTAATTTTTTTTTTTTTGACTTTACATGTGTCTTTTTAAAGTTACGGTCTTTTTTTTTTTTTTGCAAGAGTAAATCAATAATTTTATTCTAAAACAAGACGTAATAAGTAAATGTTTATTAATCTTATCTTGTTTTTGAGTTTGTGTGTGTGTCTTTAAAGTTACGGGGCTTTTTCGAATTTTTTTTTTTTTGGACTTTAGTAAATCAATAAATTGATTCAAAAGCTAGACGTAATAAGTCAATGTGTATTAATCTTAGATTGTTTTTGAGTTTGTGTGTGTCTTTAAAGTTATGGGGCTTTTTCTCTTCTTTTTTTTTGGACTTTATATGTGTCTTTTTTTAAAGTTATGGTAATTTTGGTCAAGAGTAAATCAATCATTTTATTAAAAAAGCAAGACATAATTCTAAATCTATCAAAAGTAACGTAATTTATATACTACAATTTAGAATTGATACCCGACTACTATTAGTAAGGACCGTCATTAAAAGACTCGATTGAAAAATGATACCCGACTAATTTCCGTTTTCTTTTTTTTTTTGGGGGGGGGGGACAGTAATGAATCAGAAAGTGGGTTGTTTTTGTTAAGTCTGTCTATATAAAAAGGTACTGTTATTGAAATACTAAATTTAAAAATTAAAGCTGACTAATTTGCATTTCTTTTGACAGTAATTAATCAGAAAGTGGATTTCTTTTTTTTGGTAAATCTTGTGTATATATAAAAACAAACAAACCATAATTCAAAGACTCGATTGAAAAAAATCAAACCCCGTTGAATTTGCTTTTTTTTTTTTTTAAAAGACAGTAATTAATCAGGAACTGGGTTGTTTTTGTTAGTGTGTAGATATAAAAACTAATCTTATTTTGAAATAATAAATGTAACAAAACAAAAAAAAAAAAAATACCCGACTAATTTTATTTTTCGAACAAATAATTCCTAATAATTAGACAGTGAGTTGTTTTTGTTTGTGCGTATATATATAGCAAAAATAACTGGTCATGGACGAATTCTCGCGAAACGGTACTTTTCGTGAGATCCTTTAATTTTTTTCCCTTTCGCACCCTTAAAAGCAATTTTTGAGGGTTACCCCTTCGTAATGGAATCTTCAGGACATTATTACTAAACTTACAACAGTAAAGTAAGTTACAACACATTAAAAAAAATAGACGTCTTATCAAATTTAAAAAAACTACGACTGCTTCAAATACACACACTCTCACACAAAACTACAGAGAAAATAGATATTCTACTATTATGAGAAAATGATGAACAAAATCGACCACTATTGCAGCCAATCAAGGCATTTCTTTCTCTTTGCTTTTAGCATAGAAAATAAGCCGTAACTGGCAGCCATTGGGAACTCTTTCTGTGTTTTATCATAGAAAGAAGTCTCTTTGTGTTGGATTCTGTCACCGCCTCCTCCGTCCAACATAACATGAGGACGTTTCTGCATTTATAACATAAAAAAATTCCTCTTTGGTTGGGTGAAGGCCAGTGAAATGGTATATTTCTAAGAATTTACCTAGAAGTAGTGACATCTTAAGACGAACACCAAGGATGAGAAAACAACCAAATATTTTACAAAAGTGATAAATAAGAATTTAAGATTAGCTCCAATTATATTTACAATGATAAATTTAAATTTATATAATCAACAGTCTTATCTTGGATTTAATAAATATATAAGCTTATAATCTTACTATGAATTTAAAAAATATATAAACTTATAGATCCGAATACTTTCTAAAATTATATATCTACTTTTTGCACAGCAAATTTTTAATATTCCTTCATATCATTCTTTGAATTTTCATCAATCATACATAGGATTAATCTTTACTTTGGATTTGTGGAATTTTTCTAGTAATGTACTTTCTTCACTTAAGAATATTAGGTAAAATATTGAGCAAGAAGAACATGCCCATATCAGAGACAGTTATATTTCATAAAACCATAATCTTCAGGCAGCAAGCTATGAGACTTGGTATGACATCATTTCACTATTCAAAGATTGGTAAATGGTATTGAAATGATAACTTTCCAAGCCCCTATCGTTTCACCATCAAACCTAATGACACTCTCATCTGTGCTAAGTTCGAACCTATTTAAATGTTAATAAATCTAAAATTCGCTCATGTCTGTATAAACAGTATTATATATTTGTGTGCGAACCAACGCTATAATTAGATAGGATTAGTAAAATTATAGCGTACTAAATTTATTTAATAGGTCTAAAAATATTCGTTATATTATTTAAGTTAAGAGTAAATTATTAATTTTGTTGTTTAATATTGTAATTTCGTATGTGGATATATAATCTGTGCTATATAGAAGAAAGACATGATTTAAAATATGTAAAAGCCATTATCTAAAAATAATATTAAATGTCTTTAAAAATTGTTAAAAGATTTCTTGTTTTAAATATATTTCAGGGAAAAGTTTCTCGAAAATATATTTAAAAGCTATATCAAAATGTTTGTAAATTATTTTTAATAAATATGTTAAAAATGTTTTCGTTTTAAAAAAATGTTAAAAGGTTGTTTTTAAATAGAAACAGTTTCTATTATATGTAAGATTAAAAATAAAAGCTGGTCAAGTAATTAAAAAGATTTTTGATTGTAAACAAGTGTCATTAACGACCACACCTGGAATTCGTAAAAAGTAAAACTAGTTCAAAATTTACTAATTAAAATCCCCTTAGATAAGATTAAGTTATTTTAAAATCTAAATTGGACAATTGTTTGCAACGAAAAATCTTAATTATAATAATAGCTTATGGAATGTTTCTAACATAAGTTATCTAAGATCTGGATTATAAATTGAAAAATATTTAATTAAATTCCTGAGTTTAGTGAGTCTTGAGGCGGGAGATTCCGATAAGGAAAACAGATAAATACTCTGTATTTTTAACAAGGAGGAGAGCCATATTGTTAGAGAAAGAGAGCCATATTGTTAGAGAAAGAGAGCCATATTGTTAGTGAGAATTTCAGCCAGTCTTCACAATTGTTAATGTTTAACATGTCCGGCTAAAAGCGGGCATCTTGTTGCTGTTACTCCGCGGGAGAACGGGGTTTCTCTCGTCGAAATGCCTAAACCACCATCATGCCGATAGAAGAGACGAGCCTAACATAATGGGAAAGATGATGCCGCCCAGTCAAACTAAACCAAACTAACAGCCAAGAACTTGCAGATAAATCATACTGGTACCGTTTTATTTTTCAAACCGCAGAGCTCTGTGTAATTCTGTGTAATTCTAAATGTAATAATATCTATCTAAGTTAGCTAACTTTCTTTTTAAAATAATGATAAAGCTAAATGTAATCAAAACTTAGAATCCATTTAATATTTTAAATACGTCAATTACTATCAAAATTTAATATGTTAAAGTTTAAATAATCTGACTTATTTAGATTTTCCTTTCATTTAAAGTACATTATAAGCGTCTAATTTAAAGTTATATCACTGCGGTTGTGTCTATATTTCTTTGCTTATTTTATTTTAAATGCTTATTATATTTTATATGCCAATATTTCGAAACAGTGGCACTTAATTTCATCTTTTTAAGAAGATATTATTTGAAAATCTTCGTGTAAATTGTTTATTGCGTCAACTTCTCTGCGCTGTTTCGAAATCCTATATTTTTTATTATTTAAATGATTTATTATGTGAAATGTGGCTCTGTTAATCAACCTTTTAAAAAAACTTAACTTGATAAGTTTATTTAAGAATTAAATTTAGCCTTGATCGTATTTATAAGTATATTTGACATTTAAATTCTTAAGTCCATAGAAATATACTTTCCCTCCTTAAATATTTATTATCTATAAGTAACTTAATAGATCGAACATGTCAAAGTACAGATGTAGTAATATCCCCTTTTAGTAGCATAGACATTTATTACCAGGCTACACAAGAGTTGGTCCCAATTTGATAGAGCTAATATGCTATTAACTCGTATTTCATAGTATGAAATATACTATTCTTTGCTTGGCGGATGTGATATTATTTTATAAAAATATTCTCGTTTTGCTGCTATACGTAATATACGTATCTTAAGATGGAGCCACGGCATTGCCAGCACATCTTCTCTTATAGGGTAGAGCAGTAGCGAAGCCTGAGCCAAGGCCAGGTTAGCACGTAAGACCCCCGCCATTCCTGAACACAAATGTTCCTTTTCACGCAGCATTGCGATCGGTTACAGGGTACCGGCGTTTGTCGCAAGAACCCTGAAGTTATTTCATCCATCCGCAGAGCGACTTTTCCTATTATTGTTTACCTGTGCCATAGCGCATTGGTAAAATCTTATTTCAGCCAACTCTCCCACCTTAACATAACGCTTTCAGCATTCTGAAATTTTCTCTCGAAAGCCATGTTCGATCGATCATTACTTGAGCTGGTTTATGCGCTCGTTATTAAATTATATTGTATATTTTAGTAAATGAATTCATGATCAAAGTTTAATATAATTATTTATATATCCAGCCACAAATGTAATAGGATTTGGCTTATCGAGATTTATAGACATAACGTAGTGATTGATTATGTATTAATTGAAAACAATTCATAAGATGGGCATATGTTAAACCCCTCTATGAAATTTAATGATTACTTATGTAAAGTGATTTTGAATTGTATATAAAAAGAGAATGTGTTCTCTTATCCACCCAATGTTTGTACATTCGACGCTGAAATGTGTAAAACTGATCAATTTCATGCCAATTGTAAATAAATATATAATTAATTTAATGTATTTCGTTCTCTGTTTCGTTATTGATCTAATTCAATCCAATTCTAATTACTATTTATAGTCTATATATGTGAAAACTATGCATTAAGTTAAATTAAATTTAGTGATATTTTAGTCAATTAAGAACCTTTCTTTTATTCATCAGAGTCTTATTGCTTCTCCGTGACCTATGTCGGCCGTGTGGAAAGAGGTATACTACGTGTAATTTCAAGGTGGTCATTCGTAGGGTCTTGAGTCTTGGAATCCTGGCTTACGAGTTGAAGTGCGGTCGGACTCGGGATGTTACAGTCCTAGTCTGGTCAGCTTCGGTCTCTTTTGCTTGGATTCTGAATTCTGTTACGCGAATGTACAAACTTGACTGTTACATAGTATTTTTTTTTCCACCGGGTTTGGACGCCCAAATCGTGGGGCTTGTAACTCATTTCCACCCCTGAAGAGATTATGGAGTATATATATATATAATTCTTTTGGTCAAAATTAATGATTTTGAGTCAATTTTTTTTAAAATAATGTATATATGTAAGATTTTTTTTTTCACCGGGTTTGGATGCCCATCGTGTGACTATTCGATATTCCCACACCCTGCAATACCCTGTAGAGCATTTAATATGTACATATAGTTTTTTTTTGCCTTCCATTTTAAATAATAATGAATAATATATATGTAGTATTTTTTCCCCGGGTTTGTAGTAACTTATTTCCACCCCTGAGGAGATTGAGTATAGAGATAAAATTCTTTTGTTTAAAATTAATGATTTTGAATTAATTTTTTTTTCGTTTTCCAAAATAATGTATATGTATAGATTTTTTTTCCTGAGTTTGAACGTCAATTAATTCCATACTCTGAATAGATTATTATTTTATTATATAAAAATTATTTATATAGATGCATAGTAGAATTTTTAAGGGGATTTATAATATATGTTGTGTAAACTTTCTTGCTCACTGTGACTGGCGCCCGAGGATGATTTGAATAAATGTCAAATCGTTCTCACATAAATTTTGTCATCAGGAGTAAAGAGAGAAAAAGGGGGGTCTATTATTTGTTTTATGTTTTATGAATTGGATTGAACGAGAAAGAGAAGGAAATAAATGTAAGGTCAAATCAAATCTTAAAGGTTCGAAACTAGCACAGACGTGTAAATTAAATTATAACCATGAACCGTGGAAAATTTAAAAAAGAAAAACAGCTGCAAGAGGCCAAGGGTGAGTTGCATTTTATAATTTTTGTTGTTATATATGTTAAATTTATTTCACTGTTAGTTAAATGTTGGGTGGGCATCAAGCGAATGTATAGCGAGAAGTTAGGTGTATTAATAGAGTTAGGCATAGGTGTTGAGATGAGTAGGAGACAGATCGTTTTCTTTGTGGAGTGCAGCAATTAGCCGAGTTAGTAAAGCAAACAAAAACCAAGAAACTTTAGTAAAAACAAATTGAGCCATTAAAAAGAGAAAAAAATTTTTGTTAGTATATTAAAATGGATAATAGTATGGAAGAAGAAAGGGAAGTAGTGAGCGAAGGGGAAGAAGGGAAAACAGGAAAAGAAGGAATGTGTAGGGGTATTATATTAAGATCGGGAAAAGAAATTATGGAAGAGAGTAGCAGCACAGAGGGAGACAAGGAAGGTGAAGCGAGTACGAGCCAGATTAGGGAAAAGGCATCGATACATCAAAGCGTGGCCATGTCAGAAAAGTCAGACACCACGGGATCTGAACAGAGACCTATAGAAGAAATTAAGAAAGAATGCTGGAATATGAACTCAATGATGGAGTCACTAGTGAAGCAACTTAGACAGGATGCAGAAGAGAGATAAAAATAGACAGATGAGAAGAGAGATAGGAAAAATAGACAGGATGCAGAAGAGAGGGATCATAGAAATAATCTAGAAATGGAACAACATTTTGAAGCTTTGGGCAGGCGATGTGAGGAAGGAACAGCACAGATTAGAAAAGACTTAGAAGAAAAACTGTGTAAAATCCTGCAGGGATGCCAGCTAAAAAGTGAGGAGATTCCAGTAAAACTCGCAGAGAAGATAGAAAAAGCACAGGACGAAAATGACAAGGAAATGCAGAATACTGTAGAGGATGAGATAGAAGAGTTAGTGTCAGATCAGGGAGAAGAAGTAAAGTCTGATAGCACAATGCTAGAAGAAGAAAATATTAAAATTGATATAATAGTATTAGTAAAAGAAGAGTTAAAACCAGTGGAAAAGGAAGAGTTTAGGAAAACTGAGCTGGACAAAATGAGCAAGCCAGAGATTAATGAAGGGGATGATGAAAGTTGCCATTTCCTTTTGAAGAAGACCGAATTGGAAACGTGGGATAGCAAGGACACGCTGGAGAATATACTAGAGACTGAGAATAAAGAATCCAAATGTGTGGATATTGAGGCGATAGTAGAAGATAGAAAGCGGGAGCTCCAGCAGGACAGAACAGAGTTGGATAGAGAGTTCTGGGGAATAGGTGGACTGTATGGGAAGTACGAATCGAAGAGTACCATAAAGAACAAGAAGAAAAGGAAAAGAAAGGATCCATACACAAGTAGGAAGAAATCAAGGCTGGGATGGACAGAGAGAAGGCAGGAGACAGCCGCAGAGGTTCGCCAGGGGAAGAACAGAGGGAGAGAGAAAGAACGGGTTCAAACCCTACTATTCGGGAATAACAGATCTGGAAAGCACCCAAAGTATTTCCCTAGCTATGAAGGAGTAGACTTAAATAGATCGGATAAGGAAGTTCCATACAGTGGAAGTGAGTTTCCACACAGTCTAGAAATGCATCCAGCACGACCGCCTGTGAGATGGGAAGATGAGTATGAGGGATATGAATGGACATCAGATGAAGAGGATGACATTATATTCGGGTGCTGTTTTAAGTTAGATAAAGAGGAGTTACTTAATGTACCACCAGATCCTATTTAGATAAAAATATGTATATATTTGTTACGATCTGCCTTTCCTTATCATTATATAGTTTATAAATTATTATTATTATATATATAAAAAAAAAAAATTAACATCCCCATTGCATATTAATTGACGTATATCCAGTAGGATATAAAAGTTTGTTTAATGTAAATATTTGACAATATTCTATTTTGTGTGGTTTGCTTTTAAACTTTTAATTTAGTCGTATTTTTTTTTTTGTAATAATTGATTGTCTAATATGTATGAAATTCCTCGGTATAGAATGTAGCAGGCAATTGGGTTTATATGTTTTCATCTCTATGTGGTAGCTTAATTGATTTAATATTATTAGTAAAAAAAAAAAAAAAAGCTTATCAAATTATTTAATAGCCAACTGTAAGTAAATTCCTTTTTTTTTTGTTATTTTTTTTGTCCCAAGTATTCGGATATGAAACGATAACTTTCCAAGCCCCTATCGTTTCACCATCAAACCTAATGACACTCTCATCTGTGCTAAGTTCGAACCTATTTAAATGTTAATAAATATAAAATTCGTTCATGTCTGTATAAACAGTATTATATATTTACGTGCGAACCAACGCTATAATTAGATAGGATTAGTAAAATTATAGCGTACTAAAGTTATTTAATATTTCTAAAAATGTTTATTATATTATTTAAGTTAAGAGTAAATTATTAATTTTGTTGTTTAATATTGTAATTTCGTATGTGGATATATAATCTGTGCTATATAGAAGAAAGACATGATTTAAAATATGTAAAAGCCATTATCTAAAAATAATATTAAATGTTTCTTTAAAAATTGTTAAAAGATTTCTTGTTTTAAATATATTTCAGGGAAAAGTTTCTCGAAAATATATTTAAAAGCTATATCAAAATGTTTGTAAATTATTTTTAATAAATATGTTAAAAATGTTTTCGTTTTAAAAAAATGTTAAAAGGTTGTTTTTAAATAGAAACAGTTTCTATTATATGTAAGATTAAAAATAAAAGCTGGTCAAGTAATTAAAAGATTTTTGATTGTAAACAAGTGTCATTAACGACCACACCTGGAATTCGTAAAAAGTAAAACTAGTTCAAAATTTACTAATTAAAATCCCCTTAGATAAGATTAAGTTATTTTAAAATCTAAATTGGACAATTGTTTGCAACGAAAAATCTTAATTATAATAATAGCTTATGGAATGTTTCTAACATAAGTTATCTAAGATCTGGATTATAAATTGAAAAATATTTAATTAAATTCCTGAGTTTAGTGAGTCTTGAGGCGGGAGATTCCGATAAGGAAAACATATAAATACTCTGTATTTTTTAACAAGAAGAGAAAGACAGCCATATTGTTAGTGAGAATTGCAGCCAGTCTTCACAATTGTTAATGTTTAACATGTCCGGCTAAAAGCGGGCATCTTGTTGCTGTTACTCCGCGGGAGAACGGGGTTTCTCTCGTCGAAATGCCTAAACCACCATCATGCCGATAGAAGAGACGAGCCTAACATAATGGGAAAGATGATGCCGCCCAGTCAAACTAAACCAAACCAACAGCCAAGAACTTGCAGATAAATCATACCGGTACCGTTTTATTTTTCAAACCGCAGAGCTCTGTGTAATTCTGTGTAATTCTGTTTAATTCTGTGTAAATGTAAATAATATCTATATAAGTTAGCTAATTTTCTTTTTAAAATAATGATAAAGCTAAAATGTAATCAAAACTTAAAATCCATTTAATATTTTAAATATGTCAATTGCTATCAAAATTTAATGTGTTAAAGTTTAAATAATCTGACTTATTTATATTTTCCTTTCATTTAAAGTACATTATAAGCGTCTAATTTAAAGTTATATCACTGCGGTTGTGTCTATATTTCTTTGCTTATTTTATTTTAAATGCTTATTATATTTTATATGCCAATATTTCGAAACAGTGAGCACTTAATTTCATCTATTTTTAAGAAGATATTATTTGAAAATCTTCATGTAAATTGTTTATAGCATCAACTTTCTGCGCTGTTTCGAAATCCTATATTTTTTTATTATTTAAATGATTTAATATGTGAAATGTGGCTCTTTTAATCAACCATTTAAAAAAACTTAACTTGATAAGTTTATTTAAGAATTAAATTTAGCCTTGATCATATAAGTATATTTGACATTTAAATTCTTAAGTCCATAGAAATATACTTTCCCTCCTTAAATATTTATTATCTATAAGTAACTTAATAGATCGAACATGTCAAAGTACAGATGTAGTAATATCCCCTTTTAGTAGCATAGACATTTATTACCAGGCTACACAAGAGTTGGTCCCAATTTGATAGAGCTAATATGCTATTAACTCGTATTTCATAGTATGAAATATACTATTCTTTGCTTGGCGGATGTGATATTATTTTATAAAAATATTCTCGTTTTGCTGCTATACGTAATATACGTATCTCAAGATGGAGCCACGGCATTGCCAGCACATCTTTTCTTATAGGGTAGAGCAGTAGCGAAGCCTGAGCCAAGGCCAGGTTAGCACGTAAGACCCCCGCCATTCCTGAACACAAATGTTCCTTTTCACGCAGCATTGCGATCGGTTACAGGGTACCGGCGTTTGTCGCAAGAACCCTGAAGTTATTTCATCCATCCGCAGAGCGACTTTTCCTATTATTGTTTACCTGTGCCATAGCGCATTGGTAAAATCTTATTTCAGCCAACTCTCCCACCTTAACATAACGCTTTCAGCATTCTGAAATTTTCTCTCGAAAGCCATGTTCGATCGATCATTACTTGAGCTGGTTTATGCGCTCGTTATTAAATTATATTGTATATTTTAGTAAATGAATTCATGATCAAAGTTTAATATAATTATTTATATATCCAGCCACAAATGTAATAGGATTTGGCTTATCGAGATTTATAGACATAACGTAGTGATTAATTATGTATCAATTGTAAACAATTCATAAGATGGGCACATGTTAAACTCATCTATGAAATTTAATGATTACTTATGTAAAGTGATTTTGAATTGTATATAAAAAGAGAATGTGTTCTCTTATCCACCCAATGTTTGTACATTCGACGCTGAAATGTGTAAAACTGATCAATTTCATGCCAATTGTAAATAAATATATAATTAATTTAATGTATTTCGTTCTCTGTTTCGTTATTGATCTAATTCAATCCAATTCTAATTACTATTTATAGCCTATATATGTGAAAACTATGCATTAAGTTAAATTAAATTTAGTGATATTTTAGTCAATTAAGAACCTTTCTTTTATTCATCAGAGTCTTATTGCTTCTCCGTGACCTATGTCGGCCGTGTGGAAAGAGGTATACTACGTGTAATTTCAAGGTGGTCATTCGTAGGGTCTTGAGTCTTGGAATCCTGGCTTACGAGTTGAAGTGTGGTCGGACTCGGGATGTTACAGTCCTAGTCTGGTCAGCTTCGGTCTCTTTTGCTTGGATTCTGAATTCTGTTACGCGAATGTACAAACTTGACTGTTACATAGTATTTTTTTTTCCACCGGGTTTGGACGCCCAAATCGTGGGGCTTGTAACTTATTTCCACCCCTGAAGAGATTATGGAGTGTATATATATATATAATTCTTTTGGTCAAAACTAATGATTTTGAGTCAATTTTTTTTAAAATAATGTATATATGTAAGATTTTTTTTTTCACCGGGTTTGGACGCCCATCGTGTGACTATTCGATATTCCCACACCCTGCAATACCCTGTAGAGCATTTAATATGTACATAAGTGTTTTTTTTATCTTCTACTTTAAATAATAATGAATAATATATATGTAGTTTTTTTCCCCCGGGTTTGTACACTCAAAAATCATGGGGCATGTAACTTATTTCCACCCCTGAGGAGATTGAGTATAGAGATAAAATTCTTTTGTTTAAAATTAATGATTTTGAATTAATTTTTTTTCGTTTTCCAAAATAATGTATATGTATAGATTTTTTTTGTCCTGAGTTTGAACGTCAATTAATTCCATACTCTGAATAGATTATTATTTTATTATATAAAAATTATTTATATAGATGCATAGTAGAATTTTTAAGGGGATTTATAATATATGTTGTGTAAACTTTCTTGCTCACTGTGACTGGCGCCCGAGGATGATTTGAATAAATGTCAAATCGTTCTCACATAAATTTTGTCATCAGGAGTAAAGAGAGAAAAAGGGGGGTCTATTATTTGTTTTATGTTTTATGAATTGGATTGAACAAGAAAGAGAAGGAAATAAATGTAAGGTCAAATCAAATCTTAAAAGGTTCGAAACTAGCACAGACGTGTAAATTAAATTATAACCATGAACCGTGGAAAATTTAAAAAAGAAAAACAGCTGCAAGAGGCCAAGGGTGAGTTGCATTTTATAATTTTTGTTGTTATATATGTTAAATTTATTTCACTGTTAGTTAAATGTTGGGTGGGCATCAAGCGAATGTATAGCGAGAAGTTAGGTGTATTAATAGAGTTAGGCATAGGTGTTGAGATGAGTAGGAGACAGATCGTTTTCTTTGTGGAGTGCAGCAATTAGCCGAGTTAGTAAAGCAAACAAAAACCAAGAAACTTTAGTAAAAACAAATTGAGCCATTAAAAAGAGAAAAATTTTTTTTGTTAGTATATTAAAATGGATAATAGTATGGAAGAAGAAAGGGAAGTAGTGAGCGAAGGGGAAGAAGGGAAAACAGGAAAAGAAGGAATGTGTAGGGGTATTATATTAAGATCGGGAAAAGAAATTATGGAAGAGAGTAGCAGCACAGAGGGAGACAAGGAAGGTGAAGCGAGTACGAGCCAGATTAGGGAAAAGGCATCGATACATCAAAGCGTGGCCATGTCAGAAAAGTCAGACACCACGGAAACTGAACAGAGACCTATAGAAGAAATTAAGAAAGAATGCTGGAATATGAACTCAATGATGGAGTCACTAGTGAAGCAACTTAGACAGGATGCAGAAGAGAGAGATAGGAAAAATAGACAGGATGCAGAAGAGAGAGATAGGAAAAATAGACAGGATGCAGAAGAGAGGGATCATAGAAATAATCTAGAAATGGAACAACGTTTTGAAGCTTTGGGCAGGCGATGTGAGGAAGGGACAGCACAGATTAGAAAAGACTTAGAAGAAAAACTGTGTAAAATCCTGCAGGGATGCCAGCTAAAAAGTGAGGAGATTCCAGTAAAACTCGCAGAGAAGATAGAAAAAGCACAGGACGAAAATGACAAGGAAATGCAGAATACTGTAGAGGATGAGATAGAAGAGTTAGTGTCAGATCAGGGAGAAGAAGTAAAGTCTGATAGCACAATGCTAGAAGAAGAAAATATTAAAATTGATATAATAGTATTAGTAAAAGAAGAGTTAAAACCAGTGGAAAAGGAAGAGTTTAGGAAAACTGAGCTGGACAAAATGAGCAAGCCAGAGATTAATGAAGGGGATGATGAAAGTTGCCATTTCCTTTTGAAGAAGACCGAATTGGAAACGTGGGATAGCAAGGACACGCTGGAGAATATACTAGAGACTGAGAATAAAGAATCCAAATGTGTGGATATTGAGGCGATAGTAGAAGATAGAAAGAGGGAGCTCCAGCAGGACAGAACAGAGTTGGATAGAGAGCTTTGGGGAATAGGTGGACTGTATGGGAAGTACGAATCGAAGAGTACCATAAAGAACAAGAAGAAAAGGAAAAGAAAGGATCCATACACAAGTAGGAAGAAATCAAGGCTGGGATGGACAGAGAGAAGGCAGGAGACAGCCGCAGAGGTTCACCAGGGGAAGAACAGAGGGAGAGAGAAAGAACGGGTTCAAACCCTACTATTCAGGAATAACAGATCTGGAAAGCACCCAAAGTATTTCCCTAGCTATGAAGGAGTAGACTTAAATAGATTGGAGAAGGAAGTTATAGATAGTGGAAGTGAGTTTGCACACAGTCAAGAAATGCACCCAGCACGACCGCCTGTGAGATGGGAAGATGAGTATGAGGGATATGAATGGACATCAGATGAAGAGGATGACATTATATTCGGGTGCTGTTTTAAGTTAGATAAAGAGGAGTTACTTAATGTACCACCAGATCCTATTTAGATAAAAATATGTATATATTTGTTACGATCTGCCTTTCCTTATCATTATATAGTTTATAAATTATTATTATTATATATATATAAAAAAAAAAATTAACATCCCCATTGTATATTAATTAACGTATATCCAGTAGGATATAAAAGTTTGTTTAATGTAAATATTTGACAATATTCTATTTTGTGTGGTTTGCTTTTAAACTTTTAATTTAGTCGTATTTTTTCTTTTTTGTAATAATTGATTGTCTAATATGTATGAAGTTCCTCGGTATAGAATGAAGCAGGCAATTGGGTTTATGTTTTTCATCTCTATGTGGTAGCTTAATTGATTTAATATTATTAGTAAAAAAAAAAAAAAAAGCTTATCAAATTATTTAATAGCCAACTGTAAGTAAATTCCTTTTTTTTTTTTGTTATTTTTTTTTGTCCCAAGTATTCGGATATGAAACGATAACTTTCCAAGCCCCTATCGTTTCACCATCAAACCTAATGACACTCTCATCTGTGCTAAGTTCGAACCTATTTAAATGTTAATAAATCTAAAATTCGCTCATGTCTGTATAAACAGTATTATATATTTGTGTGCGAACCAACGCTATAATTAGATAGGATTAGTAAAATTATAGCGTACTAAATTTATTTAATATTTCTAAAAATATTCGTTATATTATTTAAGTTAAGAGTAAATTATTAATTTTGTTGTTTAATATTGTAATTTCGTATGTGGATATATAATCTGTGCTATATAGAAGAAAGACATGATTTAAAATATGTAAAAGCCATTATCTAAAAATAATATTAAATGTCTTTAAAAATTGTTAAAAGATTTCTTGTTTTAAATATATTTCAGGGAAAAGTTTCTCGAAAATATATTTAAAAGCTATATCAAAATGTTTGTAAATTATTTTTAATAAATATGTTAAAACTGTTTTTGTTTTAAAAAAATGTTAAAAGGTTGTTTTTAAATAGAAACAGTTTCTATTATATGTAAGATTAAAAATAAAAGCTGGTCAAGTAATTAAAAGATTTTTGATTGTAAACAAGTGTCATTAACGACCACACCTGGAATTCGTAAAAAGTAAAACTAGTTCAAAATTTACTAATTAAAATCCCCATTAGATAAGATTAAGTTATTTTAAAATCTAAATTGGACAATTGTTTGCAACGAAAAATCTTAATTATAATAATAGCTTATGGAATGTTTCTAACATAAGTTATCTAAGATCTGGATTATAAATTGAAAAATATTTAATTAAATTCCTGAGTTTAGTGAGTCTTGAGGCGGGAGATTCCGATAAGGAAAACAGATAAATACTCTGTATTTTTAACAAGGAGGAGAGCCATATTGTTAGAGAAAGAGAGCCATATTGTTAGAGAAAGAGAGCCATATTGTTAGTGAGAATTGCAGCCAGTCTTCACAATTGTTAATGTTTAACATGTCCGGCTAAAAGCGGGCATCTTGTTGCTGTTACTCCACGGGAGAACGGGGTTTCTCTCGTCGAAATGCCTAAACCACCATCATGCCGATAGAAGAGACGAGCCTAACATAATGGGAAAGATGATGCCGCCCAGTCAAACTAAACCAAACCAACAGCCAAGAACTTGCAGATAAATCATACCGGTACCGTTTTATTTTTCAAACCGCAGAGCTCTGTGTAATTCTGTGTAATTCTAAATGTAATAATATCTATCTAAGTTAGCTAACTTTCTTTTTAAAATAATGATAAAGCTAAATGTAATCAAAACTTAGAATCCATTTAATATTTTAAATACGTCAATTACTATCAAAATTTAATATGTTAAAGTTTAAATAATCTGACTTATTTAGATTTTCCTTTCATTTAAAGTACATTATAAGCGTCTAATTTAAAGTTATATCACTGTGGTTGTGTCTATATTTCTTTGCTTATTTTATTTTAAATGCTTATTATATTTTATATGCCAATATTTCGAAACAGTGGCACTTAATTTCATCTTTTTAAGAAGATATTATTTGAAAATCTTCGTGTAAATTGTTTATTGCGTCAACTTCTCTGCACTGTTTCGAAATCCTATATTTTTTATTATTTAAATGATTTATTATGTGAAATGTGGCTCTGTTAATCAACCTTTTAAAAAAACTTAACTTGATAAGTTTATTTAAGAATTAAATTTAGCCTTGATCGTATTTACAAGTATATTTGACATTTAAATTCTTAAGTCCATAGAAATATACTTTCCCTCCTTAAATATTTATTATCTATAAGTAACTTAATAGATCGAACATGTCAAAGTACAGATGTAGTAATATCCCCTTTTAGTAGCATAGACATTTATTACCAGGCTACGCAAGAGTTGGTCCCAATTTGATAGAGCTAATATGCTATTAACTCGTATTTCATAGTATGAAATATACTATTCTTTGCTTGGCGGATGTGATATTATTTTATAAAAATATTCTCGTTTTGCTGCTATACGTAATATACGTATCTCAAGATGGAGCCACGGCATTGCCAGCACATCTTTTCTTATAGGGTAGAGCAGTAGCGAAGCCTGAGCCAAGGCCAGGTTAGCACGTAAGACCCCCGCCATTCCTGAACACAAATGTTCCTTTTCACGCAGCATTGCGATCGGTTACAGGGTACCGGCGTTTGTCACAAGAACCCTGAAGTTATTTCATCCATCCGCAGAGTGACTTTTCCTATTATTGTTTACCTGTGCCATAGCACATTGGTAAAATCTTATTTCAGCCAACTCTCCCACCTTAACATAATGCTTTCAGCATTCTGAAATTTTCTCTCGAAAGCCATGTTCGATCGATCATTACTTGAGCTGGTTTATGCGCTCGTTATTAAATTATATTGTATATTTTAGTAAATGAATTCATGATCAAAGTTTAATATAATTATTTATATATCCAGCCACAAATGTAATAGGATTTGGCTTATCGAGATTTATAAACATAACGTAGTGATTAATTATGTATCAATTATAAACAATTCATAAGATGGGCATATGTTAAACCCCTCTATGAAATTTAATGATTACTTATGTAAAGTGATTTTGAATTGTATATAAAAAGAGAATGTGTTCTCTTATCCACCCAATGTTTGTACATTTGACGCTGAAATGTGTAAAACTGATCAATTTCATGCCAATTGTAAATAAATATATAATTAATTTAATGTATTTCGTTCTCTGTTTCGTTTTTGATCTAATTCAATCCAATTCTAATTACTATTTATAGTCTATATATGTGAAAACTATGCATTAAGTTAAATTAAATTTAGTGATATTTTAGTCAATTAAGAACCTTTCTTTTATTCATCAGAGTCTTATTGCTTCTCCGTGACCTATGTCGGCCGTGTGGAAAGAGGTATACTATGTGTAATTTCAAGGTAGTCATTCATATGGTCTTGAGTCTTTGAATCCTGGCTTACAAGTTGAAGTGCGGTCGGACTCAGGATGTTACAGTCCTAGTCTGGTCAGCTTCGGTCTCTTTTGCTTGGATTCTGAATTCTGTTACGCGAATGTACAAACTTGACTGTTACAGTATATTGTTGGTAAGCTTTCAGCGCATAATATTAAAGTTTATTATCATAAAAAAGTTTCACATCATAGATAAAATAAGATTAGCACTAAAAAATACTTTATAACTGTATTATTTCTTTATATAAGTAGTTATTACCAGTCTGCTGTGACTTGTACTTATTTCCTTTGCTGTATTATGTTAATCTAAGACTAGCTTTATATTATCTGATGATTAAACACTCTAACAGTCATTTGAACCCTCTATCAACTACATTAATGTTTATATTTAAATTATTTAATGTGAAAAAAGAAAATAAATTATCTCAGCTCATTATATGTAATCTCACTGTTACTTGACATTTTATTTTGATTAAAAAAATACTATAAAATAATACAGATGCATTCATAGGAAAGAGAATCATATTTTATGGATTACTCTACAGTTGACAGCCACAATGTAAATAAACATTAAGACTTATAAATTAAATTTAAGAAGGAAATCATAGATAAGAACATTTTGTGGTTAAAATAATGGAGTATTTCAAAATGAATATTGCTTCTATGATGTTCAGAAATGTGGTTTTCACTCTTTAGAAATAAATATTCCCCACAAGTTGGAAATACTGTTAGTGACATAATTACAAAGAAACATAATATTTACTGTTTGATGAATAATAAAATTAATGGGCTTTGTAAGCAGAACAGAGATTTAAAGATAGAAATTCAATGACTGACAAAAAAATGCATAAATGGCATGTAAGAGATTTAGGGATTTTCTGAATCTAAAAAATAATATTGTAATCCTATTTAGTTAGTGTATGATATTTTTTTCTATAATAATTTGACTAAATGAAGAGAATATTTTGCCCACATTTTGAATAATAATAGAAGAATTCAGTTAATAATATTTAACATTGTAATCATTCTTAAACTTATTTATATTTGAACAGATATGTCCAGATTGGTGAGTCTTTTTAATTATAAAAATTGAAAACTTTCATACCTAATTATATGTGGAGTTTTAGTTGTAGATATGGCAACTTAATTTTAAAATTGGACTCATGAGTTATAACACTTTTAGTGTACTTTTTTATTTACAATTTTTAAAAATAAAAGTGATAAATACATTATCATCTTTGAATATCATTATCTACTACAGAAAAAATTATTTTTAAGGATTTTATTGAATTTAATGTTTATTTATTTGGTACATGGATATTTTAGACAGCTTAATTATTAACAAAATATAATAAAATCCATAGAGATTCTAACCAGAATATAGATTTACCAATGATTCTATTAAATCCTTCAACATTGACTTGATCATTATTAATTATATGGTTCATGGTTTATGTTTGTCATATCTACATAGATTAGTGGTTATTAAATTTCATTCATAAAATAAGTGAATGCAATAATCATGGATTGTCCTGAATCTGTTAATAAGATTCCATTTCTGTGCAAGAAGTTCAAATATAGCTGGTCTTATTGTTAGATCTGGTGAAAGAAAAACGTTTTTGGAATCTCATAACCATTTTTTACATTATAATTCTTTGATTGTAGATTTTTTTTTGAACTTCCAGAAAATATTATATATTTTCTTTTTGGACAGAAAAATGTAAAAGAAAGTATTAATTAATGAAAACATATGCCTGCCAATCAAGATCTTTTCTGACAATGTTTAATAATAGCCATTCCAAAATGCTTATTTATATTGCACCGTTTTTAAATAATGGTATGAGAGAGTATTATTACTGGTTGAAAAAAATATAATGTATTTGAAGCAAAAACTGGCATTAATCAGGAATATCTAATAATGCTAACTTTTTTTTTCCAGCTTTATATCAATAATATTTGAAACAGTTTCTGGAAAATCTGAATAAAGAAAAAAAATCAAAGTTTTGTAAAATTTTGTTGAGAAGGCTCTTAATTTAATCACATAAGAAGAACATTATCTTAAGACCAGAACAGTCCTTTAATCATCATCTAGTATAAGCTTGATTAATCATTGATCATAAACTGCATATAAAATTCCTATTGAATTGATTTTTAGCTTTTGCCTTTATTAATGAGATGCAAATATGCAACCATCAACCATCTTTAACTCTTGTTTATCTGTCAAGTTGAAAACTTGAATTTTAATTCAATCCAAGATTTTGAATCCAAGTAAATCTACTTGCACAGTTATATAGATGTCAATCCAATTCAATAATTAGATATTTCAATTGAGTTCTTTATTAACTGAAGGTACTTTATTTCTCTGGATATGAATGCTAATAATGAGGGCTTAGTAATTAATTTTTTATTATCAAAGAACTTTATGTACTAGGCTTCCATATTTATGCTAGCTAATGTTTGATATATTTTTATGAATCCAAATAATGATCCGCAGAACACTCTTAATATTTTGAATGTATCAGCAAACTCAGATAATCAGCAGCTTGAGAAGAATTTTTTTTAAATATCTTGATAGTTTAATGTTGCAAATGTGAATATTGAGATGCAGCATAGATCCCAGTGTGCTACAATTGCCATGGCATTCATGCATTTCATTTAAACACAGTAATGAATAAAACCTAAATCATATGCTTCAAGAAGTCTTTTGTATCATTAAGATACTATATATATATATATATATATATATACATATAATATTGAAATAAAAAGTATAATGTATATACTTAACCTAGATGTAATTAAAGGGGATTTGAACCTGACTTTCAAGCTCCCTACAGTCATTCACTTTATCCAATATAACTGATACACATTCCACATACATGTGAAAAAGATAAATGATCAATCTCCAATATCCGTATTTTAGTTGGTCCAAATCATCATTTATCATATATATATATATAGTATTAGTCTCATGGGTAAGAGATCAAATATGTGTTACTGACCTCACTAAAAAAAAATAAAAATACTGAAGTGGAGTTGAGCTAGGCATATTGCTAGAAGAGATGATAATAGATGGACAATTGAAATCTTAAACTGGATTCCAAGAGATTATAAAAGACCCCAAAAGTGACCACATGTGAGATGAATGGATGATATAAGAAAGTATGCAGGGATGATGTGGAGAAGAGAATATAAAGATTGGAGATGGATTGAACTTGGAGAGACCTTCATCCTGCAGGGGATTGATAATAGTTGATGATGATGATGATGATATAGTATTAGTAAATGCAGTGCGCTTACTGCAGTAAAGTGTCATCTAAGAAGTAGAAATTAATTTTAAAAACGTGTTTGGCTTTTCCATCTAGTGTTTAATGACTAAAATAATACTTACATTGATAACAGAAAATGTCTGAAGATGTCACTATTATCCTTATCACAACTAAAACTGAGCTCGAAAATTAAAATGATCTGAGATACTAGGTTACTAATCAATAATATTGTGCTAGTAATATTGTGGTATTAAAAAATGAACTGAGTCAAGTATAATTTAAATATGCAATTAACTTTTAATTTAAAAAAAAAAAATCGTATTAATGTTTTAACACTTTTAATATATGCTATTAAAATGTATGCTTTTTTAAATATATAATATTGTGATACATATATACAATATTTGACACTTTCTATTATTCAGGATACGTCCAAATTTTTTTAACTTAGTTGACTCTGGTTTATTTGACTGGCAAAATTTAGAACATAAAGAGCTTCTGAGAAGCATGCTCATGACAGCCTGTGACGTGGCTGCTTGTACAAAACCATGGGAAGTCCAATATCAGGTTCAGTTTTATTATTTTATTTATGTTTCAATATTTTAAAAATTATCAAACTTTTCATAGAACTTTATTTATTTTGTAACTTAATTATCAGTTGAATTCCTAGTTAATATTATTATTATCAATATTTTAATGATCACAATATCTTTAATGTTAAATATATATATACACTTAAAATTTGTAATCTGATCTTCTGAAAAAGGAATAAATAGCAGGACTGTTTTATTTTTCGTAATTGTAGTTCAACCAGTAATTGTTTCGCCTACAAAGCTATAATGACAACTTTTTATATATATATAAACACACACATATACATGTATGCATATATGTATGACTTTTGCATTAACCTAAGTAAAGAAATGATCCAAGTGAGTGCTTTCTATTAGATCTTTTTCTTTTTATGCTTTGTGGTTGTTGTTAAGGTTTAAATACTTACTCAATTTTTCACTAAAGAGAGGAACTGATTTTACATTATTCCTTATAGTTATAGTATTCCTAGATGTTGTGCTTTAGTATAATTACATTATTATACATGAAATACATTTAATGTTAATTATTATATATGACGACACGTGTTGACGATTTATAAATTGGTTTCCTTTATTATACTACTATATAAGAGCTGACGAAAATCAATAGAAATATTTTAATACAAATATCTTAAGACTACCTAATATCAAAAATATTCTAAAAGAAAATAATTTATACAATAAAAAAAGAACATTTTGTAGTATTAAAATTATTTTTCAATTGCATACATCAAAAGTATTTTGTTATCTTAAAATAATTTGGAGAAATTGAACTTCGAACATAACTGTATTGCAAGACTGATAAATGTTTGAAATCTTTTTCTCAGATTCTTGTGAAAGCCTAAAATGGATCTTGAATATTAAAATTAAAAAAAAAAGTAAAAAGATACTTTTTTTGAAAATAAACAAATAAAATAAAAAACGAGCTTAAACTCTTTGATTACTTGAAATTTTTATTTTACATCTATCTTGATTCAATAAGTATGAACTTTTTTATATAACACATATATAGGGTATATGAGCACAGACTTTCACACGACTCACCACTCTATCACATATCACTGATACATTTGAACACATATATGTCGTATATGTGTTCAAGTGTATCAGTGATATGTGATAGAGTGGTGGATAATCTGAAAGCCTGTGCTCATATACCCTATATATTACATATATTGATACATGTATATAATAAGCCTGTATTTCAATTATTATATAACACATATAAATAAATATTATAATAAAAGTTATTGAGCCATTTTGAACCTATACAATAGGAAGCTATTTTTTTAAATGAAAAAAGTTGATTTGTATCTTCAAAAATGATGAAGTTGATAGCTTAATTATCTTTTATAATTGTTATCAGTTTTATTTTCTAACATTGTTCTATGGGCCATCGTATTAATAAAATATTGATTGATGATATATAAAAGGCAATCATTTAGTACATACATCCACAAACAACATTTTTATAACATTATCCCAGTCTAATTCAGCATAGGAACATTAAATCGGTCAGCGAAGCTGCCTTGCAAGCAAGCAGTTGGTTACAGACTGTTGTTGCGGGTTCGCCTCCTGGCCGATGCTATGACATAGGGGGAAAAATCTCTTTAATCACAAGAACAATCAAAGTTTTAGAATATATAAAACAAAAGAAGTAGTAAAAGTTAAACAAAATAATATTTAATCAAATAATAGAAAACAATAACGAATATGCGATTGTCTATTTACAAATTATTTTATGAATGTAAATAAGAGTAATAAAAAAACAATGTCTTTTTAATTAAGGAATGGAATTATTATCAAAATATCAATACAAAGCATGCACGTGATTTCAAATATTGACCTTAACAGGATAAGCTTAACTTAAATGTTATTTATAGCTTTAATTAACAAAGGCAAAACTCTCCATACAGTAGTGCCACCCTGTGCCAACCAGAGTAATAAATGGATGCCAGAATAAGAGATGGTGATCATGTGATGTTTAGCTTTAATTAAACAAGAATGTAAATATAGTGATATTGATGTGTAATTCAGTTCAATTTTACTTAGCCTACAAATCTATATAGGCTTAATCCAATTGTAGAATACTTTTATGTTCATACTATTATTAAAAGCAATATATATATAAGGAAATATATCTTTACATTTTTTAAAGTACATTAACAAATTTTAAAAAGTCTGACAGAATAAATTCTACTTCAATAAAATCTAGATTGAAGGTATTAAATAACCAAATTAAAAAAGAAATAATTTGTTTCATATTTTAAATATTTGTATTAACTTTGATAACTTTATTTGTGTGTGATTTATATATATATTGTATAAGAAAATATAATAAAAATAAAGATTATAATACCTTATCAGCTTTCTAGTCACTGAGAAATATATAAAAATGGAGAAAATAAATTATTTAGAAAAGAATTAACGATTTAGACTCGATAATAACATTAAAAAAGGCACATGACATGACTTATTCTTAGCTATTATTATAGCATTTGCTTTTAAGTTTTAAACGGTGTGATATTGCTAAGACTATTATTATATGGTATGGCTGAAGAATTCTTAGCCCCATATAGCTGTTTAACTTGGATACATGCAGGTGTTTCAAAATTTCAGTTGTCTACTTAAATGTTAACTTTCAGATAAATGCTGATTTTGAATTTGTGTTTTTAGATCTAGTGTCTGAAATTTCCCACTCCTCATTGAAAACTGACAAAGCTGAAACCGGTCTGGGAATAGGGATCATTTATAGATAGTGATTTTTAAATGCTTTCTCTCATGGCATTTATTTATAAAACTTGTTAGTGTTATTGCATGCTCTTTAGTTTTTTATCATTACAAGCTTACTAAATTAAGTCACATGATATATGACTTATTTTTAGCTAGTTAATAACATATACATTCAGTCCGAATTGAGATTTAAATTCAATTCTAGGCTCTTTTATAATATTACTTTGCATGATATATGACTTATTTTTAGCTAGTTAATAACATATACATTCAGTCCGAATTGAGATTTAAATTCAATTCTAGGTTCTTTTATAATATTACTTTGCTTGCTTTTCATTTTTTCTTGGAATCATTTATGAATGGATAGATAGCTTTGAATATGTTCATGATGATACAATGTTCAGCATTTAACAATATACAGTTGACCAATTTTACTAACAGCCTAATTGAACTCATTTTGATTGTGTATATTCAACAGATAAGATAGAAACAACTATTGGTTTGTTATAATAATAAAAGGTGGATAATTACACTCTTCAGTCTGTAACTACAAAATATAAAGCTAGTGTTTATCAAAGTAATTGCATTTGCTCTGGTATCATACATTACAGTAATAATAATGTCCAAACACATTTGGACAATATATAGACCAAAATGAGATAAAAAATGAATTAAAATTGGCTTTGCTAGTAAACTTGTGTGGGCCTGATTTATTAGTTATTATTACAATCACAAACAGTGATTTTCACATCCTTCCAAATAAATTTTTGTTAAGGTAAAAATATTTAGTTTTCAAAAGACAGATTTGGCCTTTAATTTTAAAATGTTTATTGGATGAGGTACTAAGAGACCATTTTACATTTGGTATGAAACATAAAAACTGAGAACAAAGAATTGTTACATTTAATTCAACCACACCCAAGCAACTCTAGGAGATTAAATCACTAAATAAGCAGTACCTTTTTTAAAATTAAATCTCAAAATAAAAATGATTCAACACAAGTAAGGACAAATGGTGATTCACTTGTGACCTTAAATAAATATTACACAATCATTAAATATACACCTAGCCACCCTGAGTTGACATAAAAATAAAATTTATCATTTTTGCCATTGTATTCAACATATAAAAATTGCCTCTCTATAAAAAAAAAGGAAAAGTCAAGTGAATAGCTTGAGTTATCAAAAACAAAACTGACTGTTGTTTTTACAAAAAGTTTAATAGAAAATATGTTAAAGTGTCATAATTTGAGTTGGATATCATTATTAACAGCATTTCTATAATAATGGAGATTGACACTGGTTCTGCAGTCTCCTTTACTTCAAAAATTGTTGGGTAATAATAAATGGAAGATAGACCTCCTCTAACTTTGAAACTTATCTACAATTACCAATATAATTGTAAGGAAGTCAAAATTCAGAAAGTCTTTAAATGAAGAATAGTTGCCCTTGCTAATGTCTTATAGAGAGCATAACAGCTTAAGGAGATATCCCTAGTTTTAAATCTTTTGGCTAATTTAGATAAACTATGTATCTACTAATATAACGGATTCAAAAAAACAATGTGCCAAAAAATTTGGGTCAAGTTTGAAGTGTTATCAAAGAACACTCATCTATTTATACACAAACAAATTGTCACTATCAGATCTTATTCTGATTTAAGAGCTAAGGTTTTTGAAAAGCTGCATTCCCACAATGTTATTGAACCAATATCTTATACCAAGTTGGCTGCATTGATGATATCAGTTATTAAAAATAAGTCTCACACATTTGCAGAAATCATCATTATACTTTAAATAAAGCAAATATTCTCTACTTTAAATTGGATAGAAATTTGGTTTCAAAAATACACTTCAAGCATGCTTAACTTCAGTTATTGGTTGACAATGAAGCAACCAGAGCATTAACAATCATTGTATACTGTAAGTTACAACTTCATATTTATACAATATCCAATTTAATTTAATTAAGTAATTTTTTAAGTAAATAGAGGAATTTGAACTTTAGGATTTTTTATTCTATATTCATCCTCAAACAACCAACACACATAACTACATACATGTGAAAAAGATAGATGATACCCAATATATGTATTTCATGCAGAAGCAGCACTCATCAGTTGGACAGATCATAATCTCCCACACATATACACATTCAGCACTTAGCTTATATTAAGATAGAAATTCCTTAAACTTTAGTGAACAGGATTTAATCTTTTACTGCTCCAACTATTCAACTGTCTCTTTCATTGAAAAACAGTGATGGAATGCTGAAAGCCCTTGATGGAGTTGTATTGTAGTCACACCCATTTGTACATTACTCCATCTAACCCCTCATATTATCAGACATTACATATCCATACATTAATAGAAGAAGGATGGCCTGAATTTATAGATGGAATGTATTTCCAAGGCAATATGTAATTAGCCTATTCATTCAGTGTACTGAATGTTTTTATATAAGTAAATAGAGGGATTTAAACTTAGGATTATTCAGTCTATATTCATCCTCCACTCCATCTCAAACAACTGACACACAGAATTACACACATGCAAAAATGATATATGATCCCCAAGCCAAGCATGGATTGTATATATGTGTGTGAGATTAAGATCTGGCCCAACTGATGAGTGCTGGTTCTGCATGAAATAGGTTATATTGGGGATCTTCTATTTTTTTCACATGTATGTGGTCAGGTCCTAATAGGATAGTGGTGGATGTGGTTATTGAAGAACCAAAGACACCAAAAACGTATGGGTACTGAACTGAGTTCAGACCTATATGACTATATAAGCTGGTGAGCTTGGATTGAAAATATTATAGTGTTTTCAATTCAAGTATCATAGTTTTGTAGCTAAGTAGAGATAAAAGGTAGCTACTGGAGGGTTACATTAGGTCCTAAAATCTAGGTGCAGTGCTCTCAGATCCAAAGCTCCTCATTGACGAAGGCCACAAGCCAGAAACTAGTCTGGGGATATTGGATGAGTAGGCACTAGATGGGATTTTATGCACCAACCTTCTGGCATCCATTGATTACTCTGGCTTGCACAGAGTGGCAATACGTATAGAGAGTTTTGCCTATTGTAATGTGGTCATATATGTCAGTTGTTTGAGATGGAGTGGATGATGGATTTAGACTAAAAAATTCTAAGTTCAAATCCTTCTATTTACTTACATAAAAACATTCAATACATTGAATGAGTAGACTATAGAAATCGCTTTTTTTTTTAAAGCCAAAAAAAAAAGCTAAAAAGCTTTTTATAATTTATAACGGATATACAGTTTAGCAAAATGGTGAATAGCTGATTGGTAAATAGATTCTTAAATGAGGAATATAAAAAATTTCTAACTGACCAATTGAATAAAACTATTATGCTTCAGTTTACATTAATTAAATATTTCGGATTGGTATGATTTTTATATAAAGTTTAATAGGTTAAGTAAAAATTATTTAAGTATAATCGCAGCTTGAGGGCTGTAAAGTTTTTCAAATGACCGAACTTTTTTTGTGTGTCATTTTTATTTCTCTTCTCAATTTAGAAATCAATACAGAAATGTTTAAATCTTGAGTCTATCCCTCTTACTAGTATGGCAAAGTGCTTCGGGCGTAAATATGTTATCAGTTTTATTTTGATGTTTCCCAGTTTTATTCTAAAGTATAGAAAGTTCTGAACAAAATTATTTCTAAATTTCAATAAATGTTTTTATTATAGTGTATTTAATTTTAAAAAAGTTAGCAAGTTTCTTATAATTAGTGTAATATAGGGAATTAGGACACAGACTTTCAACCTTTCTTCAATCATCCACTCTATCATGAGCACACACATGTGAAAAAAATAAATGATTTCCAATAACAATGTATTTGGGCGTTTCATCAACAGATTTTCAATGTTATGGATGGTTGAGTAGTTGGAAGGTGAAGTGCATTGAGGCCTGTCCATTAAAGTGTGATGATTTGTTATCGTAATATAAACCGAGTATTGATTATATATCTGTGTGAAAGATGATAATCTGGATCAACTGATGAGTGCTGGTTCAGCATGAAATGCGAATATTGGAGATTATTTAACTTTTTATATTTATCTTTTTCACATATGTGTGGTCATGTGCATCGGTTATATAAGATAGTCATGTGCATCGGTTATATAAGATAGAGTGGATGGCTGAAAGGAGCTTGACAGTCTGTGTTCAAATCCCTATATTATATCTAGACTCCAGGTATATAAAATATAATTGTATTTAAAATATTATAATTACTGTTTAATAATATGTTTGAAAAAATAAGCAGATTTTGGATTTTTTTTTAATCTTTTGTTTACCAATTACTATTACTCAAGAAATAACATTTCTTTCAGACTTCATGTAACCAATAATTCTAATAATAATATTCTTATTTGAGAATTCTACATTAAAAATAATAATAATTTGTTGCTGTTATTTTTAAATCTAAAAATTATTTGGTAAAACTCATCTGACATATATCTAATAATTTCCTTGAAATCCGGATTTTTTTTAAACCGAATTATTTTAAATCGTAGGAGAACCTGCAGAATACTAGTTACTATTATATCCATTTTGAGTGTGTATGGCTTGGGTTCAAATTCAGTTGAAATTTACAACTTTTATCAAAAATGTAAGAGTTTTCAATAAATTAATTATATTTTAGTAAGTCAGATCATAAACAATTCGATAAATTATTAATTGCTGGTCGGTAAATGGGTGTTTAGCTATTCTTATTGAATGGTAAAATAAAATTTGAACAATCAGATATTAACTCTCAGCATCTGAATATTTGAAAAAATAATATTCACAGATTTGGGAAAAAAGTCTTTGCCTTGCATTATTAAGTTGTTTAATACTGTTTTAACTATTTCAAGTTTTTAAATTTACTTAAATTGTGCATTTATAGCAAAATTTAAAATTACTTGCATTCTATGTCTACTAATTGCAAGGCATTCAAGTTTCATAATTTTCACATTTAATTACATTTAATTCTCTGAAGTTGTACTCTTAAGAGAATCCAAATATCTTTAAAGTGGCAATCCCTACTGTTCCATTCACATTGCTTAAAGTATTACAGCTATGTATTAATGGTGCTTGTATTATAGCTAAAGACGCCATTGGATGGCGTCGTTTTCACACTAAAACTATAAAATATGAACATTCACGGGCCGTTGATTTTAATAATTTTTCTGTTTGTAATGCGAAAATAAAAACAAAACAAAATTGTCTTTTTTAAATATTATTTTTTATTAACGTATACAATTTAAATATAATAATAAATGTAAAATAAAATCAACAAATTACAATTTGATTTGTGTTTTTTATATCGTATACTTTTTAAATTGTGTTACGGCTTTTTTTTTTTTTATCAATTTTCTATCGGATATTTTTTTACTTGTGTTACGGCTTTTTTTTTTATCAATTTTCTATCGAATATTTTTTTACTTGTGTTACGACTTTTTTTGTTGTTGTTTAACTAAAAAATAATAATTGTAATAAAAGTAAAAGTTGTTATGGTTAGATTTAGGGTTAATTTTAGGGTTAGTTTAGGGTTAAGGTTAGTTTTAGGGTTAGTTTAGGGTTAGGTTTAGGGTTAGTTTTAGGGTTAGGTTTAGGGTTAGTTTTAGGGTTAGGGTTAATTTTAGGGTTAGTGTTCTGTTTATTTGTAATGCTAAAATAAAAAAATTCAAAATCATAACCGTACTCAGACAAAATAAAGAAACTCAAACTTTTTTAAACAACAACAAACACATACAAATGTCTTCTTTACTTACATGTTTATAATATTTGCTTTTTATTAAATTTACAAAAAAACCTGTATATTTGTACTTTTCTTACTTCAAAAATATACACACGGTAGAAGTCTTCTTTGTCTCATGGAATGTTACGAACAGTACGTTACTTGACGCGTTACCTAATTGCAAACTCACTAAAAACATAGATCTTTAACATTTTCCCAATTAAAATTTCAATACAGTACGTTGTAAAAAGTCTTAGAATTATTACTTTACAAAATATTAACATTTTAATCCTTTAAAATAAAAAAAAATTCAATGAGAACAACATTTCCATCTGATTCAAATACAAACTCTCTCATCAAATCGTAACTGTTTTATAAATTGTGCGAATTCACAAAATATATTTGCTACCATGCAACATACATGCTGTACTGCGACGCAACATAGCAGCCTGCATTCTGTAGCACAACAAAAAAGTTGTACTATTGAAAAAGCGGGTTCGAATGTGTCGGCCATGGAAAATTTAATGTGTTTTGGCGTGAAAACCGCGCCCTAGAATGGCGTCTTTAGCTAAAAGATGAGTACCGTATTAACAAACATTGCCAAGAATAAGTATTATAATGTGGAATACATATCATCAATTAGCTATTTTTAAAATTCTGCTTATGTTACTTTGATTTTGTTTTTAATAGAATTTTTGAAGTATATATCTTTAATGGCTTGAATAAAAAATTTAACAAAAATCTGGCTTAGGATTTTAACCAATAATATTAAAGTTGTTTTGTTTATCACTGCTGTCACCTATGCTTTCTTCTCTTCTTTCAATTTACAACATTATCAAACTGCTGTATATTATTACTTTATTTATTATTTTTGATTTATCAAACAAATTTTTAGTATAGTTTGTAAATCCAATATTAAAGGAAGTAGAAGTGATAAGATGTCAGTACTGTAATTGGTTGATGATAAGACTTTGTAAGATTTCTGCTGAAACAAGCAAAGATAGCAGTCACTATAGAAAACTGGGTAGTTTGACTGCTGAAAAAAGTTTGTGTTATTGTTTTCTAATCTAGATGCAATTAATTAACTTTTGATAAGATTTTTCTTTGACTCTAATTTGCTATAAATAAAAGTATTTGCATTCATTCTTTCTTGGTGAGATATATTATGAATAAATATAAAAATGTAAATTAATCCTTTGATTCTGGATTTATAGAATACCATAGAGTACATCGTTAAAAGATAAAACAACTTTTTAATAGTGCAGTGCTTAAAAAGGCCTTTACAATAACTTCCTATGAGGTGATTATAGGCTTGCTAATTTGCTTGATAATGAGAATTTATTTTATCATTCTTGTTTTATTCTCATGCCACAAATAGCTAGATATCCATTAACTAACCAGCTCTGAATAGTTAGCTAAGCTGGTTATAAACTGAATACTAAAAGAAAATAAATCATAGATTTACCTCATTGTAATTAGAACTTAGATTGTAGGCATAGAAACCAGATGAACTATTTCACATTATCAGGTTCATTTTATTCTAATATACATATATTTAAATAAATCAATGATAAAATATCTTTATATAACAGTAATAATATATATATAATCATACACAAAAAACTCTTTTCAGCAAATATTAATTTTTGCCATTTTCAATGTGCTTTAACTAATTTACAATTACGATATGATGCACTGTGACTTTTTTTTTTGGAATCGGGAATCTCTCAGCCACTATGCTCAGAGAAACCTGTTAGCCACTTTACCTTCCTTTTCCATTCCCCAATATTCTTCTCTATCCCACTCCATTCCATTTCCACAACATAAGTTTTTTTTGTATCTAAATTCCCCTTATATTTTTCCAAACCCAGCATAAAAACCAAGAACCCACTTTCTGTATAATCACTTTTTTTATATTTATTCTTCCACAACTTCATTATTTATACCCTTTCTGCTTGTAGACATTTATATTCAATTATCAGATGCCTAATATTTTCTATGCCTTCCTTACACAACTTGTAGACTAAACCATCCACATTTTTCCATTTATGTGTATATTCCCTTGTTATTAAAGATCCTGATTAAGCCGTAAACAGTAAACTGCTTTCCTTACTATTATCATAAATTTACTCACACCCAGTATTCTGTTTACTTCTATATAGATTTAAACTCTTTTTACACTCCATACAAATTATCCATCTCTCCAACACCCTATTCTTTATTAATGCATCTATTCTTCTATCCCATTTCTTGCCATTATAACACTCAACAATTCTCCAACACAATCTTCCCACCTTTTGTATAAATACACTGACTACATTACATACATAGTGACATCTATTTTTTTTTAATTATAAAATTGACTATACCTTATTAAAACCATACAATATTTTCAAGACATACATTAATGGTTCACTTTTACATTTTAAACATTTGATTGCAGACACTGGAAAAAAAAAGAGCTTGCTTAAGGTCATAAAATTGCACTTTGATAGCTAAAAAATATATACTTACAAAGTTTATTTATTTGTAATATATAGGGGTTTGAACTCAGACTTTTACATGACCCTCAGCCATCCATGCTATCTCATGCCACTGATACAATTGATCACACACATGTTCAAAAGATGTGTGTGACCAAGTGTATCAGTGATATGAGATAGCATGGATGGTTGAGGGTCGTGTGAAAGTCTGAGTTCAAACCTCTTATATATTACATATATGAATGCAGGTACAAAAAAACCTGTACTATAGAAAGAAACGTTTATTTGTGTAATTAATATACATATATATATTTTTCAGGTAGCACAATTAGTCACTAGTGAATTTTTTGATCAGGGAGATAAAGAAAAAAATGAATTACACATTCAGCCAATGGTAAGTAAATATTTTCTTTTTAATATCAATATTTATATAATATTCAAATAAATTAAACAAATAAATCAACGTAATATATATATATCATTACAGAATAAAAAGACTGCAAGATAGTATAAACAGTAATGTGAATCATATAATCACTAATGAGTAGATCATTGCATGTCTCATGTTGTACAGTGATATGCAAATGAATGCAAATATTGGATAATTAAAATTTTGAAGATACTCATTATCATCAACAAAATGTCAATCATTTAGATTAAATATATTAGCCGAATACATGTAAATAAGTGCTATATAATTACACATATATCAATACTATAATGAATAGTGAATAAATGTTTAAATCATTAAGATGATAACCTTGGCTCTGGGACATCTGGTACCATGACTATACCCGTAAATAAATCATATATCATATAAGATGTGTAAACTTTAAAGTGACTTTAGTATCTTAGTGCCATTCATTCCATTCTAAAATTAATTATATAAAATAAATGCACTAACCCATCAAATTCTATTATTGATCAGTTCTAGCTATGACAAAATATTTAATCTAGTACTTAAATAATTTTACTGTAATAATTTAAAATGATTAATAATTTTATTATTTAATTAGAAATAATAATAAAAATATGTCAAATTTAAATTCTGATATAAATATTGTTAATACACAAGTAGATTATTATAAATGATTCTGACTAACAAACTTTATATTGGTATTATGTCAATAGGTGGAAATCAAAGCTAAATATATATTTACAATGTAGTTTTCATATATATATATATATCATAAATGGGTATAAATAGATGACTTATATACGCATAAACATATACATAAATCTAATACTCCAAAAACTTGAGCTGAGTCAAGCTAATATGAAAAGGTATTTTTATTTTTAAATCATATATATATATATCTAACTTAATAACACTGAGTTAACTTTCAGTGACTTTTTGATACAATCATAGTACAAAATTAATTAACTAATAATGCAGAAAGCAGGCTGAATATATAGTTTATAAAATATGCAACTTATTGCAACGAGAAATTTAATTTGTAAAAATCAGATGTTCCATATTTTTTTTTGACAAAGGAATGCAAGAATTGTACCTGTTGATTGAATTTGGGTCTCTTGCAATAACCCATGCCTTCTTGAACTTTCCCTTACAATGACCTTCCCCCCATGCAGATCGTCTTAATGTTAGAAGGGAAAACACGTCCTGTAGCAAGTTCATGCTCCAGGAAAATTGACCTATATTGCCAATCTTGTTTTGCCTTTTTACAAAGATAGGATTGCTGGGCTATTCTCATAGATCTATTAGTTTGAGATTCCCCATAGTATGCTGCTCTATACACTGGAGATGAGCATGAAATTTTATAAACTACTTGAAGTTATTGCAAGAGACCTGAATTCAATCAATGGGAAGGTGTCTTGTGTCCCTTTGTCAAAAAAATGGAATATCTGACTTTTATAATTTACACTTCTCATTGCAATAATTTGCAGATTTTATATACTACATATTCAGCCTGTTCCTGGCATTATTAGTTAAATAATTTTGCACTATGATTCTAGGATGAATTCACCGAAAGTTAACTCAGTGCTATTAAGTTAGAATATATATATATATAAATGTAAAATACAATACCCGTTATAAAATATTATATATAAAAAAAAAAATTAAAATTTTAACGGTAAATACAGTATTATAGTTTAAATTCTTTTGTAGTGCTTTCGATTACATGATAATCCTCATCAGCTTTAACTGAATTTCAAATTTTTAAACTTAATGTTATGTATATTTCCATAAGCTGTGCGTGGCCATATTTGCAACTTGCCTATTAATAACATCATCCTTATATTTATCAATCAAAATTGCCTCTTTAATTTTTCTCGTTTTATGATTTCTTTCTTCCATTAATATTTTTATTTCACTACTATTAAATGTAAACCCATATTTACAAGTTTTTTTATGGTCAAAGAATACTGAAGCTGTATTAAATTGACTATTTACATTATTTTTAATTTGATTATATAATAATTGATGCTCCTTCAATCTTTTCTCCACAGAACATCTCGATTCACCGATATATAATTTCTGACATCCACATGAAATCTGATAAATTATATTACTTCTTTGCAATTTAGGAATTATACTCTTAGAATTATTAATCAATTGATTAACATTCGAAGGAACACAAAATGAAATATTATGCTTATCTTTAAATATATTCTTAATTAATTTACATTGCATGTTATTTATAAATGGCATAGATATCCATTTTTTATTATCTAAAGTAACACTGCAAACTTTCTTCTTATTATTAAATGAATTTACTGTATGCAAGATTTGGTTTTTATCATAACCAACCTTTAAAAGTTCATTAGCAAAGAGTTCAATATAAGAGTGATAAAATTTTAAATATTGAACTCTTTGCTAATGAACTTTTAAAGGTTGGTTATGATAAAAACCAAATCTTGCATATAGTAAATTTATTTAATAAGAAGAAGAGAGTTTGCAGTGTTACTTTAGATAATAAAAAATGGATATCTATGCTGTTTATAAATAACATGCAATGTAAATTAATTAAGAATATATTTAAAGATAAGCATAATATTTCATTTTGTGTTCCTTCAAATGTTAATCAATTGATTAATAATTCTAAGAGTATAATTCCTAAATTGCAAAGAAGTAATATAATTTATCAGATTTCATGTGGATGTCAGAAATTATATATCGGTGAATCGAGATGTTCTGTGGAGAAAAGATTGAAGGAACATCAATTATTATATAATCAAATTAAAAATAATGTAAATAGTCAATTTAATACAGCTTCAGTATTCTTTGACCATGAAAAAACTTGTAATTATAGGTTTACATTTAATAGTAGTGAAATAATAATATTAATGGAAGAAAGAACAAATAAAAAGAGGAAAATTAAAGAGAAAATTTTTATTGATAAATATAAGGATGATGTTATTAATAGGCAAGTTGCAAATACAGCCATACACAGCTTATGGAAATATATGTAACATTAAGTTTAAAAAATTTGAAATTCAGTTAAGGCTGATGAAGATTACCACGTAATTGAAAGTGCTACAAAATAATTTAAACTATAATATTGTATTTACCGTTAAAATTTTAATTTTATATATATATTTGGTTTAAAAATATTCTTTCATAGTGGCTTGACTCAGCTCAAGTTTTTGAAGTATTTCATTAGGATATGAAAAAAGTGTAAAATTAAATAAATACATGAATCTAGTAATATAAAAATACTTCAATTACTAATTATTATTTTGCTTTTACGATATATAATGCTAATTTATTCTTTTATAAATATGTAACATGGTTTTTAAATTATATTAAATTATTTTCACAATATATAAATAATTATTGAGCAAAGTTTGTAAGAAAATACCTAATAATCCTAACTTTTCAGTTTTGTTATTTTCCAAACATAAAAGTTTTTTTTTTAAAAAAACATATTCTATTAGGTAATTTATTTTAAATTATTTATCTTTTATTTTTAACATAAGTTAGTATGCATTAAAAAAAAGCATTTTTTTCTGTATTTTCTTTAGCACTGGAGTTAATACTTTAAAATATCAATTATATATTGTCATGGTACATAATGGCCAGTACGACAAAGCTTACCAAACTACAACAAGCCCTGAATGACCACTACAGGGTACCACTAGGCAGATAATCTAGAACTAGGTGTAAACTATTATCACTTTGTGATCTGACCAAACTCTAGTTTTTTATTTATTTATGTAGCATGGTTTCCCAAACCTCAAACACCAATTACTGTACTCAAATACCCACTGACATAAGGCACATCTTTTATATATAATTTATAAACTAAAACATACATGTAAGTAAAATTATCAATTCAAAATTTTATTTTTAAGTTTTCTAATAACTTAGAAACAATATATCTAAGCAAGATAATTTTGCTCTGCCCTCCGATTCTCTTTATGTATGCTATTTCTCACTGCAACCTTTGAACATTTATTCTCACTGGAGGAAATATGCTATCACCCCTTTTTATATATCACTAGAGATATGAGGTGTTTCCTGAGATCTCCTCCCAAATAAAAGTACTCTACCCAGATGTATTATACAATTTGAGCACAATCTCATTGAATCAAATCAACCCTCACCATTTTAGATTATGTGAAAGAATTAATGATTCTAAATCAATAACAAGTATGGATCATAATGGCCATATGATTCATAAACATAATTTATTAATTGGGTACATAAAACTCGAGCCACAAGCTGTTTTTTTTTCTTTCATTCTGTATGCAAAGAAACTGTTGACCATTTTGTAATGATGACATTTTTTTACATTATGTATATGTTATGCATTGATTGAGCAAAGCACCTTTGTACCACTGGATTATACCTTTATATACAGTGTCTGCCACTAGATAAAAACTAACTTCTTCATGTCTTTGTTTATTGATGTATCTATGTAGACATCCATATTTGTTAACTGCACGCCTTCCTTAGTCAGGTGTTGACATTTGTTCTGAATAGGGTTTCAACTCAATATGACAGGAACAATATTATCCTTCCCAGGGCAATATACAATATGGTACTGTAATTTTTTGTAAATACAACATCCATTTTATTAACTATCATTTGTCAGATAACATTTATTTATAAACTTTTAACACACACAATTGCTAAAGCCTCTCTTTCAGTGGTTATATAATTTCTCTCAACTTGGTATAATATTCAACTTAAAAAAAGTATATATAAAACTTGCAGCATTTTATCAGAGATTTCTTGAAATAAGATAGCTCCTAGCCCAACTTTACTACTATCAGTTTGTAGTATAAATGGTTTGTTAAAAATTAAGTAGACTAACATTATTACCTTCAAAAAATTTCTTTAACGTATCAGTGGAGAAATTTTTGTAAAACCTTTGATAAAAATTATATGTCCCCAGAAATGATCTAATTTGCTTTCTTTTTTTCAGTTGGGAAATTTAATTATTGCCTCGATCTTCTCTGAGTAAGGTTTCATGCCCTCTTTATTAACTAGGTCACTGAGAAATGTTTATTTCTTTTTGTAATAAACAGCGTTTTTTTAAAGTTACTAGTAATGTTTTTTGTTTTTTTTTTGCAGAACTCCTGCAAGAAGATGGGCAAATTTTCCAGATGTTCTTGTTGATCTTTTGAGAATATCACATCGTTCATATAAGACAAAATCTTTGGTTGTTTTCTATTCCCTCGTGCCAGCCATTTGATGGCGTTGATGCTAATCAAAAACACATACATATTATGATTCCAGGTGGTGCCTGTGATTCTATTTATATAAATATCGGCTTTTTTAGTTTTTGTAATAGGAAATTAGAAGAACTAATAGTAAATAATATTACTATTTTAAAAATAAAAAAATTTAGAAATTCACATTAAATTTTAAAATGATATCCGAATAATTGACATTTTTTGGACAGTAATTCTTAATCATAAAATGGGTTGTTTTTGTTTGTGTGTATCTGTCAAAAGTTATGGGATTTTTTAAATCGAAAATAAGATGCAATTATACTTTTTTTTTTTTCAATTTACACAAAATTGCTATATTCACGCTAAATTTACAAATGATACCCGACTAATTTGTTCTTTTTTTTTGTTTTTGGACAGTAATTAATCAGAAAGTGGGTTCTTTTTGTGTATACATATAAAAAGTACCATTCTTAAAATACTACATTTCAAAATGATACCCGACTATGTTGCATTTTTTTTGGACAGTAATGAATCAGAAAGTGGATTGTTTTTGTTAGTGTGTAGATTTTATCAAAAGACGTAATATTATTTAAATATTAAATTTAAAAATAATACCTGTGAATAACTTTTTTTTGGTATTGACTATAATTAATCAGAAAGTGGGTTTCATTTTCTTTGTGTGTGTGTATATATATATAAAAAGTTACGGTCTTTTTTTCAATCGAAAATAATACGTAATTCTACATTATTCAATTTACCCACAACATTTAAAAAATTCACACTACAATTTTAAAATGATACCCAACTAATTTTGCTTTTTTTTTTGGGGGGGGGGGGGACACTAATTAATCAGAAAGTGAGTTCTTTTTGTTAGTATGTATATCTAAAAAAAAACGTCATTGAAAGACTCAATTGAAAAATTATACCCGATTAATTTGCTTTATTTTTTTTTTTTTGGACAGTAATGAATCAGAAAGCGGGTTCTTTTTGTTAGTGTGTCTATATAAAAAGGTATTGTTATTTAAATACTAAATTTAAAAATGATAGCTGACTAATTTACATTTCTTTTGGACAGTAATTAATCAGAAAGTGGGTGTTTTTTTTTGTAAATATTATGTATATATAAAAAGTACCATAATTCAAATACTACATTTAAAAATCAAACCCGACTAATTTGCTTTCTTTTTTTTTTGGACAGTAATTAATCAGAAACTGGGTTAGTGTGTAGATATAAAAACTAATCTTATTTAAACAGTAAATGTAAAAAAAATAATACCCGACTAATTTTCAGTTGTTTTTTTTCGACAAGTAATTACTAATAATGAGACACTGGGTTGTTTTTTTTTGTGCGTATATATATATAAAGTAACTTGTCATGGATGAATTCTCACGCAAACATTACTTTACATGTGATCCTCCAAATACTGCCATTCCACAACCTTAAAAGCAATTTTTGAGGGTTACCCATTCGTAATGGAACCTTCAGGACATTGTTAATAAAGTTACAACATAACAGTAGGTTAGAGCACTTGAAAAAAAATACCTTTGCAATGAAATTTTAAATAATTATGACAGGCTAAAATCCACACACTCTCACACCAAATTATAGATAAAATAGACATTCTAGCATTATGGTAAAGTTAATAACACAACCACCTATGGCAGCCAATAAAGACCTTTGTCTGTGCTTTATAGCATAGTTTTGCCAGACCGGTGGGGTCTCTTTCTCTGTTTTATCATAGAAAGAAGCCTCTTAGGTTGGGTGAGGCCACTGTGAGCACTCTTTCTGTGTTTTATCATATAAAGAAGCCTCTTAGGTTGGGAGTAGGCCGGTGAAATGGTATATTTCTAGGAATTGACCTAGAAATAGCGCCGTCATGTGGATGACACCAGGGAATAAAAAACAACCAAATCTTCTACCCTCTTAGGCAAGATGTAAACAGTGCAGAAACTCAGATACACTATTCACTAATCCAAACAGAACCCATTGAAAAACTTAAGTATAGCCTTCATAACAAAATGCTGTAAACTTTCGGTCTTCACCATGTAGAGGCATTTTCCAATAGCTAGAGGTTAAATCGAATGTAGAAAAATATTTCTTTTCCTGGAAGCCTAGCAATAAATCATGAATACATGAAGGCACATCTTGATCAGGGATCATGATGGCATTAATTGATGTGCATCCAAACATACTGTCATAGACCCATACTTTTTCTTTACAATCACTAAAGGGTTAATTATGAAGATGATTGCTTCTTTATGATTTCCCCATTTCTTACATTTGCTGTATTTGGCTCTTAACTTCAATCCTAAATTTGATTGGATAGGATATGACCAGTCTTGAAAATGAGTTTCAGCTATGAATATAAACATAACTTATTGATTTCTTTTTTATCTCCTCACATACATCTTTTCCCATCATATGTTATACTAGTAGGATTTTTTTCTTATGTTATAAAATTGAACCACTTCATTTTTTTATTTTCATTTACCTGTCTCGTAATTTATTTTTGTCTGTGCTTGATGCATAAAGTCTGATCCCAGTATTACATCTTCAATCAGCTCTGCCATTGACAATAATGTGCATCTTATGATTTGACTGCCCACTTGTGTCTTGATATACACCTGTATTGATTCAAATTTTGATCTTTTTCTATTTGTCATTGTATCTCAGACTTTTTCAAAGGTAAAACTGTATTTCACTATTTTAGCACTTAATCCAATTTAAAATCCTGCTGGAAATTATCAAGACCTTGCTCCTAAATCAAGCAGTGTCTGTATTTGGAATCACTCAGCATGCCTGTTCTACCATCATTGATTTTTTTCTTTTTCACCTATCACTACATTAAAAAGTTCTTGTTCACTTTCCTCCTGTTTTCCCTTCCTTTCCTCCTCTATGTCTTCTAAGTCCCATAATACTTCTAATACTTCCTTTATTTATATATCCTGTTAGTCTATTTTGTATCTCTTAGGTTTTTTCTTACCATTTGAATTTTATCTATGATTCGACCATAGGGTAGTCTATGAGGGTTCTCAATCAGATCATTTGTTTCCAAACAAATTGTCCATATCCTATTTCTTCTTCCCTTTTGTATCTTTTCCCCTCAATCCCCTTTCAAATTTCTTCTTGTTTGGAGACACTTCAAAATGTCTGCAACATACTTTTTGTGTACTCTGAAATTTTTCAGAGTTTGGTAGTTTTTCCTCCACCAATCTTGAGCTGCACCCTCCACATAGATTGCTTGCTATCATTAGCTTTTCTGTTTCTTTTATTTTATATATTTTAAAAGTCCTTCAAGCTCTTTAAATGTTCAAATGAGCTTTCTTCCATCTCCCCTTTGCATATTTTTTATTTTAATTATATCTTGCATAGTTTTTTAACTATTTTTCTAATTAAATCTCAACCCCCCCCCCCAGGATCCTATCTCACTCCTTTGTTTATCCTTCAATGTCTCAATTTTCTTCAATCCTACTCCCTTCTCAGGCCAGTCTTTGTTTTTTGAGCCCCACACATTACGAAGCCATTTTTTTTAATTTATATCATTTTAACCATAATGTCCAGTATGGCCAAGCTTATCAAACTGGTAGCCCTGAATGATCAATACAGGGTGACACTAGGCAGATACCCTAGAACTAGGTGTGAACAAACCTCAATTTGTGATCTCATCAAACCCTAATTTATTTATTTATGTAGCACAATCACGCAAACTCTCAAGCACCTAATTACAGTACATGATTACCCAGTAACTTAAGGCACATTGTTTATATATAATTTATAAACTAAAAAATACATGTAAGTAAAATTATCAAATCAAAGTTAGTTTTTTTAATAACCTGTGAAATGATGTATCTAAGCAAGGTGATCTTTTTTTACTTTTCTTTCTCCTCAGCACTGCCCTCAGATTCTTAATACATATACTATTTCTCACTATAACCTTTGAATCATTTATTCTCACCTGAGGTAATGTGCTATCACCTTTTATGAATTGGCAGAGATATGAAGTGCTTCCTGAGATATCCACCCAAATAAAAGTACCATGGCCCAGACCCATATTATATAATTGAGCACTATCTCACTGGATCAACTCAACCCTCACCATTTTAGATTATGTCTAGATTGATAACAAGTATCTCTGTGACTCTATTATCAACTTTTTTACGTATCCTATTAGCATTAACTTTCCAAGATCAAATCTTTCAGCTACATGAACACATACACACATAGCCAAACCAAAATGTATACAAAAAAAAAAAAAAATTATCAAAGCTATTATAGTTTAAAATAATTATGAACACATATATACAAGATAACACAATGTTAAGCTCTATTGAGAGAAATGCTAATTCCCCAAATATACTTTATTATAGGGTATGTAATGTCTCTAAATTGTACCCCCTCCAAATATAAGGTCATAGAGTTCATTTTAAGAAATAGTTCATAATTACTCACTCTGTTGCTGCACTGTTATTGTTGACTAAATTGGCATCGATCCTTTATGTCACACTTAACTGGTGGCTATCTGATCACCAAATCAATGGGTGAGCAGTTTCTGCATTTAAAACCATTGGTCTATGTGCTTTTTGCATGTATGTGGATTATCCCAGCCCATTGGCTAGCTGACTGGCACTTTTCCTTCTAGCATTTATCTATTCCTATGCTGACATCAGGCTCAGCAAAGAAGGCAGGGTTAGCTGAGGAAGAATGATTTCTCTAGCTGAAAAAACATTGTAGATTTATTGCTATAGACCTTATATATATATAAATTGTCATTCAATAAATACTACATACTAATCCTTGAACAAAAGAAGTTTTACAATTTATTGTTTTTTTCTACACAACCTCCCATCCAATTTTCTTGATTTTCTTTTGAAATAAGATTCACACTTCTGTGGTATTTTTAGAGATGATAAATAATAAAAACAAAATGTTTTGACCTTTGACTTTTAACTTTAATAAGATACAATTAGGACTCATTCATAAAATTATATGATTATATAAAAAAAAAATACTTGCTTTAACATTTCACAATAGAGCTTGATTTAAAATTTAACCCCCTCCCCCATCTTTTTCTTTTTTTTTTTTTAAAGCCATTACTATTTAAGCAGGATTCTAAAACTTTTCAAATTTGCACAATTAAAAAATATTTCTGCTTGAATAATTAGTAGAAAACTTTTAAATCTTGATTATAAGGAAAGATAAGAATATTTTGTAGCAGATTAATATATATAATAGGCACATACGTTATACACTTTAAAATTTATTAATAAGACAGATAAAAAAATATTAAACTAAAACCAATAAGTTAAAATAATAATAGATTTCTACATGAGGTGGAAAATATTATCTCTAAATATAATTTTCAGGGATTTCTTCATTATCTATAGGTGTTTTTTGTTCATGCTTTCTATACATATTTATTTTGTAATTTACTGTATGATACTGATATATATTTTGATTGGTATCCTCCACAAATTCTAGACAAAAAATCAATTCAAAGCAAAATTTAAATAAAGTATTAACCATGCATTTACTATTTTGGATTTTGATCAAATATCATGTAACTTACTATGCCAATTAGTGCTAAATATGTTTAATTAGTATAATAAAGTTTTACTTTTATTATATATAATTTTTCATATGGTAAATGCGTTGACCGGTAAGGAACCGGGCCAGCTGCTTGGAAGGCAGCTATGCTAACCGCTAGGCCATCAACGCTTGATGTAAACTTTAGAAATACCTGCCATTATTCTTATATTTAAATTTGTTATAATATTGTGATTAAACTAATTAACATTGCCAGTAATAGTTTATTTTTATATTTATCATTTCTTATCATAATTTTTTTAATATGTTATATTTAGAACATTGTAATTTTAATAAGTCCTGATATTTAGAGTTTATAATATAAAATAATAAATAGAGATCTTTTTTTCAGGAAGCACTATTTACGTCAAAAATTCATTTTATTTTATTCATCTTTAAAAAAAAAAACATTGATTTTTTTTTCATATTGGGCTAAAATTGTATTGCTATATACTATGTATGTGTGTATATTTAACGATTGCAGAATATATCAAGCAAACAAAGGGCACAATTATCTGCAAATTTCCCTTTTCCCACTGCTCTTACTTAGGGGGATGCTGGTATTCGTCAGCCTTAAAATTCTCTGCTTAATTAATCATTATATAGTGCAACTTTTTATTATTAAATTCATAATCCTTGATAAAAATCTATTACATATACAGTATATATATATATTCATGTGCATTAATTCAATAATAATATCTAATGTTATTTCAGGCTTTAATGGACCGTGAAAGAAAAGATGAATTACCTATATTACAAATTGACTGGATTGATAACATTTGCCTACCTCTTTATAAGGTAATTAACACTAATTTAAATTTTGAAAAAAAAAAAACAACTGTGTTCATAACTAGTCATTATTTCACTTAATTTTTTTTTTTTTTTGGTGTTATTTATTTTCATTTACTGTAAATTTAAGTTTCTATTTGTCATAAAAGATGACGCGACAGTCTCATTTTTTAAAAAAAAAAGATTTACATTCAATCATTTTTAAATAGCAAATATTAATTCAAAATAATTAAATCTTAAATACAGAGATTCATTTCGATAACACTTTTAAATGAATAAAAATTTATAAATTGTCATTATCTTAAAAATGTAGTGATTTGAGTAGATTGCAACCTATGGATTGAAAGTGATTTGAGTAGATTGTGACCCATGGATTGCAAACCCTCGATCACTAAAGAATTTTTAAGATGTAGAATTGACAAGAAATTTATGTAACTTTTTTTTTCTCACTTTAAAGTAAAAATAAAATATTAATATTATATTGCATCTCATTTTTATATTAAATTGCCAGTAGTCATGTTGAAGAAATTTTCATAATAAACAAGTTATATATTTATGTTTCAAACACATATATAATATTTATATTTTAAGCTAGGGGTAATTAGAGGGGAATTAAACCCAGACTTTCAAGCTCCATTTATTCATCCATTCTATCTTATAGAATCGATATACATATGAAAAAGATAAATGAAGACTTGGTGAGTAGAGAAGATTGAAGCCTGTCCATTAAAGTTTGGAGATTTGCAGTCTTAATATAAACCAAGTGCTGATTGTATATATATGCGGGAGATGATAATTCGGACCAACTGATGACTGCTGGTTTAACACAAAATTCGATATTATATTGGAGATCATTTATCTTTTTCGCGTGTATGTGATCATGTGTAATCGGTTCTATAAAATAGAGTGGATAACTAAAGGAGTTGAAAGTCTGGGTTCAAATCTCATTTAATAATACCTAGCTTAAAATGTAAATACTACACATATATTTAAAATATTACATATTCAGCCTCTATTCTGCCCATCCCTCTTCTGTGTATTAAATGGGCTTAAGGTCCTACATATGAGGAGTCAGATTGATTAACAGTCAACATAAGTATGACACAACAAAAATTGGCAAACAAGGGATTTGGGTGATCCGACATCAGATTTTCAATGATATGGATGACTGAAGAGTTGCAGAGTGGAAAAGATTGAAGCCTGTCCATTAAAGTTCGGGGATTTGCTATCTTAATATAATCCAAGCACTGATTGTATGTATGTGTGGGAGATGATGATCTAGACCAACTAATGAATGCTGGAAATATTATATTGGAGATCATTTATCTTTTTTGCATTATATGGTCATGTGTATCAGTTGTATAAGATAGAGTGGATGATTAAAGGGTACTTGAAATTCTGGGTTCAAATCCCCTCTAATTATATTTATGTTCCATTTATAAAACAAAATTAATAGTATTCCAAATGATTTAACTTGGAAGTAGTTGCGCTGAGTGAAATTTACTTCGAAATATAAAAATTTTCTAAACTATACATTTCATTACACTTATTAATTAGTGAAAAAGTTTAAAGATCGCATAGAAAATCTCTCTAATAAAATAAGTCGTGAATAGAAATAGGATGAACTAAAGAAATTATGTTTTTTTTTTTTAAAAAAAAAACCTATTCTCAATATTTGAATTATGAAAGCATTCACAGTTATTTTTAATTATTCTTTTATATATTTACGATAATTATTTTCACCTATAAAAGGGAAGACATGCTAATGGTTTTATTGCTCAGGGTTCATAAGAGGGTTGAGTGTCAGAATTGATCCTGGAACCTCCTGATCCCATGTCGGATGCTCTTCCAACTATGTCAAACCACATAAGGTATTTTTATCTACGAGTTAAATTCACTGCAGTGTGACATTTTAAAATGGGAATATTTCTCATCGTATAAACTGAAAATGCTAGTGAGCTATAGAGATATGGAAATATACAAATTTTCTTTTTAAAAGAATTGCTATGTCTTTTTTAGATTCTTAATATTTACTTCAATATCCTTTCACCATTTTATGCTATAAAGAGGCCCAACAGTTCAATTTTAGCTTTATGTAATGTAGATTAATTAATATTCCAGAATTTTCTCAATTTTGATGTTTTTACATCATTGGTTTATTTTGCATTTTAAATTTATAATGAACCACACCTCCATTTTTCTCTTAGTACTCTCTCTCCCTTTTCAAGTTATGTGACATTATCAAAACAAAATACATGACCAGGGTCTATCTCATAATTAAAAGTGAATTATAATTGGAGACAGACTTGGTTCTACTGCATACATGTTGTGATGGTTCAATTTGGCATTTTAAATTTGCCCTGGTTTTCCAATTTATTCAAATGGGTAATCTAGCCAAAAATTTAATTGCAAATACCACATTCGACCATTCTTTTATTCTTATGAAAGTTTTTCTCATGTTTAATAGTGTTTTAAAACCAATTCTAAAATCCTTGAAGCAAATGCTTTTAATGAAATTTACTCATCTTAGGAGCATATAGTAAGGATATCCACTTTGTATTGTTTTTATCAGGTGATACTGTCTTCCTATGCAACATGAGTTTCTCAACAGCATTAGCAATATTTTCATTTTTATTATATTGTGCAGTTTGTAGTTTCTATATAGAATGAACCTAAGACTAGCCATTTTATGTTCAGTAGAAACAAGGAATTTTTAATCTACACAAATCCCAATGTTATAAATTCTGAAGACTACTCCAACCTTTAATATATTATTGATAGGGTTATAGAGACTGCATACCGTAACATTGCCAATATGCCAATAATTTTTATTGCTTATTTATTGGACCAGAGATTATCCACATAACAAATAATATTTCTGTAGTGCAATTTTCACTATTTCATTATACCACTCTCATTCAAAATAGGGACTGGTTAATAGCCACTTTTAATACCTTGTGGAGGGTTAATCATAAACATATGACCAAAAACATGTAAAAAAATGTATAATCTCCAAGATGCAAATTTTGTGCTAAACCAGCATTCATCAGTTGAATATTAAAAACTTAAAAAGCAACAGCAGTTCTATTAGTAATCAAAATCTTACATTATTACAATTGTAATTATCTTCAAATAGTTCTTTAGCCTCTAGACAATCCATATTATATATATACAATGTGGAGTTTAAATTTATTACAATCATTATTAAGTGCTATAGTCATCTTGAAATGATTATAAATGAATACTTTGTGTTCAGAAAATGCATCTTTAAAGTTTAAGAGATGCAAATATTATTTTTTTTTAAAAAAGAGTAAGGGTGAAAAAAATCTCAATGTACATTTTTATCACTAACAGCATATAGCAAAAATCTTAAATGGTTTCTTCAAAAATTTAATGAATAAACTGTCCAGAAAGATAACCTCTGTGAATAGAATGAATAAATGGCTTAGTGATGAAGTGAAAGACTCAGTACTCAGATGTGACTTGATCATATGAGAAACTAATCATACCATTAAACATTACTGATAGAAAGCTGAAAATAAACAATATTTATAAGAGTGTAATCAAAAAATAGAGCATAGAACTGTGAAAATTTCTATTTATTGGTATTCAGACTGAAAATAGATAGATGTAAACATCCTAGTTGCTATAATTCAACATTATTAGATAACATTTATATTATTTCTTTGGTAATTTCTTATTGATATATAAGACATTGAAATTTATCATTCTGAGATGTTTTGGTCAATGCTAACTATCATTAATGTTTTTTTACTTTTAAGTATTAATATAATATTGTTTTGTGATAGTCTATTTAAAATCTTGGAAACTTCTTATTGAAATGTATTGCAAATAATGAAGTAATGATTAAGTATATCAAATAAAAAATTAAAAAGCAATTAAAACTATTTAAAGCACACTTAACTTTGCTAGTACATACATAGTACACTTATAAATTCTGGAGCAGTACTTTATAGTTGAGCTATATATATCTTTTGGGATATATAATTGTTTGCAGTTAAAATCTGCTAAAATGCTAGAGTTTTGTTATTTTTCATTAGTTAAACAAAAATTATCTTGATTACTTAATTTTTTTTAAAATAATTTATTGTAGCAAGAGAAGGTTTATTATTCCATATTATTTAATATTCCTTTTTCCATCACTCTAAACCAAAAAAACTATCAAAATCTAATTTCTTATTCAAACTAAATTAGTAACTAGAAAAAAATTGAATTATATGCTAAATTTTTAATTCATATAAATTCTATCTACATAATATTATTCGTAAACTTCATTCTGCTATTTTTAAATAATTTAACAAAAAAAAAACAAAACTTTAAAAACTGTAACTATCCAAGAGATAATGGCGTCTAGTAGTATTCTCATTCTCCTAGAAAGGAAAAGCCACAATTCATCGCATCGCATCGCTCAGCTTATTTCTGTGCAAAATGTACCAAGTTTTTAAATGACTAATCAAACTTGAAATCTTTTTTTAAATGCTTGGTTATCCTTTGGCCAATTATTGATACCTACATGCATAACATAGCATCTAGATAGTAACCTGATTGATATATATATATATTTGCATTTAGATTGTCTTCAGTTATCTAAATCTTAAACAATTTTAAAAAAAAAAAACACCAAAAAAAAAAAAAATAAATCTCTTTCGTAGCAAAACCATCAATAAACTCAAATTGAATTTTGTAATAATTTGATAATGTTCTAAGATAATTCCTGAAAACAAAAATAGTACATATGATAGATACTATATTATATTGTAATATTTAAATTCCAAAATAGCATTTAAAATATGTCATTTTGATGTAAAAATATATATATATTCTTAATTTTCCAGAACAAAACTTTTCACAATACTCATTATTCAACTGATCTTATCTGTATATATATATATGCATAATACCGGGAAATTGTGCCAATTCCGTTGATCCACGAAACACTGACAGATAAATAATCCCTTGCATATAAATATATTATCTTTATGTAATATAACTAGCTATCCATTTCAACACTAATGTCTATCATTGTAAAAAAATATGATAATAAATATTTAAGATTTTAATTAGATTTAATTAAGACTGATGCTATTGAAGATAATCAAATCATACATCATTTATATAAAATACCCAATTATATTTCCTGATCATCATATATTGACCCATCCATCAAAGACTATTGACTCTCATCCATAAATATTATGTATATCCAAATATTTAATCATCCCGCATGGTTAAGAAATTCAGTCTGTATTTCAAAATAGCCAGCCTCAAAATAATACCTTTGAGGCTGGCTATTTTGAAATATGGACTCCAATATATTCATTTCACAGAGGTCAGTATTGAATTTCTTAACAATATGGCATGATTAAATATTTGGATATTTATTTCAGTTTAGCATTAGCATGGGAATTATATATATATAGGCTTTAAACTATGCTATACTTTAATTTTGATCAACACTCATGCATAAATTATTCTCCAAGCAACTTCGTCTCATTGTTATACTATTAATATTCTATCATTTCCTCAAATCAGTACATAACTTCTCAGTATCAATAACAAATTATTCATGCATACATTTGGAATGAAATTAATAAGATAAGAATGGCATAGACAGCTCATTAATTTATATAATTTATTTTTAAAAAATCTTGATTGCTATCTGTTATTATAAGTACTAAACTTTCATATACAGATATCATTGTGACCTTGATGGGCTAATTATTTTTTTAATTAAAGTTGAATTATGATATGAATTGATCACCTATCTATTAATAAGCCCTTTGATTCCGATATGTAGTCATAAGCGCTTGAGAGATTTGCACTCTCTCATTTATTTCAATATCGACTGCGCTTTATAAAAATATTATTATTTATAAAACAAATAGTAATGATTAAAATACAAATAATTCTCCTCACAATATTAATAATTACAATAAAAAAACTTTAAGATAATGTTTTATATATAAAAATATATAATGAAATTTTTTTTAATTATTGAGGTGTTATTTATATATATAAGGCCGTACTTGGTTTCTTTAATAACTCAAGAAGCTTACTAGTAATTACAAGCATACCTATATATCACAGTCAGTAACTTTGCATTTGTCCTACACTATATGTCTTTGCTCCCACTTAAGATAACATTCTTAGAACTCTTGATTGGTCAGCAATGACTTCTTCTATATTAAATGTTATCTTTCAAGTATCAATAATCTTTTACATTATCAGTCAGCTTGATAACAGTGAACAATGAGAAAATACTTCTATTACAGGCAGGAAAAAGCTATATATTAAAGCATCACCATTATTGAATTTGCAATGAGCATTATTTCATAATTGCACAGGCCACATTGTTCAGGTTAACTGGTACACCCGTGATAGTTTTAGTACAATTTTAATATGTTCCATCTTATAACATGTCACTATAGCTATTTTTAAATTAGTTCTGAAAAGTACTTTTAACAGTTGTATTTTTAGTAAAATTAGTAATTGTCACTGAATTACTGAAGGAATTATTTATTTTTAGCTGCACAGTGCTTTTTATGTACATTTTATTCTCAGTCAACATCTCTTGTTCTTTTCATATTTATATAGCTATGCCAGTGCATAATAAGAACACATCTTCTCACCATTCTTAGCTCCAGTTTCTTCTTCTTATTTCTTTTTTTATTCATGATTTACTTTAATCTGATAATTACCAATATTCATCTATTTTTAATCAACATTTGAATACTTTAAAATGCATTTACAGAAGAAAAAAAAACTTTTTGTAAGTACAAAAATTGGTTTCCAACTTTTGGAAACATCTGTATTTTATTTAACTTTGACTATTTACATTTATTACTTACATCTCCATATTCTCCTTTCTTTTCTCTACAAGAAGATATAAAGTGTTTATTTGGAACCCCCTTTTAAGATATTTTAAAAAGTCAGAGAAAATGGAGCGTATTTAAATATGTTTCCTTTAACTAAGTACAGATATAACTTTTATTATAGAGAAGCTTGAAACCAATTGGTCGGGAGATAAGAATATTCCAAATAGAGATTTTAAATATTTTCTCTTCCCGCACTTATTAATAAGATGTGATGCACTGTGAATTCTCCTTATATGGAGTCAGGATTCTCTCAGCCACTATGCCCAGAGAAACCTGTTAGCCACTTTACCCCCTCTTCCCATTCCCCACACTAAGATTTCCCATGATTTGCTCCAGTCCATTTCCACAACATAACCTTTGTCAACTCCATGGCCTTCATATCTAAATCCCTTTTATCTTTTCCCAAACCCAGCATAAAAACCAATACCACTTTCTGTATAATCACTTTGTTCATATTTATTCTTCCATAGCTTTATTATTTGTACCCTTTCTGCTTTCAAGCATTTACATTGAATTAACAGATGCCTAATATTTTCTATGCCTTTCTTACACAATTTTCAGACTAAATCACCCATATTTTTCCATTTACATGTATATTCCCTTATTGCTAAGGATCCCGTTCGAGCCTTAAACAATAAACTACTTTCCTTGCTATATAACTCGCACCTAATGTTCCATTTACTTCTATATATAAATAAATAATCAATCAAACAAGATTGAAATAAACAACTGTTAATAAATATATTTATCAAACCGGCTTTCATCTCCATTGAGACTTTCTCAAGATATTATAGTATATTATAATATGTGTTTGTGACAACATTATGGACAAATAAATTATATTGGATATTTGACCATCATAGTGACTTCTATATATATTTAAACTCTTTATTCTCCATACTAGTTCCCCATCTCTCCAACTCCCTATTCTTTATTAATGCATCTATTCTTTTATCCCATTCCTTACAGCTATAACACTCAACAATACTCCTAACACAATCATCCCATCTTTTGTACAAGTATATTGATATAAATTCTTTATCCAAATCTAAGAGCTTGTTTGAGCTATTGTTACGTTCTCTATATTGCATTTTTGTAAATACAAGCTTTTTATAAAGTAAAACAGAGGTCGCCAAAGTGGTCTATATAGACCCCCAGGGATCTATTTAACAAAAGTAGGGGTCGTTCTGAGCCAGGGGGTCGAAGGAAAAACAATTCTTAATATGCAAATCACACATATTTTTCATAAAACTATTGTTACACAATGTAAAATTACTTTAATAAATGTTTAAAATCATAAAATAAATGTACAAACACAGTACCTAATAGATAGTTTTATTTTAATTAACTGAAAATTACTTTTTTGGGGGTCGATGGAGATTTCGAAAAATTATATAGGGGTCTATGATCAAAAAAGTTTGGCGACCCCTGAAGTAAAGCCATACTATATATGACTTGCTTTATTCAATAAAGCAAGTCATATATTTTATTGGTTATTATAACACACATAGTTTTGCAAATCTTTTAAATTATGGTTTGTCTTTAAAATAAACTTTTATTCTTGTTTAACATTTTTTTTATTTTTTTATACTCCAGTTAAAACAAAATATACATTACTTTTCCCATTTTTAATTTTTGTTTTGATTTACCCCCCCCCCCCAATAATAACCAATCAAAGAAAATCTTGTTTATTTTGTTATTTTATTAATGTTAAATCTGCCTCTTTATTTAGGATTAAATTCTTGTAATTTAAAACGATTGCACTGTGGCTGAGTTCACATAATTATTTTATGTACACACAAATATAAATTTCTATTTCTGCTGCATATATAAATTGTCTTCTTTTTTTCCAGGCATTAGCTAAAATAAATCCTAAGCTCACACCAATGGTAGAAGGCGCAATTAACAATCGAGAAAATTGGCGAGCAGTTAAAGAATCAATGCGACCTAAAGTAAATAAATTTTCTACTGAAGATGCCGCTAACTCTGCTTCTTTAGAAGGATCAAAATCAGATTGCGAAGAAAAAGACGAATGCAAAATTGTTATTCACGTGAATGGAAAAGTTTTAGTTCGTGAAAGTGGGGTGTGAAAAATTGTTGCAAACTTAGTAACAGTAATAATAAACAGTTCATTATCAAAAAAAAACAAACAAGCCCTTTAAAAAAAAAAAGGTAATAATATATCCAAATAATTTTATGAATAATCACACAATTTCCGAGTGCAAATTAAACAGTTAATTGTAACAATAATCACGTTTTCGTTGTGTATATTGTCAAAGAGAACAAAACAAAATGTATGCACTTTCATACCAATTTTAATATGAATGTTATAAAAACCTATTTTGAGAATCAAAAATAAATATAGCATGAATATTATGTCTAAGTAATAATTTGTAATATTGGTGATTTGCGAAATCATTTTTTTTTAAAATTAATATTATTTAAGTTAGTCAGAATAATTAAAACTTAGCATACCTGTAACCTAATTTTAATATTCAGTATAAGAAAATAAATATAAAAACAGCAGTTTAAAAATAAGATTTAATTTTGTTTAAAAAAAAAATTTTTTTCTTTCATATATACATTGGAAATTATTTAAACTTTTAAATAACTATCAAATAATAATAATAATCCAATATAGTCTTACTTTTTTTTTTCATTCTTTTTCTTTCTGTACCTTCCTCAAGAAGTTTGGTAATAAGCAATGGCTAGTTTGTAGGATACCACAAAAGAAGAATGATGGAAGATAAAGTAATTATTGTAATAAAATATAAACGCAAATAATCTTTGTGTATGTACTACTGTTTTGCCAAAAGATCAAAAATACCTATATATAGCTCAATTGTTGTCATGAAAATATAGTTATTGACATAGTGTCAGGCAAATGTGTATGGAGTCAAAACGTTAGTGTTTTGAAAATGCAAGCCCTTAGCTGAATAGCATAATAGGTAGCTATAATGCAGGGAGTGTTTCTTAATAAAAATAATCAAAAATCAGCAACTACTAATCTAGGAATCTGCCTGGGGTTCTTGATGACTCTTGATTTCCTGAATAATTTATTAATATCACATGGATTATTGCTATTAAGACAAATTTTCACTACATGTAACGCTTCAAAAAAATCACCACCATCATCCCTTCTCTCTCTCTATAAAAAAAAAGAGGGGGTAGGGAGGTGCAGTTCTATCTTATATATTTAATATATTAGACTTTTTTAGAGAAAATGGCTAACAAATTGTATATATGAATAGAAAAACAATTTATGATTTAAACCAAAAATTCTATACTAAAGTGAAAAACAGCCGTTAAATCATATGATACCTTAAAGATTACTTGCCAACTGATAGAGGTTATTATTGGCTTTGTTTTACTATTTATCCACATATCAATAAATATTTAGATAGCTGTTGAGTTGGCAATGATCCAATGAATAATTAACCAAAAAATTTTAATAAAAAAAATACTGCCAAATTCAGAGTGTCATAAACTGAGATTCTATCAACAAGGAACATAGTTATGAGTTCATTCACAATCATTTATTGACAAGTTTTAATGCTTTTTTTTTTTTCTAATTGAGAATTAAATTCCAGACTAATAAAATAAAAATACATGCAGTCAAATACTATTTTATTATAAACAATGAAGATTGCCAATTCCTCAACAAGCTTTATGGTAAATGCTTAGCTAGAGAAAGCATTTAAAATATCTCTGTCAGGACCCCTCCCCCAAACCTCTGAACATGGTTTCATGCTCTGGCACTCCTCAGAGAGGTGCTAGGGTAGGTTCAGACACTAGATCTAGGGGGTCCTGACAGAGATATTTTAAATGCTTTTTCTAGCTAAGCATTTATCATAAAGCATGTTGATGAATTGGCAATCCACATTGTTTATAACTTACAAGCTTAAAAGAGTAGGGTCGTGTGATCTATGACTCTTATTTTGACTATTTTATTATGTTTTAAAATTCAACATTGAACACAGCATTTTTACTTTCGGCAATTTCTAAATTGCAAAAAAAAATATAATAATAATAAATTGTTAAATGACTAATTTGCACGTTCCTTTCATCTATTTCAGTGAATATACTGTTCATAATAAAATTAATAACTGCAAGAAATATATGTGATAGTATTTTCATAAAATAAAATCAGATTTCTTTAATTATATAATACAAGGAATTATCAGAAGCGTAGTTTAGTGTTAAAAGGGCAAGTCTATTAAGATTTCTTAGCAAGATCAAGCCATGTAAATATTGAAAAGGGTTTATTTTATATAATTACTGTTTGTAAATTTATATATTTTTTCCATTACTCAAAGATTATAACTGTAAATTTCTTTTTGCTATTTTATTTACTTTATGATTACTTTATTTATTTTCTTATTGAGAGAAAAGAAATCAATACTCAGTATGCATGTATGGAGTATGGGTGGGTGCATACATGTGTATATGTATGTATATTGACACAAATATTTTCATAGGCTAACATTGTCAAATGTTCTTTAGGATTTTCTTGTATATAAGGTAGACAAAAACTAATATTTTGATAATATCCTAAATGAGACTCTTGCATCTAAAAATATTCTCTATTCTGATCTTACAAAATAGAGGACTACAACCTCTTCAGACTTACTGTCTGAAGAGACTAACTACTACTAGTGTTGTAAATTTTTGTATTGTTTATGCATGCACATATAAATTTTAGAAATATTTTGTAAATATTATACACATGTACATAAGTGTTACATATATTTGATGTTATGAAACAAATTAATAAAAAAAAAAACAATACATGACCATTGTTAGTATACTTTGTTACTATTTTTCATTATATTTTAATAAAAATCATTAATTCTTACATCCAAGTTTCATTATTGTAAAACAATGATTGTTATATTATAAAATGCATTACATGAAAGTTCTAATCTGCAATCCATATATATATAATTTAGGGTACTTGAGAATTAGTCCTGCAATACGCTATTTAGACAATGTACTATTACTTCACCTTCACAACAAATTTTGATTGGTTATTATTTTGTCACAATATAACTTGAAATTTTAAAATCAGAATTAATATTTATTAAAAATGCTTCCTCACCATTAGTCTATTAAAACTTGAAATGAAAAATATATTTAAAGTAATAATATTTATGCTATTTCAAAATTAAAAAAAAAAACTATCTATATGGAGGAAAAATATTTCCCGAATTGATTTATCATTGATTGATACAATAAAAGTTTGAAAAATATGAATCAAAAAAAAAAAATTATATGTTGCGAATTCTGGAATCAAAAATATCTAGAAACAATAGACTAAGATTGCACTTTTTCCTTTATTTTCTATTTTCACCAAAATATTTCATTCTTCTATTTGTCAAATGTGTTTTTTCTTTTTACTTGAAAACATTTGTCATTATAACAAATTATTTTGTATTTATTTCTAATATAGTATACTCATTTCAATGCTGCCATAAAACTTTATTATCACTCATCACCATTTTTAATATATATATGTATTTTAATTAATTTACTGTCCACATACATAATTAATTTCAAATTGTAATATAAACCTTTGGTACTTGCGAGTTTTCAAATAAACCAAGATTGCGGCATGCATTTTTGATAAATCTATAGTTCTAGGGGCCCCCAAAAATGTTTACAAAAAAACGCCTACTAGGAAATATCATATTTAGTATTTACATTTTATTTTTTATTAAATCATAGTGGAAAAATTAATTACAATATTTACAGATGATTTCTTTTTTTTTGGGGGGGGGGGGTTACTTATTAACAGAAAGATGAAAAAATATATAAATACAATATTTAACTTTAATCATGTTGGTGGCATACAATCATATCATGACCATTAACACACACTTTTTGGGAGGGCAGGATCCAGTTCCTTTGGAAAAAGTCCACTATATCACATTCTTATGATAATTTTGAACCAAAGTAGGACAATGTTAAGTGCATCTCATTGTTTTCCACATTATAAGTAAAAAAAAAAATTGAAATAAAGCTTCTTAATGAAATGTATCAGAATTTGTTCCTTTTTAAAAATTTAACAATTGATTTATTAATTTTGTTTTAATTTAAAAACTAACACATCTTCCATAGATTATAGGGGGTCAAAACTGTATCTTTATCAAAAAAGCAGTGTGCTATCTTGGTTTACTCGAAAACTCACAAATATCAAACCTTTTTAGTATTGTACATATATACTAATCACAAATCTTTTATTTTGACATATTATCTAGAAATAGGAGACAGATTAAAATATCCTGTCAATGAAATAATATAACATTTAATCATCATACATGATAGTTTGTCATTTAAATTATTCATTCCAGCATCTCATATTTAGATTTACATTGAAACCTTTAATGAAGTGCATGTTTAAAATTACAATCATTTACACTATACAAACTAAATATTCTATTATTCATAACAAAACATAGATATACCAAAGGTTTTGTCAAACCATGCCTATTATCTCAATATTTTCTCTCTAGATATATATTATGAGAATAAAAAAAAAAATTATTTAATAGATACAAAGATTTTTTTTTTTAATACATTAAACATACTTTTGTGTAGATAAATGGTTGTCACATCACTGAGCTAAGATGCAGTGACAAAAACAAATAACTTGAAAATATATAACTTAAATATTTTTCTAATTTGCCACATAGAGATAATTCACGAAAAAAAATCAATAAATAAAGTTTTGGAAACATGCTGATCACTATTATGGCTGTGTACAGAATCCAAGATTCCTGACACTATTACCTGAAGAAAATAATATACGATGTTTCTGAAAGAAATCTTGAACACCACATACAAACATAATATCACTAAGATATTTTTCAAGATCATTTATTTACTGATTTTTTTTCTGTATGAACGGTTTCCTGCCTACCCCAACACATGCTAAAAAATAAATCTATAAAACAATTGATATTTTATCTGTGAAAATATTTGTATCAAGCATATATTTACATATGTTTTTAAAATTATAAAAATAAGCGACCATATGTGTGTGGGTATACTTATTATTTATATACTCTATTAATAATATTTCAATAAAGCTAATTAAAAAATCACATTATTATAACACACTTCTATTTAATTTTTGCTTAAAAATTTACTCTGTATAAGTAGACTTAGAAATAAACGAATGTAAAAAGATAATAAATAAATAAATATTTGGCACTTTTTTGAATATTATTGATATTGTCTTTAAATGCAAATCTTCAACAAGATGTTATTTCCAATAAACAAAATTGTTCTCTGTAGATATAGAAACTTGTAGTAGGATTGAAAACAAGGATGGTATTCAAAATGGCGCAGAGTCCGTACTATATCGGCACCAATTTTATATATTTAAGCTAACTTTCTAAAATTAATTTCTGTGTTCATTTCAACTTTTTATTTCTATACTCTATTTTTGAAAATACTATATTCACCTTTTTTTTAATACCAATATATATTTTATTTATATTATATTTAAAATCATAAGCTCACATACTTTTATACACATTATACTTTCAAATATTAAAGTTACAAAATTCTGTGTATGTAATAAATCTTTCTATCAATATATTACTAGGTATCAAGAGTTGGGTATCTACATTCCATTTTACATTTACTTAATTCTCTTAAACACTGTGTCTGTCATGAAGCAATACTGGGATAACTATTTGATGTCAAATTTAGCATACTTTATGTATCTTAAAATAGATGTATTTAAATATTTAAAAAATACAATAGAAAATAAAATATAAAAGTGGAACATATATATGTATGTAAAAATGAACCTTGTCTTCATTTATGTTAGTATTATGCTTTTTTTGATAAAGAAATGTACAAATAAAATGTTATTCATTGAATGTTTTATTATTGCTTACTTTTTTAAAAAGAAATGTCAAAATAAACCTAGTGTTCTTTATTTAGATGTTGCAATCTCAAATGCTAGTCATTTTGATCTTAAGAAAAGTGTTGGCTTGTACACTATTGTTTGAAAGATATTTTTCAAAGATTTCTATGGAAAAGTAATTACCAGTTAAGAAAGTACATTAGAATTTTTAAGCCACAACAATCTTCTTAATAAAGGTTAAACACCTTGTGCCAAATGCTGTTCTCAAGATGATGAGACATATCCCCTGAACTGTTTTACAGTCTTATCTGGATAACATATGCTGGGAAATGTTTCAGTAAAACAGCAATGAACTGGGACCTCTTTCTAGCTCTTCTTTGGGATGTAAACTCAGTTTATCAGCAGTGGTAAAGAAAGAAAATAATTTTCACTTTAGACTTTATTTCTGGCTACAAATCCAGTTCATTTTTATTTTATAAAAATAAAAGTTGTCATTTCTTATATGAAAAATAAAATTGTGGCTGATCTTTATTTTGGCTCTTTCGTATTGCTTGCATAAAAAGTGACAACACAATTGACTTTTTTTTCTCACTTTTTCAAAATTATATAAGAAATTTAAAAAATTTCAAAGACAAATTATACTGGTAAAAGTTCTAAATAAATCTATCAATTATAAGTAATAAGAAATTCAAAATTATACATTTAATTTATAAAGTAATTTGTATAAGTCAATATGAAATTTTTTCTTTCCCTTTCCATCTTTGCTCCAAACCAAATAAGAAATTGAAAAGTTAAGAATGTTAAAAGTTTGAAACAAACCTGTAAAATTACAAGTAATAAGGTTCTAAATTGCACATTTAATTTATAATAAATTAATTTAAAAGTCAGTACTACTCAGTAGTATGAGAAATCACTTTTCCAAATAAAGAGTATGAAATTTAGAGATTAATTATTGCAGTATTATTTCATGAAGTCGATGCAGTTTTTAAAGAATTAATAATATCGATGGTTCTTTACTTTTCTTATTTAAATGTAATTCTATATGTTTTGTGCATTTAACAAGATTATACATTTATAAAGTGTTTAATTTGCCAAGCATGCTTTCGATATTTAGTCAGATTCATAGCTCTAATAATGACAATAGTATAATTAATACATGTAAAATGAAATGTAGATATCCAACTCTATTGATCTCATATTGCTTCCAACATGTTCAATACCTTTTTCACTGTTCTTGCATTGCTTATATTAAATCTTTTTAAAAAGCTATATTTTTTTTAAATGCGGTTAATAGGTAAGTTAAATAAAGTAATGTGAAAAGTGCATTACAACTGTAGTTTTTTTAGAAAAAAATACGTTTTTGAGCTTGGAGTAAGGGAAAATATGATTGTTATAAACAGTAATAGACCCATGTTTAGTTTAATGCAATAATGAATTTAAGAGCTAAAGTCCAGGGATAGCAATTACACTATCACCTTCAGTGCCCAACAGTATGACTTTTCAAGCTCAACAAATTAATTCTTATACAATTTTTATTATGGATAAATTGTAGATAATAGTAAATCATGGACTTAGCAGCCAGGAATGTATGATACTTCTATCATAAATAATAATGGTTGCATCATAAACAATTGTGTCTCTTTTTGTTTATTTAATGGTGTATCAACACACAGCTGAATAACTCAGATTACCATTAGACTTTCATTCTCCAAAAAAAAACAAGAAAAAAAAAAACCCAAAGATCTCTAATAATGAATGATTAGCAGGGTTGAATATGAGCTGGCATCTGAAAAATCCTAAACCCCAACTTTTTAAAAAAAATTCCAAACTCAACCCACATCATGAATATGACTGACGAATGCAATCACTGCTGAACTAAAAGCCTTAGCAAATTATAGCATTCATTATTTTGTAAAACTTTATTTACTAAGGCAATAAATAAATTTATAAAACTTTATTTATAACTGTATATTTGTAATGCTCGAGATTATCATTTTATAATAGTTGTTGTTATAGTAATTGATACATCCTCTAGCTTCAGCATCAGCAGTGTATAAAATAAAAGAATGGACTATCTTATATTAAGTCCTTTGGTTATAAAGAAGATTGCTAGGAACAACTTTTTGTCAGAGAAATGAATCATAATAAATCTAAATATATATTGCAAAATAATTATATATTTACAATAGCCTCTTATATTTATGGGCTCATTCATAATTTTATTAATTCATAATTTGAGAAAAATAAAAAATACAATCTTCTAAATTTATATTTACCGGGTATCATGAATCATCTCTCATTCAGGCCTTTCCTCATCTTGCACATTCAGCATATAATCAACCAATCATTTGATTGATTTCTATCTCAATATATTACTGTTGTTTTTTTCCATAAATGTATTGATCTGCCTTTTTTTGTTGTTACTTTTAAAAATTAAATTGTATTGTTTAATTAAGATTTGTTATTATCTAAGGTATCAAGTATCCATAGAAAGGCTTAAAACTGCATGTAGTGGATACAGGGAGAAAATCATATATCTTTATTTGTAAATGAAGATGATTATATACACCTAAAACTCCAAGTATATAAATTATACTTATATTAAATCAAATATTATATATATTGTAAAAATAAATGGTTTGTGATTCATCTAAAAAAAAAAAAAACCAGGAATAACAGTCAAAAAGTATACAATTATAATAATTTAAAGCAAAGATGATCCCCTTTTAACATTACCACTCTATATTTAATAATAATAAAATAGAATACACATTGGAAAAAAATTTGACAATAAACACTTGCAGCAGTAAGGAAAAAATGTTTTCATAAAACCATCAATTAATTAAACAAAAAAAAAAGTGTTAACCATTATGAAATACTATGAAATTATATTAAATAGTTTGTGCAAAAACAGATTGTACCAAAATCATATTTAACAAAAAAACACATCTAAAATCATTAATATAAATAAATTAGAACAGTAGCAAAGAATGATTGGGTGATTAAAAATTAATAATGACAATAAATTTACGATTTACAAATTATTTTAAAGAATAAAATAGATTAGTCGGGGGGGGGGGGGTTGAAAGATTGGACAAAGATAATGATTAGGTTAAATATATATGTACCATTAAAATCATATAACATACGTGACATATATAGAATTTGCTAGTAAAAGGTAATACTGGGTTTAAATTAGATGTCTTAATATATATATAAAGAAATTTAATAAAATTTTAAAAAAATAAATAAATGGTAATATCAGGACAGCACTAAGACATTTTAAATAGACATAAGATGATTCTTGAAAAAAACAAAATTCATTAAGAAAAACTGTTTCTAAATCAATTTTTAACTAGGGAATATGAAAGGACCAGCGAATAAAATATTATTAATTATATGTTTATATTAGATTTTTTTTTCAACTACAAAATTTCATAAATACAATGTAAGGTATTTCATTAGAAAGCATAATAGTAACACATATAATAAACAACCTTAGCTTTTATATTTATTTTATATGAAATGTTTTAACACCAAGCAATCTTCACAAGTCAAATATCCACAGAACAAAACAATATAAATATGATCATTGGAAATAATAAACTTTCTAAACATTGGTTATATCAATGCACTGTTTTCTATTATCAGATATCAAACCACATTTAACAAATTATATTAATTAATGAAAAGCAAAATTATTAACTATATTGAATGAAGTTTTGTTAATATCTGAGTACAATTGGACATTTGCCCTAATTAATATTTATCAGATCTGCTATCCTTACAAAAACTGAGAAAATGTAAATTTATTTATGTTCGCAAAGCATATTTAAAAACAAGATCAATGCATTGATACAACCAGCTAATGTAAAGTTTTTTCCAGTGATTACATATTACAATATATATATATATTAAAACAATAATATAAACAATCACATTTTGATTTTTATTAGTATTTATATATAGATATTCTTTAATGACTTTCTAGATAAATAGACCAATTTTATAAAAAGTTATTTATTAGGCTAGAAATTATTAATATCCCATTTATACTTTAAATATAGAAGATCATTATACATATATATCGTTTTTACTAAAATACCATATGGCATTGTAATTATTTCAACTCTATCTTTTTATCACTGATATTATACTCAAATGTAGGAACTGGTGTTTAAATTTATAAAAGGTATATAACTCATTCAAAAAAGTTCCATTAATGTAAGAACCAATAGCATTCCTCTTTTCAATTTATATTAGTATATATACTTAGATTTAATAAAATTAACTATGATAAAGGTGCTGTGCATTGAAACTGGCCTAGCAATTTTTGAAGTTTATTATTATTTTATTTATGAATTTTCCCTACATTTGTGGAATGTTATTTTTATACTTTACTATCTTTTTTTATATATCTGAAATTTTTTGTCGAGTACTATGCAAATTAGATGAATAAGCATCAGAAAAAAGTAAATTATCCCAAACATGGATTTCTTCTAAATCATAAGCATATGGATATATCTAATTAGATTATTTCTATATTTTACTAGTATAATAAAAATATAAATAATAAAATAAAATGAATATTGAATATACCAGAATAAAAAATAAAACCCATAATCATGACAAATCAAAATATAGTATATAAAAAATAAAAATATTTAAATATGATTTTAGTTGTCTAACTTTCTATTATTAAATACTTTACATTCTGGAGTATTACCTCCTTACTAAAATTTAACATTTTAATTATAATTCCTTTTATAATTGCAATATTAAAATTTAAAGCTACTTAGTTCTTAGTTTTGTTTTAGTTCTTAATTTTTATTTTGGTATATTTTATATTCAATTAATTTTATTAAAATGTTTGGTGTCAATTTCATAATAGTCCTCTATCATCATTAGCAGACTCTCACAAATGAATTTGGTCATTCTAAGTACAGGAGAGGGAAAAAAGAGTAAAACAAAAGGATAAAGTTGAGTTGCATAGAAAAAAAATTTAAAAGATTGGAATATAGTTGTAGAAAAACATGATAACATTGTTACAATTAGTCTAAGAATATGCCCAATAGCATGAAATTCATAACCAAATTAAAAAAAAAAAATAGTGAGAGAAAGAGCATAGAATGAAAATGAAATAATAAAATATAGAAATATATCTATTTATAATAAATGTATACAAACATAATCTAATCATATGTATCAAATTTATATGTACATGTGTTTTAATGTGTGACTGATAAGATATCTTTGACAACAATTAAAATGTATTAGTCCACTAAACATCACACAATCACCATTTCTTATATGCTCATAACTGTATGAAAAGTTTTGCCTGTTTTAACAACAATTAAAATGTATAAAATGATAAGTATATAGTAAAGAAATACAGTAAAAATCATTGGAGTAAGTATATATAAACAAAAAATTCCATCATTACAGAGAATGGGGGGGGGGGGTAGAAAAATTAACGTGTGTGATCAATGAGAAAAATTATACATTTTAAAAAAAATTTGAACTTTATAGATATAAGAAAAAGCTTGGGAGTAGAAAAATATTATATTATAAAACAACATGAAATTCTTCTAGCTTAAAGTTAGAAGTTGATATACTTGATACTAAAGCAAATAACAGAGGTATGGATAAAAATTATCGAATATGAAAATAGTGATGGAAGAAATAAGATTTAATCCTAATCTTAAAAATAAGAGACTTAAAAGCTTAAAATAATACTGAATTGATTCCATCTAAAAAAAAAGTCAGTGAATGGAATTATTGTGCTCAGCCTATGACTTTAATTAGATGTAAAGATCATATGCTATTCTGAGAAGCTGAATATTCAATAAATAAAATATAAATTTAAAAATGTTACAATGATTTTGAGAAGACAGCTTTTATTTTATGGCAAAAATAAAATTTTATATCTAAGAAAGTTATTAATAGTTAAAAGAAAAAGGAATTAACTAACTAGTAATTGGTATTAATTTAGTTAGAAATAATAATCTTGCTATTATTGAATATTTCAATACATTATATCATATATTACTGTCTGTTTGGCTAATGGTGTTTCTATAATGGCATTGCTAAAATTAAAAATGCATTGACAATTTACACTAAGAAGCATTTTCATTTTGGAATATCAATTATTTATAGTAGTTATATATATATTTATCTGCTGATTTTCCAAACATTATAAAATTTGTTTAATATCTGCATATTTTTATATTAATTAAATTAAATGATATCTACATCTAGTTTTTGTGACAAAAAGTTGGTAATATTTTGCTTTCTTAAAAATTACATTGCGCTATTTTTTTTTTCATTTAATACATACAAAATATATCTATAATTTGTTTATACTGAATGCTTTTATATATGTAAATAGAAAATTTTGAACTCTGAATTTTTCAGCCTATTCATCCTGCACTCTATCTCAAGCAATCTTTCATACATAAAAAATTCAACAAAATTATTCTCTCTCCTTTTTTTTTTTAAAAAACATTTTATTTTTAACATATTCCATACATTATATATCTTATAAGTAATATATATCATTATATATCTTTTCAACTACTTCCTAGTAGTCATTTTCAAGGATCTACATATATATACACCGATTATCATTATAAGTATATCATTTGTAATTCATAATACAATAACATTTCTTTAGCATCTACATATATTTCTTTTCATTATATACCTTTTATTATTATCATCACTTACCTCCCCCTATTCTTTATTATTTTAAATCAATTTTTTTATTACATCTTATACAAATGTATGAAACCTTTATATATATCTATACAATTACTTTTAATTAAAACCATTATTTAACAATTTGTTCTATTTAAAACTGGTTTTACTACTGATACACATGCAAAAAAGATACATACTCCCAATATATGTATTTCATACAGAATCAGTACTCATCAGTTGGGGCAGATCATAATCTCTGAGTGAAGGATGAACAGGCTGAAAAATTCAAGGTTGAAACCCTCTATTTACATATATAAAATATATATATAGAAACTGCACAAAATATTCTACAAACTAATTTTACTTTATATATATAAAATATATCTCTTTTAACTTTTTATTTTATCTCTACCATTTAAAAAAAGTTTTATCAATATATCATTTTTCTTTTATTTAAACATATTTCTCAAAAATATTTAAAATGATAGATGCTTGTCATTAACAATTTTATAATTAACAAATTTATTTCCTTTTTAATGATATAGAAAAAAGAAGTAAAATTAAAAGAGGAAATTGTTTAATGCTATGGTATTTTAGAGTTCAAGGCCCATGAATTCTGACTCCATGTATCACATCTGGTGCTCATTTTATAATCACCTGAACAATAAACTATTTAAACATTAATTTTTCTTTTTTATTTAATAAATATGACTGCAAAAGGAAAATAAAAAAGGCATACTTTATCAACGGCAATAATAATGCAATGAACAGACGTGACACCTGCTTTGCTATTTCTAAAAAATGGACTACCTAACTCATTTGCATATCTTAAGTCTAATGTAAACAATACTGCAGTTTTCAATATGGCTACAATTATGAGGCATGGATCCTTGAATTGAATTATTAATATTTTTCATTTTTATAACTTCTGCAACATGCGTATTGCATGCGCTTTGTAGATTATAAGCTTTATAAAAACATTTTTAGTACTGTAATGTTCTGTAAATAAAATCATTCAAAACAAGATCTGCTTTAATACATAATAGTAATAAAGGTTTAAATTTTTTTCCCCTCATAAATCAGGTTAAACAAAAACTGATAATTACTTTATCTCAATACTGAATTATTTTTTTTTAATTATGTTTATAAATGTGTAATCTGTTAATGAAATATGAATAATTAACTAAATATAATCATATTAATAAAATATTACAGCAAAGTTAAAATTTTTAATTTATCTTTTTTATCACTATATTCAATGTAGATGGAAATAAAAGCTAGTTCACTTAAAAGCAAATTTCACTGAGTGTTGAGAATGTGATTCCATTATTATAAATGCTACTGCAGTGACAACTGAAATAAATAGTATTTATAAGTAAAAAGATCTGAAAATCAAATGTTTAGTAAGTAAATAATATGGGACTGTGAAGGGTTTTGTGTAAGAGTACTTACCTGCTGTTCATATGTCCTGAATTTGAATCCAGGCGAAACTGAATTTTTTTTTCAGATTTAAAGTCTAAAATTTTTCTCTGAACTAGTTATCCAATGGATCATAGATTAAACTGGATTGGTCAGATAAGTAATGATGCACCAATTGTTTTAGAGATTTATTAGAAAATTATTACACTATGATTGTGAACATTTCTTTCTGCCTTTTTTTTTAATATTGTTCAATAAACATTGAATGATATATTAATTGGAAGAAAAAATTTCCATCTTTTAATCATAAATAACTGAATCTTATACTATAAATTATAAACATATCTCAATAAACTATTTTAATATTTGAATTGAACTAATAAAAATATGATTTAATATATAGTAGCTATAAAAAAATATACTTTAAGTTGCAACTTATTAATAAATAAAATGCATTCTTAAAGAGATATTTCCTGAACTAAGTATAATACTTTGTCAGATTTCTTTATTTACAACTATTATCATTTTCCTATATACCTAATATCAAATTAATGTCTTAATGCATATATCTTTGAATAAATAATCAGAAACAAATAAATTATATATAGAGATATTATTCAAGCATAATAATCAGTAAAATAATAATAGATATTGTTTATTTCATAGAGCAAGAGAAAATAGTGCTACGTTGAGTTGGATCATCATCATTATCAATACCATCTACTGAGTTATTTATTCAAATCTAAAAATAGTTTCAGTGAATATGTCCATGAAATCAGACTACTTTATATTTTGAATTGATTTTTATGAGGCACATATTTAAGAAGACTTTCCTTAAAGTTTATCACATAATTGTCAAAATTTATCCAAAATGTTTATTTAGTTAGAGATCATAGAATTTTTTACTTATATAGTGGAAGCTGATATAATGAAATAATTGGTTCCAAAATGCCATTCATTATATCATTATAGTTTATTTTGAAATACTGTGAAGCTGGGAACTACACTGTACCAAACTACACAATTTCAATCATAAGATAACGAAAAAAAAAAAAAAAGGTAAACAAATAATAAAAACATTGAAATTTACAAATTTATTAAATTTTACAAATCTCTGCAGGGTTGCACCCAAATTTTTTTTCTCTGTAAATTTAACGTTCTCAAATCTCAAACATGAATTTATTAAATCACATTTTCTTTATAATTTAATTGCAATTCAGTATTGTAGTTAAAAAGCACATATACAGAATTTTTTCTTTGCATTTTTTTTTTCAAAATATATTGTAGTACATACAGTGAGCGATAAATACAAAAAAGGTCACAAATATCTTTCATTAAATAAAAGAAAAAGAATATTATTTTAATAAGAAAAAGTAATAAATTGGCAGTAATGTTTCAAAAAAACGAGTTATTAATCAAAGAAATTATAAAAAAAAAGCAGATTTCTTGTGCCCCTGAAACAGCTAAAGTTATAAAGTAAGAGATAATTTTTTGATTAAAAGATAAAGTCTTAAATATATGGTTAATGATATGAATCATTATAACATTCTGGTTGACAATCTTGTATCAGAAAGCCTTAAGTCACTATGAAGAATTTAGTTGAGAATCTGGATGATACAATTCCAAGCTGTTTACTGTTAGTAGGAGATAGTTGTATATATTTTTGAAACTTTTACAGCTTAAAAATATTAAAATAATGAAATTGCAGCTATGTTAACATTAAAATTTAAAAAAATTATTGAAGAAAAAATTGTCTTGAACAGGTATGTAAGTGTGATGGACCACAATTGTGAATGATTGAACACACACGATATTGTAAATGTGCTTTCTCAATTTATTATTACTATTAGTATTTTTTTTTAAATTTAATTCATACTAGTATTAATTTATATTTGCATATTATTCACATAAAGCATGTTATATATATATGCTTGTTGAAAAGTACAGTACATTTACAATACAATAAGGAATTCTTATTGTCTTCATAAGTCAGTACTTGATGGCAAAAGTGACAGCTCACTGTTCATGCATTTAGATATAATTTATTCTAGGTATAAAGTTTCAATACATCATAGCAATAAAAAAATGCATTTTTCCATCCTAATAATAAATAAAATGCAGTCTCAAACCAGCTTCTTAAAGCATATCTTTGAACAAATAATCAGAAACATTAAGGATAATATGCATAATAATCAATAAAATAATAGATACTGTATTTTTTTTTTCAGGGAGAATACTACTATAATGTAGGATTATCAATGATTTATTCTATCAGTACAATAAGCATACAATGAATTATATCTAAAAATAGGATAACCCAATATTTTCATTGTACCAGATTGCTTTATAATAATGGAATTTTAAATCAACTTTCATGAGTTGCATATTTGAAATGATTATATTCAAAATATATCATGTTATTACAAACATTTTATCTAAAGTATATTTATTTGGAGATTAAATTGTTATGGGAGACTTTAATGCTAGAATTGGAAAACAGATGAAATTGCTGTAGGTAACTTTGGTTATGGTAATAGAAATGAAAGGACACAGACTTGTGGAGTTTGCAGAAAAAGAAAAACTTTATATTATGAATTCTTTTTTTGAGAAAAATGTTAAAAGGAAATGGACAAGGAAGCATCCAAATGAAGATACAGCAGAATTGGATTATATTTTGACTAACAGAAAATACATATTTCAAGATTGTAATGTTCTTAATAAATTTAACATGGGAAATGATCATCGATTAGTAAGATGTAAGATACGTGTTAATGCAAAACTAGAGAGACAAAAATTATTAAGAAAAAACAATATTTATAGTTGATATTCCTAATCTTCAGAAACCTTCTAATGAAGTTAAATTAGAACTTACAAATTGGTTTCAAGTATTAGTAAATTTTGAACATGATTCAGATTTGAATGAAATTAATATGAAAGTAACTGATACACTTTTAAAAACTGGAACAAAGATAGCTGGTAGAAAAAAGCAGCAATTGACCAATAAAATTTCTACTGAGACTAGAGAATTTATGAAGAAAAGAAGGAATATGAAGATATACAAAAATGATGCATTAGCAAGGATTGAATATCTCAAATTTTGTAAAATGGTGCGGAAAAGAGTTGAATATGATATAAGAAAGTATAACTGTAAACTAGCAAGAAAAGCTGTAGAAGAAAATAAAAGTCTTAAGAATGTAAAACAACATTTTGGTATTGGTAGGAAATTTATATCTGCAATATGAAAAAAAGATGGAATTATTACTAAAAAGAGAGATGACATCACGAAATGGGTAGAAGACTTTTATCAAGAATTATATAGTAATAAAGAACAAGTACCTCCTATATCTATTACATCTTCCGAATTGCCCAGAATTTTAAATGAAGAAGTGAGACCTGCAATTAAATGTATGAAGAAAGGAAAGGCTCCAGATAATGATGGAATTATAATTGATATATTAAAGGAAGCAAGTGAAGAAATTAAAAAAATATTAGCAGGAAAGTCAACATTGAGATGTGTGTAAGACAGGGTGACTCCATATCTCCAAAACTTTTTACAGCAGTGCTGCAAGAAGTATTTTATGGATTAAAATGGGAAGCTAAAGGAGTGAAAGTAAATGGAGATTATTTAAGTCATTTAGATTTTGCAAATGATGTAGTTGTTTTTGCAAATAATGCTTTAGAGCTGCAGGAAATGTTGCAGGAGTTATCAGATGAAAGTAGGTCTAAAGATAAATGTTAAAAAGACTAAAGTAATGTTTAATGGATTTTCACAAAATATGAAAATAAAGATTGATTATGATGAATTAGAAGAAGTTAACAGTTACAAATACCTTGGTCAGATTATTAATACAGATGGAAACATAATGGATGAAATTAATCATAGAATTAAACTTAGTTGGAGTGCTTTTGGTAGAAATAACTTGATACTAAAAAAAAATATGTCTATGTGTTTGAAAAGGAAGGTTTTTAATAAATGTGTTTTATCAGTTCTTACTTATGGATCTGAGACTTGGACATTTAATAGAAGAGCAATACAGAAACTTCAGACCACTCAAAGAAGTATGGAAAGGTGCATGTTGGGAGTAACAAGAAGAGATCGAAAACGCAATATATGGGTAAGAGAACAAACAGGTGTTACTGACCTCATTGAAAAAATTAAAAGACTGAAGTGGAATTGGGCTGGACATATTGCTAAAAGAGATGATAATAGATGGACAATCGAAATCTTAAACTGGATTCCAAAATATTGTAAAAGATCTAGAAAGAGACCACATGTGAGATGGATGGATAAAATAAGAAAGTGTGCTGGGATGATGTGGAGAAGAGAAGCTAAAGATCGGAGAAGATGGATTGAATTTGGAGAGACCTTCATCTTGCAGTGGATTGATAATGGTTGATGATGATGATAGAATTATTATTTTTTTACTTATACAGTGGAATCTAGTAATATGAATTACAATGTCATTCATTATATCATTGGTTTAGTGTAATTTATATTGAAATACACATATTTAGGAGTAATCTATTTCGTGCCCATTATTAAAATCAATGGTAGTATATAGTTTAATTATTTAACAGCAACAACACAACGAAAATGCAAATATGTATATAAAAATACATATAAAATTAATTACTGCATTTAATTTTTATAAACTGTGCTCTGTAAATTTAAAAAATTTGATTTTAGTGAAAACTAAAATTGAACCTATAAAAAAGTATAAACATTTTTTAACCTAATAAAATATTACATTAATATAATTTTTTTAAATTAGTAACCAATTGCCAGATCATAGATTAGAAGAAAAAAAACTTGCACTTGGTGGCAAAAAGTGAATTTTGTTAATGCTGAATTCAGGAATCGTCTGGTAATTCTTTCATCAAACTAGAAGAAAGGACTTAAACATTATCCACGATCAAAAGAACTTTGAATGTTATGTTTCTTCTCTTTAAGATCGTCATAGACAATTGGGCAATCAATTCAATAAGTGACTCAAAGAAAACACTCCTGGTGACTCAAGTTTTACAGTCAAAATTCCAAGGAAGGTTTTGTCCTGATTTTTAAAATGTCTACAGTTTTCTGAATGTTACACATATAGTTGTTTAATTTTACACCTTCCCAAAGCATATACACAAAAGAGCAATATATGACTGTCGTCTATTGATTTATGATCAGGTAATTCAATCACTTCCTTTGTGATGCATATTCTGCATGGCATTCCCTTTCAGAAAAATCCAGTTTTAGCAGAAATATTGTCTGTACTATCTTCACGACACAAAGTAATTCATTCCTTTTTCTGAATCTGGTACAAGAAATAAATTCCTCAGGATTAGAACTTGGGTTAAATAATAGGAATTAAATTTAACTGAAAGTTCCTCAAACAATTGCTTGGCTTTTTCACAAATGATCGCCTCACTGATGCTATAACCTATCCTTTGCTTTTCATTAATTGAGATTAACAAAAAGACTTCCATTTGCTCCACATTACAACATAAACTGATCAATTAAGAAATTTCTTTGAACTGTCTATGCTCTTTTTAATACACCCTTGCATTTTTTAATTTAAATTGCCAACTATTTTATCACTTTTTCTTTGAGATATAATTTTTCATTTCAGTGCTATTCATTTTTTGATTTACGATTAAAATTATTACTGTATATGTATGAAAGAATTTACAATGAATGAAAAAAAACACAGCTTAAGATTATGGAATAAATCACAGAAGAAATACATAATACAAGTAAAGTCCATAAACAGTGATAAAGATTGCTGCTTTATTGAAAGATAAAATATTTATACACATGGTTGCTAATATGACGATCTTACTCACTGTAAAAATTTAACATCTCCAATTTCAGCCAATGATGTTTATCAATTTAGTCATTTCTAATTTCTACTTGAATCTCTGCCATTTTCACCATACAATAACATGTTTGATATATATTTACTATTAATATTAATCAAGTTTCAAATGTGGTACACCTATGAGAATACTTTTAAACAACAATGTGTATATTAGAATAAGCAAACCAAATTGAACATGTAATTTTAAAGCGCTTATAATTCCATCACTATTACAAAACTTTAATTTTTTTTTTTTTCTGCCAAAATTAATTTCAAATTTGGCTTTTACAATAGAAATTAGTATATTATAGTACTTCAAATTTGCATACATTTGTTCATCTGTGTAACAAAGTGCTTTTTTTCTTTTTTATAATCTAAAGCTGAAGTTCACCAAAATCATAGTTTTAAGATTATGGTCAGCTTTAGGTTACAAAGAACTCATTATGTAATTATAACAGGCAAAACACTCCATACAGTAGTGCCACTCAGTGCCAACCAGAGTAATCAATGGATGCCAGAAGGCTTGTGCATAAAATCCCTACCTAGTGCCTACTCATCCAATATCCCCAGACTAGTTTCTGGCTTGTGGCCTTCGTCAGTGAGGAGCCTTGGATCTGAGAGCACTGTATCTAGATCTTAGGATCTAATGCAATCCTCCAGCAGCCACCTTTTATCCGTTAATATCAAATTTTTGTTATGATTTTTTTTTTTGGCAACAATCAGATTTCAAATTCAGCTTTTATAATTCATGGTTGAAATTACTATAAAATAATCATTCAGGAGAATACTTTTAAAAAGTATATACATCATTTTTAACAATGTGCTCATTGTATATCTTTCCATCTGTTGTATAAATTTTAATTTAGTGAGAAAGTTATCCAAACTTTTAATAATTGATTTACATAATCAATACTAGTATTTGGGAGATATGTAATAGGAAAAATAATAGTAGTATTAACCAATACGAACCATATTGCCAGTTTAATAATCATAGATAGAATCTGTATTAGCAGAAAAGATTATAACAATTGAAATAGTAAATAATAATGGCATTTTCAACTGCTATATTTTGTTCTTTCTTCTTATCATTCCTTTACTATTATCTAAAAAGTGAATTACATTCTACTAACTTTTTTTATTAAAAGCAAAAAAAAAAAAATGATCTAAAATAAATAATACATAAAAATACATATTATTTTAGTCTTTTATTTGGTTTCACTTTTATCAAAAAAAATAAACACAAAATCACAAATATAAATAACTGGCAAAAAAAAAACGTAAGTGTTTTCCAGCAAACATTTGTTAAAAATTAAATACTGTTAATAATATTAGATATGGTCAGTCCAGATGAGAAATAAATTTTGGTTTAATATTACAAACAATAAATGAAATAAATAATGATTAAATAGTCTGTTTCACGATTTAAAAAGCAAATCATCCAGATAAAGGGATATGGTAATATATTACATAAAATAATTGCATATTTTGTTAGAATATTTACAATCTATATCATGTATTCTTCTGGAATTTAAGAACTTTCTATAGATGAACAATGAAGACACCTCTTGGAATACAATCGCTTTGACTTATGAAGCACTTTAAAACTGGGAGCACTCTAATGATAGAAAATATCAAGCTGTCAACCATCACCCTAAAAAAATGATAAGAGGAGGGGGGTGTTAGAATTATCAATGAAAACATTATCTTAATAAAACTAAATTTAATAAAGGCTCAGTTAAAAGTCAGTTACAAAAACTTAAATATATATATATAAAGTAGAACATACATATTTATATATTTAAAAAAAAAAGGTAAAATCACCTATAAATAGCTCATTGCAAGCCAAAAATATCTCAACACTCCCATTAGTAAAAATAATTTAATAAAATTTAACAAAAACATCGACACTTAACATCAACAGTACCAACATTATATAATAATTAAATAAAAATGCACATGTGCAGAATAAATTTGTGAGACATGATTATACATATTAATGACTTCAATGTCCAATTTATTTTGCTAAAATTTTATTATAGTGAAAAGGGGCAACACAGACATTAACATAAATCACATGATGCAAGAGACTTCTTTACTGTTTTCAAAGTAGGAATGAAACAGGCTTGAAAGTCAAAAGACACCCAAAATTTAAATTTTTCTGAGTCAAAGGTTTTCATTATTTTTTTTTTTAAATACAAATCATTTATCAAAAGAGATTAATATCTTTCAATAGGATCATCTGCTCTGCTTTAGGGTAGGGAATTGTCAATAAAAGACATCCAAGAATTTGTCGTATGAAAAGCAGTTAAGAATTGTTTAACTAAAACTCTTTAAAATCACATTGTAAGTTAGAATAATTTAGAGAGTAGTTATTCCATGAATTGGATGTATGATACAAAAATTCATCATAAAAAATAGCACAAATTTAAGAAGTCCTTGTAGTCCCTGTTTGATGTCTCATAAGATTATTACATACTACTAAATGAGTTTTAGTTATTAATCAAATGTCAGCAGAAATTGAAGCCATATATATTTAAAGTAATGTTCATAAAAACATATATATGAGCAGTCTGCATAAAAAAAAAAGAAAAGAAAGAACAATAAAATAATTTCAAGGCTATTCTTTTAAATATTCATTCAAAAATTATAGCATTACAAACAATATGAATTCCATAATTCTGCATTGCAAATATTCTTGGTACCATCTAGTGAATTTTCCAAACATTTCAATTTTGATATGTAAAGTCATTTTGACATTGTATATTACATGTAAAACTATAACCTTTATTAACTGCAGTCTAACTATTCAGAATCATCAACAGGTTATCTGTAAATAAGTATGGCCAGGTTAATGAAAAAGATAAGCAAATTGTGTGAGCTCAGTATATGTTTTTAAAATATTTATTAGTAACAACAAAACTACAGTATTTATACTTTTAAAAAATATATTAAAAAAAGAAAAACCAATTAATATAGTTAAATAAACAACATAATTTATTAAATTATATTCACATGATTAAAGCAGATGCATTTTTTACACATCTTTATTCTACAATCAATAAAAGTGCATTAAATTAAAAGAAATTTTATTATTTATTGTACACACAGGTATTTATATTACTTTCATTTACTAATGTTACAAATCAGTCAAATACTAATCTTATTAAAACCCCAAATCTAAATATCAATCACAAACCAATGCATTAATAGGATCAAGATAAACAATTATCATAACAAAATGTTTCAACTTTAAGAATACATTAAGTAATCTTAAGAGTAATAACCAAGCCTTAAATATCTACATCTATACTATGATAGATATATTAATTAAATCCAATGTGCATGACAAAGTAAGCCTGAAAGAAAAAAAAACCTTTAAGCTTTTAAAAAATTTATGACATCTAAATTTTAAAACTGTATAAAGCTAGGAAAAAAATATTAAAACAAATTAAAATTTAAATTCCAAGAGCAAACATATATATCAAACTCTCAAAACCATAGTAAGAAAATCAAAATCTTAATATTAACACACAAAAAAAAAAAAAAAATACTAAAAATAAACTATGCCAAGAAAGACATAATAAAATTAATTATATACAATTTTAATGCACAAATCAGCGCATAACAGCAGAGCTTCTTCAAATTAAATCACAATTTATTATAAACTTAATATAAATTATAATACATAATAAATAATGCCCGAGCGCTTTCAAGAGAACTTAGCTCTCATAATCATGGGTAACAAAGAGTAAGCGTAACAAGGTTGCTATGTGTAAATATATGCAGATATATGTAAATTAAATGAACTATATGCGTAAATCTAATTAACCCATTTCTTAGAAATTTTATAACACGTATCTTTCCTATTCATAGCCTTATCATCCATGGCAATAAAACATGCCTCCTTCACCTTTCTCTTAACATCATTTCTTTCCCTACAAACTATTCTTGGATTTTCAGGTTCACATGAATGACCAGTTAATTTCTGATGCATTGTGAATATTGAGGTGTAAGCTGGGTTTGCTTGGGCCTTTCTGTAAGAATATCTGTGCTGGGACAATTGTAATTTTATAGTTTTAACTTTAGGTTTTCATATATATTCCAAAATTTGATAGCTTCTTTTTTGACTTCTGAAAAATTACATTAATGCATATCTGATTTAATTAATAAATCTGCTATGTTGTTGATGCAAAAATTTGGGGTTTGATTTTTATCTCCAAGATTACTTGATGTGATTCTCTATTCAAAGTCAGATAACTATATTGTGAAAACGTAAGTGATTTATTCTAATTTGCATTGGAATGTGGTTAATATTTTTAATTTTGGGGCTTTAATAATCCCATTATTTGGCCAGAGCTTATTAACAATAGGTGTAATTATTTTATTAGTCTTTAGTTTACTTTGTGAATTTGATTATTTTATACATACACATACTATAAGTCCAATTAAAATTTTATTGTACTGATTCTTCACAAATAAATAAAAAAACCAGAATAAAATTATATGTCAAGTATTTGTCAAGCATTGGTGGTCAAGAGGTCAGCGACAGCTGCTTTACAAGCAGTTGTCCCAGGTTAGAAGGTTTGCTTCCCAGCTGATGCTACGACATATGAGAAAAACAGAATAAAATTAGAGATAATTTTTCCAATTCTTGTTCCAACTTTCCTGAGATATATAAATATTAAAAAATATTTTATTTATTTTCTTTTTCTTATTTTGTAACGATTACTTTTTTATATCATTGTAAGAAATATAAAAAATAATATATGAATAACTGGAACAATTAGAGAGGTAACTAAAAAAGACAAATCGATTATTTTAATAATCTCCATACTTTCTCTTTCTTTTTTATTGTTCATATAAATAAAAATACAATAAAAGACAAAGAAGGATAATAAAGAGAACACATACAATTAATTTATTTACCAAAAATAGTATTTGTTTATTTTTTAAATTATTCTATTTTCATGTTATCTGATATTTTTATTTCTGTAAGTGTTATCAGTTCTATTTTTAGCAGATAATCAAGACTTCATTATATCCAAATTTAAATTATCAATAATCTCACATTTTCATTACCCTGATCAAACTTATTTTAAATAAGCATTGTTAATGAGATAACATTGTCGAACTATTTTCTTAAAAAAACAAAAATTATGCCTGAAATATTTAATGTAATATATAAATGTCTAATTATTAACACTCTTCATATTTATACACATATACATTATTATTTATTCTAAAACATTTATATAATATAAAAGAGATTAGTATAAAAAGTGAAATTATATTATAATAAATATTACTATTATTATTTTGCTGTTAATTTATTTTATATATCTATTATGTTGTTTAGAAACCAAAATTAACTTATAACTTAATCATATAGCTTCATATTCTTCCACTTATAGTAAAAAAAAATTAAGAAACTATCCTTGAAACAGACTACAACAGTTTCAATGATTAATAATTATAATTTATGCCAAAAAATAATAATGACTCTTGATACAAAAAGATTGCAATAACAGACGAAATGATCAGGATTCAATGGTACTTTGATTTATAATGCTAACTGGAACTCACATAAAATGCTTTTAGTGACTATCTGAAGTGTTTACAATAAATTCAAATAACTGCATTAACAGTCTTGCATTTTATTTGGTTGAATTCTCCTGATTAGTCTATAAAAAAAAAAATCTTCCTATTTAATTTCAAAAAATTATGAATCATCATCCTAAAATTCAAATACAGATCCATGATTTATGACTATAAAAACATTTCAGCAGTTTTCTTATTTACTTTGTAAAAAAAAAAAAATTAGTCTCTAGTACTATTTTCATAAGAAGTTTTAAAATATTGACCAAAATTAAGATTGCTATCCTCAAAGATAAACTAGCATTCAATATCATAGAAGGAACCCCATATAAAATAATGCAGCTCTAATATTTTTATCTTTAAAGTAAAAGCTGCAATTCCCCAGTGTAACTTGATCAAGGATAGAAATATTACTAATTTATAAAAAATATTCTCACCTACCAAAAACATATATCAAAGTTCTGTGCACAAATGCTTATGTACAGCATCAAACCTAAGGTTTAGGTAAAAAACATATTGAGAAACATCCCAAATAAAAATTTAATAGATGTATTAATGATTCTTTAATCAAAAGAATACTTTTCTAGAAGACCAAAGGCATTTTTCTAGTAAGATCTGACAATAAAGTGTAAAAAAAGAAATTTTATTTCTGCCATATATGAAGTCTATATTCAAATTATTTATCAGTTGAGAATTACCTATTAAAAATATATATGTTACTAAACTGAAGGCATTAATAACTTCATATAGTTAAAGTAGTAATCCTGAATAAAAAATAGTCTTAAAAAAATGAGCCAATTTGATAGTACAAAAAACAGCAACAAAGCACAGCCTATTTCTAAACAAATATCCTAAAACATAGTGAATTTAGAATGTTTTACAATCATTGCTCATGACGATATTCAATGAATATATTGGATATGCTACTTAAATTAAACTGTAGCTTATGAAATAAACAAATTTTGTGGACTATTTTATAAAAAAAAAAATCTACATTTTAATTTGCAGTTTGGAAAATAATGATGATGTAGGATGATCTATGGCAATTTCTAAAATTGAAGATTGGCCCAAATCTCATCAATCAAGAAAAATTTAATAATTATGATTGTATTTTCTGTAGAATGAATAGGTTTTAAACAATAAGTACATTATTTTTATAATATTCTAATTCTTTATCCATAAAAGATACATTTTCAGATCACAACTGAAAACTTCTGAAGTAACTTTTCTTCATAAATTACAAATAGATAATGGATTTTTTTTTTTAAAAAAAGAATATTTGTGCCAGAATGTTCCTTGAAAAGGTAGCTTATTTATTCATGCAGAATAGATCGATTATATTATAAATCAGTACACTTGAAGTTCAGGTAAATTGCCATCAAGTCTTTAATTTTTCATAGCCCAAAACAAATTCTACATCTAGTATTTATTTGGATTGTACTAAGTCTTTAAATTAACATATTAATTGCTATAGAAAAAGTTCACCTGCAAGACAACAGATGGGTGATATGTTATTGGTTGTTCTTGAGCAAACTCTTTCTCCCAAGGTTCCTTAAGAGCTAAAATTAATTTCTGTATTGCATCTTCTGTTTCCATGACGAGCTTCCAGCAGCTTTCGGTACCATCATGCTCATTAAAAAACCTTAGGCTGCACTCATTGCAAGCATCTTTATAAAGATCCTGAAAAAAAAAAAAAATCAGTTCTTTTATGATAAACAAACAAATCATGAAAAATAATAAATTTATAAAAGCAATATAGGTTCTTCATTACAAATACAGATCAATTTGTCTAAACTATCTATCTCTTGCTCTACATTTTACAATACATTGCTACTTATTCTCTCAATAAATTCTTTCTTCATCTATCTCTTAGCAAGACATTTAAAATTCTTTTACCTTTAAAAGTAAATCCAATCCAATTTACCTTTGGTATTATGTGTTCCTTCCTATATTGCCCAGAATGTTTATTCATTAATCTTAAAATTTATATCTCTAAAGTCACTGATTCTTTCTTCCTTTTCTTAACCATCCTAGTCTCTATTCCATCTAAATCAACACTTCAAATGAATCATTTAACAAGTCTTTTTTTTAATCTAATTTTATTCAGCCATAAAATTATTTCCTATTCATATTAAAAATCTCTTTAGATAATCACATTTCTTAGTCTAATTTCTTTCAGTTATGTACACTACCAATTACAATTTCTTAATTATTGTAATGGTTCAAAAAATGTTATAACATTTTCAACAACAAAACATTTGTTTTGAATTTGTAATAAAGAAAATGTATTTAAATCTGAGCACTGAATAATCATAACATTATGAGACTAAAGGTAGTCGAGATCTAGATTTAAAGTAACTTTTGAATATTAAATAACAGATTATCACAAAATTGAATTTTTAGGAGTATATTTACATACTAATGACAAAAGTGGTCGCTACAAGTACCATTTTTTAGAAAGAGGGGTGTTAGAGTTCTTTTTATAGATGGCATGATAATCTTTAGCTATTAACCATGCCTCCTTCACCTTTCTCTTTCTGTCATCTCTCTCATAACAAACGATGTCAGCCATAGAGAGATCAAAGATATGGACTGATTGCAAGTCATAATCCAAGAAAATGGAAGAGTTTTCATTGCTTTTCTTGGCCTGGCTATACAGATATTTATGCTGGGCAAGTCTTGATGGTAAGTTAGCTCAAGTTTCACCATAATAAGACTTCAAGCAAGCCAATTGTAACATCAAGAAAAATAAACTTTATTATAGAGACATTAAATTGGATTAGTGAGAAAATAATTGCATAAATTAACCACAAAACATATAAAATGAATCATGGCTGACCTATGGGGCTCCTGTTCAGTGAAGTTGTCTGTAGTCTCTACTTGTCAAAATTTGAGAATTTGATTCTTCCAAAAATTTGAATGTCTGTTGAATATAGTCTTATATTCCAGATACATGGGCAATACTTTTGTATGTGCTAATGAAAAAACTTTTGGTAAAATTCATATCGAATTAGCATCTACAACCTCTCTAACTTGGACCATCAAGAAGGAAGATGAGCTTCTGCACAATATAAAATTTTTAGAATTTGATATCATCAGACAGGACAATGTTTTAGACAACTGGATGATTTTAAAACCATTAAATGTAAAAGGCACCATATACCCTAGGTCTAACACTCCCTTTTCCCATAAATATGCTGGTCTAAAAGGCTTTCTCCATATAAACTTAGCTGTGCAAATTCAAGACTGGTTGGAGAAGAAACATTGATATATACTCTGAAGACTTGATAAACATTGCATACAATTCTAAAAAAATAATTGGAATTATTGAGGAAATTTCATAACAAAATGTTGCACCTTATAAACATTCAACCTGATAATAGTTAAGGCTTTAATTCATTAGTGTTTGAAATCAATAAATATATATATATATGTGCTTTGCACACAGATAATGAAGCTGTTTAACATAATTAATATTATCCAAAAGTTACCGCCAAGTGCTTTCAGGATAGTTTATAGTCCCATATTCATGGCTACTGGAGTTTAGTTAAGAACTATAATATCAATGCAAATTTATGTGAAGATGCTACATAGACCATTTTCGAGACAGAGAAAAGCAGGCCTCTCTCCTATTGATTGCTGCTGGGTCACTTACTATGTAGTAAGCTTCCCTGACTGTGGTGGGTAGGAAGGCATGGCCAGTGGCTCTCTCATGCTCAACGAAAATTTAATTGCCCTCAAGCTTGGTTTTAGTCCTGTTATAGAGGTATCTATGTTGAGCTACTCTGGTTGCAATGTTGGTTTTAGTTTTTCCATAATATGTTGCCATGCAATTTCTTTGGGGGCAGGTAATTTTGTATACAACTTAAGGGATGAGTTTGGTCACTTTCTGATCACCTCCTAACACCAATAGACTTATCAATAACACCAAAGACAGGATCAAACCTGAACTCACCCCTCAAGTTGTATACAAAATCACCTGCCCCCAAAGAAATTGCATGGCAACATATTATGGAGAAACTAAATCCAACATTGCAACCAGAATAGCTCAACCTAGATACCTCTATAACAGGACTAAAACTAAGCTTGAAGGCAATTCAATTTTCGTTGAGCATGAGAGAGCCACTGGCCATGCCTTCCTACCCACCACAGCCAGTGTTATCTGCTCTGAAAGAAATGATATTAAATGCAGTCAGGGAAGCTTACTACATAGTAAGTGACCCAGCAGCAATCAATAGAAGAGAGGCCTGCTTTTCTCTGTCTTGAAAATGGTCTATGTAGCATCCTCACATGAATTTGCATAAATTTGCATTAATATTATAGTTCTTAACTAAACTCCAGTAACCATGAATATGGGACTAAGAACTGTCCTGAAAGGACTTGGTGGTAACTTTTGAATAATATTACTTATGTTTAACAGCTTCATTATCTGTGCGCAAAGCACATATATATATTTATCAACCTGATAATAAAAAATGGTCTAAGTCTCCCTTAAATTTCGAAACTTGCACACAAATGAAAAAACATTTGTACCAATAAATGCAACATCAGTTTTCACTCACCTCCATCTTTATATAAATTATTAAATAATTCAAAGACAAAATAACTAGAGAGGTTTAACATCAAATTGTGTACAAAATTAATTACAAAGAACCTAATTTCATGGAGTCTTACTATGTTGAAACCTGAGCTAACTTATCTAAAAGACTTGCCCAGTATAGACATCTGTAGAACTGGGCCAAGAAAAGAAATGAATATTCTTCAGTTTTCTTGGATCATTAGTTGCAATCAGGCCATAATTTTGCTATCTCTATGGCTGACATCATTTGTTCCAAGAGAGATAACAAAAAAGAGATAGGTGGAGGTGTGGTCAATAGCTAAAAATCATCATGCCATCAATAAAAAGTATTATAACACCCTTCTTTCTAAAAAATGGCACTTGTAATGACCATTTCCATCATTAGTATGTAAACCTACTCCTAAAAATTCAATTTTATGATAATCTATTATTTAACATTCAAAAGTAACTTTAAGTCTAGCTCTGAACTTCTTTTAGCACATAATGCTATGATTACGATACTACCCAGTATTGAAATCACTCAACTTTAAACAAATTTTCTTTATTACAAATTCAAACCTGTTTTGTTGTTGAAAATGTTTTAACACTTTTTGAACCATTACAATTATTGCAGAAAAACAGGGTAAAAAAAATTATTCTAGAATTATGTAAAGCACTAACTTGTTATATAATTTTCTACTTGTATATTTTATTCACTGAACCTAAATTCACTGATTTAATTTTAAGTTAATTTATTTTCCCATACTTTCCTCAAATTCTATCTTTTTTTTAAAACCCAACCCCATTATCAGAAAATTCTGGCAAATTATCAACAAATCCCACTTAAAACACTTCTTATCCCAGTATTAGCTAATGGTTATAATAATAAAATTATCCACTCAAAATAATCAAAATAAGAAACAAAAAGAAGAAAAAACAACTATTAGGATTTGTTCCTTATATAAAAAGAACTATAGACAGTATGGATGTATTCTAAAATGATACAATATAAAAACTGCATATATTACTTTTCAAAAATATTATAACCAAACCTACAGATTCAATTCTTCTTGAGGCTTGTGGAGTTTATGAAATTTCATGTGGCATTTATAAAGCTTCTTATGTAGATATGAGCAATAGTTACATCTATTAACAGATGAACATGCTAATGCAGTTAAACAACACTCATCATCAGCACTCTCACTCCATGGTATGGATTCAGGTCACAATACTGATTTCTCTAATACCACGATCCTATCCAGATGTGACACTCTCTATCAATGTAAGAGTGGAGAAGACATTGAGCTACTGAAAAGACCCACATTGTATCAACAAATCTGGAGACACAGTTCCTACTATTTGGAAGAACTTTTTAAAGAACATATTACTTTGAAGACTTTCTGATTTTTATTTTGTTTTTCAATTTTATATACCTGTTTTTTTTTTTCTATTGATGGAACTTTAACATTGTCATAAATGAGTGTTTACAGGACTCTCATCTTTATAATATTTTATTTAACATCCACTTGCTGGTTTGTGTGATCAATCATACACAGATGAACCTGCAAAATAAATCATTTGTTTTTTATAACTACAACATTGTGTATAACTTAACATACAATACTTTGTGAATGTTTAAAATAAAGCAAGTTTTTGAAAAAGAAAAATTCTGATGCCTAAATACAAATCCATACCAATTCTGAAATCAAGTCCTTTGCTTAGTAGCTCCTTCATATGTTAAATGCCCCAATATGAAAACCCCACAGATAAGATTAATAGAAAAAAAACTATTTCTACACATAGTCTAGTAATATGTAGTTGGTGAGAAAAAATTTTTTATTTCAATTTCAGACTTAAATAAATGAAATCACTTCTTTTAAAGATTTATAAAAAGGTTTAGTGTACAAAAATGTGTTATGTTCTTACAAATGGATACTCAAGATCAAATGATAATCGATGTTACACCTAGCAATAATGGTTGATTATAGTCAATGGTAGTATGCCATCACTTGCTGCTTCCATCTCAATATATTATAAAATCATTTACATTATTAAGATTATTAATTTAAAAGTAACTCATTCTAAAAATTAACCATTTATGGTCAAATCCTTAATTTAAAATTATTATAGATTTTTTTTAAAAAAAATAATTGAAGAATACATTCTGAGCATTACAATATAATAATTAAAACTGCTTATGTAATGAAATATAATACTACTAAAAAACAAAGTGTAATTAAAACTAGAGGTACATTTACTTTTCTTCTCTAAAAATTAGATCTCTGTTATTTTATTTATTACATATTAAAGTATCCCCCCAAAAAAAAGTTTATACAATTTTGATATATAATAGCCTATACTTCTATTTTCATTAATTTAATTATATAATGATAGGATGTACTAATAAAATATGAATTAACACAAGTGTTCAACTTGTGCATAAAAAATGAAAATAAAATAGAAGTTATTAAAAATTCAAAGTTTTATAGAAATTGTTTTTGACTAACTAGTATACATACAGTGAAGTCACAAACTAAACTATATTTTGTTTCAAGCCCCTCCCACATTCAACATATATAGTGCATAATAGCTCATGTTTTATTGATAAATAATAATTAGAGAAGAATACCTATTGTTTACTGAACTGCAACTGTACAGGACTTTTACCATATACAAATATAAAACATAAATGCTTTTTATATGAATAGTAATAATATATATCAAGATATATTTGAAACACCTCACAGCTTTATTTCTATTTCTATATCAAGATTATAGTATAAACAAAACTTTAAAGATAATAATATAGTTACTAATAATAAATTGAAAGAACACATATATCCTTTAATGAGTACGTGTTCATTTGCGCATTCACTGAAGCAATAAGAATAAGAAACAAAAGGTATCATATTTTTGTTTTTAAAATAAAGAGCAAAACAGCTTTCATAGTTATTAAACACACTCTAGGCAATATTATTTTTTTTTTTTTGCCAGTAACTTTTTACTCTTATAGAAACATAATAGTGATCTTATCAAAAATTAGGATCTCTCGTTATTTTGATGTTTTTAAAACAGTAACAGCTTTTAATATGTTCTGAAATTTTGTAAAATTTTTAACATTACATTCAGAAAATATTTTATTATGCAAAATCCATCACATCAAATTCAGAAAGGATAATAAAGGAAGAATAAAATATACTTTCACCATAAACCAAAAAAGTTTTATTAATACATATAATCACATGTAGCACTGGCAGAAAAAAAAAAGGCTGCCAAATACTATAAAATTTGTGAATTTTAATAGTTTTTTTTGTTTGTTTACATTTTTCTTTGAATAGCGTACAATTGAAATCATGTAGTTAGATACAGCATAGTTCGCAGCTTCATTATATATATATATCATGAAAGTGTATTTGCATGAGTGCATTCTAAAAATGCTTGTTTTCATTCTCTTATTATTATGTTATGTTAAATAAATAATAATAATGATGTCAATAAAATAATACTAATAAACTGTTACATAATTTTCATTGAATTTTAAGTGATCTTGATGTTTTTCATCTAGCAGCATATTCAATATTTTATTTTATGAACTGCAAAAATAAAAATAAAATGAAATTTAAAAAACAAAAGATTTATCACCTGATTTCACTAGATAATGAGCTTAAATAAAATATCTTTTTTTAATTCATCACATTTATAATAAAATTCAAAAAGTACATTATAATAAAATTCAAAAAGAATTAAATATTGTTTTCCAAAACTAAAATGTCCTAAAAGTATTTAAGAAGGTCATTCTTTTTTTTTTTTTTAAAAAAAAAAAGCTGCAAATAAATGCAGGCATAATTGTTTGCTAAATAAATTATTTATAGAAATTATAATTTTTTTCTATGATTTGTCCGCAAAATTCTAAGAATCATTAATATATGTTTTTAATTCATTAGATAAACCTAGAATACAACAAAAAAGAGAGTAATAATTTGATATTAGATTATAAAAAAATTATAATTTTTTTTTTCAAATTCAAAATTTCATATTATTTACTGTTTAAATGCTGAAATAAAATTAAAAATAACCCTTGGTTTATTAAATTAAAATGAATAGAATAAAAATGTTTACATATTTAAATGGAATGCATAAGATAAAAAGAGTTCGATGTAAAATTATATAAACTACTGTTTGAATAAAACTGAGAGACTACTTAGAAAAAATTATATATTATTAACTAGTAATTCTGTCTATTTAAAATAATTATTAGTCTGCATTCAGACATATGTTTTTAGTTTTGTTGAGAGTATTATATAGAATTTAAAATCTATAATGAATTATATTCTTGGAAAAGAAATCTATCTACTGTCAATATATAATTTTGTTTTAAATTATATGGAAGTTAATGGAAAAAATACTGCATATATTAAAGATGATACAGATTATGAATAACATATTTATAAGAGAAAATGCAAACTTAAGATAAAATGGGTTAAAGAATACCCACTGTACTAAGACAAATATAAAATAAAATGATTAAATAAATACTTGAAAATATAAGATGAAAAAAAAAAGTTACATAAAAAAAAAGTATAAATAGAAAATATTAAATATCAAAAGAAAGAATTATTAAAATTTTCATTTGCTTTTATGATGTTTGTGGATATCTCTTATTCCTGACATTATTATTTTATTGAAATGAAGAATACTTAATTTTGAAATTACATATGATATTAAAAACTATATATAACCAAATTAAAGTTTAATTTTCCAATATTTATTATTAGTATTTATAAGTAAATTAATTCTCATTATTATATCAATCTATGCAATAAATGAGTTCTAATAGATTAGGTGAAGAATGTGAAATTCCAGAGCTAAATTTATAACTTTAATTGTAAAAATATAGCAAATTAATTTAAAAAATCTTAATCAAAATATAATAATAAGCATAGATAACTTAATCATTAATTTATTAATTAATATTGTTTATGTAAAATTAAGTGTTTTTGAGATATCTTTTTACTGATTTTTAAAAATATTTTAAATTTGACTGTTATTTCATTCATAGATAGAAAATTATTTGTTAAAACTCCATCAAGCTTGGATTAAAATTTTAATTAAAAGAGAAGTAGATAATGTGTCACTCTTCCTTCTTAATCTCTTTTCATCAATATGTAGCATTGCCCATTACATTTACTTAGCTAACAACATGTTGTTTTTTTTAAAAAGGTATTTGCTGCTATTAAATATTTACATTTCTATATAAATAAAATCAATAAATTACAATCTTTAAAGATTAAAAAAATACTAACAATGTAAAATAGTAAGAGAAATAAAAAGATAAAATTAACCACATAAAAAGTACATAACAAAATTTCATTTTTGATGTATTTTATAATTATTAAAAAAAAAAGACACAAAAGTAAACTTACAATTCCTGTAATATCATTGATTGCTTGTTGGTAGAGAAGTTCAAACTGATGAGCTTTATTAATATCAGACACAGACAACCTTATTGCTGGCCAGTAATGTTTTTCTTTTGATAATACTATACTGTCATTTATAATAATTACAGAGATCGATTCAAGTAGAGTGGTATCTAAAAATTAAATGAAAAAAAATATAAATATTAATTTTATTTATCTGTTAAAACTGTCTATAGTTTTGAAATACACTTATATATATATATACATATTTGTGTGTGTATGAAAGCTGTTCTTATCTATATATAAACGTTTTTATATATAGCTAAACATTTATTGGAGAATACAGGTTTGAATTATATATATTAAGCAGTTGTAGTGATATATATATATATATCATTAAAAACCAGTCAACACTTAGACAATCCCAATATCAATAATAATCAACAATCTCAAACTGTTGTCAAGGCAACTTCTTTTATACATATTACCATATGAGAATATGATAAAAAAAATCAGAACTTTTCATTAAGTTGGTATGCCATTATGTATGAAATAGAAAATTATGGCAATCTATGCTATCATCATCCTGCTTAAGAATGTTAATAAAAAGTTAATTCATCCAGAATAATACATTAGTAATTGGATCAACTGGATCATTTCTAGAATCATCCACTGTCATTGATTTAATTACAGTTTGATTACTCAGTGTACAATCTCAATGAAATAATACTGATAAAATGATTATATTTTTGTAGCAAAAATCATTCTTATTTATCTTTCTGAAGTTATCAATAAAATAATATTGGCTAGCACAAATCAATTTATTTGTTTTGAGAATGTTTCTATATCTTCTAGCATTTCCTATCCTTACTACTCCTTAAGTATTTGTTCTCATCTACTAAATTACCCACAACCTAGCACAACCTGAAACAAGCACTTGGCAATTCCCTTTTGTACATTAAATAAACCACAATCAGGTCAATCAGTATAATATATGCTACACAACCAGGTTGAAAATGGAATGAAAAATGGATATAACTATTATTCTTTAATTTTAAAATAATACTTTAATGAAACAATAAATTACAAAAATAATAAAGAAATTTTAAATATAAAAAAAAAAAAACAATCACATAGGATTTACATTCATGTACAAATACATAAATCGCTCTTACATAGCATGCATATTTGGCCATATCTCTGGATGAGTTCACTAACTCATTTATCTTTCCTCTAAAGTACTCAAAAATATATGCATATACTACACAAAAACCATGTTAATTATATATAATACTTTAATGAAATATTTTCTTACAGTAAAAATTTACAATGTTTAATTATTTCATATAAAAATATATATATTATGAAAAAATATATAATCTTGAAAAGAAAAAAATAATAGTGCAAATGACTTCATCTTTTATCAATTGAATGCTATTAACTATAATTATTAAAGTTCCTATAAAATATAATTTAAATAGTACAAATCCTTGCAATCATTATAGAAGCAGTGTGTCTCCAAAAATAAAATTATCAAACAAATAAATAACCCATGAGAAAACAATTACTAAATAGATTTAATGATTTTTTACTGCAGAGTTTATTTATACACATGATATCATGTGTAATACTGACAATAAAAATTCTTCTGTATAATGATGATGTAAAGTTCAATACCAGGAGCAATGACCTCATCAAATATTAATAATTAAAACATAAATATATTTTTAAAAAAAACTAAAAACTACGGTTCATACAGATTCAAAGCAAATTTACATGAGAAAAAAAGTGAGCAAATTTAAAAATTATTACAGCCATTGTACTATATATGGAAGCAAAATCCATAAATGATATTATGTTTATAAATATATTAAAAAGTAAGAAACGGCAAAAAAATAAAAATAAAAGACGAATTTAAGGAGTGAGATTAATTGGAAAATATTAATCAAATATAATTTTAAAGTTTGGAAAAATTTTATCATTTTATCCAAGATATGTATATCAAAAACTTAACTTGTCTATGCATATATACATCAAATTCTTTAATAGAACAGCAAATAGCTTAATATCTTCCATAATTCAAAGTCTAAAATATTCTCTCTATTTAGACAAAAAATTCTATTGTTAAGATGAATTAATATTTTGTTAAATTGCTTTGGACAACAATTTATAATATAATTTTTTCTTATAATTTAACATCTATCTAGGGTCTGATAAAATCAATTTCACTTGAAATTATTATTTGCACTTAATATTGGCTGTTTTCAATCAGATTACTTCTGATTTGTTAGCTAAATTACAATTTCAATAAATGCATATAAGACTGTCTTCTTGAATATTTATTCAGAAAATAAAAATTTAGAACGAAAAATTTTATTTTATAAAATGTGCACAATAGTACTATTGTAAACAACAATGAACATATTAAGAAATTTTTAAAATTTCTTTATAAAATCATGAAGAATAACATTCACAATACGTTTGTAGACATGTTTATTTTAAACAAGTCGTGTATCACTTGGAAACAGTAATTATCAGAGCAAATAATGAGATAAAATATTGTTTTTACAATACTGTCTGCAAATGTTAAAACATTTTTTTTTTGTAAATTTGATAAAATAAAACATTATGACATATGCAATAATTTATTAGATAATTTAAAAATAAATAATTATTAAAATTCATTAATGGAGAAGCAAAAACAATATTGTTTATTCAATAAAATGAAGGAATTTATTATTTTCCTTCATACAATTTTTTTTTTCAATGTGTTTTTCAATTTTGATGTAAAGAAATTTTATAAAATCCAAATTACATATTAATTTTTTTCCTGTTATCCATGATTTCAAATTAAATTTGTGAAAACTACTAATTTCAATTTAGCATTTTTAAATTATAAATAAGTCTTCACATTGACTCTTATTATTATTAATTAGTACTCCTATAAATTCAAAGCCCTTTATTTACTCTTCATGTTCAACTATACAAATATATATATTTACAACAATAATTTCTCAAAAAGTAAAATACAAAAATAAATAATTACTTATACTATTGCACATATATTTTTTTACATATTGATATACCTTTGTTTGCCATTTTCCAATATCCCATGTGATAAAAAATAATATTAAATTGATCATCTCCACTAGATGGCAGAAGCTGAGACTTGATATTGTTTATTGTATCCAAATGCAGTGTGGTACTTGTACGAAATGATGTTTTCCTAATCATTTCTATTAAAAAAAAAAAGTCAAATTTACAAAAATATCCATTACCTATGATAATAAAAAAATTATTTTGATATACTTTTTTAATAAACCATATACCTAGACTGCCTGCAAAAAAAAGTTTGCTATAAAAATGACTCTTTATTATTCTATGGGATTTTAAAGAACCCAAGCATGGAGATTCCTATATTCATTTTCTTAGCTGTTATTACCATGTGATTTTTTGAAAGAACAAAGATGGTACATAATAGTCATTCTTTTTAAATAATTATGAGAGACAAAAAAATAAATTATAACCTCATAACCAGAAGATAGAAAGTTGACAATTGGAACGAGAATGCTAAAAATCAACTAGTTATGAACCTAAGCTGCCATTTATTTAACTATTTATAACTGCTGATCACTTCTGATGAAGAAAGTTACATGAATTAACATAAAAACTGTCTAATATTAAACGAGACATTGTTGGACTTTGATATGAAGAAGCAAGTGCTTTGAAAAATGGACTTTGTGAAATTAGAAGACGATTTTGAAAAATGGACATTTTATTATAAGACACAAAAATCTTAAAAACACAAATGAAATGGGATTCATTATACATAAAAAAAAAAAAAGAAAGACAATACTGTGTAGATAACATTTCTAATAGAAAAATGAGATTGATTATTCACTTTAACGAAAAATGCTAAATGCAAATAATTCAGGTTTATGCTTTAATATGCTTTTATTCTGATGAAAAAGTAATCGATTTTTGTATAAAGGCACAGAATACTTTTGATCAGACCAAATAACATTATAATTTTTTTTTGTGAAAGATTTTTATTACAGAACTAGAAAATAATTGAAAGATAAAAATGCTGTAGATAAATTAACATATGGATACAAAAATGAGATATGGTATATTCTTACAGAATTTTTGTAAAAAAAAAAAAATTGTTTATTGAGAAAAATCGATATAAAAAATAGACATGGAAATAGTTTTAGCTGTGAGAATTACTGAATTATTCATTAACAAAAAATATCTGATTCAACACAGAAAGTGACTATCAATTAATGAAATATAAAAGCAAGCTAGTGAGGCGCAGCTGTTAAGAAAGATTGCATCAATAACTGATGACCTTAACTTTCAGAAATATTTCAATGAATTTTAAAATATAAATACATTTTGATGAAGATTCAGACTTAAACAGAATCAGTAAGAAGCTAACTGATATTAAAGAATAATTACAAACAAAAGAAAAATAGCCTTCACAAAGAAATTTTCAAATGGTAGCAAAAGAATTAATATTTGTAAGGAATATAACAGACAATTCTGTTTCTCCAAAACTGTTTACTGCAATTTTAAGAGAAATGTTTTGCAGATTAAACAGAAAAAAATAAAAATAAATGGGGATTCTTTAAGTCATCTAAATTTTTAAAATGATGTGATTAGAGCTATTAAATGAAAATACTGTTCAATAACTTTTAAAAATAAAAATCAATAGCAATAATTATAAAAAATTATTTAATTCCAAATATTGGATCATATATTAAAGAATTAAACTTAGATAAGACTGCCTTTGAATGGATAATTTCATATTAAAAAAAAACATGTCTATGTAAATGAAAAGATAGGATTTAATAAATATATTTTGCCTATGTTTATTTATGAATTTTAGGCATTTAATACAAGTTTTTATAGAGTCTGCAGTTTCTTTATAGAAAAATACAAGTTGAAATTAATGAGAAAAAATAATAAAAAAATTCATGAGTAAGAAAACAAATAGGTATCACTGATATTATTAAAAGAATTGGAGGCAAAAATGAAGCACCACTAAAAAAGATAATAATAAAAAACAAATGAAGTTTTAAAAGAGATTCCAAAAAATAGTATCAAATCTAAAAAGAGATTACATAGAAGATGGATAACCAAATAGGTAATACATGGTCTGTTGTTCCAAAAATTAAAAACATAAATCAACAAAATTTAAAAACAGCTCAGTAACGTTATATCTATTTGTTTTTCACTAGCAACAGCGCCATAGAGCGGTATGGGTAATTAGACGATGTATTACCAAATATTTTCTGGAATAATGTAGAAAAAGGAAGCTATGGATTGGAGAAACAGCATTAAAATCTGAGTATTTTCATATAACAAAGGATTAATAATGACTGAAAGAGATGGTGATATCTAAGCTACTATTGATACAGAATTTATAAAAAAAACAGTTTGTTCTACTTCTGGATCCAAGGTTTGGGCACTTAAAAGAGCACTGCAAAGACAGAAGACCGCCTAATTTTTAGATGATATTGTTTAATATCACATTCAGATACAAAGTCAAAGTATAAAAAATGTGAAATCATGTAACAAACCTATCATAATACTAATACTTAATACAAATATAATGACTTTAATATTTTTGCATATTATTCAGTTCTCTTAAAATAAATGCATTAATTTGTTAAAAATAAATAATAGATGTCATTATATAGAAAGTATTTGTACTTTTATAAATGTCCGGGTATAATCATCTTTACTGAAAAGTGAGAATTTAAATATTATTTACAAAAGTAAAACCCTTTTGCTCCATTTGTTAGCTGCCTACAGCAGTATTAAAATAACATAACTGAAAAGAGCCATTTAAATAATGATGGCTTAAGCTTCATGCAGAAAAACTTTTAAAACAGCTGACCACCAAAATATTTTTACACAGCATTAAAAATTACTAGAAATACCTATAAAAATAAATTGTTTGGTGGTAAATCTTTTTTCTTAGCAAGAATTAAAAAGTATGTCATAGATATTTTTTAATATTGTGTCCAAGAATGGAAGGTAAATTTGAAAGAAATAATCTCCCATGACAAATTGTTGATTAAGAAATAGAAACAATATATAGAAATTTAAATATGCAGCTATCAGAACAAACACAATCATCAGCTTTTTACGGATAAGCATTAGCTGAGAGCTGTGATATAAGAGATACTGCATGGTTATTAGTTTTACTCATGCTGTTGATAAATATTTTGAACTTAAGAGAACTATTGACAATGATATCATTGAAAGATACTATAACAGAGTACAAAATTTTAGGAAATTGAAAAAAAAAAAATTTTAAATGTAAAATATTGAATGAAAAAGGCTGAGTAATGTGACAAACTGGGTGAAGATTTGCGTCTCTAACAGAAAATTTGCTATAAGGTTAAAAATCTGAAAGCCACTCGTAACAATCAATCACTGTATCACTTATTTGCAAACTTTGTGCAAAATAACGTATTGAAAATTGATCATATAATGACAATAATTATAAAACTTTTTAATTTTGTATGACTCCCTGGATTCATTGCCAAAGTAGGAGATCTTAGTATCATAACTGAGCTCGCTAGTTAAGTTTAGATAAAGCAGTCAAATAGTTATGGAAACTCAAAGAATCACATTTTTAATGTTAAAAGAAAGTGTTCATTATCAAGAATTAAGTAATGCATACTGATATTGTGAATTTCCTTTTTTGATGACACTTTATATCATTTTAATAATTATTACAAAGAAGAAATTCCTATATTCATGATTTGAAAAAAAAAAACATAAATACATTTCAAATATTACTTATTCTTATTTCTCAAAATTTAGATACAAAAATTTCAATCATTTTCACAATAATATATATTTCTGATGAGTAAATTTGCTAGCAGACAATTATATGAAACATAAATTTAAATGTTTTCAAGACATAGAAAGTATTTAATCAATCATTCATAACCCATTTCCTTTAAATGTTGATTCTATTCCAGTCAATATTTAATTAGAATTGATAGATCTGCAAATATGATTAAGTTCTATAAGAAATATATAATAAATATATATATCTAACTTTTATAAAAATCTAAACTCAGGAAAATATATTACTTTAAAAGAATTAGCAATGACAATACTTGTGATATTTGGTTCAACTTCTGCATGTGAACAAATATTCATAATCATGAATATTTATAAAAACACATCGAGGTCAACTACCCACTTGGAAATGATAATAAGAATGTCAACAACAACAACAAAAAGATAGCTACTTCATTTTTCTTGCTCAATATTTATAGTCATTATAATTGATTTATAATAAATATATCAACTGGTTCTTATAACTAATATATTTATTTTTCTCTAGTGCACAATGTCACCCAAAAATTGATCATATAAATAAAAAATTTGGGCATGTCTTCAGTAGATTATCTGAATAATGTATTCTTTATCTAAAAGTTTTATTTTTATTATTAGCTATGTAAAAAATAATTAAGCTAAGTATATAAATACATATACAAGTGCAAGTGATATATTTGCAAAAAAAATATATTTTTTTGTAATATATACAATCTTAAGCATTATAATTATTATCGGAGAAACAACTTCAAATTTATTATCAATAAATAGTAGCATTTATGAAGGTGTTTTTAAAGTAATTTTTTATATTTGTTATTCTTTAATAAAATATTTTTATCCAATCATTTATTTGCAAAAAAAATGTGTTATTTCTTTAATTAAAATATTTATAATGTCAATTGCTTCTTCTCTCACTTTCTCCCCCCCCCCCCATATTATTTATTATTATTGTATTCAATATAAATAAAAAAAACTATGTTGCTTATGGATTTCCATGCAATTTTTTTATTTATTAAATATTTGCAACTATTTCAATTAAATTTATACATTTTCCATACAGGAATGTGTGCATAATATGCAACAATAATACATACAAAATTATTTCTATGATAATAATCATAATCCTTACTACTTATATGAATTACAAAAAAAAATTTTTTTGCAAATATCTATCTCATTTGTGCTTACATTTATATCTGTATATTTAATTTTATTATTTTTTATACTAAAATAGTAAAAAGAAAATTGACTCAAAATACTTATAACTAGATTGAAACTATTTTTGTAATACATTTAAATAAAATTTGATTTTCTACTAATTTTTAAATTCATAATGTTATATTTAATTTGTGTAAAAGTTTACGAGTTATCTCAATAGTTTGACTTGTGCAATTTTTTTTTTTTTAAGCAAAATACCTTTCTGCATTATATTTCATGTGGACTTTAAAATTATTAATATTTTTTTTTTAGCAAAAGTAGGTATTATGAATTTGTAGGATAAATATGTATTATAAATATTTTATATAAAATAAAATGATTAACTCAGTGAAAATTTAATAGAATTTCAACAATGCTTTTAAATTATATAATGAAAGTTATTTATCTTGATTTTAAATATTACCAAAATCACACTTTTCTTTATGTTTGCCGTAATATCCTATAAATATAATTTGTCCAAACTTCAAACACTTTTTAGCAAAACTCTTTATTTGTACATACACAGACACCTACGTTTCGACTGACCTGCAGTCTTCTTCAGAGCTATTATATAATGAACAAAATAAAATAAAAAAAAATAAAAAACATGACTATATAATAACATTATAAAACATTTTAAACAATAAAAAACTAAAAACAACATAAAATATATATATTAAAAACCTGAAATAAATAATCAAACCTAAATAAAACAATTAATATAAAATAAAATGTACTACATAAATAGAAAATAAATATAAATTATACATGTGTATTCCTAACTTTATACATGTATACATTCAAGGACAACTATTAATCTGAAAAATTATCTATTTTATTATTATTAACAATCTACTAATTATCTCTATTCTTCATAAACCCAACTTTTATGATTGATAACTAAAACACTTTTAATTTCAAATCATATATTTGTTATTTCCCTATTCATTCTTCTTTTAAAATTAATATTTTATATTTATTATTATTTCTGAACATTTAAAACCTATAAACATTATAACCCCTAAACTCACCAAGTCTATTTTGATCTTCCAAATGAAAATAAAAATTCGTTTTTTTTTTCAAAAAATCATCTTATACCCTAGCTCCCCCTATTACATGTTATTTAAACTAAATATATATTCCCTACAACTCTCTATTTATATATATATTTATTTTTTTATTTTAACACTTTAACTTTATTACCATTATACAACTCTCACAAATTTATATCATACTGCCTTATATGTCTTTATATATATACCCTACAACTTTATTTACATATATATTTTTTATTTTATACACTTTAACTTTTATTATTATTTTTATATAATTCTCATAATTTTTTTTTTTATTATTACTGTTTTATACGTAAATATTATGCTAATTTTATTAATTTATTATTTTCCTATTATTTAATATCTATATATATACCCACATTTATACTCCTATTTAACCTAACCATTTTTTAATCATCCCCAACTCATTTATAAACAATTATCTCTTTACATATTTACCTCTATATATCTTATTTAATAACTATAACTATACCAATCTCATCCTAATCCCATTACATATTTACCTCTATATATCTTATTTAATAACTATAACTATACCAATCTCATCCTAATCCCATTACATATTTATCTCTATATATCTTATTTAATAACTATAACTATACCAATCTCATCCTGAGATTGGTATAGTTATAGTTATTAAATAAGATATATAGAGGTAAATATGTAAAGAGATAATTGTTTATAAATGAGTTGGGGATGATAAAAATTGGTTAGGTTAAATAGGAGTATAAATGTGGGTATATATATAGATATTAAATAATAGGAAAATAATAAATTAATAAAATTAGCATAATATTTACGTATAAAACAGTATAATAATATAAAAAAAAATTTATGAGAATTATATAAAAATAATAATAAAAGTTAAAGTGTATAAAATAAAAAATATATATGTAAATAAAGTTGTAGGGTATATATATAAAGACATATAAGGCAGTATGATATAAATTTGTGAGAGTTGTATAATGGTAATAAAGTTAAAGTGTTAAAATAAAAAAATAAATATATATATAAATAGAGAGTTGTAGGGAATATATATTTAGTTTAAATAACATGTAATAGGGGGAGCTAGGGTATAAGATGATTTTTTGAAAAAAAAAACGAATTTTTATTTTCATTTGGAAGATCAAAATAGACTTGGTGAGTTTAGGGGTTATAATGTTTATAGGTTTTAAATGTTCAGAAATAATAATAAATATAAAATATTAATTTTAAAAGAAGAATGAATAGGGAAATAACAAATATATGATTTGAAATTAAAAGTGTTTTAGTTATCAATCATAAAAGTTGGGTTTATGAAGAATAGAGATAATTAGTAGATTGTTAATAATAATAAAATAGATAATTTTTCAGATTAATAGTTGTCCTTGAATGTATACATGTATAAAGTTAGGAATACACATGTATAATTTATATTTATTTTCTATTTATGTAGTACATTTTATTTTATATTAATTGTTTTATTTAGGTTTGATTATTTATTTCAGGTTTTTAATATATATATTTTATGTTGTTTTTAGTTTTTTATTGTTTAAAATGTTTTATAATGTTATTATATAGTCATGTTTTTTATTTTTATTTTATTTTATTTTGTTCATTATATAATAGCTCTGAAGAAGACTGCAGGTCAGTCGAAACGTAGGTGTCTGTGTATGTACAAATAAAGAGTTTTGCTAAAAAGTGTTTGAAGTTTGGACAAATTATATTTATCTTGATTTTATATAAGCATGCACTTTTACATCTGTTTTTTTTTTTTGCTTTCAATAAATGTGAGTCATCTCCAACAAATAATCTTTGAATATGATGTTTGAATCAAATATTATGTTACTATTTTACTTATATATTATATAATATTTAAATACAAGTATATTGGCTATACTGAACTTAACGTAATTAGAAGGGATTTAAACTGGACTTTCAAGCTCACTACATCTATCCACTCCATCTTATACAACCAATACACATGACCACATATTAAAATTTTAACTTAAAATTAGTAATATATATATATGACTATTATTATTATTAAATGTCAGATCATAATCATATGAATACATTTTTCTAGAATGATCTATCAACTAACTGGTTTTTCAAACTGCTCAAAATATACATATTACTGTGATAACTTAGATCAAACACTAAATTCTTATTGGCTAGTCCTCTACTTTCATCAACATTTTTGAACAGTGTGCAGTTTTTAATAAATTAATTATATCATATGACTAAATGGGTACATAACTTCAAGCAAAATATCAAGTTTAATCTGATCAAATATTCACTTGTTCATTTTTCTTGCTTTATTATATATTTGAATACTAATTCTAATTTTTATATTCACATTTATTACAAAAGTACAGTATGTACTTCAAAATATAATAATATTTCAATTATGGATCAAATTACATTATTTCTCTACTTTAACTTCTTTGCTTATAAGAAAAATCACTCAATATGGTACGAAAGACAAAAAATAACATTTGATAATTACAGGTGATAGTTTATTATTGTATAACATCCCCTTAAAGCAATTTCTTCTGACATTTCAATATTCACAAACTTTAATGAGTTTTTATTTTATTAGGATGTGTAATATTAAAATAAATATTTTGTTCTTTTTTTTTTTGTTTGTTTATAAAGATTATTTATTCATTTATAAATTGAACACAAATTGCTTATGCCAAATTCACAAGTTATCTCATAGTTTGGCCTACATGATAACTAAAATAGTTCTTTTTTTAATTTTCTTTTCAAGTTTTTTTAATTTTTTATATCAAATTATTATTGTTATTAATATAAAAGAAAAATCCATAAAGCATCATTCAGTTTTTAAAATGCTACTAATATGGAGATTATTAGTATAGTTTAAAGCATAAGTTTCTTAAGATGCAACTGGAATCAGAATTGAGAAAGCTCATGAATAATAGCTACTACTTGAATTCCTCTAGACATGATTAGCTAAAGATATAGCACTGAAAGCAACAGTATTCAATTTTTTTCTTTTTGAAGAAATAATATTTGCTTTTACATCAATATGGTGAGAAACAAAACAATATGATTAATTGTAATAACATTTTCCATGTCTTCTTTCATTTGGTTCTGTCAGTGAACGTGAAAAAGTAATAGGAAATGAGTTATTGTTCAAAAGATGGATTTCATTGTTAAATGGAAAATAGAAAATTTTCACAAGATTGTCATCAATTGGTGAATTCTTTTTATTTATTTTTAAATATTTTATTCAAAAAAACAATCAAACAAACAAAAAACAGTTGTAAATCTTTTTCTCAAATTTAAATTTGAAGTTTGAAACATTATTTAACAATTAAGAATTTTCCTAGAAGCTGGCTATATACCAAAATTGAGATTTTTTTTTTTTTTCCAAAATTTTCTGAGTTAATGAAAGCAAACAATAACATACTTAAATCTTACTTAGCTGATAATAAACTTTGTAGAAAAAATTTTGAAATTAAACTTATATTCTCTGAAAACTGGCCAAACTATTCAGTGAAATAACAGAGAAAAAAAATAATGGATATTAATTATTATTTTTATACTTCTAAAAAAAAGTTAATAATCTCAGAAATAAAAAAAAAATTTCAAATTTCATATTAATATCAATGCATTTAAAATTACATAAATCTATTTCCACACAAAAATCTTCATTACATGAATGATATATAATGATTATTTAAGTAGCACCCAATTTCTTTTTTTGATTACAAAAAAAAATTATAACATTACCCAATCTATTTAAATTGAAATGACATACAGGCAAACTACATAATAAAGTCAAATTTAACTTACTTTATTTGCACCGACATGTCAGAAGATTGTAATGATTTGGTGATTCTTAATCATTAATGATTAAGAAAATAAATTTCTATTGAAGTTAGTCTTCACAGTAAAGATTATCTTAGCATCAAGTTATGCTGTTAATTTTGGCTTGACATTAGAAATCAATGACCAATATTAAAAATATAAAATTTTAATCACTTCAGTGATGATAAAATATTTAGCAATACCTTATATTTGAATAATTTAGTTAAACAATCTCAGATTAACAAAAAATTAACCTTTTGAATACAAATATATATATATTTAAAAAATAAATAACTATTAAAATATAGAAAATACAGCAATTAATATGCTTACTTTGCAAATGCTGTAGAAATAAAGTACACCGAGATGTATCTCTTAAAATTATAACATAACTTGGGCCATCATTGCCAAATCCCAATATAAAACTCTGGTCACCATACCCAATGTTGATGGATTGTAGTGCTACCAAAGGTTGTTGTTCAACTTTTTGCAGCCACCGTTCTACATGCTCACTTCAAAGAAAGATATTCATTAATAAAAAAAAAACACAACACATAAATATGTATAAGATGAGTAAAAATAAGGTAACTTTAAATATTTCTCTGATTTTTTTTTTTTTATCCTTTTATTAATAGCTAGATATCCATTTACCACCCAATAATGAATAATTGACTTGCAGATAATTAGCTAGCTACCTAATGAAAAAAATATAAGCATAATTAGAACATGAAAAAAATTTTATTTTAATAAATAAATCTCAAATCTAATCAAATATATGATGTGCCTCAAAAGAATATATCAGTGTCACAATTTGCATCAAAAGTCATCCTTTTCATCTTTAGTATAGGACATGCATAAAATTAGGAGAACATCACATTGGTCTGGATTTTGTAAGCATTTGTTTCTTGTTATATTTAAGCACCTTCAGTTATGACTTCTTGTGATTATAATGGATTGCATTTTTTCAGAACGACCAATTATTTGTTTGACTTTTCACATAGTTCAAAGACAAATTTATTACTGTGATGAATTAAATGATCTCATGATATGACTAATATAAATAACTTAAACAATTTAATCAAATAGATAGCTATAGTATTTCTCAAAACTATTTGCGAGCACCACAGTTTAAAACTATTAATAATTTTCCAACTTTCACATTCATTAAGGAGCTTCTTCATTCTCAATGAATGTGGAAGTCTCATTACATTTTCATGAAATTTTCACTGCAATTCAGGCCATGTTACTCTGGTGATAAATCTCTTGGTAAGTGGATCCTTGGTTGTTGATAAATGAACTAAGGAGGCAAAAAGTGTCAATATTTTCTATATATTGTTCATTATCAATTTTGGAATAAGACCCAATCATCATAATTTTTATTTAATTGGGAACTTCATTAATAAAAATCTTGAAATTTTCTCTATTTTCAGCTACAAATATAGTATTATTAACATATTTAGGCTTCTTACACCAAGCCTAAATCCTTATTTGATTTCATCAAATCTGGTTTCCCTCATTAGATATTCAATACATAATAGGTAGAGTAATAATCATAACTCTTGTTTCTTCTTTTATTAATGTATAAGTAATGGGTTTCACTATATCATGTTTGATTGTTGCTTTTGATCCTTATAACAGCAATAAATGTACCAGTTCATCCATTTTCCTAAAAACAATCTATAATTTATCAGTCAGCTGAATCAAAGGCTTTGACATAATCAACAAAGCAAATATAGATTTCATTCAGATATTTGCTAGTTTTTCTGATTATTTACATCAGCCATAATGTTTCTGAATTCTTAACTGTTCTCAAAACAAACTTCTATGTCTCAAAATTCTATTTCAATGTAAGATATTTTTACTTACATATAGTATAAAAAAAATTGTGATATAATTGCATACTGCCAAGACAATTTTCTTCAATTTAGAAATATAATAGCCTTTAGATTAAATGAAATATTTTTTCCAAATTAAATAGCATAATTTGGTCAGAATTTTTATTGATTTTGTAAATTCCTTATAAAATTTCTAAAATAATGTCATCAATTTGATTAACTTCATCTTTTGCATATAATCTCAAATTGATTTGACTTCATCTTCCATTCATTATAGAGAATTTTTCTATTAAAGATACTTTAACAACAAATCCTGATTGATATTTTTGTAATAGAGTTCTTCTGTATATTCCTTTCATCTTTGTTTGGTCTTTCTTATTTGAAATATTTGTGCTCATATTCATCTAAAAACCAATTCATAGCTGTAACTTCTTTTCAATCTCATGAATTCTTTGAAATATAGCTATTATTTTTCCAATCTTGTTTTCCCTTGATATTCTCTGGTTTTTCTCTTCAGTTAGTTCTTTATTATTTTCAATTTTTCTTTTATCACTATATTTTCTGCCATTCATTTCACTTTCCTAGGCGTTTTAATTCAAACTATACTCAGGTTTATTTTTAACTATTTATTTTGGTTCTGTTTACCATTCATCTAATTGGCCATCAATCACACTCCAGATATTTGTTTCTACAACAATTTTGCAAAAATAAATACTCTTTTTAATACTGTCTTTTCAGATTAATTTTTAATATTATGTTTCTAAATTAATAATACGGTGCATATCAGAATAGGTAATGGTCTTTTTCACACTCATTTGTATTAGAAAGTATTTGATAATTTGAATATATCACATTGGGCAATACACATGCAAAAACTTGATCAATACATGATTGAGCGAACACCTAATATGAAAGATTTTAATCCTAAAAATAAGTTATTGTACATTGAAAAATACCCAAATTCAACAATTAAAGTTAAGATTTTTATAAAGATTAATAAAATTCTTTATATTTTGTGGAATCCATGAATTGGCATTAGACATAATATTTAATATTTGAAAAAGCTTGGCTTCAGAAATTCAAATAAAATCAAATGTTAGATAAATCTAGACCATTTTAATCAAATGGGGAATATAATAGTCTATCCAATACCTAAGATTTACCAAATGAAATATATTTTAATATAATATATAAATAAAATATTATCCAAATTCATTCATGTATAATTTAATTATTATAGGAAAAAATTCATAGAAATTAGTTAACACTTAGACAATCCCAATGTCAATAACCATCAACAATCCCACTTTTACTTATGGTCCAAAGTATTTATTTAGATACTAAAGATTGCAACTTGAACTTATTACAAAAAAGTTTAATTATACCTTCTTCAACAGGTAAATATAACCTGTTCTGAATGCAGACTAACAAATAGTCAATTATAGAATTCAAACTGCAATTATAATTTTCAAATTGCACTTCAACAAACTATTATTTAAATAATAAGTATAATTATTGGGATAGTCTAAGTGTTGAGTGATTTCTATGAATTTACTTTTAAACCTATCTAGCCTCGAGCATAATTACATTTATAAAAAAGTATATAACAACATTGTGGCTGGGTCACTCGGTGCATTAATTTGGTGATGAATATTATAAATGATATAAAATATTCACTTCTTTGCAAAAAACAGAAATGGATAGGAATTTATTAAATATTATCACATTATATCTACTTATTATTGAAAAGTTACATAAGTGGAAATGGATTGCCATTTAAAAAACTAGTCATGTGTTGTTTTGTTAGTTTTAAATGAATAATACAACCACCTGGAAAGTTTAATTTAGCACATTGTAAAAGATAGTTATTTAATATTTTATACTATCATATAGCAACAGTATGCACTTCCATGATCTCTAAATGTACAATAGTAAAATTATATTATCTAGTATTTACTAATCATAATAAAAGTGCAAAATTAGAAACTTAATGGGCTTAATATTCCATTACTTGTTTATATATATAATTTGCTATCATATAAAGATGCAGCAGTTGTAATATTATGTAGAATAGAAAGTAAGGAAAACAAATAAATACAAGTACCTGGATCATTTCTTTTATAGTATCACGGCTGTTTTAATATAAAAAATTAAGTAAAGGTCATTAATATATGTATTTGACTTCTTTATTTGTAAATTGAAGTTTAATAATATTAAACATTAGTATTAATTATAAATTTATTAAACGCACATTGATTACGTAAGTAATATTTACTGAGGCTATAACCTCGATAATATGCATGTAAAATGCGATAGTAGGGACCTCTACAGGTGTTTTAACCAAGCTTGTGGTTAAAACACCTGAAGAGGTCCCTACTATCGCATTTTACATGCATATTATCGAGGTTATAGCCTCAGTAAACATTAGTATTAATAATTTAGATCATGTTTTTTAAATACTATTTTTTAAGAAATATATTACTATCTTAGTTTTAATTTCATCAATTATTAATCTATCAATAGAAAAAATACATTTTTATCTAGCAGAATAAAAAAAAAAGTTCCAAAAAATTGCAATGGAGTAACCATAAAGAATAAGGATGGATTTGTGCCTGCTGCTAAGTAATAAATAGCAGGCTTCAAAAATGAATCAATGATCAAGTTTGCTTCTGGAACTTATTATAATATTCCAATCTCTTGTTTACCTAATTACTTCAAAATATGAGAAATATTCAATTCAGTAGTTAGATGGTAATCAATATTTACTATATTTCTTAAGACATAAAAATAAATTTTGCTAGTCAACATAAAAAACAATAATTATTCTTCTCCTTCACTTTCTTTGTATTTATTCATATATATTGCTTATAATAACTTGTTCATATACACTTTAACGCAAAAAAAATTTTTTAACAAAACTTCTTTATTTTCCTGACAGTTTCGACTGTCCAGCAGTCTTCATCAGAGCTTCTTCATCAGAAGAAGTTTGAGAAGCTCTGATGAAGACTGCTGGACAGTCAAAACTGTCAGGAAAATAAAGTTTTATTAAAAAAAAGTTTTGCATTAAATTGTATATGAAAGAAGTTATTATAAGCAATATATATGAACATAATAATTATTATAATACTAAAACTAATTAAATTTGTGAAATTCTTGAATTTATTCTTCTAATATTCTTTTTCTGATGTTTTTATTATACATATACATTAAAGGTAACTTTTTATACTGTCTGTTTTCACTGTGAGGAATCCTGCAGTCCAAACAAAATATCAGAAAAAGAATAATAAAAAACATTTGAAAAAGTGTAAAAAAAAAGTTGTTTTAATTATTAATTAATTTACAATTAATATGAAAAAGTATGATTACTGAATATTTTATTCAACTTACTTTTCTTCTTCATTAATTTTAAAGATATAAATGCTAGTTGTTGATAAGACCAGTAATCCAAGAAATTCTTCATTCTTTTTAAACTGAATAATACCTGCCTAAGAAATCAGATATAAAAAAATATTATTATAGATAATCAAGTTATTTATAGTTAAATATATATTCTAAGTATAAAAATTTATGGAAGTATCAATTGATAAAAATCTTTATTATATTGCACATACATTGACAACTGACATTAAGTAGAATTTAATTCATATTTTGAATTTTTTCATATATTAAAGTTCTTTAAGATTATATACGTATTTGAGTTTTATCCATGCATCCATTGTCTGTTATTAATAGTAGCATAACACCAACATTTCAAGTGGACAGTATCATACAGTGATGCCTTAAATCAAAATCAGAAAATAATATTTTTAATTTAAAGTCATTTTAAATGCTTGAATTTTACTTTTTATTCATGCACTTGATTGACATATTTTATCCAATAAAATATTTAGAAACAAGGCATGAAGTGAGGTAATAAGAAATGAGAAGTTGAATTTGGATCAACAATGGTTTTTAATCAATAAGTTCTATGCAATTATTCAAACAGAATCTAATTCTTAACCAATAAAAAGCAGCAATAGTACAGAAGCAGAAAAAAGCAGAAAAGGTAAATGATAAACTAGATTTGAAATTAATGGAAGGTAATTTAATTAAATCATCAAATTTATTGATGTAAGTTGGTCATTTAAGAATTTTAACTATTTAACTGCTCTTTCATGATAAAAACTTTCATGTTGGTAAAATCATTCTAAAATATTAAGAGTGGAAGCTAAAGATGTCCAGTGTTATTGTACTATATTTGCTTGCTTATTTTTTCTAGCACTAATGCAATGGCTATTCATATCCATATGGGAGAGATCTTGCAAACCCCACAAAAAATTTCTTAGATCCTGAGGTTTTAGAGAGAATTAATTTTTAGGCTTGGTTAAATCGATCCAATTTTTTGATTATGGTAAATACTGCACCAATATTGTAGTACCTTAATAAACACTATATTCCAGATGTAGTTTCTTTTATGTAAAACATAAAAAACTTTCACTGTACTAACTTTATTTCTGTCTTTCCTGATGTCCTCTAAAACTCAGGATAAGCTTTGTTTATATCTTTAATATTGTATCTACCTTGATAATAAATATCACAAACAATTAATTTATCTTTCCAGAGGTTTATCAGAAAAAAGAAATGTTCTCATTAAGAGATTTTGCTGATGTGAAGATATTTTTATATAACTAATAGTGTATATATATTTTAAATATATCCACATAAAGGAGTTACCTATCACCTTTCACTTTCATTATAAATTTGATCTGAGAATAGTCTATGTCCAAAGTCCAATGTCAGCAACAAATGATTTGTAAAATAATCTATAGATAACTTATTTACCTACAAGTATATACATTTGATATATTAATATATATTACACAATACATAATCCCAGCATTTATTTACTTCTAGTCTATTAAGTGCATAAGTAAATGATATAATTTAAAAAGGTTTAATATGTTATTTAGGTAGATAATTTAAATTAGCAAAAAGGATTTATTTTAGTAAAAATACTATAGATTAGTACATTTTAAACTTTAAAGTGCAATCATGAGTGTGACAAAAAAAAAAAAATCTCATTACTATAATGAAATGAAATGATTACCTTTTTATTATGATTATGAATAAAGATAACTGCTTAATATGCAATTCAGCTGTGAGCTATCCTGAATACCATTTTAGACAATGTATTTCAAATATGAAAATGAGTATTCAAAAAATATTAATACAAAGCGGTTTCTTGCAGATAACACAATCATTTGCCTCAAGGAGGATACGGGAAACTGATTTGTATTGATGGAAAGAAAAGAATATATAGATAAGATTGTCACATAGATTGTGAAATTAAAATTAGAGTTGGTGGCAGAGCATAACAGCAAAATAAAAAGACACAAATTTATTGTGTCAAATCTGCAAATGCACAAAGATAAAGCTTTTATGTGAGTTGAATACCCCTGGACTTATCCCTCCACTTCCATACCCTCAAGAATGTTCATTAATTGTGAAACTGCATAAGCCGAACGCTCCCCTGAGGCTCATGTTGGACTTGGGGGGGGGTGCACTATCTTAACACAGCTAAACTGGTCAATTAGGGGCTGGTTGAAGCCATTGGTTTTGGAGATTATACAATCAAATCTTCTTTTGAAATTCGTAGAAAGAATTAGAATGAATTCGAACCGGATTTTAAAATCGCTGCGCTAGATGTGGCTGAACTATATGGATCCATAGACAGGAAGCTGTTGATCAGTGTAATCAATAATGAGCTAAGAAAGAAAAATTATCCTGAGAAGCATGTTAAGTTCATAACAGAATCCCTGTCATGGCTCAATAGCAACATTCTGGCAATATTGGAAGGGAAATGGTATAGAATGAGGGATGATTGGTCAATGGGTCTTCCCAGGAGTGGGATCACATCAGGAATCTTCCTCGTACAAGATACGTGGATGATTTATTGATTGCAGCACCTGAAAATATAACTTAGAGTATGATCAAGAACTCACAAAACTGGCTTTAAATATCACATGGGAAAATGAGGCAATGGAAGTGAGATATCTGGATTTACAAAACTAAGAGACCGAGAAAGACTCAATTACAGGATGATCATTAAGCCATTGGAAACCAAAGGCTATACACATCTGAACTCAAATGCACCTAAGGCACATAAATTAGCAAGACTATCAGCATTCTTCTTTAGAAATCACCACTTGTGTAAGTTTGAAGCAGATAGGAAAACTAACATCTCATGCTATGTCAAAGACTTAATAAGCGTGGGATTCAAATACAGAACAATAGCAGAGAGAATCAAGCAGTTTCATAGAAAATTAACAAATAACTAGCATGAAGAGGATAAGCCACACATGGTATTACCATATATCCCTAAAGTGGCCAAAAATCTAGTTAAAATCCTATCCAAGCAATTTAAAGTAAGTTTCGAACACGCCTAGCTACTAACAGATTCATTAACAAGTACAAAGATAAAATCAATCCAGATCAACTCCCCCTCAGATGGTATATAAAATAACATGCCCATAAGCCGGCTGCGGAACCATGTATTAGGGAGAAACTCCGGCTACTATCACTACCAGAATATCTCAACACATGTACATATATAACAGATCTCGCACTAAAAATGAAGGCAATTCATATTCCTAGAACACCAAAAAACATCTAATCACAATTTTGAACCCACCAATGCTGAAATCATGTGTTTGGAAAGAAATGATGCCAAACACAAAATAAAAGAGGCATATTTCACAAGAGAGATTCATGCTTCTCAATTTCCAAGAAATGGATTGGTTGATTAATTTGCATATATTTGCATACACTAACAATAACACAAAATTGAGAATGACACAGGCTATGAATATGCCCCAAAAGCGCTAAGCCAGAATAAAACATAATTAAAATATAGCTTCACTAGTGTGCATTGGAAGCCAGTATAATAATAACATGTGTAAAGTAAAAATCAATGATTTGTTTGTTTTTTTTTTAAAAAAAATTAATAAACTACTTGCAAGTAACTGCTACATGAGTGAAGGAGTGACATTTATTAGCCAAAAAGAAAAAGACATTTATTGATAAAAATTTGAAAATAAGAGCTGCAAAAACATTTTTTTTGATTTTAAAAATAAAAAAGATATTATTAATTAAATTATTAATTTAAATCTATTGAAAAATATAATAAAAAAAAAATTGATAAACTTAATAGAAATAGAACAATCAATTAAAAGAGGCATTCACAAATCAATCGTGAATAAAATAATGAATAGTTGATAACTCCTAAAAGCAATGCTTATGCTTGAAAAGATAAAAGAAAATGTATTTACAGCTATTAATAAATTTGTGAAATACTATCACCTATTTTTAAATTAATTCCGATTATGATGGATGGATGGTACTTTAAGAATGACTGAGTTGCACAAATGGTTTTATTATACCAACAATATGATAATTATGCACACTTGTTAGCTTATTATTGTATTATTACCCGCCAACAAGTTTTACACTCAAAAGAGACTTACTACAGATAATGGCATGATGAAAATTGCCTTTAAAATATGCAAATCAATTTATGGCCGTATCCTTCAGATACCTATTTAGAAAAAAAAAATTAGAATGATTCTACAATACACTAATGTGCATCAGCTCAAATGAAACCAATTATTTCTGAGATATCTGGAATTATTAAAAGATAAATGTTTTCTTTCTAAAGAGATAATAGTTATTCCTAATTAATGAACAAAGGATGATTTTAATTCAACATCAAATAAATTAAACTTTGAATTATGAGGTAAAAATAAATATCTGTTGAACATTAATGTTTGTCTGAAAGTTTGTAATGATGACATTTTAGTAGTAATTATTTATATGTTGGATTATTTCCATCATCTAATATTAAATATCTTTAAAAAAATTCAAACTTTAAACTTTTCAAATACATTCAACTGTCAGTAATAGCACACAGCTCAATATATAACACATTGTTTTGAGTGGTATTATTTTTTCTTCGTCAATTGTATCTGACCTAGTATGGAAATCAAACATAGACTTTAAATACAGGAATACTGAATTTAAGATAATGCTTTAACCAATTAGATTACTTGCCCATAATTTTGTTTGATGGTAATAAGATAATACTCTCATTAACTAGGTTAGATGGTTACAATATTATCTTAAATTTAATATTCATGAATCTAAAGCTCCAGGTTCAATCCCGATGTTAGTACTATCCCTGGTCAGACGACTCAAAACATTGTGTTATAGACTAACCTGTGGACTATTACTGACAATTAAATATATTTAAAAAGTTTAAGGCTATTAACGTATGGTAGATCTGAATTTGATTAGTCCTGTATAGCTATTTAAGTTAGATAGTTGAAGTTAATGACATTTTCATGTCTGAAAATTTCAGAGTTTCTACTTAAATATTACGTATTAAATAAGTGCTGTGTTTTGAGTTGATATTTTAGATCTAGTGTCTGAATATTCTAGCTCCTCACTGAGGTGAGCCATAAGCTCAAAAATAATTTCAGGGGATAAGAATATTCCAGATAGAGATTTTAAATATTTTCTCTTATTGCACTTATCAATTAAGAGTTTGTTTGACCTATTGGTGCACTATCTATATTACATATTTGTAAATACAAGCTCATAAAAGCAATATCATGCTATATATGACTTGCTTTATTGGTTATTAAAAAGTTTAAATAAGGTTTGAATATTTCTAAAGATATTTGATATTAGGTGATGGAAATAGCCTAACATTATATTACTATTTGTTAAATATGATTAGCTAAATAAAAGCTTTTCAGTCACTTACACTAAAAGCAAATTTAAAGATGATGAATACAAACATTTCCAAGTATTAGTAAATCTTTGCGGGTACATCCTGACAAGAATCAAATTCAGCAATATGATTCTGAAAAATTGAAGCTGTTGGAGAAGATTTTCAGAAAAGATTTGGAAATTTTGATAAAATTAAATATATATATTTATATTGCATTATTTTTTCCCAAATGTTTAGTAAAAAAATCTTTATAGAGTATAAGAAATTTCAACAGCAATCATAATACTTGGTGTAAATCTTATACACCAGAATTGGAAATAATCAAATTTCAAAATGATTTATATTCAAAATACAATAACTGTATTTAGAATTACACAAAAGAAACATTCAATTTTGAAAAATGTAGCACAAAAAATGATGCCTTGTTCCATGAGTGAAAAAAATCTATATTTTCTGATACGAACATTTTAAATCAGAAATACTGAATTTTCTAAATAATAAAAATTTTAATCAGTGCTTAAGATTATCTCTTTCATCATATAACCCCAATTATGAAAAAAATTGCCAAATCTGAGATCTCACTGCACCATCATTTATTAGATTCATAATATATTTTCTTTGTAATATAATTAGAAAGCAAATTTAATACTGTATATTTTTTTTGCTTATAATAAATATTAAATTATTGTATCTGATTATAATCTTATATATATTTTTTGTACATATGGAGATCATGATGTTGCTTTTCAAAAAAAGTATATGCACAAAAAAGTTGGGCAGGTCTGCTTTAGATAATATAATTCCGTTACATGTAAATATAATTAAACAAATGATTCAAATGGTAAGTTAGCTAAATACTAATGTGGAATTGTGGCTAATAGAACCTAATATTAAAGCACACATTTGCCTCAACATAGGCTGCAGTTTCTGCTTTTCCAATTGAAGTTTTCAAGCCCATGTGTCATTAAAAAATTCAAAAACATAAATACCATCAAATTCTTTAGCCATATGAACTGAGATATTCTGTATACACTATTATTAGTAGTTTTTATACTAACAGTTCTCTCCTAAAAACACATCTTTAATACATTATTAATAATTGTCTATTGTTTAATTAACATTCGAAATTTAAGATGTTACCATCTTTATTGTTTAAGGAAGTTGCCTTGACTACAGATTGAGATTGTTGATAGCTTAAGGATTGATTGTTATCATCTACATTCATAAACCTATTAAATCTTTGAATAATTAGCTTTATTGTTCTTAGTAAATTTGGAAGTTATAAGTGCTATTTATTAGTTTGCTTTCAGAATCTGAAACTTATAATTGACTATTTATTAGTCTGCTTTCAGAACAGTTTATATTTTCCAGATTAATGAAATTTGTTCAAACTTCTTTGCATTATTAATCTCACATACCTTGGTCAAGTTGCAATCTTAATATTCCCTAACTGCTTAGATCAACATGAGTCTAATAAATTTGGTTCAGCTGTGAGGGGAAAATATAAAGAATGAGATATATATGTCTAAGAGAGAAAGTTTGAAAGTTTTTTTTTTATTTATTTAAAAAAAAAAAGAGAGATAAAGTTGAAGGTTTTTTTATTTTATTTTTATTTTTAAAAATAAAAGAGAGAAAGAGAAGGATATTTATAATTATTTGTTTTAAAATAAAGTCATGAAAATATGTTAATAAATTGTGGGAATGCAGTTATACGCAAATATATAAATTTTCTTTGTGTATTATTAATTTATTTCAAATGTATAATTTTCTATTGTGTTATTGTATATCACATTTTAATGAGAGTAATGAAAGAACTTTTATATATGTATACCTTGAGGCAATTTCATGTCTTTTGTTCAATTACTTAGCCACGGAAAGAAAAATGTTAAAAGCATGCCTAAGAAATAAAGATCTAGATATTGAAAAACTATTTTGGGAACAAAAGGAATTGGATTAATTAATTAGTTGAAAAGTAAAATCAGAACAAGCAGGAGTGATTTTGCGAACTGAAATATTAATAATTTTTATTGCTAAATTGACTCGTATTATAAAATGGATTCAGATATAATAACTCAGACCATCGCGACAATTGGAATGCAGGAGTAGAAAAATACGTGTAATGCCGCCATCCTAAGCTCCCAATATGTAATGTTGCTGTTAAGTGCTTGCCCTCGAAGAACCATAGGGATCTCATCGATATGCCGCCAGAACAATCCAAGAAGGAAGAAATGTCGAATTGTGTAAACTAAGAATGCCTCCAGTAAGCCGTCATTATTTGTTAGATCCAAGTACTATCACAAAGTGGACGTTCGTGCAAACTTTTTGCTATTAGCAGGAAAATTTTGTTTTATCATTCAACAATAAAAATACATAAATTTCGGTTGGATCGTCAAAATCAAGTTTACTTGGAAATAAACTTACCAATATTAAAAATCCCAGGTAACTCAAGGTAACTGTAACTAGTTTCTTTAACCTAAAAGAATTGAACATTACTTGTCGTTACTCTCCAAAAGTTCAGCCATTGTGTAGAATTATACATTTTAAGTTAAACGTATAAATGCATTCCCACATATGTATTTAATTATATGTTTTTTCTTATAATTCACTAATTCTGTTTTCTTGTTATTTCATCTTTTATGTTATCATTGATATATACATTATATAAATATGTTTTTTTCTTTCTCAATAGTTACATAACCATAGTAATAAAATTATCTACTTACTTTAAAACAAATTGTCTCTCATTAATGAACATATTTATCTCTTATATTAGCCTAGTTTCCTTCCTGGCAGAATATCAGAATAAGCAAGTAGATTATACGTAATTTTAAATTCTAAGACATAAGTTTCTATATACGCGTCTTAAAGTGAAAGGTATATAAAACAGGGAAAGCCTGTTTCAATTATACAAATTTAGTCAGTCATCTCTGTTCAACCTCCCAGCCCTGGGATTTGAGCTAGCTGAAAGGGTAGGGCACCTAATTAGCGATCATTTTAAAATTTCTAAAAGGAGAAAGTATAATTCTTACAGTCTTAGTAAGATTGGCGCTTGAGGTCATTTAATTAATTGACGCTCATAAATATACTTGGTCCGAAGAAATGTTTGTCTTTTTTTTTTTTAAATTAAATACTGACCACTGGGTAGATTTTTTTTTATATATATTTTTTTAACGTATATCCTAAGATAGGATACATAGGTTTTATTTCTTAATACATATTTAAGAAAGAGATTTGTATTCGAATCCAATACGGTGGATAGTAGTCAAATTCTATCCACAGGTGTTATGGCGACTATACAGCCATAGTTTTGTGTTTACTACCTTTCGTGGTCAACAGGTTCAATTTTTTTTTGATAGACATATAAACAAACAAAATTAATACCGGGGTTGCCTGTTAAAATATAAATATATCAGACCATAAAGGTGATACCTCTTTTACTGTTAAAGTTTACCTTGACTACAGGTTGAGATTGTTGATAGCTTAAGGGTTGGTTGTTATTAGGTTAATGTAATAAGTCTAAATGAAATATTTTTAAATTAACATACAAAATCTATTAGCTAATATTTTTAATCAAATAAAGAGAAACTTTTCACTATTGAAAGAAACTAAAATACAAATTTGTACAATTTAATAAAGGATAGGCAATACTCAACTTTCATACAATTCGTTATTTCATACAAAGGGGAATAAAAAAAGACACAGCATATTAGGGAACTTTTTATCAAGGAAAAAAAAAAAATACAATTCAACTATCGCTTAATAAATTTATAAAGAAAACACCAGATACAAATCAATAAAGTGTTCTTTATGAATATGCTAATACATCTCATTAAAAAATAAATAAATTTAAAAACACTTTTTGATGTTGTGCATTTCAGCTTTCATACACATTCCAGGAACCGATTAGGAACAAAAGTCGGGGACCACCTGTATTTAAAAAATTTATTGTAGTTTGAATATTATTTTATATATACAATAAATCAACATTTTATGCAATAAAAGACTTAAATTAATTATTAAACAACATTATGAGCAATTAAAACAGCAAAACTCACACACAGCAAGCTAGAATAATCATTGGATGCCAGAAGGCTTGTGCATAAAATCCAATCCATTGATTACTCTAGCTTGCTGAGTGTGGCAATATGTATAGTGAGTTTTGCCTGTTTTAAAACAGTTATACACAAGCATAAGAAGTGGTGGCCATGTGATGTTTATTGTATCATCTCAATGAATATAATAATTATAAAAAAGTAAGCTCTAAAAGTGCATACCATAATAATTCAAAATCATTATAATCATATTAATAATCTTGTAATTCAATGTCCTTTCTTATAGCAATACTAATCTATCAATAACATAAAAATTGGCCAATCTACATACATACTTATGCAAATCTTTAATGAATATTTTTAATAAAAATCTTGGAATAGTATTTATTTTAAAAAATATTTTTAATGTTGCTAGTTTTATTTATTAATATTTGCTCTTTTCACATAATATGTAGCATTGTAAAATTAAAATATAAAACAATACCAAAACTGAAAACTATTTTATTAGACTCGTATAATTAAAGCACTTATAATAATTTAGTCAATTCTTACCTTTAAAACTCCATATAACTCTTCACTATCCTTTAATACAAACATGTCAAAAAATAGTCTCAGACGATGATCTATATTTAAAAAGTCTTTATAAGAAAAATGAATTTCTAAAGAAGATGACATTGGTGTTAGAGTTCGGTGGATGCATTTTACAGGATTTAAACTTTGAACAGCATTTTTAATTATGAGATTCTTTTGACTGCTATTGGATTCATCTATATCTTCAAAGCTTGGATCTCCTCCAACAATCCACGGAGTTAATTCTTCAGGGCCGGTCGGTGTCATATCATTTTCAGATGTTATCTGCTCTTCTTCAATAAAATTTGATTCATATGCTGTACATACACTGCTACCTGAAGAACCATTAGAACTCTCAGTACCTCCTTCTACATGAGGATTAGTACTAGGAATACATTTTGTTGGTCTAGAAAGTAATGTTACCCCTTCATCAACACTAATACTACGATCTAAAATTGGAGAAGCATTCAATCGCCCCAAACCACTAACAAATTCAGACTGTTCTAAAGCTTCTTCACTAAGGGTCATTAGTCCATCCTGACTGGGATCTGTAAGAACTGAAATACTACTTTGGCTGGGATTACTTAATATAGTAATATCACTTTCACTCCGTTTCATGCTAGGATCCTTAAAAGAAATTTTGAGAGTTGGTTCAGAATTTCTCTCAAGAGATACTTTTTTCCTGTTATTAGCTGCTGCCATAGCAGCCATTTCAGCTCTTTCAATTTCTTCCTTCAAAGAGATAACAGGGTTAGAATGTTCAGAAATTTCTCGATTAAAAGAATTTTTTACTAATGTTTGGCTCAAAGTACTATTTAAAATAGTCCCTCCTAGAGTTGAATAAATACTTGGGCTACTGGACAAAAGACTATCATATGGCCCTTGACTTAAAGATAAATATGCAGTACTTGTGTCTGATGGTTCTGGACTTGAAAAGAAAGAAGGACTTGCATAATTGGAAAGATATGATGTTGTTTCTAAAGAAGATGCCGAAGCCCTATAAATAAATAAATACAGTAATAAATGCTTTGATGCAACATGAAAATAAATATACTTTATGAATAAACTTTATAAATTTATTTATTTATTATATTAAGTTTTCATAATAAATCAATAATATGACAACTGATACTTTTAATTTTTTTAGTACAGACAAAATTTTAAAGAAGAAATTGAAATTTGCACTACAGCTATATTATTAACTTTGCATAATTTAAAATTAATACAAACAATATTTTTTATTTGGAATCTTTAATACCACAATTATACCCCTTTCAAAATACATAAAGGAATGAAAATAAATAAAAACAAATGAACATAGTATAGTAAAAAAATTAAATATATCTGACATAAATACATTGTCTTTACTGGTCTTAATATTCTAAAAGTTTATGATTTTCATTTCCTGCAACAAAGCAACTGGGAAAAAAATAGAAGTGGACATATTTAAAAAGAATGCTGAAAAGGAGCTACTGACAGTCTGGAATGCTATTCCTGTAACATTTAATTGTTTTAAAAAATTATTGATCACTATATTATCAATTTGCCCCTCTACATGTACATGTCTGTGCACCATTGTTTTCTGAAATGAATTTAATTAAAGATAGTTCAAGAAATAGAATGACAGATGAATTTAGTTCAGTGTGTACATTATTAAACGTGACAAAATATGAACCAGATATGTATAACAGCAAAAATCTCATTAAATGATATTGATTTATATGTGTTTTCAAAATTTGTTTTAATTATTATTAAATTTTTACTATTAAATTTCATTCAACTTGTGCTTTTCTTAATAAATATCGTTCACTTGTATTTAGCTTATCTAGAAACATTACTTTATTAGTAAGAATTTTGTAAAGCTATGAAATTTGGAAATAAATGAAATATTATTGCTGTTATTATTGTTATTTTGATGTTTTATAAACTTTTGAAATTTTCCAATAATTAAGTTGTTTATATTTTGATTTAATAACTATACAGCATGCCAATCACTCAATAAATATTTTTTGAAAGTTTTGGCATGCACACATAAAAAGAAACCCACCATTGGTTTAGGGTAATCTCTTTTATCAATAATTATAAATAAATAAAATATTTCCTGAGTTTCACTACATAAAATTTTTCTTTTTATCTCTATAAAATACTTTGGTAACTCTCTCAACTCTCATCATCCTTGTCTCTAGTACACTGCTGGTGGCCATTTAGTTTTATTTTCAAATTATTATTATTATTTTAATATTATGTGATGGTGAATGAGTTTTTTTATGAACTCATTTCATTTTTATTTAGGATTTTTTTCTAATGTTAACCTGTATAGTAAATAATTTTCATCTATGAGCAATACATTAAATTGCAGAAAATGTTTAAATATAATTTTTGTAAAGTATAATAAATTAAAATTTTATCTCATTTACAAATTCTATTTAAATAAAGTTTTAATTGAACTTATATGTGATTACCAATAAAAAAAATTCACAAATATAAAACAGAATTTTTTTTCACACACACTAAAAAAAAAAAACTGATTTAAAGTAACTCATGAAAATATTGCTTTTATCATTGTGGGCTGTCAAATACAAAATTATTTTGCAACAAAATTTTTAAGAATATATAAATAAAAAAAAGTCATTAAAATTATATTCATTTACTTTCATTTTTCTAATCTATAATTTTGTTATATTATTTTTAAGATTGTAACAATGCTGTATTTAGAATAGTGTTAACATTTTATTATTTGAATTAAAAATTTATTTAAACGCACATTGATTACGTAAATAATATTTACTAAGGCTGTAACCTCAAGAATATGCGTGTAAAAATGTGATAGTAGGGACCTCTACAGGTCTTAACCACAAGCTTATGCTTTGAAAAATAAATTGACAGATAACATTATTCCCCTCTTTTCTTCCATAGCGTAAGCTTGTGGTTAAAACACCTGTAGAGGTCCCTACTATCGCATTTTACACGCATATTATCGAGGTTATAGCCTCAGTAAATATTACTTACGTAATCAATGTGCGTTTAATAAATTTATAATTACAAGATAACATTATTGTTTGTTTGTTTTTTTCACATCACTTTAATAACAATTTGATTGTCTTTCTTTAATTAGAAAAGAAAATTTCATTTGTAAGTTATTCTGTATAAGTTTCATCTTTTTAAAATTCTTTTTTATTCTATATTCTGCATAAAGACTAAAATCAACAGAATTTATTTGGATATCATGAATATTTTCTACAAAATATTCTGCTATAGATTATGTACACAAGAAATAAAAGAACATATGCAGTTGTGCACAATTTTATTACAAAACAACACCAATGTCAGAAAAGTATCATTTTTAATTTTATTTGAAAAAAAATTATTACATTGGACACTGAAATTCAATTGTAATTTCAGAGATTAAATATTAAAAAGTACTAGTATTCAAGATTTAAATTTAGAAGAGAGCTTCAATGTCATAAATGATGCCATGATTAGTGTAACAATGGAAATAAAATGTTTATAATTTAGTAAAAATATTTTATGTTAATGTATATTATAAGCTCCTTTGCCTTTTTCCAGCTTGCATATTAATAAAATTTACTCCTAAAAGAATCTTATAGAAATAAAATTTTAGAAATTAAAATTAGCAAATAGTATTGATCAAGCAATTCAAGATCACATTATTTATTAAGAAAATTATTAGACATTTTTTACTGTACATAATAAATATTTAGAAATATGTGTTTAGGCTACAGGAGTAAAAAATCAATCTCTAATATACATTAAATACGTAAACAATCAAATCAGTTATAAGTAACTTTAAAGTTTTATATTTCAAATTATCTTTAGATGGTAGGCATAAACTATTTGAGTTCAATTACCATTGCCTCATTATCTTTTTGCAATAAAAGGCATGTTTCTTACTTTGATGCTAGATTTTACAAATAAAAAAGTGTAGGTTCTTCTTTTCTTAAAATGTATTTCCACTACTGCAAATACTCCAAGCTCTTCATTTTTAACTACTTTATTTAATTGCAGTCACTTTTCTGGTTTTCTACCATCATGCATATTCAAATATTCAATTTTAACAATTTCTTATTTTCTTACTATCCTTTTATAAATTCTTTTCACCCTTTCTTCTCTATTACATTAGCTTATTTATCATTAATTTTACAAACCCATTTTCTCTCCCCATCCACATTTATATCTAAATCAGCTATCCTTTGTTTATTTCTTACATCACATCCATTCTTCTTCTTTTTAATAAGACTATACTTTAAAAACTTACTCTCCCCTCTTTATAAGTTCCCTGAACTATAATATTTTTTTATAAATCAAACCCCCTAATGCTTCACTTACTTGTTTTGCTAAGTGCAATCCATCTTTATTAAATAATTCCCTCTTACTAATAAAAAAATCCTACACATTCACAAACATAACATTATTTTTCTCACATAATTTCTTCAATCTCTCATTTATAGAACATACACTATCTAACATACACCTATTGTCGAATCTTGGTAGTAATCCAACTATTTCTACTCTTCCTTTAATCTTATTCAAATTACTAATCAATTCTTTGTAGTCATCCAATACTCTTTCCATTGGCTCTGACAAATTATTTGTCCCTACCATAGCATATGCATCTCTATTCTCTTGTTTCTTTACCTTATCTGAAACACCCCTTATTCTAGCTCCAGGAAAACAAACACACATATCTATTTCTATTTTCCCTTGCTATTACATCTCCACATTCTCTAATTAGCAAATCTATTAATACTGTCTCATAGTATACTTTCCTTACTTCATCGATAACATTCTCTTCCAATTTTTGGACTTCCTTAGCTAATTCTTTTTTATCATTTCTATTCATTAATTCCTTGATCTGTCCAACAATTTTAATTTTATTTCTACATCCTTTATCTCTTCCTCTATCTTATTTATTCTTTGGCTAACTATTTCCATTGCACTACTTATTTTGTCAACCATATCTCTTATTACTCCACTAAATACATACTCTATTCTATGTTCCTTAACTACATTTTCCTTCATTTCTGCAGACTTTTTCTTTAAACTATCTACACTTAAAAGCATTTTTTCACATTTTTTATCACATTTATACATGATCTACATAATCATACAGCAGTTACATCCTTCCTAATCTTATTTAAGCATTTCAAATGAAAAATCTTATCACATATTATACACTCTACCAAAGCGTGCCTAATGTCCTTCTAACCATTATATATATATATGATAAACAAAACAAGTTATAAATTTTGTAACTTGCTCTTAGATAGGGCATGTTCTATAAATGAGAGATTGAAAAAATTGTGTGAGAGAAATAATGTTATGTTTGTGGATGTGTGGGATTGTTTTATTGGAAAGAGAGAGTTATATAGTAAAGATGGGTTGCATTTAGGAAAACAAGGAAGTGAAGTTTTAGGGAGTTTGATTTATAAAGAATTTTTTTCGGGAAACTTATAAAGGGGGGGGGGGTTAAATTGTAATATTATTAAAAAGAATGGATGGAATATAAGAAGTAAGTAAGAGGAATTTGATTTTGATATAAATATAGATATGGAGAAGGAATGGGTTTGTAAAATTAATGGTAAGAAAGTAATTTATAAATGTAATGGAGAAGAAAGAATTAAAAGAATTTATAAAAGAGTAGTTAGGAAAGAAGAAATTGTTAAAATTGCGTTTTTGAATATGCAAGGTGGTAGGAAACCAGAAAAGTGGATGGAATTAAATAAAACAATTGAAAATGAAGAGCTTGAGGTATTAGCAGTAGTGGAAACACATTTAAGAGAAGAAGAAGAACCTATTTTGGAACAGTTGGTATGGCAGGGTATAAATAGAAAAGAAAAAGAAAAAAGGGGTGGTGGTATAAGTGTTATATCAAAAAAATATTTAAATATTGTTAAATGTCAAGAACACTTGTGGTTTGAAATAAGGTTGGGTAGACAAGAATGGATGGTGGCTAAAGTTTATATAGCTACTGGAGATAGTCAAATTATATTGGAGTGGAATAGTAACATATACAAATGTTTAGTTAAGGATATACAAAGTTTTAAAGAAAAGGGGAAGAGAATAATGGTTATAGGGGATATGAATGGACATATTGAAGAAATTGATGATGTAGATAATAAAAATGGACAGCTTTTGAAGAATTTTTGTCAGAAAGTGAATTTGAGTATTGGAAATTTATTAAATATTTATGAGGGATAATACACATGGTCCAGAAATAATATATTTCACACAATAGATTATGTATTGGTAGAGAAAGAGGGAATAAATAAAATACGGAAAATTAAGGTATTTGATAATGAAGAAAAAGTATGCACTAGTGATCATAATTTCATTGTAATTGAAATGGCTAGTAATGTGATAGAGAATAGAAATAAAAGTAGAAATAATAGTGAAAGATGTGGATGGAGAGTAAATGATAAGAATAAGTTGGAAGAGTATAAAATACAAGTTGAAGAAATAATGGAAGAGTGGGTTGGGGATGAGTATAAGGATTGGTGTAAGGAAGTAGAAAAAGTTGCAAATAGGGTTTTAGGTGAGAATATTGAAAAGAATAAAAGTAATAAAAAAATTAAAATTAGTAAAAGTGTAAAAGAAAGAAAAGAAGCATGTAGAGAATATAAGTGTGCTATTAAGAATAAGGAAAGTGAAAAAGATATTAATGCTAAATGGGAAAAGTACTTAGAAAAGAAGAAGTTGGCTAAAATAGATATTTATAGAGAAAGAATGAAATTGAATAGTAAATTGTTGGAGGATATTAATAAAAGTGGAAGAGATGGAAGTAAAAAATTTTGGAATTATATTAAAAGGAGAAATGTAGGGGAGAGAGAGTTAGTATTACTAGATGATGAGGGAACTGAGTGTAGTTCTAGAGAAGATTTAGAGAGAATCTTAAATAGTTATGTAATGAATATAGAAAAGATGTTAGATGTGAATGATCGAATATTAGAAAATATGAAAGAATATAGTAATGGGAATATTAGTTTTTCAGAAAATGAACTAAATGAGGTAGAGAAGAAATTGAAAAGTGGCAAGGCAAGAGGTTTAGATGGATGGGCAGCAGAGATGGTAATGAATTTAGGATATAGGGCAAAAGTAAAGTCATTATCCTGTTTTAATAAAATGGCACAGAATAGAGTTTTCCCAAGTAGTTGGAGTAATACAAGAGTAAGGTTATTATTTAAAGGAAAGGGTAAGGATCATAGAAAGTTGAATAATTATAGACCGATAGCGGTAACATCAGTTTTATATAAAGTTTTCTCGTATATGGTGGCTAGTAAAGTTGTAAAATGGATGGAAGGGAATAATGTAGTGGGTGAAATGCAAGGAGGTTTTAGATTAGATAGGCGTATAGGAGATAGTTTATTTGTAGTTACACAACTTATGCATATGAGTAGAAATGCAGATAAATAGTTATATATGAGTTTTATAGATATAGAGAAGGCATATGATAGAGTAAATAGAAATAGATTATGGATAAGTTTAGCAAATTTGGGAATGGATGAAGCTTTAATAGATATTATTAAGAAATTATATGAAAATAATTATTATATATATCAATTAGAGAATATAGAATCAATTAAAGTTAAAAATGGTGTGGGACTAAGGCAAGGATGCCCTATGTCACCTATTTTGTTTGTGTTGTATTTGAGTGAAATGGAAAGAGCAATAGAAAGATTAGGAAGAGGGATAGAGATACCGTTAATAGGTAGTAAGGGAGTATATATTTTGTCAGGTCTTTTTTTTGCAGATGATATATTTTTGTGTGCAGAAAAAAGAGAAGATATGGAAGTTATGTTGAGGACATGTGCAAGGGTGGGTAAAGAGATGGGGATTAAATTTAGTGAAGAAAAATCAAATATAATGATGGTTAATACTGAGGAAAGAGAAGATGTAGAATTTTTATTGGGAGATATTAAGTTAAGTGTGGTGAATAGATATAGTTATTTGGGAATTATTTTAAGTAATCAGAAAAATTATTTGGATGAATGGGAGAAAAAATTGATAAATGAAGCAAAGAAAAGAAAGGGATTGATAAAGAAATTAACAGTATTTTCATATAATAAATATGATGTAGCTAGAATTATATGGAAAGGAGTTGCAGTAGCAGGGTTAACATATGGTAATGATGCATTATATGTTAGTAAAAAGATATTAGATTATTTAGAAAAAGCTCAAAGGGAAGTAGGAAGACATGCATTGGATGCAGAAGTATGGACAGCAAGGGAGGCAATTCAAGGAGAAATGGGATGGTCAAGTTTTCATATGAGAGATGCAAAAAGTAAAATGAAAATGTTTGGTAGATTGCAGTTTATGGATAATAAAAGAATAGCTAAAATAGTATTTAATTGGGTTATGAGTAAAGGGCAGGTAACAAGATGGGTGAGAAAGGTAATGCGCTATGCAAAAGATTTGGATAAAGAATTTATATCAGTATATTTGTACAAAAGATGGGATGATTGTGTTAAGAGGATTATTGAGTGTTATAGTAGTAAGGAATGGGATAAAAGAATAAATTTATTAATAAAGATTAGGGAGTTAGAGAGATGGAGAAATAGTATGGAGAGTAAAAAGAGTTTAAATATATATAGAAATAAACAGAATATTAGGTGTGAGTTAATATATGATAATAGTAAGGAAAGTAGTTTATTGTTTAAGGCTCGAACGGGATCTTTCGCTACAAAAGAATATACATGTAAATGGAAAAATATGGGTGATTTATTTTGTAAATTATGTAAGGAAGGAACTGAAAATATTAGGCATTTGTTAATTGAATGTAAATGTTTGAAAACAGAAAGAGTACATATAATGAAGTTGTGGAAAAATAAATATGAAAAGAGTGATTATACAGAAAGTGAATTATTGGTTTTTATGCTGGGTTTGGGAAAAGATAAGGGGGATTTAGATATAAAGGTTATAGAGTTGACAAAAATTATGTTGTGGAAATGGGATAGAGCAGATTATGGGTAAATTTAGAGTGGGGAATGTAAAAGAAAGTGGCTAACAGGTTTATCTGGGCATAATTGCTGAGATATTCTTGACTTCGTTTAAGGAGAAGCCATAATACATCACATCACATCACAAGCTTTGTTTACATAAACGCTGTGAGAGATAAAATTCAATATCTTTTTCATTGTCTCCAACCTTTAGACCATGGTTTCAAGCTAGTTGGCCCACGTCAGTATAGGGTAGGAAAACTAGAAACTAGATCCTACCCTTTACTGATGTTGGCCAACTAGCTCGAAACCATGGTCTAAAGGAGGAAGACAACGAAAGAGATATTGAATTCTATCTCTCCCAGCATTTATGTAAACAAAGCTTGTTAGTGGGCTATTGGTAAAACTCCATCTAGTGATATATATATATTGTGGGATATAAATACAATACATATTTCCTTATTTTTCAATTACCTTACACTATATTTAAATTTATAATTTTGCTACTACTCTTCAAACTTCTTTATACAAAAGGAAAAAAGTTTTTCTTCTTTTTTTAAAATGGCAATAGGTGCTTCCTAACTTTATCCCTCAAACATTATCCTCTTACTCAAATAAATGATTCTCTTTCTTAAATTAAAAAATTCTTTAATAGCAAACCTACTAAAAACCAACTAATCTTATGTATGACAGTATAAAAACCATCTTGCAGTAAACACACACACAAAACAAATATTTTTTTATTTAAAATGGTCTATGAATCATTTTCCAAACATTAGCAATATTTTTTCTGATCTTTCTAAATCCAATTAAATCTATCTCTCTGCACTCCAATTTTCTTTTTACTTCCACACACTAAGCAAATATTCTCCAGCAACAAAATTTTTTCCAGATGATATTAAAAATATATAAACTTTAACTTATCTTTGGAACAAATCAACCATATCAGCACAGCAAGGCAATCGAATTAAAAAGGGTTCTTTCATTACCTCTTCTATCACTAAAGACAGGAGTTCATCATTTAAATACTTTTTTTACCTCAGCATTTTTCTCTGAGGGCAAAAACTTTTTTCAATAAATAATATCTTTTAAAAAAGATACTTATTCATACTTTTCTACTTTAAGTCACTTTTTTATAAACTACTCCAGAGTCTATTAAATATTTCTACAATTTTATGACAATTAGTCAAGCATTGTTAGCTGAAAGGTCATCGCATTGGCCTTGCAAGCAAGTAGTTGTTTGCAGACGATTGTGGATTCGCGCCTCGGCCGATGCTATGACGTATGAGGAAAAAAATTTTTTATGACAATTAAAAAAAAAATACTTGACCTAAACCACAGCCAAAAAATGAATTAAATTTTTTATCATTTTTTCCCTCCTACCTGAATTTTTCTTTCCCAGCCCAACTATATCCATCCTTAAAAATATTGGATTTCTTTTCCTGCTTTAACAATAATAATAATATTATACAAAATGTATTCTCTCCGCCTTTTTTTTTACCATCTTATTATTTTGTTACAAAATGTTATCCAAGCATATAGCTGTAATAAAACTTCTTTATTGTAACTTTTGTGTGTGTAATTTCTCTTTAATTTGATTCCTTTTTTATTATTCAAAGAATTTGAACAGACTTTCAAGCTCCCTTCAGTTATCCACTCCATCTTATATGACCGATACACATAACCACATACATGCGAAAAAGATAAATGATAACCAATATATGTATTTCATGGTAAACCAGCACTCATCAGTAGCTTCACATCATCAACTCCCACACCCATATATAATCAGTGTTCAGTTTACATTAAGATAGTAAATCTGGAACAACTGATGAGTGCTGCTTCAGCATAAAATACATATATTGGAGATCATTTATCTTTTTTTGAATGTTTGTTGTCATGTGTATCAGTTATATAAAATGGAATGGATAGCTGAAGGCAACTTAAAAATCTGTGTTCAAATCCCCTCTAATTACATTTAAAGTTCAGTACATACATTATACTTGTAGTCAAATATTACTTTCTTATAGTATTTTAGAAATTTTTTTTGCTCATTCTAATTATATTTTATTTTTTAAAATTTTATAATTTCTTAAATGTATTTATACATTTTCAATTTCACCAAAGATACTTTAATCATACGAATAAAAACATCTGAAAAAAAGGAAATGCCCCCAAGATGTATTTCATGTTTAAACCAGCATTCATCGACTGGCACGGGTCACAACCTCTTATATAAATTCCTTATTATATCTGCATAATAACTGTCAATATCAATTCTTATAATTTAATAGAAAGTGCATTCTGTGATTAAATTGCAATACTCTGTCATTTCTCTAGAAAACTTTTTGACAGATAGTGAATGAAAAAATATTGTTTATGACATTGCAGTTTGCAGAATGGTCAAGATAAAGTTTGTAAGATTAATCCAAAAAGGCTAAAGGGAATGAAAAACTAACCAACAAAATATAATGAAGTGAAAAATGATTACGACTTTAAAAAAAGACTTCCTAATCTGTGCCGAGCAATGCTAATTTTGTTTAGAGGTAAAAAAAATAACATTTTGACTACTTGATTGATTAACTTAATATTAATTTATTGTATGTACCCTTTATCTACATGAAATATAACTACGTTAATAAAATAATTAATGAAATATAAGTTTGTTATCATTACTAAATTAATAAAATGATAAATGAAATTCAAGTGTGTTAATAAAATATTATTAAAATAATTTTTGGTCTACATGAAAATATAAAAAAACAAATTCTCTTTAATGTGATATGTGGGTACAAAAGTTCAAGACTAATATTTAACCAATCGTTGTATAATGGAGCATATTATTTGACATCAAAATCAAAGTATTAAACAAATTTTTACACAAAGCAAATGTTCAAGACTGTATTTAACCAATCATTGTATAATAGAAAAATATAATTTGAAATCAAAATCAAATTACTAAACAATTTAATCAGTGTATATTATTATTCAATAACTTACCCAATAAATAATACATTTAATAAAAAAATAATCTAGTAAATATCATTTTCATATTTATATTAAACAATATACAGCTTTTAATTACAAACATTGCAATTAAAATTGTTTGTTTCTTAAAATTCTACTTACATTTTCATCAGTAATCATTATTTTTGTTAATATTGTATTAAATAAGAATCCAATTAAATATTATTTTAGTAATATACTATGTGTGTGTTTTTATAAAAGACTTTTCTCTTCAACTGAATATTTATTGTTTAAACTTTATTATAAACATTGTTAGTTTAAAACTAAATGATTATTGATCATTGTTTTTAATCATATGTATCTAATAAAAACTGAGTTTTAACTCTATTAACGATTTAGAATTCCTTGCATGATTTAATCCAATGGTAAAAGAATAGACTCAAAGAAAAACATTCATGGGTGCATCCCAAATTGATCACTTCCACTGTTTGAATATCATTTGACTTTCTAAACAATAAACTAATTGATTATTTATTAATGATTTATATGAAATATCAACCAGTTTATTTAGCTTTTAATCTGTTATGCAATAAAAACTGAATTTTACATTATTGATATCACTGATTTATAATAAAAAAATAAATAATTACATGAACATTAATTGATTTTTTAAAATTTAATATTAATGACTGATTATTTTAGAAATGGCAATAATCCCATGTACAATCTCAGTCATGGAAACACAAATCTTTAGTATAAATTTATTACAAAAAATAAATATAGCTTAAATACTTTCTTTAAAAAACTGTACTTTATTTTCTAACACATACTTAAAAATGTAATAACAAAAATATTTCATTTTAACTATTTTAAAATTTATAAATTATATCTTATTAAAGTTTCAAAAGAATGAAAACTTTTTAATTTTAAAAATGTGTTTTTTAAATGTCATTTTAAATAGATCATTAATCATTTTAACTGACTTAAGAAATTTTAAATTTACTACTTAAAATGTTTAAAACATTTTAAATAGCACTGCCTTCAGATTTTTTTAAAATAAGGGATCAAGTTAAAATTAAGAAAATGTAATTTTTTAATCTATTAAAGCATCTAAAATGATCCATTAACTAAAACATTTAAAATGATATGGTTTAAAAAAATAACAAATTTTTCAATAAATTTTTAAGAAATTCTAAAAAAAAAGTTTCTTGACAACTTTTTACTTATATATATAAAATTGATGTTTTACTTTGACATTTGATAAATTTATTTTTAAAATTATACTTTTATTTTAAATAAATTTACATATTTTAACATAAGTATGCTTACTTACTTATATTTTTTCTATATTACATTGTTTTTTTCATATGTCAAAGCATAGGCTGGGAAGCGAATCCTCAACAACTGCTGCAAGCAACTACTTGCTTGCAGGGCTGACCTCTTGGCTACCAACGCTTGACAATATTACATTGTTTTCAGCAATAAAATTTCAATTAACAAAATTCTTCAACGTATCTATTTTGTTAATATATATATATATATTATTAAGCAAACTGTGAAATTTTTAACTGTAAGATGTATTAATCAAACAATTGGATACAGAATGTACTAAACAATTCTGTAGTAATATATACAAAATAGTAAATGTGACAGTAGATTTAACATTACCTTACAAATTCATAACTAGCTTTGATGATTATATACTGACAATTTTATATAATCATCAAATTAGTTGTGGCACATCTGATTTAATGCAATGATTAATTCAAGAGTTAAAGGTTATTAAATCAAAGCTAAACTTGTCATATCCAATACCTGAATGTCACATAACCTCCTATCATTTTATTTTATTTTTTTTTTGCCATTGAAAACATCAGTTTTATACAACTTCTGAAAGTTGCTTATAATATAAGATTAAATTACTTAAAAGCTATATAAAAAATTTATTTATTATATACACAAAATTTATCATTTATTATAGATACACACACACAAATATTATTAATACAGAAATATTATATTTTAAAATAAATATTTACATTTAACTTCCTATCTAGATCAAAATTAATGAGTGCATTTAGTTCTCAAGAAAAAATTGAAAAAAAAAAGTAACATCTATTTACAAAGCTAAAAAGTGATTTAGTATGAACTTTAAAATTAATTCTCATTTTACATATAAATATATCTATAGTCATTGAAGATATGACTTACTTTTGCTTTTGAAATGTGATATCTGACAAAGAAGAAGCTATAGGTGTTAGGTAGCTATCTGATGGTACAGAGCCACTTGTTAAGCTGCTATGGCTTCCATCACCATTTTCACAATTAACGATATGTTCACTTCCACAGGAAGGACAGATCAGTATTTCCTGGAGAAAATCTAAAATTATATATTAAAACTAAAAAAATTTTATTACATAATAACAAAAAAAAAATGTGATGATTATCTCATTTATGATGTAATTCTAAAACAACATCATTAATAAAATTTAACTTATTAAAAACAAAATCAGAAAAAGTATATCTTTTTCCACAATATATAATAAGAGAATGCTAATAAAAAAATAATATATAATTTTGATATTAGTAAATTTGAAAATTTGGATTTATATCAATGATAGGTAAACTATCCAAGTTTAGTAAATTTGAAAATTTTGATTTATATCAATAAGTAAAGTATCCAAGTTATTTTTTCTGTTAATTAAATTTAAAAATGTTTTTCATTGATCAAAACATAGTTGCTATGAGAAGAATACAAATAATAAATTGGAGTGATTGTGAAAAGGTTGAACAATTAATTGTATGCCTGTTGTATTATATAAGGATTATACATTACTGGTTTTATGAAATAATATACACTTTTTCCATCTTTCAATGCAAATACTATGGTTTTACACCTCTAATAATCAAATCTGTGTGCATTTAAAATATAAATATTCATAACAATATAAACTGAATAAATATATTCAGCAGTTATCCACCCATTTTAATGATAGATAACAAATTCTAATGAAAATTTATTAATTTAAAAGCTAACATCAAAAGCGTTGGCAATCAAATTGTTTCACTTTTAATATTTATAAAAAATACAAACTCTATAAGCAATTTGTACTTTTTATTTATTAAACATTAATTTTATTTAATTACTTAATTATTTAAATCAAGTTAATACAATTTTAACATATACTCAATGTTTCAATTTCATCTCTCACACCATAAATACATGAATAAGGAAATCTGAAAAGGGCAAATGACCCCCCTTCCCCCCAGTGCACTTCGCTTGAAGTGAACAATGCTAATTCAGTTACAAATATGTCAAGGGAATCATTTATCTTTTTAAGATGTCTTTATTCATGCAAGTGTTTAAGATGTGCAGGGTGAAGGTAAAAAAGAATATAAATTATCACACTAGGGAAAAAAAAGAGAAATGGAGTTGCATTAATGACACAATATAATTATATTTAATAAGAATGTATATATTAATTTTTAATTAAGTTTGAAGTTTTTATTTAGGCTAAAAATGACATGATAATCTTTAGTGTTAGTAAATGATTATTAATAATTACTGAAATATTTATCTAAAAAAAAATTTTGATAAATGTATAAATGCAAGAAATATGGCACTTGTAAATTAAATTGTAATAATTTTATAGTTTTAAAAGTATGCATCTTAATAAATTATGATCATTATTTTAGTTTTCAATGTAACTTCAATATCATGGATTTTTATTAAAATTAATGATGATAGTTTAAAAACGCCTGACAAAAAATGGCATAAGAAAAATCTCAAACAATTTTGGGACAGACAATATATAAAATACTGACCGATTCATAATATGAGTAATTTAAACAAAAGAAATCTTTATTTTTAGAATACTTTAATATGTGTTTCAATGAAATATACCATATTATTTGCTCAATTGGTTGCAGAAGGGAGTTTGCTATTAACTAAAAGGAGACCCTTTGATTCCTCTTGGAGGCCTTAAAGAAACCGAGCAGGGCAAATTCCTAATGTCCACTCCATACATTCTTGTCGTTGCAGCTGTTATCATTATGTGATTATTCATATAGTATACAACCATTAGCCAGCTTGGCGAGTTTACTGGCTTTTTAACTGAGGTTAAGATCAAGAAACACCATGCTCTTTCTTCTCAGTTGCCTGATAAGGCAGAATGAATGTATGTGAAAATGATAAATATTTTCCCACTAGATATATACAATCATGACAGACAAAAATAAATCATAGCCCTTATTCCCAGGAGGCTGTAAAGACACCAACCAAGGCAGCAGTTGGTGGCTTAAAGCAGAGGGCACTAGGGAACCCCTGATTGTGGACCCAGGATGTCATTTGAAGACAACTTTTTACTTAGATCCTTAAAACTGCAGCTCACTTTCAAGTGAAGGAAGATTGCAAGAATTAAAAGAAGAACTGTCTTATATTGAATGGGACATCATTGGACTTTGTGAAATTAGAAGGTAAAGAAACAATTGATTTAAAAAATAGACATGTACTCTACTATAAAGGCACAAATATTAGAAATACAAGTGGAATAGGATTCATTATAAATAAAAAGTGAAAGAACAACCTTGTAGAGATTGATGGTGTATCAGACAGAGTGGCAAGATTAATTATACAACTTAATAGCAGATACCAAATGCAGATAATTCAGGTTTATGCCCCAACAAGTTCTCAAAGTGATGAAGTAGTAGAAAATTTTTATATGAATGAACAAAAGGCTTTTGATTAGAGTAAACATCAGTTTAAAATTGTTATGGAAGACTTTAATGTTAGAATTGGTGAACAAATGAAAGATGAAAGTGCTGTAGGTAATTTTGGTTATGGTAATAGAAATGAGAGAGGTCATAGACTTGTGGAATTTGCAGAAAAAGAAAAACTTGTATATTATGAATTCTTTTTTTGAGAAAAATGTTAAAACAAAATGGACATGGAAAAAGCATCCAAATGAAGGTACAGCAAAATTGGATTATATTTTAACTAATATAAAATACACATTAAAAGATTATAATGTTCTTAATAAATTTAACACAGGAAGTGATTATAGACTAGTAAGATGTAAGATATGTGTTAATGCAAAAATAGAGACAAAACTTATTAAGAAAAACAATATTTAAAACAGGCAAAACTCTCTATATGTATTACCACTCAATGCAAGCCAGAGTAATCAATGGATGCCAGAAGACTTGTGCATAAAATCCCTACCTAGTGCCCTACTCATCCAATATCCCTAGACTAGTTTCTGACTTGTGACCTTCATCAGTGAGGAGCCTTGGATCTGAGAGCACTGTACCTAGATCTTAGGATCTACTGCAACCCTCCAGCAGCCACCTTTTATCTCTACTTAACTACAAAACTATGAGTCTTAAATTGAAAATGCTATAATATTTTCAATCCAAGCTCATTAGCTTATATAGTCATATGGGTCTGAACTCAGTTCAGTACCCATATATTTTGGTGACTTTGGTTCTTTAATAACCACAGCCACGACTATCCTATTAGGCAATGGTATCCTTTTAAGAAATGGTGATCATGTGATGTTTATTGGCATAAAAACAATATTTACAGTTGATATTCCTAATCTTCAGAAACATTCTAATGAATTTAAATTAGAACTTACAAATCGATTTCAAGTATTAGTAGATTTTGAACATGATTCAGATTTGAATGACATCAATAAAAAAATAACTGATACACTTTTAAAAACTGCAACAAAGATAGCTGGTAGAAAGAAGCAGCAACTGACTAATAATATTTCTATTGAGACTAGAAAATTTATGAAGGAATATGAAAATATACAAAAATGATGCATTAAAAAGACATGAATACCTTGAATTTTGTAAAATGGTGAAGAAAAGAGTTGAAAATGATATAAAAAAGTATAACTGTGAACTAGCAAAGAAAGTTGTAGAAGAGAATAAAAACCTCAAGAGTGTAAAATAACATTTTGGTATTGGTAGAAAATTTATAACTGCAATAAGAAAAAAAGATGGAATTATTACTAAAAAGAGAGATGACATCATGAAATGGGTGGAAGACTTCTATAAAGAATTATATAGTAATAAAAAACAAGTACCTCCTATATCTATTATATCTTCCAAATTACCCAGAATTTTAAATGAAGAAATGAGGCATGCAAACAAATTTATTAAAAAAGGAAAAGCTCCAGATAATGATGGAATTATAATTGATATATTAAAAGAAGCAGGTGAAGAAATATAAATTTTTTTTAACGAAGTTATTTCTAAATGATAAAGATGTACCAAATGATTGAAAGAATGCAGTATTAATATTAATATTTTAAAAAGATAATAAAGAAGATATTAGAAATGACAGACCTATCAGCCTTTTATCAGTTTTATACAAATTTTTTACCAAGATAATTACAACTCATCTACAGAGAACATTGGATTTCTACCAACCAAGAGAACAAGCCAGATTTAAAAGTGGTTTTAGTACAGTAGATCATATCCAGATATTGAGAGAAGTTATAGAAAGGACAAATGAATATGAGTTGCCATTATGCTTTGGATTTGTAGATTATGAAAAGGCATTTGATTCTATAAATATTTCTTCAGTGATTAAAGCATTGGATCATCAAGATATAGATCCAGGATATTGTTTTTTTTGAAGAATATTTATAAAAATGCAATAGCAATAATTAATTACATAATGATACTAGGAAAGTCAACATTGTGAAAGGGTGTAAGACAGGGTGATTCCATATCTCCAAAACTTTTTACATCAGTGCTGCAAGAAGTATTTTGTAGATTAAAATGGGAAGCTAAAGGAGTGAAAGTAAATGGAGATTATCTAAATCATTTAGATTTTGCAGATGTAGTTCTTTTGCCAATAATGCTTTAGAGCTTCAGGAAATGTTGCAGAAGTTCAAATAGGAAAGTAATACTAAAGATGAATATTAAAAAGACTAAAGTAAGGTTCAATGGATTTTCTCAAAATATGAAAATAAAGAATGATTATGATGAATTAGAAGAAATTAACAGCTACAAATACCTTGGTCAGATTATTAATACAGATGGAAACATAATGGATGAAATTAATCATAGAATTAAACTTGGTTGGAGTGCTTTTGGCAGAAATAACTTAATATTAAAAGGAAATATGCCTATGTGTTTGAAAAGGAAGGTTTTAACAAATGTGTTTTCCAGTTCTTACTTACGGATCTGAGACTTTGCCATTTAATAGAAGAGCAATACAGAGATTTCAGACCACTCAAAGAAGTATGGAGAGATGCATGGAGATCGAAAAACGAAATATATGAGTAAGAAAACAAACAGGTGTTACTGACCTCATTGAAAAAATTGAAAGACTGAAGATGTGTTGGGCTGGATATATTGCTAGAAGAGATGATTATAGATGGACAATTGGAATCTTAAACCGGATTCCAAGATATTGTAAAAGACCCAGAAAGAAACCACATGTGAGATGGATGGATGAAATAAGAAAGTGTGCAGGGGTGATGTGGAGAAGAGAAGCTAAAGATCAGAGAAAATGGATTGAACTTGGAGAGACCTTCATTCTGCAGTGGATTGATAATGGTTGATGATGATGTGCTCGATTGAAACACAATAATTGAATGTCATAAAATGCATATTAAAAATATTAGTAATAATTTCTGCATCTGTAACCTGTAAAATAATGAAAAAAAAAGCAAACAAAATAAATTTTAAAAATTAGCTGAATAAATAATTCTTTTATTTTTTCATTTCATACATATTTTTAAAGAATCCTTTAATTCTGCTAATATGGAAATAATGATGTTTATATATGCAAAATATTGAATAATATTTTAAACTTAAGAATGCTGCTAAATAAATCGTTGAAAATAAATGTTCAAATTAAACTACGTTAAAATAAACACAGATTCATGTATGTATTAATTAATTGAATAAACCTTATAAATTACGTTATATGGAAATAAATTCCTAAGAGAAATTTCATTGTATGAGAACAAAGCAGAAGTAAAAATACTCCAGAAAAAGATAAGAAACAAAAGGAGAGAGAAGTTATAAATTTATAGGAAAAAAGGACAGAGCATGTCATTTTTGTGATTGCTGCTACTGTCATTCTTCAACGAGTTGTTAAGCAGCAGATCATCATCAGAGGATTTTCATTTCCAGGATTTCGGCTCCTGTAGGTCACTAAGTCAACCAGTAGTTTTAAGAAACTGTCCTGATATTTATTATTATGAACACCTCAAGAGGCTCTTAGAGGGTTGTGTTATAAAGACGATAAATGGTAATGAAGGTAAAGTGAATAATAGCTTACCTAAACTTTATAAAAATTATTTTCTATTCAGTAATTAACCTGTGAATTAGGCTGTTCAAATGAAGACTTTATGTTTGTGTTAATGATCAGTATAGTAATTATTTCTCTTAATTGTTAAAAAATTATTATTGCTAAGTATGTATGTGCTGTTATCTGTCGAGTTTTATTGTATATTGGTTTGCTGGCCACCCAGTCATAGTTGGAGACACGGCAATATATACATGTAAAGTGGGATAGATGAATAATAGCTTTTTCATATGCTATCCTATAAATAGCATTATTATATTAAACCACTAAACATCACATGATCACTAATCTTTATGCTTACACAAGCTGTTTAAACAGAGGCAAAACTCTCCATACAGTGCAAGCCAGAGTAATCAATGAATGCAGGAAGATTTGTGCTTAAAATTTTTATTTAGTGCCTACTTATGCAATATCCCCAGACTAGTTTCTAGTTTGTGGCTTTCATCACTGAGGAACCTTGGATCTGAGAACAATGCACCCAGATCTTAGGGATCTAATGCAAACTTCCAGCAGCCACCTTTACCTTATTAGCTAATTTTTGAGTCCAAAATGAAAATACGAATGTTTTCAATTCAAGTTCATTAGCTTGTATAGTTGTATGGAACTGAACTCAGTTCAGCATCCATACTTTTTGGTGTCTTTGATTCCCAGAGTCATCATAATCCTATTGGGCAGGAGTGGTATTAAACCACTAAACATTACATGATAGTTGGCAAAATTATTTACCAATAATATTCATAGGCATGAAGCAAAACTATGATAGTTTATAACTTAATAAATGCAACAAAGATCCAAAAAAAAGTATTGCTCAATATCATTGCTATGTATTCCTTACAAACTATTTAAAAGATAATTTTAACAAGAAGTATATCAATAAACATCACATGATCACTCACTCCTCACTGACAAAAGCCACAAGCCAAAAACTAGTTTGGGGATATTGGATGAGTAGGCACTAGATGGGGATTTTATGCACAAGCCTTCTGGCATCCACTGATTACTCTGGCCTGCACTGAGTGGCAATGCTGTATTGAGAGTTTTGCCTGTTTTAAAAAGTATGTCAACAGTTCTTTTAAAAATAATGGACTGAATTTAAATTCAGGAAACTATTCTTTAATTATTCATATTTAAAAAGGTTTTTAAAGTAAACTAAAAACTCGTATTATTTTTTAAAGCAAATATTAGCTTATGACTCTCTTTTGAAAAGTGGTCTTTTAAAAACTAACAATTTTTTTAAGTGCAGGAAAAATATTAACTTACTTAACAAAATGCTCTCCCAACAAAAAAAATTGAGCACCATTAACTGATAATTATAAAAAACTCATAATGTTATAGAATAGTTTTTCACAAGATTAAGTATTCTCACCATTTTTATTTACTATATCCAACAATGGATCTTCCAGAATAAAATGCCTTGACCATACAAAGATCCTTTCCAAAAAGAGAATAAGGTTATGAAAAGTTTGATACCTTTTTTAAAAAACTGAAACCTCATATCTAATCTTGATGCAACAATATATTTAACCTTACATAAAAAACAATAAGAATTTTCAGAATGCTCTTTAGAAAAAACCTTGAACACAGACTCAATAGCTATGTGTTTTAAATCTAAAACAATACCTAGAAATAACCTACTTAAAAAGTTGGTTGTTACTACTAGGAATGTGATGTAAATACACCAAAAACTTTCTTAGCACTAGCATATTCTATTGCTAAATATAATGCCTGTATTTAGGAAGAAAATGCTGACTCAAGAAATATTTTCTATTCTTTCACATATTCCTATATATAAAAAAAAATATAATAAAACAGCTACCTAGCAGAATATGCAATATATATTATCTAACATACATCTCATATCAAAATCTCCATTCTGGTTAATCAACCAAAAAAAAAATGTTCAAACAATCAAAAATTTATCATATAAAAAATAAGACTTTTTACATGTTTCAAACAAATTTACTTTTGCAAATCAAACAATAAAGTCACCTAGATTTAACCATCATAAACATTATTGGAATCTCATCAACAGACTTTGAATTATATGTGGAATCTACAAGCCTCTGTGTCATCTGGTTGTAGACACATATAAGCAATGAACCTCATAGTTAATAAGTGTCCCATAATATGCATATAGTAGCAAAATTGAAGGAATTAATAAAGTGACTAAAGAATTTATTTCTGGATTGGAATCTTTGTAGATTCTTTTATAATGTTTGTGTGAAAAAAATGCTATATAAAAAAAACTAAATGTATAAATACTTTTTTTTATTTTTAAACATTACTATTTTTAAATATATAAAACATCAAGTTATAAAGATTAATTTTATTTTATTTTATTAATGTCTTTTATTTTGCCTTAAAAATATACATTTGATATTTAAAGTTACCAATAAAATGTAAACAAAAAATAATAACTTTTTTTATTTGTACTAAAATTTCATGTATTATCAGTAATTATAAGCAAATTTATGTTTATAATACATATAAAAAAAGCAAACATTTAAAAACAAGATGATACTAACAGTCAGAAGGACAATACTTCTTGTTGAGCATTAAATAATTCCTACAGACTTGAACTGATAACAAATATATATCTTAATATCCAAAAAAAAAATACTGCAAATGATTAGAAAATATTAATTACAATGGGTGACATAAAGGGTATTTCAATTTACTAATATAAATAAAGTTATAAAGTTAATAAATAATATTTTTAAAACTCTGCTATTTATATCTCCTTGAAATTTTAATAGCCATTAAAAATCATAAATTCCTTACAGCACAATATTTTATATTTAATTAGAAGGATTTGAACTCAGACTTTCAAGTTCCCTGCATCTATTCACTCCATCTTATACAACCAATAGACATAATCACATACATGTAAAAAAAATAAGTAATCTTCAATATACATATTTTGTGCTGAACCAGCACTCACCAGTTGGTCTAGATCATCATCTCCCACACATATATATAATCAATGTTCAATTTACATTAAGATAGTAAATCTTCAAACTTTAAAACGGACAGGCTTCAATCTTCTCCATCTTCCAACTCTTCAACCATCCATTTTATTGAAAATCTGATGATGGAACACTGTTGATGTCAAAATTACTGCTATACCTATATTGATCTAACACTCTGACCCCTCACATATAGAATCTTAATATGTCCAGTAAAATACACAGAAGAAGGATGGGCAGAAAATAGGCTGAATATGTAATATTTAAATACAAGTATACTGTCTATACTGAACTTAATGTAATTAGAAGAGAATTGAAGATTCCATCTTATACAACTGATACACATGACCACATACATGTGAAAAAATAATTGATCTCAAATATACATATTTTGTTCTGACTCAGCACTCATCACTTGGTCCAGATCATCATCTCTCACACATATTTATATAATCAGTGCTCAATTTATATTAAGATAACAAATCTTCAACTTTAATGGACAGGCTTCAATCTTCTCAACTTTTCAGTCATCAATATCATTAAAAATCTGATGATGGAACACTTTATATTTATAAATGAGGATTTGATCACACAAATGCTTCACAATATTCTGTTAATAAACACACTGTTAAACTAACTCTTGGTTTCATCACAATATAATCACAAAATGCTTATGCTGTCTGTATTCAAAGAAATTTCTGCACATTTCAAACAATTTAGTTTTTAAACTGGTTGTAAAATTATCATTCAAAGTTCCAATAAAATATTTCATAATACACTTTATTTTAATAATGTCATGATGATCAAGTACTCCATTCATTTTCTACATCCATGTCCACACATTTAATATTTTTCGTTTATTGTCAAACTGCATAATTATAGAATATCAAAAAAATTGTGTGATAGTTATATATAAATGAGTGATATACTCATATTTTCAATTACATTACATATTACAAGTTCAAAAAAGAGAATATATAAATCACAAAGTTCTTTATAAATTTTAAATAGTTAATGCACTCTTTAAGTTATATAGGCTCACTAAAGTACTTAGATTGCAGAGAGTCAGTTACTTTGGGATTCTAAATAATTGTACATGAATGTATTCTATATATATATGATTTCATATTATTATTATTTTCGGGATATTCCGTGTGGTAAAATACCTAAATAGCTGATGTTTCGATACAATAACAAGTATCCTCAAAGTGTTCCTCTTTCTCAAGTCATAGGAATGCGTGTGAGATTTAAAAGTTTTAAATTTTATTTTGTCTTCCAATAGCTTCTTCCAAATGTTGTTAATCTTCTTTAATTCACACTTTTCATTTATGCTCTTGGGCCTTTTAAAAATCTATATAGCTTCTCTTAGCAATCTCTGGACATATTGTTCAATTTTTGCTAGAATATTTGTTTTATCAAAATTGATATCATGATTAATTAATTTTATATGAGAATAAATAGCTGATGAATTGGATTTTTCTCTGACTGCCAAAATATATTCTTCATTTCTAATATTTATTCTATGATTAGTCTGTTCAATATATGTATGTAAACAGACCCTACATGGAATTTCATATACACCACGATACTCCAAAGAAATTTTGTCTTTAGGAAGTGGAAATATTCCATTAATTTTTTTAAAAGTAGTGTAAACTGTGTGAATATTATTATTCTTTAAAATGTTACCAATTTTATCAGTTATTCCTTTTATATATGGCAAAATTGTCTTAACTTCTGATGTATCAAAATCTTTTTACTTTTTATATGTATAAGTCCTATTAATAATGCTGTAATTAAAATCATTACGAAGAAGCATTTTTTTAGTAGTAGAAATATCCTGGAAAAAATGGCCATCATCAGAAAGTCTCTTACTTCAATCCAACAATGTCTTTGCCACTGAAAATAGTTGTGCAAGATGGTGATGAGAAGAAAAATGTAGATATCTCCAGTGTGTGTTAGTTTTTTATATATACCATGAGATAAAGAACCATCTTCCCTTCTTGCAATTAAAACATCTAAAAAAGGTAATTGGTTATTATTTTCTATTTCCATAGTAAATCTGATATTGTTTTTTAATTTTTTAAACTCTTTACACAACAATATCAGATTTACTATGGAAATAGAAAATAATAATCAATTACCTTTTTTAGATGTTTCAATTGAAAGAAGGGAAGATGGTTCTTTATCTCATGGTACATATAAAAAACCAACACACACTGGGACATATCTACATTTTTCTTCTCATCACCATCCTGCACAACTATTTTCAGTGGCAAAGACATTGTTGGACAGAACTAAGAGACTTTCTGATGATAGCTATTTTCTCCAGGATATTTCTGCTACTAAAAAAAATGCTTCTTGATAATGGTTTTAATTACAGCATTATTAATAGGACTTATACATATAAAAAGAAAAAAAGATTTTGATACATCAGAAATTAAGACAATTTTGCCATATATAAAAGGAGTAACTGATAAAATTGGTAACACTTTAAAGAATAATAATATTCACACAGTTTACACTATTAAAAAAAATAATGAAATATTTCCAGTCCTAAAATTCTTTGTAGTCTCGTGGTGTATATGAAATTCCATGTAGGCAGTGATGATATCCAACCGGTTCGCACCAGTTCGCGCGAACCGGTTCTTAAAATTAAAAAAATTAGCGAATCGGTAGTTAAATTATCCGAAAATAAATTTTATTATTCTCCTAAAAAAGAGTTGAATTAACAAATTACTTAATTATTTCCAACAATAATCTAGAACATTATTTGTATTTTTTGTTGTTGTTATATCTAATGTAGCAATAATTCTTTTTGAACAGATTGGGCTCAAAATGCTTTCCCCAAAATAATTCAACTATACGATATTGCACTTGGAACGTGTGATATGAGCGCGATGAAATTTGAGTGATTAAGAATTATTCTGCAAGAAATAATTCACAACAGTTTTGTTTTAAGTAATTAAATCCACTATTTATCGCAATTCAAATTAGTTTCTTTACAAATATACAAATAAAAAGTGTTATTTTATTAGTGATAAAGGAACCCATATTTAATTTTTACACAAAGTAAGTAAGAAATTAATTTAACATTTAACAGAGGCGTTTACATTTAACAGAGGCGTTATTAAAATTAAAAATTAGAAATAAATTCGGCACAAATGTATTTATGTATTGCCATAATTTTTTTAATGAAATTTATTCTTGCTGAAATTATTTTACTTTAAAGATAAAATAACTTCATTCAAAAGGACCTATCATTGCGAAAACAAACAATAACATAAAACCATTGTTCAAATGATTTTGTTATGCCGACGTTGTTTTAAATATTTATTTAACTTTTTTTTAAATTTAAATTCTTTATTTCTTCACTTACATATTCATCATGCAAGATTTGTTTTCATTTGATTAGTAAATTTAATGGATGATCAGCTGTAGTAAGTTTATAGTACATTATTTTCATTTAGTTTGCTATATCTGATGTAACAGTGTGACTTTTTTTAAGAATAACTTGGAAAGATGATATATATAACAATAACTTTGGTTCATCAAGTGGCATGACTCGTTTTCAAATTTTTTTTTTCTTTTTCTTTTTTTAATTTTAATATTTTATTTCAGTTTTATGATTTGTTACAACTCATTTGTATTAAAAATCAATTAATTAGATGGTTTTTTTTTCTAAGGTGAATGTAATACGAGAATATAATAAAAATAAACCCTTCACAAGAAATGAAACAAAAATGTCAAACAATATCAGATTCCTTCATAAAAGATCCAAAAACTGATACAGAATCGAAAACGATAGTAAAGGATGATATTTTGAATCAAGTTTTGTTTTCTGTTTCTTCTGATGCAACAGAAAATAATGTTGACAACACAAATAAGCTGTCCAGTTCCAAAAGTACAAAAGATGCATATAAAATAAATGTAGATAGTGACCTTCCTGGCTGCTGGAATATGAAATAAACCAATGAATTCAAAGAAAAATATTGTTGTTTACTTATTATTGGAAAAAAACTTGAGTGTGATAGCTATATCAAAATCGAGTCAATAAAAGTGAGGCAGCTCATGTGTCAAAAGAATGGAGAAGTAATATTGTTCCAAGTGGAAAAAATAAAATGGTTCAACAAGCCTCTCTTCAAAAAAAAATAAAAGAACACTTTTCATCAAAAGCACACCAGATATGTGTGATGCAATTGAAAGAAAGTGCAAAAAATGCAATATTTTCAGTACGGTTTGAGTGCACTTTAGCAAAACGAAACTAACCATTTTCTGATATTGAACATTTGATAGAATTATAAAAAAAAGAATGGATTAGATATGGGAGTGGGACTTCATTCTCAATTCCTGACTGTCAAAATTGTCGAGCACATTGAAAAATACATTAAAAAGAAAGTGTTTAGAAAAATAATAGATCAGAATTTAAAGTTATGTTTATAATTAATGAGGCATCAACAATATCATGCAAACCAGTCCTTATCATTTTTATTAAGGTTAAAGATGCAGATTTCTCACCAACAATTTTTGTAGATTTAGTGGAATTACAAAACAAAGACGTTGAAACCATTTACACTGCTCTACTACAAAGTCTGCAATCAGTAGGATTTGATAATCCATATCTGAAGAATAATTTGATTGGATTTTGTTCAGATGGAGTAATTGTGATCCTAGGGGGGTGGTCAGAAGTGAATGTTAAAATAAAAAAACCACTAACCTGAGATTATTATTTGGCATTGTTTGAGTCATCACCTTCAGCTTGTGCTGGAGGATTTTATCAAAGACATAAAGCAAATGAATCACTTTACAGCATTTATTAATGAAATATGTAAAATCTTCCATCAGTCTAATAAAAACCAAATGACATTGAATAAAATTTCAACCAATTTGGGAATTGGAAATTCTAAAAATTGTAGAGTTTTTGACCCAAGATGGATAGCATGCCATCAAAGAACAGCAGTTGCAACATGGTGAGCCTATCCAGCAGTATATGATTATTTTTCTACTAATAAAACATTTTCTGGAATGGCTAAACATCTTGCCAACAAATATTTTATGAGATCTAGCTTTAAGAATTGATATTTTAGAAGAAATTGCTTTGTTGGCTGATGCTATTCAAGGAAAAAGTGTAAATATATTGCATGCTGAGCAATTGATTAAGAAAACAATTAAAGCATTTGAATATCTCAGAGAGAAGAGTGGTAGTTATGAAAAAATAATAAATGAAACTATCTCTTCTAAGGAATTCCTGCATATTAATTTTGTTGAAGACAATAAATGAGTGAGATTTTCCCAACAAAAATTACTGAATGTAGTGATAGCAAATATGGAATTAAGATTAATGGATTGTAATAGCATAAGTAATAATATTCAAGATAGAAATCATAAAATCCACCAATTAGTTAAAATTGTGTACCCAGATGCTTGGAATCTGGAAAAAGCTGTAGTTCTCTGGAAAGAATTTGAAGAGAAATTATCAGATTTTTTACAAAGCATTTCACCATGAGATTTCAGTTAATGATTTCTGTGATTATGTTGAAAATGTTTTAAGAAATCACCAGCAACATGTTGTACATGAAACTATCCAAAGAGCTAAAAATATAATTAAAACCAATGCTGAATGAAGGTTTTCTGTGGTGAACACAATTTATTCAGATAAAAGAAATCACCTTGAAGTGAAAAATGTGGCAAATTCTTCTAGTAATAAATTGGATAGGTCTTCCATTAGATCACTGGGATTGCAGTGACTCAGTTCAAGTTTGGCTAAAAAATCAAAATGCTATAGTCAAAAAGCATCATCAACCAATAAAGAGACATATGATGTGACTAGAATGTCAATATGGAAATATCTTGCCAAATAAATAAGTTTTTTTTCCAATTATAAAAAGGGTTTAATTCACTTTTAATTCCATAAGTGAGATTGCAAAGTACATCATAGTGCGCACGTGCACTGCAGCACTTTTTTGTGTAGGGAGGGGGGGAGGGTCATGCAAAATTTCTGAGAAGTCGCCAAAAATTTTTAGGTATGAAACCAAGAAGTGATTTGCTTCCATGCTTAGAAAAAATAAAAATAAACAGAATATGTTCTTAAATACAACCTACTTTTAGAGAACCGGTTCTTGGAAATTTGGGATATCATCATTGCAAGTAGGGTATGTTCACATACATATATTGAACAGAATAATAGTAGAATAAATATTAGAAAGGAAGAACACCATTTTGGCAGTCAGAGAAAAATCCAATTCTTCAGCTATTTACTCTCATACAAGATTAACTAATCATGATATCAATTTCGATAAAACAAATATTCTAGCAAAAATTGAACAATATGATCAGAGATTGCTAAGAGGAGCTATAGAGATTTTTAAAAGGCCAAAGAGCATAAATGAAAGATGTGAATTAAAGAAGATTAACAACATTTAGAAGAAGCTATTGGAAGACAAAATAAAATTTAAAACTTCTCAACCATTAGAATTTAAGTATGAGGAAAAACAAAAAGATAAAAACGATTTTAAATCTCACATGCATTCCTATGATTTGAGAAAGAGAACACTTTGAGGAAGGTACTTGTTATTGTACCGAACGTCAGCTATTTTACCACATGGAATATCCCAAAAATAATAATAATATGAAATCATCATTTATCCATGAAAATATTAGAATTAATATATATATATGTTGGTCAAACAATATTAAGTGAATAAAGTTAGGAATATAGAAATTCTAAAAGAAATAAAAAAGAAAAAAAGCTATGAATTATTTATCCAATGTGGTGTAAGCCTGGCTAATACTTTTAAAGGTAATCAACTACAAAAGAATTCATAACTAGCATTAAAAAATTCTTACTTAAAACAACATGTTAAAAATGGAGCTAGCTCAAAAATATAATGAAAATTGTAATGACTAAACAGTATTTAGTATAGCTAAAAGTTCACTTTGTTGCATAATTATTATAGATAAAATTTAAAACTTGTTTGTAGTTTTACATAAAGAGTTAAGTACTGTATGTATACAAAAAAAAAAAAATTGAAATAATAGAGGTAAATTTATTGTAAGCTTTTAAATTAGTAATTGAAAGAAAATAAAAAGTATAAATTTAGCTTAAAAAATAGATAATATAAAAATAAAAAAACCATTAAAAAAATTAATAGAAAAGACTGAACTCTGTATTTTAAATTTTTTATCAAAAATAAGATAGTGGGTGGAAATCTACAAAAAGTGGAAAGAAGGCATGGAGAGGTTAATTAAAGAAAAACAAAAATGATCTTAAAAAACAGTGAGAAATATTTAAAAAGTATAGATTGGCACAAAAATAAGTATAGAATAAAATGTGACATCCATCAGTCAATTGATACTGCTGAAAATATATATATAGCAGCAATGAGAATTCAGGAACAACTAAGTCATAGTGTTTTCCCAAACACTGCAATGGCCAATTTTCCATAAACTTATAAAAACATTAATTATGTTTATACTTTTTTTATTCAATCAAGCAATTGATGACTGCTCACACTCACATTATGAAATTAATCAGGGATACCATTTCAAGTTCAGATCAGTATATATACTGGGTACTAGGGGTTGAAAAAAAATTATTTTATGTGGCAATTTGAACAATCAAAGAAAGATTTTAATTTCCATACATTAAAAATAACTTTTCCTTTTAATTAATTCAAAATATATTTTATGAAGAAAAGGTGACTCATATATAAACTATCTAATTAATGTCTCTATAAAACAGCAGTTATTATTTGAGAGTTATGTCAGATCTCCAAAACTATATATATCTGTAGTTAAAGTTGGGGAGGGGATTCAACAGAATATTATTCCTAAAAAAATTAATGAGGTTAGTTCATTTTTCATTATATCTTAGCAACAACATGCTTGAATGAATAGTTAAAATGTTTATAATTATTCAGAGTAATAATTAAATTTTTAACAACACATATATAAAAAAATGCATATTATTTTCATTTAGAAATTAATAATCATAATTAAATTTAATAAATTAACGATATAAATCTGTCTGGTGTATACATACAATAATTTAATAGATGGCACTGAAAATGTTACCATGGCCTAACATAATGCTTATAAAAATAGTCATTAAGGCATACAATCTATTTAAAAATTTTAAAAAAATCTTGGACAGAGTTAAATAATCATAGACTTAATTGCTCAAAGATCAAGTGGAGTTTGATAAGTTTGAACATAATATTTCTATTCAATTGATTACATTGATTTTTTTAAAAAATTTATTCAACTAAGAACTGTTTCAGTTTCTTAAATGTACCAATCTACCATCATACTAAACAGCATAGGAATCAATATATAGATAAGGCACATTCAGAAAAATGATTTAAAATATCAAAACTTTTTATGTAAGCTAGTAAAAATTTAAACTTGATATTTCATTTCTTATAGTTATTTTTCAGTAAATTATGAGAACATAGTGAGTATAAGCTACAAACTAAGTAAAAGAAAAAAAAAAGACAACTATGAATATTGAACAAGATCTAATCTGTCATAAAATGATATGGAGAATATTGGTCATTAAATTTAATACAAACATAAGTTCAAGTATATGTATATATATTTATTTATTTTTGATGCAATTTCATTTCTTTACATCAATACTACATATATGATTGTTCACCAAACTAAGATTTTAATCTCATTATTTAAGATTACTTATCTTTCATTTTATAAAAATTAATCTAAAAGAATTTTCTCTATTCTAAAAGTTTTAATCTTACCCTTTCACCAATTCTTTTGATTACAATATATTTTAATAAGTCTCCATTAAAGGGTTTCATGTTGTGGTTAGTGCAAATGCCATCAAGATTCAAATTAAACAAAGTCTTAAATTTTTTTCAAGCAGTAGTGATTTTTCTAATTAACTTTATTATTATTTAAATATTAGGTTCATAACCAACCCAGACAATTTTTTTTATTACTGGTTCATAAATAGATATCTAGATAGCTGAAGGTATTAAGCTTTGGTGATTTAAGTTGATCCTACGTACCGGTCAAAACATGTTTATCCATCTAACATGAGCTGGAACTCACAAAATGTACTTCAAACCCAGCCAAGCCTGAGATTTAGATCAGGGACCAACCTGGATTCAAACCCACTCTTTAAGCTCCAGATGAATAACATAATAGTGATGGCTCATGAGAATTAATTAGTTTCCTCCAAGAGGTATATGATCATATGATATAGCCATTTTTGCTCTTTTTTACTCCAAAATTTGTGTGTTTTGTTGTAATTATTTTTTAAAAAAAATTGCAATTAAAATTACCCCATGCAATACTCAAAATTATGCATCACAAATCAAATAATGATCAAGTACCAAAGTGACAAGTATAGCTAGCTGTTCCATATAACTTAGCCATATTGAAATCCTCTCCAATTTTTCTTATTTTGGGAGTCGAAGCAAAAAAAGTCTGCTCACTAATAAATAATTAATTGGATAAATAAATAAATAATCATTTTGTAATTACAATAGGCAGACAAAATTAACTAGAAAATTAATCTCTCAAGTCAGAAGGCATTCAGCACATTATTAAAGATGAGCCGAAGATATTTTCTACTAATGCTGGTCGCACTGCTAAATTAAGATTTATTGAAGATCCAGTTTCAGACGTAATTTTCAGAGCAAAAAATACAAAGCTGCAAAGAGAAAGAATATTTTTGAAATGTTAAACTTGCAGAGTATGAATTAAAGAAATATTGGTGATAAAAGTGGAATGGGTTGATAATATCTTGGAGATTAGTGCAATATGATAGGCTGTAAGACTTTAGATGAGAACACTTTGTCTATTATTATTCAAATTAGAGAAACAAAAAAAAAGGCATGATTTTAAAACTTAACACTGGCTACAACTGTAAAAATAATTGCCTGATTATTTGATTTTTCTATTCAATGTGATTATAATACAAATCCATATAGCATCAACTTAATCAAAGAAAGAAGAAATTGAGAAAGGTCTTATGAGTAGGTTCTGATAAATATTCATAAAACTTACAAAAAAATAAACAATAAATTATTAGATTTAAAAGTTGAAAATATAGAAATGAAAGTAAGAATAAAGTAATTTTTTATAAATTTAATGATCTTCTTATTGCTCATATATTTTTCAAACAATCAAAAGTCTGACTATAAATACTGATATCATCAGATGAAATTGATATGAATTAAACCATTCTTTGCAAATGGCAATAAAAAAAAATATTTTTAATAATCAAAGCATGGTCAGGAATGAACTGTGAAGTAATCATAAATTACTTATGCATGAACTTCAAGTGAAGCTTAAACAACCTAATTTTGTCTAGTAATTAACTTTAAAAAACTTAGTAAACATACCACTATTTTTAAAATGGCATTTGAAATTGATTTGAGCTTTTGGATGCAAGAAAGAATGAATCAAATGAACTGAATATGGAAAGAAAAAAAAAGCAGAATAATTAGAACAATCAAAATGAATGTCAAAAAATAGAGACATTTGTAGAGGAAAAGAGCAAAAAAAAAAAAAAATGATGACATTTTAATACAATTGAATAACAAATTCAAAAAAGCAGCCAACAAAAACAAGAAACAAAAAGTCAGAAAATAAAATCAAGATGGGAAAAAAAAAAGCAACCTTTTAAAATACCTGTGGGATCAAAAGAAAGTTACAGCTCCCAATGAATAGATTATAATTGAAGCAACAATAATCAAATAAAACTTAGAATAATATATTTTTGTTAGGATCAGATTAGTCTCAACATCACTGCCAAAAAAAAAAAGAAAAGAAAGATCACGGATACTGAGATCACTGCATTAGAAATTTTACAAAAAAAATGTTCGTAAAGATACTACAAAATTATTTACCAAATAATCTAGAAAGAATATGACGCCATTGGAAGAAATCAATCTATATATATAAAGAAAATAATGTCATCAGGGTATGTAAACAATTGTTTGATATTTCTTACATCTCATGCGAATAAAATTATGCTGAAAATTAATCATTAATTAGAAGAGGATCGCTAGCTATACAAGCTGAGTTTAGAAAAAAATAAAGGAATAAAAGACATTATTGACGATATCCAATAAATAATCAAAAAGACTAGTAAATACCAGAGTGGAATCAACATATAGTTTATTACTCACAAATCTTTTGATTGAAGTGATTATGCTAAACCACGAAATATTTTTTTGGGAATTGAGCATATGAAAACATCTTATAATTCCTAAGGAAAATATGTATAAGAGACTAAAAGATACTTATTTGTTAAACCAGACAGAACTGAAACAGTTTTTTTATTACTAAAAAAATTAAATAAAATGTCACATCTCATTCGACCTTTCAACTATATATATATAAACATGCAAAGACAAAGGTGTATTGAGTAAATATGAATGTAGGTTCATGGTTGGGGAAAAAAGAAATCAGCCTTAGATATAATGATGATCTCAGACTTATAGTCAAAAATAAAAAGATACAAAACAAAATTTGCTAGAAAAATTGAAGAAACAAATAAAAAGTTGTATTATAACTTTATGTGAAAAAGATAAACTTTATAATAAAAGACATAATAATAATTCTTAAATTGATCATGTTTATACATCATTGACAGTTGTGCATATTTAGATTATTCATCAACAATAAATGATCCAGCAGTTATAATTTTAATTACAGGATCAGAATTATTCAAATTGTATTTTCTGCAATTTCCTATAAATGTGGAAGATAGATAGAAGATATAAAATAATAATATAAGAAATACTAACATCCTTAATTATACAATTAGGCTGACAAAGATTTTGAGAATATCCATAAAATACAAGATGATAAAAGTGGACAGTTGATCAAATTATATCTGAATTTTCACTTGAAGCACAAATGATTAAGTTAAAATAGTCTTATTTTGATTTGTGAGGCAGACAATTTTCAGATTCAATAATAAATCTTCCTGATCTTATAAATCCAAACTCTGATGAAAATTTAAATAATATTAATTTTACTATCTAAAGTTAATAGATTCAAATATTTTTTATAAATGATTTAAATTTAATTTATTAGTAATAATATAATATATATTTAACCCACTGAAGAAGAAGCTGTCAGTAGTAACAAAAACAATTAAATTAAATTAATCTAGGCCTAGTACTTTCCGAGGTTTTTCACCTCATATTCATGGCCAAAATAGATTATAAATCATTGCTGTAATAATATAATAAATTAAAATACAGAATATGCTTATATATATAACTTTTTTTATATATAGCCAGTAACTAAAAAAATAAATCAAAACAATATTTTATAATTTAGTTCAAATCATAGAAGTTTTTGAATTAATGATGTTACGATTAATCTATCAAAACTATGAGATAATCTAATTCATAAGAAAAGCTTATACTACTTATTATATTTGATGGGTGAGAAAATAAAAAGACTATAATTGGAAGTATGATTTTTATCATCACAATAATGAATATGAAAAGTCTAACTACAAGGCAAATTTTTCTGAAGAAAGCCAATCACGTGATCGCCAGGAATCGACACTGACTTGATAGAATCTAATACTTAAAAAATCCAATTACAAATATATATATAAAAAAAAAAATAGGTAAACTGAATTCCACACCTTCATCAGGCAATCCTTATTGAATTTGAGACTGAAAGGAAGATAATTTCAAAATTACCAAGTAAAAGTGACTATGAAAGCACTTATTACAAAAGGGCTTTATATGAAGATTTCAATCTACATCATAAAAGATACTGAAATTCCTTTTTTGATTAGTATAAAATCCAGTTAACATGATGGCTCCCAATATTTCTTATTTTATATAAATAAAATTGTTTGTTTGAAATTAATGCTTTATTAAACTATACTTCATTATCATCTAGTAGTTCATTATGAAAAGAATTATAAACAAATTTAAATATGATTTCCAGTAGACTATATTAAAAATTAATTATTTTAATTAAGGGAATCTTTCAAAGATTTTAAATAATTATATGTCAGAATAGCATTTTGCTGTTAGTAAAACTTATGATACTTTTGATATTTATCTATCGGAAAATATATATTTTTGTAGATAATATAAATAGTAATAATAATACATGACAGAGAGAAAAAAAAATACAGATAGGATCATTAAAAACGCTTGAATGATTAATAATAATAAAGTAGAAAGAAAAGATATTAACAAATCATTAGAAATATTAAGAGATGAATATTATAAAGATAAATAAACGCTGAGTGGCAGAGAAATACCACAAAAATATATATATAATTTAAAAATACAAAATCAATTATGAAAGATAATAATTAAAAAATGATAAAGTACCAGATTTCCAAATGTTGTAGATAAAAGGAGGGAGGAAAATATGCTTAATAAATTTAAATGTATACACTTCCTCGTGATGCTATTTCACATGATGTCAATAAAATTATTAATAAATATACATTTATTTACTTTTAAAAAAAATAATAATAACAATAAAGAAATATAAAACATATCTGAAAATTAAAAATATTTTCGTTTTTTCATAAACTTACATAAATGAAAATACTTTTAATAATCCAAACAGTGCAATAGTCATTTTGCTCTATATCATTTAACTATGAATTTCACCAACAACATTAATGACCTCTTTACCCTACAAGAATGCTGGGAATTAAAAACTGGATTAAGTAATTAATCAGAGGAAAACCGTCTTGTGAACAAATCATATGATTTAACATTTTCTTCCTTTAAAGAAAACTACTTAAGTCAAGCAAGTTTACTTTATATTTTTATCTCATAAAAATCATACATAGTACAATATATTTGTGTTGGATATATTATTATAACACATAAATATATTTTTAAAAAATGTGTAACTTGTTAATTCATTTTACAAATAACTTTTAGTTATTGTTAAGACAACAAACAACACATTTAACACAATCATGAGGGATTAAATTCATTAATTAAATTCATAGCATATTTAGTCTATTAATAATGGATTAAATTCATTGTTTAGCTTTGTGAAAAGTGACAGTTTTAAGATTTAGGTATTTATAAAAATTTAGACATCGCCTTGATTTTTTTTTTTTTCATTTTGGAGTATTAATTTGTATCTTAATATTATGCAAATCTTTTTACAAAACAGCTTGCTTTAATTTTTCCCAAGTCTAGACAAGAAGAGAAAAGTTTTAAAATGTCTCTGAAAAAGGCTTCAAACAAACAACAACAAAAAAAAGGACAAATATTTAAAAGTAAACTCAATTTATTAAATCAACTTGGTGGGTAAGAATAATATATATAAGAATAAGATTTGAACAACATGATGTTGACTTTACATATATACAAATTAAAGTGTGTTTACTATTTTTAATTAAATATACTATAACTTTTTTAATTAGAAATAAATTAATACTATGGCTAGATTGCTTTTTATTTGATTTTGGAAAAAAGTTATGCTTTTTTAACCAAATTATATCATTATTTAATAATATGATGATGTAACTGGTAAAGGTTACAGATGATGTTGTAACTGGTGAATGTTACCATTAAGTATTTAATTACAAACATTACTAGTGAATATTTAAAGTAAGTACTGAATCAGAATGCTGCTGGAAATTAAATGCCTGTTGGATTGTTAATCAAACTTGAAAATGATAATCAGTATTGTCTTATCTGACTTTGTCTTCTGAAGTGGACTAGTCCAGATTCCTTGCTTATCTGATTGGATTGAACACTCATTGCCCTAAACAATATGTAAACATGTCGACAAATCAATATATAAACTTGGCCAAAGGGTAAACACAAGTATGGCCAATGTCTAAATATATGTATAAAATCCTACCATTGGTTAGGCTTTATGAATCTGATTGCTTCCAGTAAGGTAAGGGATCTGGCAATTAATAGTCAGCCTTTTTGGAGGCAAGCTAGAGAACATCTGTTTACCTATATGACTGAATGTGCACTCCATTGAAACCACTTCCAACAATGAAGGTGTTTCTACTACATTCACTACTGATACATCTATGCAATGAGGCAAGTCCTGAAGGACTGGAAGCTGCTATGACTATGGCAGACTCGAGGCAAGCTGTCTAGTATAGCCGGAAGAGTCATTTAACAAACTCAATGCAAGCTGTCCAGTATAGCTGGAAGAGTTGACTAGAACTCATAAGACAAGCTAATATGTACAGCTGGAAATGAGTCCAGTCATTTAGCACAACCAGCTCATTATTGACTAAGTTATACGTCAAATTGTATCTATAGATTGAATAGTATGTATGTATATTTTTTCTAATAAATTATACATATTAAATAGTGAGTGTTTATATTTTTATTGATATTATTGTTGGTTTGAGTTTGAACCCTACAATTCAGCCAAACACAAGATATTTTTTAGGGGCTAGAATTGTAAATATGATACATTTAGCATTGTAGTGGAATTTTATAATGAAGAATAAAAAGACAGATTTTAAAAAAAAATCAAAACACTACTTAAATTTCCACTAATCAAATTAAATCCAGGTCGAGAAAATATTGTTAATAGAATAATAAAAAACACATATTTAAATTATAATATTATCGACTTCAAAAAAACCTAATGCAGTCTTTCAGAGAAGTGATCAGGTTTCAAAACATGTATTTAAAAAACACTCTAATATACTGATTTTAAGTAATAGCTACCAATTTAAAGTACATTTAAATAAAAAAAACATAGGCCCAAATGATATTCCAAAGCTTATAACCAAGAAATGACTCTTCTTTTAATAATTTATGGAATAAATCCACAATGCTTTAATTGTAAACAAAGAGGACACATAATCAGTGAGTGCCCAAAACTAAAATGCCAACACTGTAAGCTGAGAGCAACACTGAGTCATCAATGTAAGTGTTTCAACACAGAGAAATAGACAACACACAACATGAGATAGATGTGTTAGTCCAGGAAAAACAAAAATTCAAATAAATGAGCAAGTGGATACAACACAATACACACAAAATGAATAAACAAAAATTTCCCAAAAGCACATAGAAGTAATGGAAACAAATGTACATATTCATCCATCATAGCTAATCATCAATAAAACCTCGGAGGATATATTAAATACATTAATATCGACTCACGTAAACCCAGATGCCCTTAACTCCAAAAACATAATAGGAAACCTGACTTAGAAAAATCTGAATCACCCCCATTTGATGACAACAACAAAAAAGTTAAAACAATTCTAAAGGATCCCCCAGACCCTAATACAGAAACTACAATGGATGAAGAGGCTGATATAATGGAAAAGGTAAGTGTAACCTGTTTAAAATATAATAGTCTTAATACTGAAAAGTAGTGCATAGGGTGGACTTGATAAACAGATAATAAGAGAATGAAGTCAGATTAATTTATCAAGAAAACAAGTATAATAAATTCATGCAATAAATAAAAACAAACATGAGGATAAAAATAGGTTCTTTAAATGTTCGAGGATTAAACTCGCTAAAAAAAAATATGAATTTAAAAAATGGATGAATACTATCCAGCCACAAGTAATAGGATTAAGTGAAAAGAAAATATATAATAGATCACAAATAGATCCATCAACATATCTTAATAGTCATGGATATACCACTTTCTTCAAAGCAGCCTTTTCACCCTCAGCAGGAATGGGAATTGTAATTAGTAAAAACTATCAATTTAGATCATTTAAAATTATATATATTGTAACCATTCGATTGTTGTCCCAACTACATAATATCACCAAAACATAAGTGCGCTAAGAATTGTAACCTCGATCACCGATCAATTCCCGCTGCACATTGTCAGCTATTAAGAGCTGTAGCCACAAGCATATCATGCTATCTATATTATGCACCAAAGACCACAACCAACATCTGGAGCAACTTACCACAGACCAAACCAATGATATAACATAAACTTTTTATGATTTAATTTGATCGCAGCCAGGGTGTACCGCGAAGACCTATCATAGTAGTATGATAAAATACATTAAACAAATTATAAGTATGTAATGTTATTATCTTTCAAACCTTAATTTGCGATTTTCATTGTATGAGACCCGATGGCCGACCATGTACAAGATGGCATAATTTGTGGAACTACATAAGATTATGAAATTTTAAACCATCTATATGATTTTTTAATACAAATGCTAGTCCAGGTAAAGCTTTGCAATAAATAAACATAAATACTTGGGTTCTTTTTTTTTATAGTTTACTATATCACTGAGACTCTTATTATACTGACAAATGACAATTTAAAAACGTTAAGTAAATATATTCAATCATGTCATTATCTGGTAAATCTGTTTACAGGTTTAATAATCAATTTATATTGTATACTAGAATCAACTACGCAAAGCTAAAATGATGGAAAAGGTAAATGGGATTTTATTGTACCTTACACATCATAAACTACCAAAGACTAAAAGCATCCAAATGTTTTCTCAAAATATCACTAAACTCTTATATCATGTTGATGATAGTATGTACTTCAATGTATGCTCTATCCAAGGTTTATGATTTCTGATTTTACAAATGACAAATAGCAACGGCACAGTAAGTTTAATTATAAATCAACGTTTATTTACAAATTTATGAATAATAAGTAATTAATTCTAATGTTATAATTAAAGACATAAATAAACAAATAAAATAAATAAATTATAATTCCATCGACTTTCTTCAATAACATATCATAGGTACGGTTTTTAAAAACCTAATCATACCTTATATTTCAATTTGATATAATGAATGTATTGAGGAAATTATACTAAATTCAACATCAACTCATGAAACATCTAATGTCATTTCCAGATTCAATAAATCTATACCGTAAACTTATAATAATATAATAAATAATATTATATCTGTAGGATTTAGCTATAATGCAATCATTAAATAAAGTGAAAATTTAAACTTATATTCAGATAAATAATAATCAACCAACAGTTAATTATTATGAGGTAACTTGAATAGAATGTCCTGCTACAATTTAATAATCTAACTTATAAATTATACTTACAAATGGAAGAAGATGATTTAGCAGAATAACTAAAATACTTTGCCCAACTTATATCTATGAAGTAAAACCATATTCCTGTGGATGCATTCATCTACACATAGGAATTAAATAACACTAAACGCTTTGTGGATTTATACACCATCATAAAGTAATAAGTATAATTACACAATTCCGCGGATTAACCACCAGCACAGGAATGAGTGTAAAATACAAAAAATGGCAATTAAGTAATCTGCGGATTAACCACCAGCACAGATTAATGCCTTTTAACATTATAAAACAACATTACTATTTACTTCACATTAGAGTGCAAAATCATCCTCCTCAGTTATTCTGACCATTCAGAAAACACTAACATTTTAGCAAATGTGGGTTCTTGCATAATAAAATGTTACGCTAATCAGGACAACTAATGTACTAACTTATCTTGCTTAAGATAAAACATATGTAATATAATATAAGTAATATTAGTATAGGAATAGAAATCTGGAAAGACTCACAAAATACCTCATAAAAATTGATACATCTCATAAATTCATTTAGTACTTTTCAAGCTTTTTCGCAAGCGCTATTCTCTTGAATAAGTATTCTATTCAACCCTATTAATTTAAACTTAATAAAATATAACTTATGAACTTCACATGCAAGTTCATCTAACGATAAAATTAAAGTAATGCATTATTCATCAAATACATAAAATCTAACAGGTGTGTGTATGATATAAATTAAAGGTATAGCATATTATAGTTCAATACATGAATTCTAGCAGGTGTGTGTATCACAAATTAAATTGTATAGCATTTTATAACTACAAATATGATCCGTGAAATCCATGTACGATGTGTCGAACAATAAATATACGAAGTAATAGCTACAATTATAGTTGAATTCCATACATGTAATTTTATCCATTTGTATTAGTTATTATAAGCACTATTAGATTAATGATTTTACGTGGCTCCATAAACATGAAACAATTCCAAAACATGACACGCAGAGTTTAAATGAAAATGTTTTTTCATAAGTTATTAATTTCTACATTTCTCTATTAAAACTGTTCCAAGTTTATCACATCCATGCTAATATTTATTTATCCACGCTTAAATCTAGGAATACTAATTATAGCAATTAATTTAATCATTCCAAACTGACGATAAAATTAGAAAATAGAGATCTGATTAATTATTTGAAGACTGTTTTTATTATCCAAATGGTAAACAAATTAACTAGCAAATATATTACTGGCATTGCAAAGTTAAATATCAATCAATACTATATTTTTTATTAAAATTATAAACGGAAATATTAAACTATGTTAATAACTTTAACATTTTACTTTAATTTAAACTTCTTCTTTTTTAAAAAGCAAATTTTCATATTTATAAAACTTCTGTAATTAAAATACTTATTTAATTTTTCCAAATTGTAGAATAATAAATATTTTAAAACATACCAAAATCTTGCAATTAATTCTGCTTTTAAACTGGAAAGCTCCGACATATTTCAAATGTAATATTGGAAAATTATTACTGGCGATTTGATCCACCTGGCTAGCCGACTTGAACAGACTTTTAAATTTAGCAATTCATCTTATTATTAAATACCACTATGTTATTTTTACGTTTATAGAAAACTTTGTGGTAATCCGTTTACTTGTTAACTATTTTAAAATAAGCTTATCATATTTACACCATTTGCCTTTTACCATTTTCTTTTCTTTCTCCCCCCAAAAGCAACACTATCAGACGATCTTTTTTTTTAATTCGCGCTCCTTTCTTTTTTACATTGAAACGCATACGTAATTACTGTATTTATTTTTAATAATTAAATTTAGTTGAACAAATGGTTTTTTTTAATTCAATGGAAATAATTTTTAAGACCATTTTAAACAAATAAAAATTATTATTATTTTTAATAATATTTTACCAAATTTAATGTGTTGTCAAAATTTTTAAAAAGTTAAACATTTTGATATGAATTAGTATATGGAAAGAAGCAATTTAAATTTATTAAAATAATATAGACAACAAGTAAGGCAAAATATTACCCATTCTCTCTAATAAATTATTTTGAATATGAGAGAGTAATCTGTTCAAAGTGCAAATCAAGCCAATCAAATCACCAAAAGAAGACAGAGAAATTTTTATACCAGTTACATCAATTATTATATTTTATACTAAAATATATGGTTACAGTTTACACCCCCCTATGGAAAAAAATTATCTTTCTTCAGAATTCCATTTCATCAAATTCTACTAAGGTACATCATAAGTCACTATTTTTATTATCCTATCTATAATTTATCATCAATCTGAATATGGTATAACATTTACACGATATAAATTCCCCTAATTTATTGAAGGTACAGGTTTCAAACTACGTGCATTGTAGGTGCCTCGGATTCCTTCAAGGGTTGAGAGCATAAATGCATTCTCTCCCACCTGGCTTTCAATCATGAAAGGTCCATTATATAAGCTTAAAAATTTTCTAAATTCGTTTTTCTTTAAGTTGCTAACATGAGGCCTCTTCTAGTTTAATGTATTACTTTTAACATTCGTCTTAATACCCTTTGTGTGAGGTGGTTTAATTCCACTAATAGAAGGTTGATCTCTATCTTGGGTCTTATTAATTAGACTAGGTTGACCATTAACTCTATGATAAAAATTTGGTCGTTTATAACTACGACTCCTACTCTGGTATCTTTTATCACGATAAGGACTTCTTATGGGAGCAACATTAACATTAGCAATGGAACAGTTATGAGAAGCTCTAGCATCCTTTCCACCTCTATATCTGTTTTCCAGGTCACATTCACTTGTCTCTAGTGCATCTAAGATCTCTGACACCTCATCAATTGTATACTTATCCGCAGCAATCAAAACTTGTTCAATCTGTCGAGGTAAGTTATGTCTTAAGATCCTGACTATATGATGCTCAGATAATGGAAAAGCAGTTAAAGTTTTAAGTTTGACCGCCTGTCCACGAAAAAATTGAGTATAGCTACCTTTATTAGCATTGTACTTTTCTCGAGTGATTTGATAACGCATGTTATCCTGACGATCTTCACCCCAGAAACTTGACATTATTAAATGTTTAAAATCTCCATATGTTTGAGGACAATCAAACAAAGACTGCCACCAATCTTTTGCAGCAGCATAAAGATGGTTGCTGGAGATAGCCAGTTTTTCTCTTTCTGAAAATGCACATAAAGTAAACAATTCCTCCAGATTTTGAAGAAATTCTAGAGGGTATTCCAAATACTCCCCTTTAAATGGCTTAATCTTTAGAAATTTAAGAGCTGTAGATCCACCCATAGACATATCTGTGTTCTTGACATCATTGGCCACAGATTCAATTCCTAATGGTTTTTGGAAAATGGGAGTTGTGCAGAGACCAGTAAAATTACCATCTGATACAACTACTTCTTTAACAGAGGTCTCTGTCCCATCCACATAACACTTGGTGTTTTGACCAATGAAATTATCATTTTTCTCTTGAGCCTTTTGAATTTCCAAGATTTTTAGCTGAAGATTTTCAATCTTTGCCTCTAGTTTCTGTCCTTCTTTAAACTCATTTGCCCATTCTTGACATTTATCCCTCACTTCCTTCCAACTCTTTCTGCATCATTTCTAAATCTCCACTAAATTTAGCATTAGTCTTTTTCAATTCTTTATTCTCTACTTTAGACCTATTGATAGTTTCCTCCAAAATCTTTTTAATGCTCCCTAATTCTGCTCTGCTCTCTGTTACAGATTCACTCATGGATTTAAATATGCCTTGTTCAAAAGTTGAATGACTCTCATTCATATTCTGAAGTTTAACTTCCATTTCAGTTTTAATTTTATCAATAGATTTAGCAGATTGAGACTCTACTTCTTGAACTTTATAGTTCATTTCACTAACTATTTCTGCCAACTGACTTCTTGAGTCTCCCATTGCCACATCAAGCACCTTCAGTTTAGTGTCCACCTTCTCCTTGTGGGTTATAAACTTATTTCCAATTTCTTCTATCTGAACTTCCAAGTGCTTTTTATAATCTAAGAAATTAGCTTTAATTTCTTCTAATTTAATATCGGACTCCCCTTTAGCTGCCTTACAACTATTTTCTAATGATTGAAATTTTTGATTAAATTCCTCCACTGTTTTTACCCTAGCAGCTTCTATTTTTTCTTTCACAAACTCCTGAACTTCAGCCATTTTATTCTCAAAACTATCTAATTTTTCAGACATCTCTTTTTGAGACTCTAACATCTCTTTTTGGGAAAGAGATTGTTCGTTCATTCCAATCTCTATGCGTTGAAGCATCAACATAAACCGTTGTTGGAAATCAAGATCAGGAACTGCTTGGGTTCTCTCAGGATAATTAATTTCTTCAGAATCACTCATTTTGAGTATTTTATAACAACTATTTCAATATTTTGTGAAACCAAATTTTTACTTTCCTAAAATATATACGTTTTAATAACAATAATCAATTAAAATCTTGTTCAAGCCGACCAACCACTAAATCATCACCACCAATAATCTATCCCAGATGGTATATATCACATTCACACTAAAATAATCTGAACCCCCACTATAAATATTTGCAGTATTATAACAACTACTTTATAAACCCTTGATAATTTCAACTTCTCCCAATTCAATCATAAATATTGGTATATCTTGGAATACGATTGCTATTGTCATCAGAAATCTATATAAGTAATTTGGAGAAATATATAGCAATAAAACATACAATATTTTATCACCATTATAGAGCATTTGTCACATGATAATATTCTTGTAATATGGGAAATTAAAATTGTAATCAACAATCATTAATTAATTTAGTTCACACATTACCATATTGTACTCTGCAACGATCAATTAATCAAGTCGCATGTTTATAAAGTGCTAAAAACTGTAATCGCACACTTATAATGATTGTATAACCTCAACATATCGGGCTGAACACGTTGTGGCGCCAAAAATTGTAACCGTTCGATTGTTGTCCCAACTACATAATATCACCAAAACATAAGTGCGCTAAGAATTGTAACCTCGATCACCGATCAATTCCCGCTGCACATTGTCAGCTATTAAGAGCTGTAGCCAAAAGCATATCATGCTATCTATATTATGCACCAAAGACCACAACCAACATCTGGAGCAACTTACCACAGACCAAACCAATGATATAACATAAACTTTTTATGATTTAATTTGATCGCAGCCAGGGTGTACCGCAAAGACCTATCATAGTAGTATGATAAAATACATTAAACAAATTATAAGTATGTAATGTTATTATCTTTCAAACCTTAATTTGCGATTTTCATTGTATGAGACCCGATGGCCGACCATGTACAAGATGGCATAATTTGTGGAACTACATAAGATTATGAAATTTTAAACCATCTATATGATTTTTTAATACAAATGCTAGTCCAGGTAATACTTGGGTTCTTTTTTTTTTATAGTTTACTATATCACCGAGACTCTTATTATACTGACAAATGACAATTTAAAAACGTTAAGTAAATATATTCAATCATGTCATTATCTGGTAAATCTGTTTACAGGTTTAATAATCAATTTATATTGTATACTAGAATCAACTACGCAAAGCTAAAATGATGGAAAAGGTAAATGGGATTTTATTGTACCTTACACATCATAAACTACCAAAGACTAAAAGCATCCAAATGTTTTCTCAAAATATCACTAAACTCTTATATCATGTTGACGATAGTATGTACTTCAATGTATGCTCTATCCAAGGTTTATGATTTCTGATTTTACGAATGACAAATAGCAACGGCACAGTAAGTTTAATTATAAATCAACGTTTATTTACAAATTTATGAATAATAAGTAATTAATTCTAATGTTATAATTAAAGACATAAATAAACAAATAAACTAAATAAATTATAATTCCATCGACTTTCTTCAATAACATATCATAGGTACGGTTTTTAAAAACCTAATCATACCTTATATTTCAATTTGATATAATGAATGTATTGAGGAAATTATACTAAATTCAACATCAACTCATGAAACATCTAATGTCATTTCCAGATTCAATAAATCTATACCGTAAACTTATAATAATATAATAAATAATATTATATCTGTAGGATTTAGCTATAATGCAATCATTAAATAAAGTGAAAATTTAAACTTATATTCAGGTAAATAATAATCAACCAACAGTTAATTATTATGAGGTAATTTGAATAGAATGTCCTGCTACAATTTAATAATCTAACTTATAAATTATACTTACAAACGGAAGAAGATGATTTAGCAGAATAACTAAAATACTTTGCCCAACTTATATCTATGAAGTAAAACCATATTCCTGTGGATGCATTCATCTACACATAGGAATTAAATAACACTAAACGCTTTGTGGATTTATACACCATCATAAAGTAATAAGTATAATTACACAATTCCGCGGATTAACCACCAGCACAGGAATGAGTGTAAAATACAAAAAATGGCAATTAAGAGCGTCGTGCGGATTAACCACCGGCACAGATTAATGCCTTTTAACATTATAAAACAACATTACTATTTACTTCACATTAAAGTGCAAAATCATCCTCCTCAGTTATTCTGACCATTCAGAAAACACTAACATTTTAGCAAATGTGGGTTCTTGCATAATAAAATGTTACGCTAATCAGGACAACTAATGTACTAACTTATCTTGCTTAAGATAAAACATATGTAATATAATATAAGTAATATTAGTATAGGAATAGAAATCTGGAAAGACTCACAAAATACCTCATAAAAATTGATACATCTCATAAATTCATTTAGTACTTTTCAAGCTTTTTCGCAAGCGCTATTCTCTTGAATAAGTATTCTATTCAACCCCTATTAATTTAAACTTAATAAAATATAACTTATGAACTTCACATGCAAGTTCATCTAACGATAAAATTAAAGTAATGCATTATTCATCAAATACATAAAATCTAACAGGTGTGTGTATGATATAAATTAAAGGTATAGCATATTATAGTTCAATACATGAATTCTAGCAGGTGTGTGTATCACAAATTAAATTGTATAGCATTTTATAACTACAAATATGATCCGTGAAATCCATGTACGATGTGTCGAACAATAAATATACGAAGTAATAGCTACAATTATAGTTGAATTCCATACATGTAATTTTATCCATTTGTATTAGTTATTATAAGCACTATTAGATTAATGATTTTACGTGGCTCCATAAACATGAAACAATTCCAAAACATGACACGCAGAGTTTAAATGAAAATGTTTTTTCATAAGTTATTAATTTCTACATTTCTCTATTAAAACTGTTCCAAGTTTATCACATCCATGCTAATATTTATTTATCCACGCTTAAATCTAGGAATACTAATTATAGCAATTAATTTAATCATTCCAAACTGACGATAAAATTAGACGTGTGCTCTTCCGATCTAATTATTTGAAGACTGTTTTTATTATCCAAATGGTAAACAAATTAACTAGCAAATATATTACTGGCATTGCAAAGTTAAATATCAATCAATACTATATTTTTTATTAAAATTATAAACGGAAATATTAAACTATGTTAATAACTTTAACATTTTACTTTAATTTAAACTTCTTCTTTTTTAAAAAGCAAATTTTCATATTTATAAAACTTCTGTAATTAAAATACTTATTTAATTTTTCCAAATTGTAGAATAATAAATATTTTAAAACATACCAAAATCTTGCAATTAATTCTGCTTTTAAACTGGAAAGCTCCGACATATTTCAAATGTAATATTGGAAAATTATTACTGGCGATTTGATCCACCTGGCTAGCCGACTTGAACAGACTTTTAAATTTAGCAATTCATCTTATTATTAAATACCACTATGTTATTTTTACGTTTATAGAAAACTTTGTGGTAATCCGTTTACTTGTTAACTATTTTAAAATAAACTTATCATATTTACACCATTTGCCTTTTACCATTTTCTTTTCTTTCTCCCCCCAAAAGCAACACTATCAGACGATCTTTTTTTTTTAATTCACGCTCCTTTCTTTTTTACATTGAAACGCATACGTAATTACTGTATTTATTTTTAATAATTAAATTTAGTTGAACAAATGGTTTTTTTTAATTCAATGGAAATAATTTTTAAGACCATTTTAAACAAATAAAAATTGTTATTATTTTTAATAATACTTTACCAAATTTAATGTGTTGTCAAAATTTTTAAAAAGTTAAACATTTTGATATGAATTAGTATATGGAAAGAAGCAATTTAAATTTATTAAAATAATATAGACAACAAGTAAGGCAAAATATTACCCATTCTCTCTAATAAATTATTTTGAATATGAGAGAGTAATCTGTTCAAAGTGCAAATCAAACCAATCAAATCACCAAAAGAAGACAGAGAAATTTTTATACCAGTTACATCAATTATTATATTTTATACTAAAATATATGGTTACAATATATAGATGCACACAAGCTGATAGTAACATTATATCATAAATCTTTAACACTTAATATTACTGTTTATATCCCACCAGGTCATAAAATAATCAATTCATTAATAAATACATTAAATGCCAAATTTGCATCCTCAACCAATCCCATAACACTGATTGAGAATTTCAACATGACATATAACACATTTGTAATGAAATGATTGCACTTACTGGCTTTTCCACTTATGACAGGAGAAGGGTTTCTGCCACAGAGTTCTGTGTCATTTAATAATGGCAGATATTCATCAATGATTGACCTGGTGTTTTATTCATCAACACTGCACCATATGATGAATTTATCACTGATAAACATGTCTTTTTCAGACCATGCTGCAATCATAGTAATTCTTAAAAATGACTTTATACACAAACCATTAATAACCAGTAAAACCATTAGAGTACTTCTGCCCAGTAACACAACTGAACATCTATTTTCAGAAATATTTACACTACTATTCAAAATTAGAGACCTTGAAATGGATCAAGTTCAAACCTGGATAACATTTGTAAAGATCATATCTTGTACAATAGACAGTGTAACAAGAAATCAACCAGCACTATCAAAAGTCCTGGCTCTTGCAGATGACATTAATAAGAGAATCATGTGCAGCTCTAGTATATCAGAAGGTTGCAAAAATGTAATGGCAATGAGAAGAGCATATCAAGCAGCATGTGAAACACTCAGAGAATATATAGCAATAAAAAAAAAGTTATACTTAAATCACCCCAATACCTGGTCAAGACAATATATTAGATAGGCATTAAGTCAAGCACCAGTAAATAGAGTTCCCACAGCAATAAATATGAATAATAAAATCATTACAGACAACAACCTGATGCAACCACTATTATCACACTTTAAAACAAAATTACAAAAAGGGATTAAAATTTACTCCCAAACATAACTTCTTGGGAGTATCAGAAGATAATTTAAAATTTACATCTGAAGAATTTGTTGATCCAGGGATACCCTTGTTTGTATATAATCATTTAAGCTAATTTACTTCAGAATACTTAGCAAATTTTTTAACAAAACAAATATATAATATTCAAGGACTCCATCCAATCTCTCTGGTCCCATTTATGAAAACACAGGAAAACATATCCAAACTTACAAATCTTAAACCAATATCAATGAATTCATTCGGCATTAAGATATTAGAATCAGTAATCAAGGAAAAAATTCAACCCTATATATTGTCACAACTCTCAAGATTACAGTCACCAAAAAGGACTCCTCAACAAGTCAAGCAGCATTTCTGTTTAAAACAGTAATAGATTCAATCAGAACTAATAAGAAATATGGTCCAGTTGTAGTGAAACTAGACATAAAATCTGCATTTGATACAGTACCAATTGATCTATTAATCGATGAACTAATAAAAACATCAATACCAACTTCACTAATATACTTGATTACAAATCTACTTCTGAGCAGGGAAATACACATTAGTCTCAATGGAAAATATACACCATCTTTTAACCCATTTTGTTCAATTCCACAAGAGGTTGTCATTAAATGCCCCACTATTCACATTATACATCAATCCATTAATCAAAGCAATAGAAAACAATTTAGCAGGAGTATTCATTTCAGAATTAAAAACAAATATTCCATGTATAGCATATATGGATGATATATCTGTATTTCTAACATCGAAAAAATAAATTCCAAAATTAATAAAAATTCTCCAAAATTATACAAAAAAATATAAGCTTGGATTCAATATGGAGAAATCAAGTGCACAGCCAATATATACAGGACGCTATTATGAAGAATATTTTAAAGGGACACAGAGTCCTTTTCTGGGTTTTCCTTTTTTTTTAAGCAACATGGAAATGTGTTTACAAATCCTAAGAGAACTAATAAATAAAACTAAAAAAATAATCAATTCTCTCTCAAAATCTTACCTGTCACTATATGCAAAAGTAGCACTTTTTAACCTTTTAGTGATGACTAGAATTTCATACTAGACCCCAATAATTATATATATAGCAAGGCTTTCACATTAAAAATTGATAGCTTATGAAGAAAACTATTGTTGGGGAAAAAGATGTCTACAATATCAATTAAACGAATCCAAAATCCCCTAGTGCAAAATGGATTATGACTACATGCAACAAAAATATTTCAAATTCAGAAAACCATTAAATTAATTATATTGTGCATAAGGCTATTTCCATATCTTGAAGTAATCCATAAAATCACACCAACAGACAAGCCACTACCAATTACTGATTTTTTAAACACTCTTTGCGTCACATTACTAAATATCACAAGTTCAGTGATCTGGACATGGAAAACTAAGTATAGGGATTGGGAAATATACATACTAATCTATTCTCCATCTTCAAATGACAATCATAAACTTTTTTTTAAATATAAACAACAAACAATTAACAAAAAAAATTAAATATTGGTCACTAGAATCGAAATACTATGACTTCCTACTTAAACTAAACATGGAAGCATTACTGACTCTAAATTTCTTTTGTTATAAAAGAAACTGCATTAATATTGATGATGTGTGCAGGCTTTGCAAAAAAGAGAAACAGAAGCTTAATCACATATATTTTTTTCTTGTCCTACATTACATAATATTCAGGCTGGAATTCCCAATTTATTCAAAAATAGGAAGTATACTAAACAAATGCTCCTTCAATCTTATGCAAAGGTAACTTTGCACATATTAGAGCCAGTACATTTACATTTTTCTCACTATGGTGTACCAGATACACATGTACATATAATACAAACACACGGAGGCACCCAAATATCTTTTGGAACAAAATAGAAATAATAAGCTAAGGGATGAAAAATTTTCATCAACAACCACTTACACATCCATGTGGTCACTAATGCGATTATGCTCAAGCGTATAAAGAAAGGAGAGGAAAAAATTTGACAAAGAAATCTAATAAAAATTTGATTACATAAAATGATCACGCTGCAAAAGATAGAGTGAAGAATGAATACTTGAAATCCTTTAGTGTTGGATAATAATATATATTTTTTGCTCTCTTTGTCATTAATATTTCTAATGGTAAAGGTATAATTTTTTTTTTGTATAAATTTGTTTATATATTTGTGGGTTTTTCCTCACAATTCTTCGTGTAAATGTCAAGTTGGCATGATGATATATGTACTGGTAGTCCTCCTCCTCCTGTTGTTGTTGTTGTTGTTGCTGCTGCTGTTGTTGTTGTTATTGTTATTATTATTATTATATTTGTACAGTTAGTAAGCTCAATAAAGTTCCTTTTGAAAACTAATAGATGACATTATAGTTTGGAGTCAGAAAATAAGAGAAGTTCATATTATGCAAGCACTTACAAATGCAGACTGTTGGGTGAATCACTTATTAGTAAGACAAAAGATTAAAATGATAATTACATTTAAAAATAGGTCTTATTCCAGTTTCTTTCACAAAAATATATATATATATTGAAGATTGTTCTCTAAAAGTATCTACTAAAAATCCTAAATTTAAACAGCTATTAATAACACTAAAACTGTTAATGCAGATCGTGAAGACTGTCAAATTATTGAAGCATGGAATTCTCTTGCAGAATATATTATGAATACAAGAAAATCTTTTCTTGGAATCATTAAAAAGAATCTGGACTGGTTTTCTGATAACAATTTTATAATTAGTCATTTGAAGAAAACGTGGTATTTTCTGTTTAAATAGAGGAGTAATTAAATGTGGAATTTTATGACAAATAGAGATTTAAAGGGAGAAGTTCAATGATTGATAAAAAAACTTAAAGATGATTAAAACTGCAAGGAAATTACAAACATGACCCCAATCACTTTAGATCTTTTTTTTACTACACTAAAAGCAAACGATGAACCTGAAATATCACAATTTTATTCAATCAAGCAGTAGCACTCTTATATCCATTTTATATACTCATTTAGATTGGGACAAAGATATTCAGCTTAGTGAAATTAAAATGGCCTTTTATAATCTTAGAAATAGAAAGTCTGCAAATCCAGATGATATATCTGAAAAAGTTTTAAAATATGATAGTGACATGTTATATTCAAAAATATTGAATTTTTTATGAATTGTTTGCTTGATCTTAATTATATTTTTACTGTTTCAATTTTTAAAAATAATGGGACTTGATAATATTACAATAATTATCATTATTATCCACTTCAGCAAAAATACTTTCAGGATTTTGTGGAATAAGTTACTTCCAGTCTTAAATAAATGGTAACTAGAGATTTTCTATGGTTTCAGATAACCAAGAAGCACTGGAGACATGGTTTTTGTTGCCAGGCAAATGCAAGAAAAGTTTCAGAACTAAAATAGTGATTTATATATATATCACTTTTATTGATGATTTGATTCAATAAATGAAACAAACCTATGGAATTGTTTGAAATTAGTTGGTTGTTAATCAAAATTTATTTGTACTATATAACATCTACATAATAATTTAAGAGGAAATGTAGCAGGTGGAAATTCTAAGACATTTGAAATAAAAACTAGTATTAAGCAATGATGTGTACTTGCTCCAATATTGTTTTTAATTTTTATGGCAATTGTCTTTCAAACTGTTTACAAATTGGTTATGAAATAAGGGTCAAGATGAGGTACAGGTTTGATGATAAAATTTTTAATTTGAATCCATTAAAAGCAAAAACTTAATTTCTTGAATTCTGAATTTACAGTATATTGATGATTATGATATTTTTGCCAATTCAAGTATATAGAATATACTAAATGTTGTGGAATGGTTTAATAATCAATGTTTAAAAAAAACTCAAATTCTTTATCAACCAATGATGGAAGTAAAACCCTCAGCAACTTTTATGGTTATCAACTTGAGAATGTAAATCAATTTAAATACATTGGTAGTTTTATAAATAGACATGTGGACTTAGATGTTGAAAAACAATACAGATTCCAATGTGTTGCTGCTGCTTTTAACAAATTAAAAGAGTATTTTATCAGAAGGATATAACTATTGTAACAGAATATAGAGCTGATATTTTATCTGATTGTATAGAAGTAGACTTGTACACTCTATTAACATAATATAAAGACATTGGAAAAGTTTTATTTAAGGATGCTCCATAAAATTTTAGAAGCACAATGACAAGATAATAAAACAAACAATCTATATGATCGAGTTGCCTGTAAAATTACATCACTGCATTGGACATGTAAAACAAATAAACAATGCAAGGTCTTCCAAAAAGGGTGCTTTATAGTGAATGCTGTCTACTTTATAAGGATAATCTCAAAGACAATCTAAAGAAGTGCAACATTAATTGCTTCTATTGGGAAGATATGGCAAAGAGTAGAATATATTGAAGAGGTACACTTAGACATGGTATTAAAATATTTCAGAAAAAAGTTTTCTGCTGAAGAAATTAAAAGACAGCATCACAAAATATCAAATAAACAGAAAAATGGAGCAGCATATTTTAAATGTGGACATTTTTGTGGTTCACAGATTGGTTTATATAGTCATTGCAGAACTTATTTATAGAGCAGTCTTTTTCTTTTTCATTTCTTTCCTTGGAGTTAGAATGGCTATATTTGTTTATGAGTGGCAGCTATATGTATGTATGCTATTCAACAAGGAATAAAAGCTTTCCCTAAGTTGTATGAATTTAATGTAGGAATATATCCTCTAATAAAATGAGCAATCATATCATTATGCAAGCCAACTTCTATCATTATTAGCATTTCATTGATATCAATATCATTTATTCTTTTTATTACTTTTACAATACTTCATATAATTATAACCCAGATGGTTTTGATTGCATTAGCAATCTGCTTCAGAACTATAAACAAATACACTACAAATCATGAATATAAATATATATGAACATATAATTAATTTTACATTCTATATTGAACCGTGTTCTAATATGTGCATTCGAAACACCGGTCTCTTAGGCAGAGAAGAACATAACTCAGAGAGTATGTATGCCCAAACGATAGCTATAAAGTATATAACTAACGTTACATTTCCAGAACATAGCTTCTTCTCGGCTGTTGAGTTGAACACCATGTCCAAAGCACTTTTTTTGTTTGTGTATAACCACGGGTGCCAGCTGCTTATTCTAAAAGAATACTAAAAGAATAGACAACGCACTTTGAACAGTGGCCACTAACTCAACGCCTAAATCCACCACTAACTCAGTTGTTTGTAATCACTAATAGATTATACTTAATTAGTGGTTAAAAGACTTGATAAAAGAATTGTAAAAGGAGTTGATAAAAGGAATTGATAAAAAGAATTGACCGACAAATAAAGTTTAATTTTAAAGATAATTTATTAACTAACATTTATTTACTAAATTTAAACATTTTATAATTCTAATAAAACACATGCATATTTTAAATTAACATTTCTAAATAGTTTAAATATTCCTATAGATTTAATAACAGAACACTAATTTAACTAATAAATATTGATATAATGATCACGCACATATTAACTCATGTACACACATAATAATAATAAAGTATTACATAGCATTTGAAATTTAATCACACATATCAATAGTCCATTTATGTATGATATAAAGTTCATATAATTAGACTCTTGTAAGATTCGTACGAATTAATGCAATGCAATGGCTATTACAGTATAAACGAAATAAGCAAATGTTTTTACCTAGGCTTTTGAATGTAGACATAGAATTTTGTTCTCTTTGGAGGCTGCTTTCGGTGAGAATATTTCCATTATGAATGCTTACCAGCCGGCTGGGACGTTTCCTTGCTGAGTTTCCTGATTTTCACAATTATTACTATCGGAGACAATTAGATACTGACGGAGATTTTCTAAGATGTTAAGCTGACATTATTTCACGGGCAGATCTGCTGTTTTCTAGGACATCTGGGCTGGAGATAAACGTGCGTTCCTAAGATCTTCTCAACACTGCATTTTGTTTGTTAACTGCTCAATTAATTTCTGAACTGCACTCACTCAATAAATTTGTGAACTGATTATTGTCCGATAAAAAAAAGTCTATTTATATCTGCAACGTGTTGTCGAAATATTCCCGGCAAATATCTGTTGTCGAATTCCAGTGATAATCATTTGATAAACGTGTTTTGAACGATTGCTTAAGTAGCAATAGCCATGCACAAACGTTGTTTTATATCAATTAATAACCATTGCCATGTTTTTTAATGATAATCTTCTTTAACATTCATTTATTGATAATAACATTTATTCTATTGTTGACACTCGCACATATATACGCACATATATTAGTTTTAACATTGTTTTTCTTGAATGAAAAGAGATTGGTATGTTTTAACTTTTTAAATTATATTTTTACGAATACTAATAAAAACTCTTTACTTCCTTTTATAACCCTTAGTTTAATTTCACAAACCAAGACTCCCCTCCCCCTTTTTGATTAATTAATTGTAGCTTTTTATTTCAAAACTAACGCTAGAAAACTATTTGATTTTTATCTTTTTCAAAAACAAACTGAATAAACTCTTCAACATTTAATTTTATGTTTTTCTTTAACGAAAGATTATTTTAATAATGTAATTTTAGATAAAATTGTATGTGCCTATATCAATATAGGTACAATATATATATATTCTATCTTATAATCAATATTCATATATCTACATATATCTTTATATACTTCTCTCTATATAATTATCAATTTATATATAATACATCTTAACCTTTTTAATATTTTATATTTATCAATCAATACTTCCTATAATCATGTATATATATATATCTTAGTTTTATTTCATTTACTTTTTATTATTTTATTCTTTTCTTTATTTTAACTATTTAACTCTAATGTTATATATTCATATTTTTATACTTTACATTATGACTCATTTATACTAACATTCAATATGTATAATTTTCTTTAACCTATAATATTATTTCTTTTTATCTTTTTATTACTAATTATTTTAACTACTTTTTTTATCATTTTTTAACATATTTTATACTTACATTGTACTTATATTTTCAAAGCTTAATTGTTAACTATTCAAACTTTTAAATTTTCGAGTTATATTTAGTATTAATCTCTACTAATATTATTATTATTATTATTATTATTTATTATTATGTCAAAATTTGTTTCAGGTCCAAATCTCTATTTAATAATGGCTTAATATTATTAATATGAATAGTTTCTTTTATTTTTCTATGCTTTTATGATTTGTAAAATGTATTACTTTTATAGAATCCTGTCCAAACTCATGCCCAGTTTCTAATGTATATAAATATAACAGTAAATTTCTATCATATTTATGTTGTAATAATCTTCTATATATTGAATTCTTTGTTTTTTTCTATATAATTTACTTTTATATTATTAAATTGACACTTTTTTACTATTAATTTCATATATTCCATTTATTTCATTACCTGAATTTTTATTATAACTACTAATACATTTATTTTCTAAAATATTAATTATATTTTTCCTTTTTTTATTAACTATTCTAATATTTATTATATTATTAAATGTTTTATTAATTTTACCTATAATTTTATTTAAATATTTAACCACATAGTTATTTCCTATCTTTATACTTACATAAAAAAGTTTCTTGCAGCATATATTTACATATGAATCAAAGACGTTTTTAAAAATAGATATTGGGGTAGGAGTGTAAAAAAGCTTCTTTTTAAATCAACTATTTTAAAAATAGATTTCTGTGAATTTAAAAAAGGAGATTTATCTAATCTCTAAATTTTTATTTGATTACATAGATATGCAGAATATATTTATGTCTTATTTTACTATATATTAAGTTTAATATTTAAATTTCTAGGAGTATATGGATGTTTAAGAACAGTCCTACTTTATAAAAAATTGAAAAGAGTGGGAAACATAAGAAGTGTATTATTAATTTATTCTTAACATTAAAAAAGTGCTAATCTGGAAATGTTCAAGAACCAAGAAGTCACATTAATGAAATTGTATCTATATGTACTAAAAAGTAAACATTAAAAGCCTAAAGCTAAACTAGTCAATTAATAATCAAAATTATCCCAAATTCCCAACTCAACCAGATTAGCCAAAAAATATAAATTCTAAAACACAACCAATGGTTTCATTACTACAAGCAGACTTCTCAAGTGTAAAGAACTACAAAATAACATATTTAAACTAAACATTATCCACATTCCACTTACATCCCATATGATAACATTAAAAGAACTTTTAAATAAGTTAATTGCTTCAGAATCATAAATTTTTAATAATAAAGATTCTTTAATTTTTCTTTTTATTTTATTTCCCTCAAAGAAGACAACCTTAGCCTCATCAAAATTAATAGTGTGGCCTATATCTTTTTTGTGGATATATAAATACTTTTAACAAATTTATCTGAGTAGCCAATACACAAATAATCTTTATAAAATTGACTTTTGTGAAACAGAACTACCCCATTAAAATTATTTAATATTTTATTTCTATAACAATAATTTCTTAAAGCAGCTATGTCATAAGATACAGATTGATAGCTATAAGGTTTAATTTCCTCTTCCAAATAATTAATATAAACTGAACAAATTAAAGAAGAAATAATATAACCTATTATTATTTTTGAATTTAAAGTTAATGTTGTGGAGAGTATTTCTAGATTCTTGAATAATTTTTTAAAACCATTTGATTTTGGTAATTTCAGTTTTTTCTTCTTTTGAGGCTTTTAGTGAGATTAATAATTTTAAAATTGAAAATAATTGGGTATTTGATAGTTTGGACATTGAGAATATCTATCAATCTATGTTGGTTAAACATGGATTTTTGTCAAAGAATGACATTAAAGTTATTAAAGATTTGCTTTTATTATTGGAGGATTCTATGTATTTTACTTATAATGGTAATGTTTATAAGATTAAGGAAGGATAGATAATAAATTATATTATTTCTCCTTTAATTTGTTTGGTTTATAGTAATTATTTGGAAGAGGAAATTACTATTAAGGATTGTTTTATATTTAAAGTTATTTGCTAAATATGTTGATGATTGTTTGTAGTTGAGAATGATAAATTGAAAGAGTTGGTAAATAAATTTAATTGTTTTAATCCTTCTATAAAATATGTTGTAGCCGGAGGGGGGTAGATTTTGTTAAATTAAAATTTTAAGATTTATTGCTGATTAAAAATGTAAATAATAATTATTTGGTATGTAGTCATTATGCTAAAATTAAGAAGTTAAGGTCCATAATTAAACCTGATAGCTATTAATCTGTATCTCATAAAGTAGCTAGCTGTTTTAGGAAATTATTGTTATAGAAATAAGAGATTAAATAATTCTAATGGGGTAGCTTTGATGCAAAAAGGTCAACTTTATAAAGATTATTTGAATGTTGGTTACTCTGATTTTTATTTAATAGTAATAATACTTGTAATAATGTAAAGGATAAAGAAAAATAGATTTTGTTTCTTTGCCATTTTTTAAATTGTCTTCTTATAGAATTGTATATAAAAATAGTAATTTGTTTGAAAATAAAAAAAATTGCTTGGAAAAGGGGTATTACGTTGAATAATGTATTAAATAATACAATGGAAATTTTTGATAAAGACTATTCCTGGAGTAATGTATATCATCCTTTATTTTTGTAAGAAGGTATATATAGGTTAGAGTAATTTGAGCTTAAATGAAAAAATAAAGGTACATAGGGGTAGAGTTAGAAGTAAATATCTTAGTTCTGCTTTAAATATTCATGAAAAAGAGACAAACCACACTATTAATTTTGATGAAGCTGCCTTCTTTGAGAGAAATGAAATAATAAGAAATAATGAATCTTTCTTATTAAAAATTTGATTCTGAAGCAATTAACTTGCTTAAAAGTTCTTTTAATATTAAGGATGTATGACAAATAAATGGAATTGTGAATAATGTTTAGTTTATATGTTATTTTGTAGTTCTTTAGACTTGAGAAGTCTGCTTGTAGCAGTGAAATCATTGGTTGTATTTTAGGGTTTATATTTTTTGGCTAGTCTGATTGAGTTGTGAATTTGGGGTAATTTTGATTATAATAAAAAGATATTCAAGAATAGATACAGATTCAGGGTATAATTATGATCTTAATGAAATGCAAACTACATGCAAAAAAGAAAAGATTTGTTTAGATTTATAATTATTAAACATAATATATACAAGCAAACTAATTACTAAATATATGTGGAAAATGAAATTAATACAGATGAAATCATGAAAATAAATAAAAAAAATGAAAATTTCAACAGAACAGTAAAAAAGAGAAAATATCATATACCCATAAATCAACAGAAAAAATTACCTGGAAATTCATGAAATAAAGATCCAGCTTGTAAAAGTAATATTGGCAATTAAACACAAAATTCAATGCCTATTTTGAAATAGGTTGGTAAACAAGAAAACGAAAACTTTTTAAAATAAAGATCCAAATAAATTGCTTAGTCTTAGATAATTCAGAAGTTGGAATGAGCAGACAACAGCATAATCACCACTACGGTGGCTTAAACTACCACAACTTGTTCCCATGTCACATAACTTTTTTTTTTTTCAGCTTGGTAATCAGGGAGAGAGAGGCTCTTAGAATTAGATTATAACTATATGACTTGATTGCTTAATTGTTGCTAGACTTATAAGAGATAATGGAAGTTACATTAATTAATGATTATATGTGTTAAGAATTTCAATGCATAACATATATATATATATATAATGGTTAGGGATTAAAGACTCTTACACTATCTGCTGTACAGAGCACCACCAAGCCATTTGAACCTGGAAAAATTTATATAGTAGGCAGATACGTATTGGTAAGATCCCATTTTTTTATAAACCGTTAGCCCATGGCGCTAGCTCACGGGGTAGCTAAGCTTTATAATCTAAATTCTTAATGTATATATTTAAAAATGAAAAGGATAAAAATAAATAAATAAACTACTGCCAGTAATAATATGCAAAAACATTTATTGTCAAACATATAAAAGGTGAATTTGAGGAATAATAATTATTATTACTTTAGTTTAGTTTTTATAGTTATTATATTTAAATTTAAGTTTTAGTTCACACAGATGGAGATTCTTATTTATATATTTTAATATTTTGATAGGTGTAAATATGCTAAATAGATTATGCACCTAAAAACTTACAAATCCATGCAGCCATTCATGTCCAGACTTCAATTTTAAGCTTTAATATTTTAAAAGCTAATGAGCATGTACATGTATACATATAAGCAGCACGACTGACCAAATTATTCTAGTTCTATTATTATTAATTGGAATGGATAAAAAAGATTATACTCTTATTGAGTTCCTTGAGACACTCATCATGAGGTGTCACATTCACAAATATAAACTTATAGGGGAGGCTTAGGCAAATTCATCGAGACACTCAACATGAGGTATCATATTTACCGATAGATACCAAGTGTGGAGATGCGTGCATACATATACATTTAATACATATCATTTAATTTAACTAACAATTATACTTACTAATTATAAGAAATAATATTAATAGAAATGATTGGTTTACACTCATATTTAAAATATTAATAATTGATTTAACATTCCATGATGATCAGACAAGAGTTCATGATTTAAACTTTGGTTAGGCCTTAATTGTTTAAGAAAATGATTTAAAGTTCATTTAGTAAAGGTTTATAATAATTAGAGTTCATAATTTATCATTTATACATTACATTAAAGGAGCTCCATGGTTCCTTGAGCCAATTCCTGCAAAGTCTTTTATTATTCGTAATTTCAGGGAAGACCGGTCTGTTGTTCATGCCGTAGTTATCAATCCCGAGGCCACCTTAGCTGGTTCAATCCTGGAACTATTTTTTTGCAGGACCCATATGATTCGGGATCTACAATAGTGCCATTCATATATCAACAGTCTCTTCCTTTGAAAATAGTAAGAGGGTGAAAAGTGTGTCTCCCCCCCCCTCTCAAAAAACTCAAGCTGGAACTGTTCTTAATTTGAATTTTTTTCTATTTATATTAATCCTCCGGATTCACCAATCATGATTTTCTGTGCTGGTGGTCTTCATCATGGTTCAAGTGTTCGGTGACCTTCCACAAGCAATATTTTTTTAAAAATTTTATTTCTTATCTGACCTTTAATTATAAATTTGCCCCAAGGGCTCATTTACTTTAGATTAATTAAAAACAACAATCATTTTCATTTTGAGTTTTAACACAATAGAAAGTAATTTAATTATTGTACCTTCTTAAAAATATATTTTTTATCTTTAAATCCTTAAGTTTTTGCTTAAAAATTAGTTTTAAAATACTTTTTTTTTTTTTGTAATAAAGTTTTCTTTTAATAATTTTCCATCTGTGCGATTTATATATATATATATTTGCAAACTTTTAGTTTTCAATTTTTAATTCTAACTTTTATTTGCAAACATTTATACTTTAATTTTTTTTAAATAATGTAACGACACGTGTGCCTGTTACAATATACATAAGGGACCTCAGATGATGTATCTATTTTGATCTTTGGGGCAGATATCCCTCAAGCAGGTACATGATTCTAAGTAAAACAGCTTTAAATGATCGAGTTAATTCTTTGGTAAATATGATTAAAATAGCGATCACCTAATTCTTATAATCATGACTCACCAATGCCTAAATACCAGGCTTTAATTATAAACAAGGATAAGGAAGACGGTACTGAGTTGCCAACATAATAACAAATCCAGCAAGACAGCAATGATGGGAATATATTCACTTTTGCGTAGTTAGATCCAAATTTCATAAAATAAATGTATCATGGAATGAAGGAATGAGTGTCTTCATATAACCCTTAATAACTCTCATTAATAGACAGGAACGATCTAATGCACCTGGTAACAAGATAAAAATAACAGGCTCTGGTTCTAAAAAATAAAGGAATATTCCCGCATTCACGTGGAACTTTGTCAAATGGAATCTGTCAAATTAAACTTTCTGAAGCAGGCATATACGCCTACTGAAGAAATACAATAAAATAAACATGAAATTAGACAACCCAGTAATGCTAAATTTATATATAAAAAATATTCGGCCTTAAAATTTAAATCTATATAAAATAAAATGTAAATAGTCAGGTCAAAAGTTTATAATATGTGGACATCTATTATATAAGGCTAAATCAGGGCCTACACAGTTATTATATATTCAAAAAATTTCTGTTGATAAAATTATTCCCTGCTTAATTAGAGATCCACCCCATAGGTCTTACATATAGAAGGAAATATCGATATAACAGCCCAACAATTATAATATATGTATATTAAATGGTATACAAGTTTTATAGAATAAACTATCGTATCATATACTTCATTATTTATATAATAAGTTTTATAGAATTGAAAATAACGTACCTGCAGTATACATACATATTTCATTAATTATATCGCAAGTTTTATACAATTAAAATAGAGTATCTGCACTATACATACTATTTATCCTTTTCAAAATAAAGTTTTAACTTTTATCTTCTTAACACTTGATTTTAATTTTAAAATTGAAAATTGTTTATAAACCATTCGTAATTGTGTTAACGGCTAAATGACATCTTTGAAATAAAAAGATTTTAAATAAAGTTTAAAATAGCAAATAAACAAATTAGAATCCATGAGAGGAGGGATTTAAATGTCTTGATTTGACAGAATTACTGGACTATGAAATTTTTTAGTCACTGAAATATATTTGCTAATTTTACCCCCTTCTTCTGATTCTTAAATGATAATTCTAGCAGATTTAAGAAAGATCGAGTATATTACAATAGTTGATCTTCCTTAATATCAAATTAATTAAGCATGGGTTAAAATATAATATGAAAGCACATTTTAATAATACAATAAGAATATTTTATATAATACCAAAAGAAAATAGATTTTAAATAACGATTAATAAATAGTTATTCAAGCAAGGAAAGAAAGAATATTAAAGAGGCTTTAATTGTTTGCTGGTAAATGTAGATTTACAAAGTTAAAATAAATCACTATTTTAACAGACCTTCTAAGGATTTTGGTAGATAGTAAAACACTATGCTGAATTTCCCAGTATAGTTCATTGTTTCTATGGGGTAATGCTATTGGATATTGGCTGGTTGGTCACTCGGTGGCATTATAGTAGGGGCTTCCTATTGATGGAAATGGCATAGTATATGAGCAACTTGCATCATCAATTGTAAGCAGAGACTTTTAGTGGCATCACATCCTATAATTACTGTCAGAACTCCAAATATTCACACTCCTCTGGAAACAGTCAGAGAAATTGACATGCTCTACTCACTGGTCATAGAGTTACATAATCTAACAGCTTAGAAAACTTTACAAGAAGTTTACAAGAACTAAAACTCTTTCTTCCCTGCCCCTCTACATAGCCCTCAAAAACAAAGGCATCCAGATGTTTTCCAAATTGACTAATTAATTTTAAAACTTGAATAAAATTCTTTTTTTTTACTATCTAAAAAAAATCTTACTGATCACAATCTTGATCTAGTTTAATTTTAAAATTTTACTAATTGCATTTTTCTTTATTAAATTCCAAATACCTTTGGTTTTTTTTATCTAATCTCTTACAGTAATTGCATATTTCTTGTTATCTTTTACCATAATGACAATGATACACTAAAATATAAATTCAAAAATTAGATTTTAATTTATATGTTCTTTTGAACATCACTTAATTCTAATTAATGAGTTACCCCCCCCCTATAACATTAAATTTTGTAACAAAATTAAATTTCATAATAAAACTAAATTTCTTTTATACATTATTTTTAAAAAATGCCTTAGTATTATAACTTTATGGCAGCAATATATACATGAAGCACATATATATATATATATATGTATATGACCGCTTTAGTATATTGGTATTAGTCCTGCTATGATGTATTACTTTGATGACGTTTCACCTGGTAACGATTATTCAAAGTTTAAGTTAACAATGTCATGGCAATCAATATACTAGCATGACTAACCAATGTCAATGATTAAGATATGTATGTGGTGACCTGCAAGATTAAAAAATTGCTCCCTGCAAGATTTTGTGGTATCACATCTTTTCCGTTCTAGAGCAATTTACACAGTTCAGTCCATTACAGTGACTCTCATCATATGTATTTATTTTAAATTTAAAAATACATTTCTATTAAATGTTGTTATATTTATGTTTCATTTGTTTTTGCTAAATGTTTTAAAATATTAAATATTTGATTTTTTTTACAGAAATATTGTTTTTCTTTTTAAATAAGTTTTAAAATATTAATTTAAAGTTACACTTCACTATCTTAAAGTTACAATTTGCCATCATTTTTTTTTAAATTGATCACATGGTTTATGATGGCACAAAGTGTTGCAGTATGCAGGGAGGGGGAAGTATATTTTCGATGACATACAGTGTTGTCCAATAAATGCACAACTCATAAGTACCTGTCAATTGAATTTTTTTATGTCTTTTTGCCTTTTTTCCATAATTAATATATGTCTCCATTATTTTTTCATATTACATGTGCTATGATGTATTATATCGGGTGATGTACCATTCTAAGTTTGCAATGTGTTTAAAATAATATCTCCATGGTATATGCGGACAAATTTAATTGATTAGATTTGTCCACACATTAGTTGCAGATATTATCTTAAACATCACAAACTTATAAAAATACATCATTGAAGTAATATGTCATAGCAGGACTAATACCAAAATACCGTCATCTATACAATTTGAAAGGTTATGACAAGCAAACTAACATGCCCTGTAATCCTCTATCACACAGTGGCATGCACATAAAATTTTAAACAAACATAAATAAAGCCTATGAGAGATCAACATCATCTTATTACCATTATTATAGTAGTAGTAGTAATAATAATAATAAGAAAATTTAAAGAAATAGATGGATAAAATATGGCAAAAAATATTGAAAAACTATAGGACATGAAGTAAAGAAAATAAAATCAAACTCTATATTAGATAAAGAAAGAAAAATATCACATATTCAATAGTTTTAAGTACTACAAGGATTGGAAAAAAATATAAAAGAAATTAAATACAGACTATACAATATTTAAATTCAGAGAATGGAAAAAAAAAAATGGAAACACTCACACACAAACCCAATCAATAAATGAAAATAATCAAAAGCATTAGCTTTTTAGAATATGGGGGGGGAACTAAAAACAATCTGTATAAGTTAATTAAAAAATATATAGCATATAAAAGTAATGCTTTTAACATTTTTGAAAAATATAGCAACAGCTATATCTAAAAGGAAAGAAATGAGAATGCAAAACAATATAGGAAACTAAACCTTTTATCACAATACATCAAACCTAATAAAATTATAGCTAACTGAATAGAGAGAAGAAAAAAATTACCTAAAAATCAATTCAGTTTTAGTATAAACAAAGAAATTATGAGATAGTACAGAATTTAAAACTGCAATGTAATAAACTTATGTTTATTTTCACAGATAATGAAAAATCATTTGATAAAGCCAAATGGAAAACCAGACTTAAAGAGTGTAAAAATTAATTACAAAAAAGTGACCTTCTATATATTCAAAAATTGAATACTACAAAAGTAATAAAAAAAGAATAGAAATAAATTATTAAAAAAAGAGGTCTAAAATCAACATGTAGGAAGAAATGTATATATTGTTGGAAAATGAAAGACATTGAAAAGATAAAGTACTTCTCTTTCCTGGAAAAATATAATTACATAATTTATATGAAAAATGTAATAAAAATATGACATTCAAAATATATAAGTGATTAAAAAAAAGTTCAAATCACAATTAAAAAAAACTTAAGAAATATATAGCTAAGACTAAAATCTAAAGAAAAATTAAAAAATGAAACTGAAATCTTTTAGAATTTCATTTAGAAGCAACATGACATTCATCATATACATAGACAATGATGAATATTCTGTAACAATTTAAAAAACTATTGTGAGAATAATAAAAGAACAAAAGACATTTACAATGGCAAATATGTATTAAAGGAACAAACACATGAGATGATGAGATGCACTGTGACTTCATTTTCGAAGTCAGGAATCTCTTATCTACTATGCCCAGAGACTTTACCTTCCCTTTCCATTCCCTGCTCAAAGTTTTTTCCATATTCTTCTCTATCCTGCTCCATACCATTTCCACAACATAATCTTTGTCAACTTCATGGCCTTTATATCTAAATCCCCCTTATCTTTTTCAAAACCCAACAACATAAAAATCAAGAACCCACTTTCTGAATAATCACTTTGTTTATATTTATTCTCCCACAACTTCTGGCATTTACATTCAATTGACAGATGCTTAATATTTTCTATGCCTTCCTTACACAATGTGCAGACTAAATCACCCACATTTTTTTCATTTATGTGTATATTGCCTTGTTGATAAAGATCTTGTTCGAGCCTTAAACAGTAAACTACTTTCATTGCTATTATCATAAATTAACTCACACCCAATATTCTGTTTACTTCTATATATATATTTAAACTCTTTTTACTCTCCATATTAGTTCTCCATCTCTCCAACTCCCTAATCTTTATTAATGCATCTATTCTTCTATCCCTTTCCTTGCCACCATTACATTCAACAATTAGGGGGGAAAAAAACAATTTTTTAAAATAAAATAAAAGATTTATGAAAATTACATCTACTTTAACAGACAACCCCGGTATCAATTTTGTTGTTTGTATAAATATCCAAAAAAAATTTGATCTATTGATCATATAGAATAGTAAACATAAAACTATGGCTGTCTAGTCACCATAACACCTGCAGATAGAATTTGAATACTATCTACTGTATTGGTTTCGAATATGAATCCACTTTCTTAATGAAATCTTAAGAAATAAAATCTACAAATCCTATATAAGGATGTAAGTTAACAAGAAAAAAAAAATCTATCTAATGGCCATTATCTCATTAAAAAGACAAACAACAATTTCTTCGATAAAAGTATATTTATGAGCGTCAGTTCATCTGACCTCAAGTGCCAATTTGACTAGTACCGTAAGAATTATACTTTTCCTATCTAAATAATCTTAGAACTATCACTAATTATGTGCCCGGCCCTCTAGCTAGCTCAAATCCCAGGGCTGGGAGGTAACAATACCTATCAGCCTGATCGAAGGTAAATGGATAAATTTACGTATTTAGAACGATCTTTCCCTGATTTCTATGCTTCTCAAATAGATCGCATGCCATTTAAAATTAGCTACTTTGAACTCCCTACTTCTAAACATTCACTCCCTCAATACACAATCTATTTCCTTATCAAATTTATGGTTTGGAGTTTAAAAATACGTTTAATATAACTGCTTACTCGGAAAAGCATACTCAATTCATTCTGAGATATACTGCCAGGAAGAGAACTATGCCAATATAAGTGATAAAGATGTTCATTAATGATAGACAAATAATTTATTTTAAAGTAAGTATACAATTTTATTACTATTCCGTCTAATTAAATATTGAGAAAAGAGAAAAATATTTATAATTTACATATCAAATGATAACATAAAAAGAAAAAAATGAAATGTGTTAAATATAAAAGAACATATAATTAAACAGCATGTGTAAGAATGCATTTATACGTTACAAATTAAATTATATAGTTTTAAATAATGATTAAACCTTTAGAGAGTAACGATAGGCAATTTTCAGTTCACTTAAGACAATAAAAATTAGTCATATTTACCTTGGAGTACCCAGAATTTTATTTTGATTAGGTATAAGTTTATTTCCACATAAGCTTGTTTCAATGATCCAAACGAAATCTATGAATTCTTAATTGTCGACGAATGGAAAAAATTTCTGTTAATGACAAAGTCTGGCACGACCATCCATTTTGTGGTATTGCTTGGATGTAGAAAATAATGACGTCTTATTGGAAGCTTTCTTAGTGTATACGGTTCAAGATTCATTCCTTCCTGGATTATTTTAGCGGCGTATCGGTAGGGTCTTTCAGGTTCTTGGACGGGCAGGCATTGCACAGGAACAGCTATATGTATTTGGAGGTTAGGGTGATCGCCTTACACATATTTGTTCTACCCCAGAACTACGGTTGTAGAAATTGTATAAGTTGATATTGCTAAATCCATTTTCTTCTCGAGATGGTTGATTGAAGTACTTTTAATATTTCATTTTTTTTATAATGTGAGCATAGCCTCACCAGTAAATTTAGCAAAAAGAAAAAAATATTAATACAATATTTCTGTCTGAAAAACACTCTTGCTCTCCCTTTCCTTTTTACATACTAATTAATTCAATTCTTTTATTTCCCAAAATAGTTTATCAGCATTGAGATCTCTATTTCACAGGCATGCTTTTAACATTTTTCTTTTAGGTTTTTTTTTTTAGCTGTACATTTATTTAAGATTTCTTGGAATTTAGAGTGGCTAAGTAATGGAACAAAAGACACAAAATTGCCTCAAGATAGATATATCAAAGTTCTTTCGTTACTCTCATTAAAATACTATGTACAATAAAACTAAAGGAAAATATACATTTGAAATAAGTAATAAATACAAAAAAATTTTTTATATATTTGCATATAACTATATTCCCACAATTTATTAACACATATTTTTCTGAATGGATTCTAAAATAAACAACTATAATTATATACATCTTTCTCTTTTTATTTTAATAAAAATAAAACTTTCGAACTTTATCTCTCTCTTCGACATATATCTATATGATTCTTTATATACATACTCGCATATTGAGGCCAATTTATTGGCCTTATGCTTATCTAGGCCATTGGGGGATATTATGTCACTCCCTTGTAATAGAGTTTGAACCCGTCTACTGTTACATTACATTTGTGGTAATTATGGCATATTGCATTATGAGATTGCAAACACATCACATTTTATTTATTTCTGCTATTTATTGTTTTTTTTTATCATATTTATTTTTTGATTTGTTTTTATGTCTACATTGATATTTATTATGCACTAAAAATACCAGATTTCAATATAAGATTTGTTGTAATATAAATAGTATGAAAATTTAAAATTCAATAATTTTTAAACTTTATTTCTTAATATTACTATATTCATAGATATATCAACAACAATATCACATCTCTTTTTCATGCTTATTAATATTTCCAAGAGCAATTGAAGAGCACTCAATGGGATAATGCTTTGATAAAGGAATAAAAGCTAACTTCTAATTGGATTAGTTTCAACACTGACTCCTTGTCCTAATTGATGAAGACAAAAGCCATAAATCAATAGTATGAAAAATGATATAATAAGGTAATGTCAGAATGATTTACTGTCAACATGGGTATAACAACAAAATTATCAAATAGGGCCTTTGAACATGCCATCATCAGATTTTCAGTGATATGTATAGCTGAAGAGTTGTAGAGTGGATGAGATTGAAGCATGTCCATTAAAGTTTGAAGATTTGCTGTTTTAATATAACCCGAGCACTAATTATATATATATATGTGTGGGAGATGATGATCTGGATCAGCTGATGAGTGCTGGTTCAGCACAAAATATATATATTGATCTTTTTTTTTTTCATATGTATGTGGTCATGTGTATCAATTGTATAAGTTGGTGTGAATGATCGAAGGAAGTTTGAGTCTGGGTTCAAATTCCCTCTAATTACATTTAGCTTAAATTTATATACTATACTTATATTTAAATATTATACATAAAGTTGTATAAATTATGTTTTTAATTATTTTGTGTATTATTATGCTATATTGTTAATTTGTTGAATTTCTAACAATATAGATTACTATATCATAATTTTATTTTGTTTTATTCATGGTTTATTTTATTATAGTTATTGTTGTTATTTTTACTACTATTACAAAACTCTAAACAATACTCTGATTAATGTTTAAAATACATGTTCTATATTTCATAAGGGCATACAATCATGTGCTGAAAAATACTTTTTATGTATAACTATTAATATATACATGCTGAATTATATATCTGTTATATATATATATTTCTCAGTGATGAAAGTTTATTCATCAAAAGAAAACAGATACAAATACAGTTAAAAAAAGGTTTACAAAGAAGTGATTACATGATAAAATGAAATTCAGGAACAACATGGTAAAAAGGGGAAGGATACATATAAAAAGGGAAAGGGATGTAGAAAGGGTGTGTAGTCCAGGCCAATAAAAATCTTTGGTTGCAAGTCCGAGACACATGTCCTTGTATAGTGAGCGATCGCCCGGGTCGCAAACATTTAATTGGATGAGTCCTGTGACAAGGGCTGAGAGGATGGGAGTTGGAGGATTGCCCAGGTGTCTGTGAGGAGCAGAGGTGGGGCTAGTTTGGTATCTCTGGTTTTGAGAGAGCGAGTTAAATCCAATAGTTTTTGATTCACTGAGTGTACTCTCTGGTCAAAAATAATAGCGCATCGGAGCAGCCAGAGTGCATAGATGAGAAAAACTGATAGTATTATAGTTGCAAAGACCCCTGTTTCGATGGATCCTTGGAGACTGAAGATCGTTCCTGTGCAAGGAAAGGCAGGAGTTGATGATACATCTCACTCCAAGCAAAAAGGGACATTTGGGTAGGAAGTGCTAGAGGATTTCATTGTCGGTTTTACAGAGCTGGCATAGGGGAGAGATCTTGGTGAAATCCCTACGATTGACCAAAAATTGAATGGTGGGAAGGGAGTGAAGGTTGATTTTGAGGAGAAAATCAAGGAATTTTTCCTCAAGGGACCACCTTTTGAATTTGCGGATTGAGCATTGGTAAGTTTAAGGAATGTAAGGGAGACAATGGTCTGATTGAAAACCTCCCAGTACTTTAATTTGTTGCAGATTGAAGATATAGCAAAGCCAGCCTTTTGTAGGACGCTGGCGATGAGTGAGGTCCATAACCTGAACCTGCCATTGGGAGGAGTGTCGGTGAGAGTGATGATGATATGCACAAGAATTCTCTTGTTCTTAGCAAGCATGATCCTTCTGATATTGGAATATTATTTTTTAAAAATCTTTTTGGTTTCAAGTATTTATTTATTTTTTTGATAGTATATTTTATCTATACTTTCTTCAGGAATTTTAATTTATTTTCGTTTGAGTTTTGTATATATATATCTTCTTCTTTATGTTAGTGTATTGATTAATTTATTTATGGTTATTAATTTAATTTATTCCATATATATAGAATTGAATTACATATTGTGGCTTTTAAAACATTAATTATGTTTGCTCTGAATATTAATGTCCATGAAGGTTAATAGTAGATACTTAGGAGCAGGATCGTGTTAATCATAGTCATAAATTTTAAAGAATTATTTTTTTACTAAATCACCATTAATTTTTTTTTTTTTTAATTATATATTTATGTAGAATGTAGACATAGGTCTATCTTTTTATATAAACTATTAATTGTTCATTCTATCATCTATAAATGTTTCAATTTTGAAATGTACATCCTTTTCTGTGTAAATGAGATTAATAACAAATTTTTTAAATTATAAAATATTTTAATATTTTCATGTAAAAATATGTCATCAGTATTAATTCTTCTGTGCTTATCTATGGGAATAAGACTTGTATGGACCTTAATAGAAGTAGAGAGACTGAAGATCGCATATTGCTGTACATAGAAATATATGTTCAGATTAATAAGGAGAGATTAAGAATGAAATATATTAATAAAAACCAAATGAGTACTTTTGATAACAGTGAAGAAATTAGGAAGCCGAAATAAGACCTGGACTGAATATTACATTAGAAGAAATGAAAATAAATGGTTAGCAGAAGGCAACAATATATCACGATTATTTTGCTTACATTTAATCTTTTTTTTTACAAGTAGAGAGAACTGCTTTTAAGAACACAATGGAAGTATTCCATTGGATTTTACGAGTTAAATAGGTGGGTATAATAAAAAGATTGGCTGTATCAATGTGCAGAGAAGTGTTATGAATCCAATAATGAATACATTGAAGTGAGACCTTTATTATGCAATGAAACCATAATGGTTAAAAATGATGATGCTAAATAAACTTAATGTTCTCTATCAACAAACTGATTATGCTAGTATTCTCATCAATTATTTATCAAAGGGAATCTCTAAGATCTCATACCTTTTAAGGTTGGTTTAGCATTTTGTTCTGCTCTTTAAAGATTTATTGTTACCTGATCCAATAAAGTTTTTTTTTTTTTTTTCCACTGCTTTTTCAACTGCTGTATTTTTAATCTTGTTTTTTTTTTCCACATGATTTTTTTGATTCACCTTCAAAATTATATGGCTCAACCTCCAATTCTTTCTCCTGGATTTTTTAATTCTCAATTGCTATGTCCCAGTATCCCGTACCAGCACATAAATTTATTAACTATTAATTTAAAACATATAGGTCATAAAATTGTATGAATGGCTATTGCTATCATAAACATTGGTAATGAAAAGAGACGACTTCATATCCAAAGACTACAGTCAGTAAAACATGACACATTGCCATGGAATAAGGTAGACAAGTTAAAGTCAGGGAACAGAAGGATTGGTCAGCAGGATGATCATATCAAAATAATCATAAATTACATTGTTAGACTAAACAAATGATTAGAACAGGTAGAGAATAACCATCCTACATGGGATTAAAGGTTAGGGGATGATCATAATATTATATGAATTAAATGAAGGATGATCTGACCTATCCAAACGTTTGTTCCAAAAGATTGTAAATCATTTACAATGGAATAAAGCTGTTAATGACTTATTTTATTTAATTAGAATTTGCGTATGATTCCTTATTTATATAACTTTCCATTACCCATGTCGTATCATTTATCGAACTTTCCATTATCCATGCCATATCATTTATCTAAATTTATATTATCCATGATAGATCATTTATCTAACTTTCCATTATCCATACCAGATCATTTATCTAACTTTCCATTATTCATCCCAGATCATTTATTTAACCTTCCATTACTATCAAACCATATCATTTATCTAACTTTCTATTATCCATGCCATATCATTTATTTAATTTTCCATTATCCATGCCATATCATTTATTTAAATTTCCATTATGCATGCCATATCATTTATCTAACTTTCCATTATCCATGCCATATCATTTATCTAATTTTTCCATTATCTATGCCATATCATTTACCTAACTTCCCATTACCCATGCCATACCACACACATAACTCAGATGTAAATATTTTTAGTTTTATATCAAATGTATAGTAATCATCACCCTTGCTTATTAGAATTGTGCATATGACCATAGAGTTTGAATACTAAGGAGTAACAGGAATACAAGGAGAACCCACGATGTCGAAGACCTAAACGACAACCGTATAGTAACGATATCTATCTGAGTGTAACTAAACATGCCATCAAATGTGATATATTTATAATTAGTGAACTTTAGGGATTCAAACTCATATCATCACCTCAATGTACAATAAAATGAGTGGTGCAAGTAGCCATTTTATAACCGTTCCATTATCATTAACGATCAATTACTGGGGCTAGATATTATCCAGTTATGGCATTAGGAATCTGGTCGTACACCCAATACATCCGCTCCATTACAATGTATATATATCATCTTATTATAGCTAGATCACTGCAAATGTTTTTCATCAAAATTTCATAAACAATTATCAATAACTTTAATAAATTTCTTCAGTTAAATACAATATCCAAAATTAATTAAAATGCCATTCAGGTAAAACAAACTAAATTTAAAAAAGACAAGCCATTTCTTATAAAAGATGAAATGATTTCTTTGAATGAAAAATTTAATGTGACTCTTCAAATAAACTTAAACTTTCAGTTTGAAATACTTAAAAAAAAAAAAATTCACTATTATCAATTTTCATTTATACCAGAGGTGTTCAACATGACAACCAGTTAAGATTCTCTACTCATTTATTATAATACTTCCATAGTATTTGTTTTTTATATTTTGTAACTTTTAATTTAAACTGATTTTTTGAATGTTTTGCTTTTTACTAAGTTGAATTTCTAGGATAAAGTGGCAAGATAGAGAAATATATCTAAATAGAATATAGAGAATAGTTAGATTCATTTTTAATTTATAAGCTAGCACAAAATAGTTTGAAAGAAAAAAGCAGGATTGAAGAAAGAATGTAATGACAAGATAGAAATAATAAATTTTAAATTTTATTATTTTAAAAATAGTCATGTAAATAAAGATAAAATAAATGATGAAATAATGAAGAAAGAAGTTGTAAAAGTTTTGAGATAAAAATCAGCAAAGCATACATAAAAATAATGAAAAAAAAAATTTGAAAGAATTGATGAGGTTTGGAAAGTAATTTATGATTCAAATAAGCATTTTATTTCAATAGTTATTCAGTGAAACCACGAATTATGCTGACCCAATTTACACAATTTCAATTATATGTTATCCAATAAAAATTATAAACAAACAAAACAAAAATGAAAATAAATAACAAAAGATGTTAAAATCCATAAATTTAATACATTTTATAATTTGCAAGCAGCAGTTTGGCTCTAATTTGCCATATGCCCAAAACTCCATACATGATCATAATTATTAACAATATTTCTACCATTTATAACAAACATTATATTCTTCCTTTATTATTCTTTCCAAATTTGAAGTATAGATATTGTGTAATAAAATACACTCTAAGCTTAATTCTGAAAGTTTTACAAAATTTTAAAACATAATAAAAGTTGATACTGATTTAAAAACACCAAAACAATTAAGAGATCATAATTTCTTGATAATAAAGCACTATTAAATTGTTGTAAAAAAAAAAAATGTTGCCCAGAATATATTCAATAGTGACAAATTTTGTTATTTACTTTACTTAAAAATAAAAAATAGTATATATAATGTTCTCCTTATTCGTATTGCTTCAGTGAATGAATAAATGTGCACATACTCAGTAAAATATATGGGAAATGTGTCTCCTCAACTTATGATTAATAATTATATATATATATTAAATTTTGGTTATACTATAATTTTAATTTATAAATACATACTATACATATAAAAAAGCAACTATACTATGTATATATGTTGAAAAATACTGTACACCTGCAGTTCAATAAATTACATATTCTATTCTAATCAAAGTTTATCAACAAACTATGAGCTATTGTATGTGATGAATGTGAGAAAGCTTGGAACAAAATATAGTGCATATTATAGCTTTACTGTAATTCTATTAGGAAAAATATATATATAATTAAACAAATAAAGAATATTTTGAAACAAGCTTAACCTCCCATGATGACTAAATGAACATATTTCAAATTGATTAGGTTAATTTCTATATAAAAATTATAAAAAGAAATTAGAAACTGTTTTAAATATGTACTTAGAAGAAGAATGGAAAATATCTTTATTGAAACTATACAGAATAGGAATAAAAAGATACAAGAAAAAACTAGATAAGTGAATTTAAAGATGAAAAAATATTGAAGTTTTTGAGAAAGGAATGAAGACACAAAAAAGACTAAAGAAATCATGAAATCTGCCATCTAGTCTATAATGATGATATAAATTTCCATAAAGACTAGATAGCTAGCAAAATCTGTAGTATATAAAAAGTATACTGAACATAAATAAAGGATGAACACTGGTGATTTATTCTATAAAAATAATAAAATTCATTGTTAATATTTATCCATTTATTTTGTTATATCCAAATTAAATTTGAAGACTCCAGTGGAAAAAAAAAATCAGTAAACAATATTGCCTCAGAATAAGTAGAGATAACCAAAGTGCTCTTTTAATAAATACAAGACAGCTTCTAAAAACAAATAATGAATACTAAATATACAAGTTAATTCATTATATCGGATTACGAACATTTTTTTTTTCGTGTTTATGTTTTGATTCCAGACCAGGTTTAAAGAAAGATTAGGAAATGCAAGACTAGAAGCAGCATAAATAAATGACTAAAGCAGCAATTTGTTCTGGATTCTAGATGATCCTTAAAACTTGAGATAAGACTTTTACACCAAAACCATTATTATGAATATTTAGAAACATCAAACTAAAAATTTCTTATTAGAAGCTTTTCAGCATTGTAGTCAAGATGAAAAATCGGTACTAATCGGTACGCCAGGCCAGCCATCTAGGTGGGGTTGTTTCTCTGCTAAAAACACAAAAATATGCCATTTACATGACCCAATATTTCTGTGCTTTTGCAGAGAAACTTATGGCCTTATAGAACAGTACTGTTCATATTAGCCATATATGGCGTTGCACACAAAGATTATGAGCCACTAATGTGCTTCGCAACACTATGCAAATTCATATACTTAACAGATTGCTATCATATGATATTAGGGTGTGGGGAATTCAAGTGACCATAACTGTTGTAATATGCATTCTAATTAAAGATCTTACCTCCTACCCAACATAGTATTTGATACTAATAATTGTAAGACCACCGTGCTTCCCTACAAATTTTGGAATGTGAAAAAAATTGCAAACGGTCATAGCCAAGCACCTTTTCCCAGAATTCATGCGAATAGCCACGTAAATTACGAGACAAATAAAATGTCTGAGGTTGCACGTAGTTTTGAAAATCATAAACTTGGTTTGATCAGTGACGACAAATTATTTGCCCCCCCCCCCCCCAAAAAAAAACATTAAACTAAGATCAAAACTTTTGACTTTTTCAACTTTGGTTTTCTTTTTAAAATACGGCGACTATACGGCAATTTTTTTTTTAGCTGTATTTGTATTATGCAATGTTTTTAATTTTGCCATTTTTGAAAACAAAATGTACAAATATTTGAATCAAATCTTGTATCGTAAATTATTTACAAGAATGTCAAAATATTGGTAAAAAAAGTCGTATCAAATGTCAAAAGATAAGTAAAAAACTCATATCAAATGTCAAAATATTTTTTAGAAAGGCGGAGAAAATGTAAAACTATTTTAATAAAAGTCAGACAAATTGGGAAAAAATATTTCAATAAAAGTCGGAGAAAATGTAAAAATAATTTAATTAAAAATAATCGGCCCCGGATCGATGTAATTGTGTGTTTGTAGTAGCAGAGAAACAGCCTGGCGTACCAATTAGTACCCAAAAATCTTGTGAGTATAAATTTGATCTGAAAAAAATAATCTTTCCTTAAATATACTTTACATTAATCCAAAATATTTCACCTTGTCCAGTATCCAAACTTAGAGAATAATTGGTCCCTTTTGTCGACTTAGTAGCTTCTCTTTGACAAAAACATTTAGAACATTTCAAGCACTAAAGTAAAAAATACATTAGAAAAAAAATAATAATAAATAACAGTGCAATGACTAAGAAAAAAGAGAAATAGAGAGAATAAAACAATTACCTGATATTTGACTTCATCATCAAGTTGAAGGCTTTTGGATTCAATAAATGGTTCAATTAGTTCTCTAAAACTCTGAAAAACCAAAAAGGTACCAATTATTTTTTACTTTATATAATTTTCAAAAGTTGTACATTTTAAATTTTTTATAGACAAACTAAAATAAATAAAAAATAATAAAAAGATAAAATTAACACTAACATAAAACTATATATGATATCTAAAAGATAAAATAGCTTTTCAATAGTTGATCCCAATAATTAAAATATACATGCACAGGACAAACAAGTATGCAGTATAAGTAATTCATTACATTAGTTCTTCAATATTCGTGACATTTGATTCTTAGTCATAACATATATACTGAAATTCTCAGATAATAGCAAATCATATAATATGCATTTTTATCACCTATGTATTATGAGCATATACATATACTGTGCCAACTAAAATTTGTGTTACTATGTGGTTTTAATGACAAGAATTAAAATTTTTATTATTATTTTTAGTTAGTTTTAATAAGTAATATATTAGCTTAAGAGCAATGAAATAAGTTGTTATGACAACGAAATATTATAGAAATGTTATTATTATTGCAACATAAAATTATAGATTAATTTTATTCATTTAAAATGAGTATGTAAATAATAAAGTTTATGACTTTGATACAATTATTATTGTTTCTTTATTATATGCATTTTATTTATTGCCTTCATAAGTAGTGGATTATAAACAATACATATGAATGTTTAATGTCTTAGATGTATCTGTTGTTATGTTTATATGATATTCATAATATTTTATTGGAATGACATATATATATAAAATATATATTTCCAATGTAATATTGTAAGAATATAGTATCAATTGCTTTAGTTTATGTTAAGTTAAAAGAGTACTATTTATGTTTTCTAAGGTGTGAATATTATTTATGTATTTTAAATGATCAAATTTCAATGTTAAAATTGGTCCATAATATTGCTTCTATATATAAAATTAAAAATAATCATTTTAAAATAAAATTGAAATAGACAACTCATTATAAATAAAAATATTATTTAATACATCAATCTGGCTTTCATTCCTTAATGGAGTCTTTTCCAAGATATTTCTTTTTACACAATCACATGACCAATTACCCTACAGTAACCCCCCCTCCCCAATGGACATTATTTACATTATATTACAATCAGTATAATTAGTAAAATACATATATGTACATAAAAATGATTAAACTTATTACAATTCTTTTTTTTGCTTCTATAATATATATATTTACAAATAATCTAAAAAAATCATATATATATTTCTTATAACACTTCTTTCATATACACTTCAATGCAAACAAATTTTCTTAAACTTCTTTATTTTCCTTACAGTTTCGACTGTCCAGCAATCTTTATCAGAGCTCTAATCTCCTTCTCTGATGAAGACTGCTGGACAGTCGAAACTGTAAGGAAAATAAAGAAGTTTAAGAAAATTTGTTTGCATTGAAGTGTATATGAAAGAAGTGTTATAAGAAATATATATATGATTATATGAAAATATGCAAAGAAAATGAAAGAGAAGAATAAGAGAATAATTTTAAAAAAACAATAATAATCCCTTCCTTCTATTTTTAAAATTATAACTCTAAAGTTTCCAATAATCTAACAATGCCTTTCCCCCCTAATTGTGCTGGAATTTAACCATGTTTAACATAAATCAATTATTTTATATAGTGCGATGTTTTTTATAAACTGTAATAGTTAAACAGCATTAAGCTGTTGCACATGCGCTTTGCATATTTTAATTATAAATGACTGAATACAAACATTTCAAACACATGATAAAGTCTTTGGGAAAAGATAGAATGGCCATCTATCTTTTCGAACCCAAATGCTTTTGTATGGGCAAATCTTAAGTGTCTGAAAGTGAAAGCGTGAAGATATAAATAATCACTTTAAATTACTTTTCACCAGCATCATTCATTCAAGCATGTAAAAGTAATTTAAAGTGATTATTTATATCTTCACGCTTTCACTTTCAGACACTTAAGATTTGCCCATACAAAAGCATTTGGGTTCGAAAAGATAGATGGCCATTCTATCTTTCCCCAAAGACTTTATCATGTGTTTGAAATGTTTGTATTCAGTCATATATAGTTAAAATCTGCAAAGCGTATGTGCAACAGCTTAATGCTTTTTAACTATTACATGTTTAACATACTTTATTAACTGAATATTTTTTTCTTAAATTCATTTTATGTCCAGTGTCCAAAAAAAAAAATATATGGCCCTATATTCTTTCTCTTAATTGTCTTATCATACTCCATACTCTTTCCATGACAGTCTTTCCTGTCTGACCTATATATATCATATTGTAAAGATCACAACTAATTTTATAAACCAACTCTACCCTATTTTTAATATTACTTATCCTTTCCACATTCAGAGCATTTATATAAGACACTGATAAAAGAAAAGTTACCTGATGATATTAAGATAGAATGGAAAAATAGTAAATCTTTAGGGAAATGGGTATGTAACTAAAAAAAAAAAAAGATGTGTAATATTAAAAATGGGATACCTTTGCAATATGATATATATAGGTCAGACAGGAAAGACTGCTATGGAAAGAGGTAAGGAGCATGATAGGGCAATTACAGAAAGAATTTAAGATCAGGGCCATATATACATTTTTTAATTATTGAACATAAAATGAATTATGAAAAAAATATTCAGGTAATAAAGTATGTTAAAAATTACAAGAAAAGTAAATATTATGAGACTTTGTATATTCAAGAAAATTTAAACAAATATGTAAACATGGTTAAAGGTCCAGCACAATTAGGGGTGGGGAAATTGGCATTGTTAGATTATTATAAACTTTAGAGTTGTACAATTAAGTGGGAAATGGGTATTGTTGGATTATCAGAAACTTTAGAGTTATAATTTAAAAATAGAGGGAATTATTGAATTTTTTTTATAGATTATTTGTAAATATATATATATTTATGGGAGGGGGAAAGGGACTATAATAAGTTTAATCATTTTTATGTGTATATATATGTATTTTACTAATTATATTTAACATATGTATAGAAGATTTGGATAAAGAATTTATATCAGTATACTTATTCAAAAGATGTTAGGAAAATCGTTGAGTATTATAGTGGCAAGGAATGGGATAGAAGAATAGATGCACTAATAAAGAATAGGGGATTGGAGATATGGAGAGTATATTATATAAAAGTAAACCGAATATTGGGTAAAAATTAATTTATGATAATAGCAAGGAAAGTAGTTTACTATTTAAGGCTCGAACAGGATCTTTAGCAATAAGGGATTATACACATAAATGAAAAAATATGGTAATTTAGTCTGCAAGTTGTGTAAGGAAGGCATAGAAAATATTAGGCATCTTTTAATTGAATGTAAATACATGCAAGCACAAAGGGTATAAATAATGAAGTTGTGCAAGAATAAATATAAACAAAGTTATTATACAGAAACTGGGTCCTTGGTTTTTATGCTGTGTTTGGGAAAAGATAAGAGTAATTTAGATATAAAGGCCATGGAGTTGATAAAGATTATGTTGTGGAAGTGGGATGAAGCAGGATAGAGAAGAATATGTGAAAAACTTAGGGTGGGGAATGCAAAGAGACAATAAAGTAGCTAACAGGTTTCCATGGGCATAGTGGTTGAGAGATTCCTGACTCCGAATATGGAGAAGTCACAGTGCATCACATCATATTTCACACAATAGATTATGTATTAGTAGAGAAAGAGGGAATGAATAAAGTAAGGAAAATTTAAGTGGTTAGTAATGTAATGGAAAATAATAATAAAAACAGAAAGGATAGTGAAAGATGTGGATGGAGAATGAATGATAAAAATAAATTAGAAGAATATAAAATAAAAGTTGAAAAAACCATGGAAGAATTGATTGGGGATGAATATAAGGATTGGTGTGGTGAAGGAGAAAAAGTGGCAAATAGGATTTTAGGTAAGAATATTCAGAAAAATAAAAGTAATAGAAAAGTGAGAGTTAGGAAAAGTGTAAAAGAGAGGGGGAAAGCATGCAGACAATATAAGTATGCTACTAAGAACAAAGAAAGTGAAAAAGATGTTAGCGTTTAATGGGATAAGTATTTAAAAAAAGTTGGCTAAAATAGATAATTATAGAGAGAAAATGAAATCAAATAGTAAATTGTTGGAGGGTATTAATAAAAGTGGAAGAGATGGGAGTAAAAAATTTTGGAAACACATTAAAAAAAGGAATGTAGGGGAGAGAGAAATAGTATTACTAGATGATGAGGGAACTGAGTGTAGCTCTAGAGAAGAATTAGAGACAATCTTAAATAAATATGTAATGAATATAGAAAAGATATTATATGTGAATGACAGTGACAACAAACATGAAAGCATATAGGAATGGAAATATTAGGTTTACAGAAAATGAATTAAATGAAGCAGGGAAGAAATTGAAAAGTGGAAAGACAAGAGATTTAGATGGATAGGCAGCAGAGATGGTAATGAATTTAGGACATAGGGCAAAATTAAAGCTATTATCATGTTTTAATAAGATGGCACAGAAGAGAGATTTTCAGGATAGTTGGAGTAATACAAGAGTAAGGCTGTTCTTGTCAATTGATGCTTCTAAAGATTCTCTATTCTTGGCATTCTAGAGACATTTTAAAGAATCTATTGGTAAAGGTATGTGATTGAGTAGGTGTCTATAGCATAAGGCCCCCATCAGTAAACTCTAATATAATGTCTCTTAAGAAAACAGTTCCTACAGCATATTGCATAGAATATTATATTAATTTTTGGTTTGACAACATAAGACCCAATTATAGGAAAAGATTCACCCTGAGATATTGAAAACCAATTAGCAGGAAATTTATTGCAATTGTAAACTGGTTGGCACAAGAAATAATATCAAGAACAGTGGTTGGATGTGGATGCTACAAGAGAAGTTACATTCTTGGAAGTGTGATGAGATGCTTGGGAATAAAGTTTGACATAACATATTAAAAATATAAAAAAAGAAGGTTAACATATAAAAAATAAACAACTTCAATATAACATATTAAAATATAAAAAGAAATTTTTGTAAATAATTTTTAAAAAAATTGAAAATTTCCTTATAGTTCAATAGATTAATACATTGATAGTAAATTTTATTTTTTCTTACTCTATCCGAGGAGAGTTGATAGACTGCCTATCTCAATTTATATTTAAGTAAATAAAAATAGTTAGCAATCATGAGTTGGAATTAGATTTTATAAATTAAATTTACATTTTAAAAGTTAGATTTTTATATATTACGGGAACATAACACACATAAAGATGTATGTGTACAAAAAAATATGGTTAACTTATAATTTTTTTTTTTAAAAAAAACTATTTCTAATTTATTTTTATTAAATAAACTTATTTAAAATTTATGCTATAGAAAGAAAATTATTTTAAACAATGTTGAATTAATAAAATTTTGATATAAAATATTTTATCACAATAGTTAATGTCTGTCTTTGATGATTTCCAAATGTTTTAAAATTTCAATTGAATGTAAACAAAGAGCTTTGCTAGTTGAAGCAAAACTTTTTGCTTATATTTTACAAGCTTAAAAAAGAAATGTGATCATGTGATATATGTCTATTTTTTATTATTAATTGAATGTGTTTTAGTTTTTTACTAAGAAATTTTGTAAACGTGAGTGATTAAAAATAATTACTGGTTTGTTTTAATTATATAAAAAAATGTTTTGCAAAACTAGTAACTGTATAAATGCAGACATAGAAAATAATTGTGTTTGGTCTTTTCTTACTGTCTGCCAAGGTGTCAATACTGTTACCATATATTACAAAAAATCTTTACAAGCTGTTGAAGTAATCATGATGTGTTGCTAACATACATTAAAGACTTCATTCCAGGCATGGACACTAACCAGGATGCCTAAATTCTCTGTGCTAAATTAAATCCGCCTTCATACCAAGCTAGCTATACATATATTACATCGCAGCTATAATAGATACACTTTTCAACAATGAAACTCTACCCACAACATAGAAAGCTGATTGTGACTAATCATTTAGCATTTAGAGAAATGTCAACAATATTTTTCACTAAAGAGCTCTTCTACATTTGTCCAAAGTTAAAATATACATGTTCAAATTTAATCTCTGCTTTCATATGTAAAATAATCTCAGAATTAAAATAATAATTACTTATTATGAACGGTAATAATTTTGTAAATTTAAAAAAACTGAAGTTACCACATGTCAGCAATACTTATCTATATCCAAAATGCATCTTGGGGGTCATTTGTCTTTCATTATATCTTTATTTATATGTATTTAAAAAGAATGGGGAAGTATAGAGATGTTTATTATATCTATAAAGAGATTACATACGGGACAGAGAAAGGTGAATAACTCCGTGTGTGTAAATTTAAAAAATCAGATATATTAATCTTTAACTGAGGTTTAAAGTTTATATCTGTGCTAGAGATAATCTCTAGTTTCAAAAATGATTAGTAATAATCATTAGTGTTGTAATATTCTCCCCCTTGCGCCATTGTAATATTCTCCCCCTTTACTTATAATCACACGAACTAAATAATTTCAACTACCGTTAATTAATAATAATAAATATTTATTTACAACAAAACGATATTAACATATTTACAACAAGTTTGATATATTAATAATAGGCTTACATGATCTGGCCTTGCGGCTTACGATAAATAATAATAAAGCACAGATGGCTTCTATAAATCCCTAGGTCCGCTTTGGCACCTTCAGTGGCGGAGTTCACTAGATCACGAGTTCTGCTTTCAGTCGGCATGCCGTCTTCTGGTTACACTGCTATCTCGTGACAATTTTCTTGGTTCTCACTGGGCCTTAAATACTGCTCTTCTCATTCATGCACAGGAGTCTGGGATAGCCTTGTCTTGTTTCGGGTCCGCGTTCCAAACTGTTATTTCTCTGAGGTTCGTGCGTTTCCCGCGCAGAAGAGGGGGCGGGATAAAACTGGAAATGCTTATCTCTTTTCTTATCTTTAGACATGTACATTAAAGTATTTAACTTTACTTGCAGATATTATTATAACGCAATACTAATACATAGCACAAGTGTATTTATCTGAAATGGATGGAGTCGGAGTTGTGGTGGAAAGAATTTGCCAATGGTAAATGAAAATGTAACAATTTACTCTAGATACTTTTCATATATTAAAGATGTATATGAGCGATTGTGAATATGAGAGATTGTGACCTGGGCCAACTGATGAGTGCTGGTTCAGCACGAAATGCATCTTGGGGGTTATTTGTCTTTTATTATATCTTTATTTATATGTATTTAAAAAGAATGGGGAAGTATGGAAATGTTTATTATATCTGTAAATTTATATTTTTTTTTTTTGTATACTTATTTTATCGTATTTTTTTCCAATCCAAACTTTGGCATTTTATTTATATTTACTGTAGTTTTAATATAAAACTTGACATATATATATGAGGTATGGCCTTGAATACTTACAAGTGATAAATGTATGCTATCAAAGAGTAATAAGGAGAAAAGGAATTAAGTTATCGGTTTAAATAAAAGTAAAAATCAGAGTCAATTTTAGTTTAATGAATATTGCTCAATAACAAAGATACTTTTAAATAACCAAGATTTCATTCAAATAAATGTTAAATCAATCTTTCTCCAAAAGAATTAATTTGTTTTAAAAGAATATAAGAAAGACTGAGTTTTAAATAATTAAGATTTAGTTTTATAAAAGTTATCTTCCTGAAGCTATTAAAAAACCATTTGAACAATGTAATTATAAATTAATGAAAATAAAGATATGTGTGTGGTTGATGCCAACATATGCATATACATGTAAGTAGTTTAGTGCATTTGTATTTTGTATAGAATCTTTAAACAGGTAGCCATTTATTAGAATCACATGGGAGTCTGAAATTGAGGATTAGTATATATGTGTGTGTGCATTTTATAGTGATCCAATAGATATTTTATTGCTACATTCAAATTCTGTATATGTTTATCTCCTTGTGATATCAATTTCCCGCTTGAGTTTGACTTTTGTGTAATCACTCGTGGATGATTTTGATTTTACTCTGGTTTTAGAAACATTTCTCCCTGTGAATTTGATTTTCATTTATACTCTGGGTTGTTAGAGGTTCAATGCATATTGTGTATGACTGATTTTGTAATTGTCTTTGCATTGTGAATATTGAAATTTAATATTTGAAGTTAAGTTAGTCTGTTTTATTATTGCCTATTTTTTAAAGTAAGAGTGAAATATATGTATGAGCAAATCTTGAGATAGCTAACATAATAAATAGAATGAGATAAATGGTACTCTTCAGAGATAATATTTAATCAAATAATAAGATTTTATCATTGTTAATATTAAAAAGGGCTATGTGATGTCAACAAATGAAATGTATGCCAACATGTAATGGTAATTTAAGTTTATGTATTATTATTGTTTATTACTAGATTAATCTTCCATGTTTTTTTTACTGTGGTCTGCTCTTGCCAATTGATGCTTCTAAAGAATCTCCATTCATGACCTAGAGGCATTTTAAAGTATCTATTGGTGAATGATATGTGGCTATGTAGATGTCCATAGCATAAGATCCTCACCAGTAAACTCTAATATAATGTCTCTCAAGAAGACATGTGATGTGATAGTGCTTATAGCAAGACACTGTCCATTATAATAACTTCCATAGTGAAAAAAAACAAATGCAAATTTCATAATTTAAAAAAATGACAATTTTATTAAGAAGAAAAAGCACTTTGTAATGCATGAAAGTTAAATTTTATTGAAATAAATCTGAATTAGTAAATAATGTTTATTAGAATAAAGCAAGTTGTGAATAGCAAACATCTGAATTAGTAAATAATTTATTAAAATAAAGCAAGCTGTGAATAGCAAACCTCCAACAAAGTTTGTGTTGCAGACTCTATATAATTTAAAAAACAATATATTTACAAATCTCAAAATAAATATGGCAACTTATCAGATGACTTTTTTTGAGAAGAAATGATATTATAAGTCTGCCTTCAAAGGCTTTTGCAAAATTAAATACATGTAGCAGAAAAATCTTTAATTCTTCAATGAACCCACATCTACAAATAACCAGTCTAATTAAAAGCATGATGAAAATGATGTCCAATTTAATCTTTCATCTGGACTTTTACAAAATAATTAAAAAGACTGGTTCCATGAATAATAATGCCCAATATCGTTCAATATAGAGAAATATTTTACACAAAAGCTTTTGTAGCAGTAAAATATATTTCAAACAAGCAACATGAAATGGCTAAGTCATTTACAAAGATACTAAATAATATATTAAAAAAATAAATCCTATATTTTATAGATGTCTAATATTATTTTTCTTTTTCAGTAAAGAAATATTAACCAAATTACTAAATTTTGGTAAAAAAAAATTAATTAATATAATAAGGGATAAGTTAACTGAACAGTTGTCATGTAGAATAATAATTAGAATTAGGGGGAAAAGGTCATACTGAAGCCAAATATTCTACAGAATTGTTTGTATTTTCATAGACTTGGTCAGTGCTATAACAGTGTGGGAAAAAAAACAAAAACAGTCTGTCAGTTTGCACAGGAGCAAAACAAATTTAAAATTAATAATATTACTAAAGTGAGTGATATAAATAAAACCATAGTTTTCTTAACATTTTGCTCCATCAGAAAGTGATAAACTATATGGAACAACTGATATAATTTTTATGGTTAATTTGATCTTGATCCACACATCTAAAAATTTCTCTCAAATCTTGTTAGCATCAGACAAAAAAGAATGTATATCATCTAAGGATTTGTATAAGCAATAAAAAATTTTACCAACTGATATTGCTGATAATCTATATTCTGATGAAAACAATAAAATCAAGATTGACTTAAAACAAAACTGTCCATTTGCTCACAATTTAGAAGTGGAGTCACTGACTCCTATCAAAAAATGTAAAGATAGCAACACTAGATCGCAATATTTATTTCACACTTGCAACAAAAAACACTCTTTGATACTGTTATGAAGTCAAGGAGCATCTTCCATTTTTCAATGGACCGATCTCTAAGTTAAATATTCTGTATGAATATAGTGATTATCTTTTTACTGTCTATTGTTATAATTCTTTTTTTTTTTTTTTGCTGATAGTATAACAAATTTTATTTTTTTTAATCAGAATGCCTCTATATGTCTTAGCGTTCAAAGTAATTATTGTTAGGCATCAAATTATTTATTTATATGATTTCTTTGTACGTACTAAAAATGTTTTATTTTATTCATTATACTTAAAGCAAATATATAAAAATATAACTATCATTGATGTGGTAATATAAATGAAAGTATCTATTAAATCAAATGATAAAAGCTTATGTAAGAACAACAATTTGGGCCTTAACATTTGTGGAATTTTACCATGTTGTTCTTACATAAGATTTTTTTTGTCTAATATAAGTTATATATATATACTGTAACAGTTAGGATCACCTGGGTGATGGAAAATCATCATCATCCCCAAGTCAAAGACAAGTCTAATTTAAATATAAAATGAATATAATGAATATGAATGATATAAGCATGTGAGATCAGCAAAAACAAAGACTAACTATGAGTTCACCAGCATTACAGAGAATAAATAAATCAACAGTCAATCTTGTGATTAGATTTAAAAGTGATCCACTATAAACCAGGTTAATTATTTAGCCCTTGCCAAACTTAAGGCAGATTGTTTAAACAATAATTTGGATTCACAAACTTAAGCGCTAATCCATCAGAGTATAGTAATTAAAAAATAATAATAATACTGTGATACAGAAACCATGCTGATCATCATTAATGCCCTGGCCACTTAATACCATTAATGTACTGGTGATCTATAAACTTAATTTCTAATTATAAATAAACTAAAATGTAGTGCATGGACTTTAAAGGATATCCCCTTGCACCATTCAGAATTAGACAAGTAATGAAATCATCAACAACTGGATGTCAATGACACTAAACATAAACTCCAATTTGTATAAATGATTGTTATGCATGAATCCAACCCAATAAGCAAGAGCTCTATAACTGATACTGAGAACAAGAGATAATAGTAACATATAATGTTTTAAACCTAGTCTAGGATTAAAAAAAATTCATTGGAATAATTTAGTAAAATATAAATTTATTAATAATAATAAAATCAAATTTAGATCTGTTGAGTACAATATAAATCCAGCATTCTAATTTGGATTAAAATAGAAAAAAAAAAGCTATCATATTGTGATTTACAAATATCTCAATAGGTTTACATAAAACACCTATATATCAGCATACAGATATGCCTGTATAATATAAAATGGACATATTCAGATTGTCATAGACTTATAAAAACAATTTATTTTAATAATTCATAAAGCATGATTATTTAACATATACACCTTTACCCCGCTTAGCGATGGCAATTGGTCCTCCAAAACTCATCGTTAAGCAAGAATATCGTATACATAATACGTATTTATAATGGAGGTCTATGGGAAAAAAATTGGTTGGTTCCAGTCGACGTAAAATATCCACATTGGTTTCCAAGCTCAAAGATTTTCTTAATTTTTTCATGACAATGATGACTAAATACGGTATCTAAAAAGAAAAGTTTTATATCACTAGGGAAAAAAATGCATATTTTCACTTTAAAAAGTACAGAACAGCAAAAAGAAAGAGAAAGTGAAATTAAATTTGAATTTAAAAGTTTTTAAATTCTTCCGCAGAAGTTTTTCATCGTAATGGAAAAAAAAATCCATACTGAAGTGCTTGTTTTTTTAATTTGTATTACAGTATATATTACTGTACATTTATGTTTATTACCTATGTGAAATTATTCAAATTAAAAAATAATGTTTAATTATTAATTATTTAATTGAACATAAAGACTTATTACTGTACTCCACAGTAACAAAATGTTTAATGCTTATCGTAAAGTAGTCAACTTTAGAAAAAAAAAATCAACTTATTTTAAAAGTAAAAAATCTAACTTCGAATTTTCTAAAACATAGCTAGGTTTATTTTTCTTACTGTATAGTAATGTAATAGTGCCCCCTCCCATTCGAGTAGAAAGATTATTAATTAAATGCAATCTGTTTTTCTTTTTAAACTTTTCTAATTCGACATTTGCGTTTTAAAATGTTGTTTTTCTTTTGATTTGAAACAACTTGAGTGTAAACAACATGTTTATTAATGAAGTTACAAAATCAATAACTATTTGTTTATTAATGAAGTTACAAAATCAATAACTATTTTTACATAATTATCCAGGTGTTCTAAAAATAATATATCGTAATTAAGAAACACACCCACGCAGTTTAATATTCATATTTAGTGTTTTCCTGAAAGTTTGTGATGATGGTATTTTAGTTGTCCTGTATTGTATTTATATATTGGAGTATTTCATCATAATAATATAAGTGTTGAATGTCTTTAGAAAAATTAAACTTTATTTAAATAATCCAAGTACAGTACATTATATTTAAATAAAGTTTAATTTTTCTAAAGACATTCAACACTTATATGTATACTGTATTATCAACAAATTAAAAATCCTTCTCCTTTTTCCTTTCAAAAACTTTATTCTCTTATCTCAATACTGAACATATATATACTGTATATACAGTATTTATATAATACAAAACTCCAACGTTTCAACTGTTTATCTTCATACAGTCATTTTCAAGGATATCTCTCTCCCACTGCTATATTTTATTACTCTTTCTTTTACATTATTAATTACAAATCAACGTTGAAACGTTGGAGTTTTGTATTATATAAATATATATACTGTATATGTTCAGTATTGAGATAAGAAAATAAAGTTTTTGAAAAGAAAAAGGAGGATTTTTAATTTGTTGAGATTATTGTAGAACATATATATATTAAAAGAAAAAGTGGATGAACATTTGCTGTATTATTATATATGATGTATACAGTATTATAGATTCAGTAATTATAGATATTTTAAGTGTTTTATGAATAAAATATTGTATGTGTATACAATTACAGCAAAGTTATTACCTGTATACATATTACAATAATGTACTTTTGCTTTTGGGTAAAATGAATTTAATATACCTATCTCTGACGTCATCAGTGATGCAAAATTCAAGATGGCTGCCAAAAAAATTTTATTTTTTATTTTTCCCGATTGTTTAAGAGAAAAATCGATTGTAAATCGAAGTAATGGGTACAAATTGATGATGATCACTATTGTGAAATATCGCTAAATAGACAATCGCTAAGCGGGGTAAAGGTGTAAATGTGTCTACATGAAACACATCTATATAAGCACAGACACGCTGTATAGTAATCTAAAATTAACATCTTCGAATTGTCATAAAGAATCAAATCATTTTAATAATAAATAAATGATTAATTTTAATATATATTGTGTATGCAGGGAAATGTGTGTACACACTGATGTTTGTATCCTAGGATATTTCACTTGTCAAAAATAATAAAATTATTAAATCATATTATAGTTTCACAAGACATAATTAATTCCATGTTGAAAAGATATATATAAACTGGACATGTATGTGTATATTATTATTATCCCTTACAAATCAAAGTTATTAAATAACCTGTTACAGTATTTCTAATAGTAAGTTAAAGGTTTTTTTTTTTTTTTAACAAAAAATCACTAGATCCAGTTTGGAAAGTTCTTTTAAAATTCAATCTTTTATTTCTTCATTTCCAATAAGATTTCAGAGGTTTTTTTTTTAAATTTCAAAATAAATCTCTTATGAATCAATTCTGTTTTGAGATGTATAATTTAAATCAAAATTTATTTGCTTATAAACTTGTAAATTAGAGATTTTAACTGCAAAATTAATTATTTAAAATAATATTTCAGCAAATTATTTTTCAACTCACCAAGCTGTTAATGAAGTATATCTCCTGTATGCATACTATATAATATATATAGCCATAATAACTTTTGTTTATGCTTCTTTCATATTAGTTTAAAACTACTTATATATAAACTTCAGCAAGATGCTTTTTTCAGTAAGCTAGCTATTTACTGGAATCTCTTGGTCAACTGATTCATTCTAAAACAGTAGACTGGCTTATTGACATCATTGGAAAAGGTATAATCCATTAACTGTTGACATTCAGTTACTATAATTTGGTAGATTTCAGGCATGATATCTAATAAACATATATATAGGTTATGAAATACAAAAAGCTGGTCCTTGCTTCCATGTGAATTCAAACTCTACAATTGTGACATTAACAGCAGCTCTACTTCTTGCCTTCAGTTATAACTTCATAATGATGATGCTGTATAACTGTTGCAAGTGTCCCTTGAATAATCCAAATCCACCTTTTTATAGTATATCATGAATTTGAAGAAAATAATTATGTAAATTCTTTCTTTATATTGATCAAAAAAAGTTAATGACTTTTCAATTCACTTTAATTAAAAACAAATTTTTATCTACAAGTATTTTTAATCCTTTGAAAAACACCAGATTGTAGGATTTTATCACAAGTTTTAATTTTTAAAAAATTTTTTTTATCTAACTATAAAATAGAGAAATATTATAATTACTGGTACTATCTATTATAATATAAAAACAAGCTTGTTTTAGATTTCAAAATCAAAATTAATAAAATATTAATAAGGCCTTTTTAAATGTTTAATTTATAATATTTTTTTAAATTCAAAATTATTATTTAACTCTTAACTATTAATCCAATGTAATATAAAAAATAGCTACAACATTTTTTGTTTGGGTTTATTTCTAATTTTGGTACTATCTATTATAATATAAAACCAAGCTGTTTTAGATTTCAAAATCAGAATTAATAAAATATTAACAAGGCCTCTTTAAATGTTTAATTTATAATAATTTTTTAAATTCAAAATTATTATTTAACTCTTAACTATTAATCCAGTGTAATATAAAAAATAACTACAAAATTTTTTGTTTGTGTTTATTTTTAATTTTTCTTTCAACTTCATATATACATGCATACACACTACTATGTTATATGTCACAAGACACAACCGTCTCAATATATATGTATAGTGTGTGTGCTTGTATATTTAAATGTTTACATATATATAATAAAATGAGATTTTTTACTATACAAAAATAAAAACAATTCTAATTATTGTAAAAATACCTGACACTCTTCTTCATCTTCCATAATATAATGCCTTTTCCGACGATCTTTCCTCATGTAATTAAATTTTAAAACAAGTGCTGGGCCAAATCCATCACTACTAGAATCTATCTTTTCTACTTTTATTAAAGATTTGAGATCCAGTTGTTCCACAACTCGAGCATTCCAATTTTTTTCTAATAGATAATGGTCAATAATACTCAGGAAAAGAGTGATGGGTTCGAGCTCATTATCATCTTTTACAAATTGGACTACAAATGGCTCTCTTTCACCATCTAAAAAAAATATCAATCAAAAAGGATTAAATACAAAATACAATAAAATAATTTAATCATAATCCCATTTAATATTTATAAATATTTGATATGCAGTCATATAAAATAATTTTAAATTTTGTTTGTATCATTAAATCTATGACCATAAACTTAAAACAGTAGAATTTTGTCTAATAAATAAATAACAATATGGACAGTGGCTTAAAAATTCATGTGATGCTGAAACACAAAGTTGAACACAGTAATTTCATTTAAGTTGCCATATATACTTTTACTCTTTCCTTCAGTGGAAGTTAATTTGAAAATTTTAGTTCTTGAGCCACCATTCTAAAACTGCATTAAACTGCACTGGAAACTCTGTTTAGTAAGTTGTGTTAACCAAATATAAGTATCAATACTAACACTTCATTATATTAAAGTATATTTCATTAATTTAAAAATAAATAAAGCAACATTAAATATATTAGTGAATTCCCACAAACAAAAATAAAGAAAAACACAAAATTTAAAACAATATTTTAAATTTCGAAATAAATTAACAAGAATTTAAAATTTAAATATATCTAGTTTTTACAAAGTTAGATTGAAATCTATATTTCATTAACATTGGCTTGGAAGGTATTCTAATCTTATGACCATCATAATTCCATGATACAACACAATATATTTGTATGATTTTTATTTTTACACAAAGCCGTTAATTTCTAAACAAGGCAAAATTCTCCATATAGTAGTGCCACCCTGTGCCAACCAGAGCAATCAATGGATGCCAGAAGGCTTGTTCATAAAATCCCTATCTAGTACCTACTCATCCAATATCCCCAGACTACTTTCTAGCTTGTGGCCTTCGTCAGTGAGGAGCCTTGGATCTGAGAGCACTGCACCTAGATCTTAGGATCTAATGCAACACTCCAGCAGCCATCTTTTATCTCCACTTAACTACAAAACTATGAGAATGAAATTGAAAACATAATAATATTTTCAATCTAAGCTCAATAGCTTATATAGTCATAAGGGTCTGAACTCAGTTCAGCACCCATACATTCTGGTGTCTTTGGCTCTTTAACAACCATAGCCACCACTATCCTATTAGGCTGGATTGGTGTTAAACCACTAAACATAATAACAATTATGTGCTAGTATAAGAGATGGTGGTCATGTGCCGTTAATTCTAAATTATATATACAATGATATAATTAATATTTAATCATGTATTCTTAAAAAAAAAAAAAAATGAATAATTACTATCACCACCTATATAGAATTTATTTAATTTTTTTTTGAGAAAATATGTATAATGTAATAAGATATTTATTTTATATAGTGCTATGTTGTATAAACTGTAATATTAATAATTAGACATTAAGCTAATGCACATGCGCTTTGTGGATTTTAACTATAAATGAATACTCTCACTTTCCAAACCCAAGATAAAGTCTTTGTAAAAAGATAGAATGAATCCATCTATCTTTTCGACCCAAATGGGCAAATCTTAAGCATTTGGAAATGAGATATAAAAAAAATTGAAAATAAAGACACTTGAAAATTTTTAAAGCAAAAAAAATACCTGACAGAAATATATATTGCAATAAATAATAAATTCATTGATTTCTAGTCAAATAAGATAAAAGCAAATAAAAGAATTATTACTAGGAAAAGTAACCAATTATATTTTAGTTCTAATGTTTATATAACAAAAATAAAGACAATGTACACACATACTTTCTATACCAGTTATATCTGACATTTTGTAACTAAGGAATATAATCATACAGAAGAAAATATGAAATAAATAAACTATTCATCATTATTTATTCTCTCTACATCTTTTACCTTACCATTTCCAGCTTCTTAAGAGCATGGGCATCATAAACCTTTCATGCCAACGATCATTTCTCTAATTAACTATGACAATGAGTATCTGTGCAACCACAGTTCATTCTTTAATTACATATATAATAATTTTGATTCAATCTTCTTTTTTTTTTTTTTGGTTTTTTTAACTTTTTATTTTTTTTCCCTGAAATTAGATTAGCAATACTCATTTACAAATGGCTGCTAATAATAATGATGATATTCGAACATATTCTTATCATAGGTGCTTCTTTTAATGAGGAGGGGGAGGACAACTACAAGTTATATATATTCAAATTATTTAATAAAATAATATAAATAATGTATCTCAATATGCTGATTATTTTTATAAAAAAAACTATTTAAACAATGTTTCATAACAGTCTTTCATCAAATAACTTTTGGTGAAAGATCAAAAGTGTCTACAATAAATTCATAATTGACTTCAATAAAACATATCTGCTGACCGAGTATAAAACCTATATAATTAATCAATCAGCTAGGCTTGAGTTTAAAGCTTTATAATTTTTAATGCTTAAAAAGTATAATAAAAGTTGTTGTTACTGAATAAATATGTGTAATCTATGCTCCTCACTGACAAAATTTAAGTCAGAAACTAGTCTGGCAATTTAGTTGGCATTACCATGCGATGCCATCAATTTCTCACTTTGTATATATTATTCTAGAGGAAAGTGCTGCACTTTACTGTTTTAATGCAAATTTTAGATAAAGAGTCATGGAATATTTGTCTTTCATATAGCAGTAAAAAACAAATCTATAAAATATGTTTATTCAAATTTTTATATTTCCTTTCTCTCTTTAAATAAATCTTTCAACTATTTCTTATCTCAAATAAATCTTAGCCATGGTAATAAAAATAGCAAAAGATGTCCAATAGAAGCCTTAAGGGGAATAGATAATGTGGGAAAGGAAAAAAATCTTTCTTCTTTTTTCATATTTTTTAAATCTTTCTTTTAAAATAGTTTTTTTTTTACCTAATTCATTATTATTTTATATGAATTTATTTTGCAATTGTAATCATAGACAATATAATATTCCTGGATTATTTAAACAAAATTGGGATATTTTCAATATATAATCTTACCACCACCAGATCTACAAACAAAACCAGATTATTTTATAAGGTATCACTTTTTAAAATTTTCTTTTTTGCCTTTGTTTTTCATTTCTAATTTCTTTTAACTTTATATTCATAATGCTTAATTCAAATTTCAATTTCTTAATCACATATTTTTGTTCATCTATTTATTTCCAAAACTTTTATATTCCTGATTATATACATTCAACCTATCTATTTCTTTATCTTTATTTAAATTCACAGTTAAAGTCACCTTTTTATTTTTCTCTCTACTTTACTACCACAAAAGTTTCAGTTGTTGCATTTTTCACAACTTATGTAAATTAATATTAAATGAATCCACATATACAATCTACCTTACACTTCTGCCTTATATACAATTTCTGTATAAAATGTATTTTCAATATAATAAAAAAATACTATTACCGTTTTCTTTTTAAGTACTTCTCCCTTTCTATTTTTAACATCACAAAAAAAAAAATCAGATAAAATTAGATAATTCCAAACTCTTAAATACATTTATTACATGAAATTTAATGTGTAATTCTGAACTCTTTATTTTCTTTATATTAAATCTTATGCCCAATATCTGTGAATTAAATAAATGTCCAACTCATTGAAAGCAAATTTCTCAGCTGTTCTCTTGAATTCTAAATTTCATTAAAAATATTAATTGATTCTTTAAATCTTTTTTTACTCAGATGTTTCAAAATTCAACTGGAATTCTCATCAATTTCTTGTAGTTTGTCATTCTTTTATTTAAACTTCTTTTATCATTATTGTATACCTACTTTATTTGCTTCACTTTTTTGGATAAAATTAAGTGTTATTGTTATCTCTATTATAAATATGATTTATTTATTTTCTTTGTAAAAAAAACACTAAATCTTTATTTCAGTAATTATTTGTTTCCTGTATGTTTTCTTTTTCCAAACAAACTTGTTTGATTCTCTAACTTTTTAAAACATCCCTTTTTCAGCTAATCATGTCTAGTTTTAAGTGATTTACTTTTCAATTCATTTCTAAGTTTTCTATAAATATCTTTACCTTATTTTATATTTATTAATTTATATTTTAATGTCCACATGTGTTATTCATTATCTACTCCGTGTAGTTTAATGCACTTGCAGTGAGAGGCTTGAGAGCTAACACTGAATAGCTTATTTATAACAAATAAATATTAAACTTTACTCAAATAACTGTGTGTTCACCATTTTCATTAGAATGTTGTTATATGCTGTTAAAAATAATCGATAGACTTATAAACTGGCTAAACCTTAGTGCTTATTTATTACAACTAAGAATCGGAATACTAAATATAAATAAGTCATCAAGTGAATAGCATTGAACAGCCAAAAATAATATTATATATTGTGATAGAATAGAACATCAATAGAATAGTGGATGGACCCAAACTATTTAATAATAAAGAAAAATCAAATTTGTATAATTATATAAGTAATAAATAAAAATTATTAAAAATGAAAATTAATTGAAAGATATAAAAAAAGATTTAAAAAATTTAGTATTCCATAATAATTTCAATAATTATTTAAGAATAAACTTTTGATGTATAAAATTGACAATGAGATATACATATAATATAATTATAAGATATAATTAATGGCTCAATCTTATATTAAAACAAAAAAATTCCAAATAGGAAAAGAAAAATATACTAATGCTTATGAAAATGCTTTTCAGTTAGGGCAAACACTAAATAACTCTTTAAATGTCAATTATTTTGCATTTATTGCTGTATATTGCACAAATTTCATCATTTATTCATATTAATAACTCTTTCAAATAATGTTTATTAATACTTTTTATTACATTAAAAATTATTAATTTCATTTAATCCTAGATAAAGCTTTTAAAATATAATAATATCCACTTCATAAGTTTTTCTTATTGCAGCTGCTAAGACTATATAATTATTCATAAGACAAATGAACAAGATGGGTTATTCACTAATATGCATCAACCAGCTTGTAGAGTTTACAAGCTTTTACATCTGAGATTAAGATTACAAAATACCATAATCATTCTTCTCAGGTTTCAGTTTTTTTATATAATAAAACATCAATTAGATTTTCCTAAAGACAGAGTTATTGTATGAATAAGTAAACATTTATTTTTAGCACTGTTTCTAATTGTAATAAATTTAATCAGCCATTTAAGCTATTGTGCGCTATTTCACGAGTGTTAAATAATAAGTCTATCCTCACACTTTCACTTACAGTACTTAAGATTTGCCCATATATAAGCATTTGGGTTGGATTGAATAAGTGGATTCATTTTATTCTTTCCTAAATTCTATATCTTGTGTTGTAAGCGGAAGTACTCATTTATTATTATTTCTCACTCGTGAAATAGCGCACAATGGCTTAAATGGCTGATTAAATTTATTACAATTAGAAACAGCGCTAAAAATAAATGTTTATTTACATATGTTTAAAGTTTCATTTGTGAGTGACGTCTAGTAAATTCTAGATAATTTCGTCGGCATCATTCATTCAGATATCGTAAACAGTGGTTTAAAGTGAGTAGTCTATCCTCACACTTTCACTTACAGTACTTAAGATTTGCCCATATATAAGCATTTGGGTTGGATTGAATAAGTGGATTCATTTTATTCTTTTCTAAATTCTATATCTTGTGTTGTAAGCGGAAGTACTCATTTATTATTATTTAACACTCGTGAAATAGCGCACAATAGCTTATATGGCTGATTAAATGTATGAATAAGTGTGTATGGTCACTTTCTTTTATATTTATAATAAGAGCAGGCAAAAAATAAATTATAATCCTCATACCCTGGAGACTCTAAAATCATTAGCCAGTTGGCAAGTGAAAATATAAGGCACATTCAATGTTGATTAATTATCTACAAATGTAGACTATTTTCAAACATGAATTGGAAAAAGAACTATCTAATATTAAAAGGGAGATGACCAGATTTCGTGAAGTTTTAAAAAAAAAAATGAATAGATAATTAATTTTAAAACTGGACATAAATGTAAAAATATTGGAAGTAAATTTTGATTATATTATAAATAAAAGATAGAACAAGATCAGTGTAGATATTGCTGTCATATCAGACAATGGCAAAATAAGTAATTCAATTTAAAAGAAAATTTTATGCCCCAACATGCTCTCATATAGATGAAGAAGTAAGAAATTTTTATTTAAATATAGAATGCTTCTGATCAGATCAAGCAACATTTAAATATTATTATGGGGAAAGTTAATGCTAGAATTTGAAAATGATTGCAAGAGGAAATATGATATGAAAATAAAAATGAAAAAAGAAATAAACATATAAAATTTGTGAGAAAATAAAATCCACATACTAAAAAAATTTTATTTTGTTATTTTTTAAAAATTCAAAGCAATAATGAATACGAAAACAAACAAATTAAGATACAGCATTATTGGATTATATTTTGACACAGAAAATATGTATTTCAAGGTTATAGTTTATTTAAGAGATTCAACACAAGAAATGATCATTGATTACTGAGATATATAGGCATTAATGCAAAAGTAGAGACAAAAGCTATTAAAAAATTATAGTATTATCAGATAATATTCCTAAACTTCAGAAATAATTCCAATAAATTTATGCTAGAAGTTGCATATTTTAAAATATTAATAACTTCAATGACAGCTCAGACTTGAATAAATTCAGTAAACAAAAAATGAAAACTTACTAAAGTCATCTAATAAGGATGGCCAGTATAAATAAGCAATAATTCACCAATCAATTTTTAAATGAGACAAGACAATTGATAAAAAAAGTAAAAATGATTCATTTTGGAAACTGAATTGGAATTCTGCAAAATAGTATGAAAAAGGGTTAATGATGATAAAAAGAATATAATTATAAAATGCTCATATCAAAATATATAAAAGCATTGTAATAGAAAAAAATTATTTCAATAATAAGAACAAAAGATGCCATTACTGCAGGGACAATATTATGAAGTGTGGAAATTCTATAAAAAAAAATAATATGGTAATAAAGAAAAAAAAAATTAATGTACATTTTATGATTACAACACCCAAAATGCCAAGCATTTTAATGGAAACATGCAATCAAATCTATGAAGAATGGAAAAACTCCAAAAAAGATAAAATTATTATCAATATTTTTTAAAAAGTATGTGAAATATCCCCACAAAAATAGAATTATTATCAATTATTTTGAAGAAAGTAGATGTAACAATAATAAAAAAATTATTAGCACATCAAAATCTAAATAATAAAGATTATTACATTTATTGAAAAAATGCAGGCATAATATTTTTGTTTGAAAAGGCAAAAATGAAAATATTAAAGATCCACAAGTATTCTACCAAATTTTATCAAATAATTATAACTTATCTTCAAACATCACTGGATGCCAAGCCAAAAAAGCTGGATTTAAAAATAATTTTAACTTAGAAGATCACACTGAAATATTAAGAGAAATTATAGAAAAAAGTTATTATGCTTTGGGTTTGTAGATTAAGAAAATATATTTTATCATTTAATCATCACTTCCACAAAAATTAAATCTTTGGAATATCAAGATATAAAACATGGATATTATCGAATTTTGAAGAATATTTATCAAAATGTATAGTAATATTATTCAATAATATAATTTTGCAACAAGGTGTAGCAGTTTTAAAGAAAATGTTTTGTGCATTAAAATGGGAAGCTAAGGGAATAAAATCAGATTATTTCAGTTATCTACACTTTATAGTTGATATAATTGCTTTTGCAAGTAATGTTTCAGAATATCAAAATATATTACAAAAACTATAAGACTAGGGATAAATGCTAAAATAACTCAAGTTAATGTTCAATAGTATTTCATATAAAAAAATAAAAATTAATAATAATAAATTAAAAGCCAACAACTAAAAATATCTTGGATAAATAATCAATATAAATAAAAACATATTGGATAAAGTTAATTACACAATAAAACTTGGATGGATGGCATTGGTAAAAATAACTCAATAATAAAAAGAAGCATACCTATTTATTTGAAAATGAAGCGACTAAAATGGAGTTGAACTTGGCATATGCATAAATAAAATTATTACATGCAAATGAACAAAACTGTACTGTGAAGCAAGGACTATGACTTTTATTTGGGAATTTTATTATTTAATATGTATATATTACTTACCAATAAAATTAATTTCATTCTCAAAATCCTCTTCATGCTGAGAAAGAGGTGAAATAGGAAAACTTTCAGATGTAGAAGATGACTCCGTTCTTTTTGAAAGATCCAAATGTAATTTACCGGAAGAAAGGCAAGATCTCTGCAAAACATCAGAAGCATCTTCAAAAGGTTGATCATATGACATGCTAGGAATATCATCTTTGTTTATAGTAGTATCATTCTCCTGATCTAGCTTAATCTTATTGCTTTGATTAACTAAAACATTTTCCTGATTTTTCTGTAAGATGATGTCAGCGGATGCACTAACTCTACTTTCTTTCTCTTCTTCTGCTGAGAGATGCAAAGTAATGGAAGCTGATTTACTTTCTCTTATTGCTTTAGAAGCTACAAGCCAGTCATCACCTAAATGTTTACGGTAGTGTTCATTTTCTTCTTTAGTTTTCAAATGTTCAAGTGAATTAGATAAATCTAAAATAATCAAATTGTAAAAATAAATACCTAAAAAAATTTAAATTCTATTTAAAAATACTAAAATGAGAATGTAACCCCATATTCATAATTTGATTCCAAATCTTTATTCAGATGCCAAAATTGCAATTAATTAGTGATCCCTACCCTATTACAATGTTTTATCACACACACACACACATGTGTGTACATCTTATATAGACATGTTGAAAACAAATATATATGACTAAAACATGTATAAGTGCTGTCAACAAAAAAATGAAAATATAGAAATTTGAAATTTCTTTTTTATTAACATCTAATTTTTAAAATAATTTTACCTAATATTTTTTTGAACTGCAGATAATTGAAACATATGGAAATCCTGACTATATGACAAAGAAAAAATCAAAGACCAACAAAGCTTAATAGTAATTACTGTAAAATTTCTATCATCTACCTGGCTATTTAGAGCAAATCGGAGACTAATTGTAAAATGATTATTTATAAATGAGATAGATGCTTTATTATCTGCAACATTAAATATAAATTATGAATAAATTTTAAATAGTGATTCAAAAAAATATATAAATAAATTTAATTATATCTATAATTTATTTGTAAGAGTAAAAAAGAAATGCTATACATAATGTTACAAAGTCATGAAAATTATGGTGTTTCCTGCCTTGAGTGAATGATACTTCATTAATATAATATTTTCCAAGATTTTAATTAAGATATGTTTTCTGACATAAGAAGAATTAGTGTACAAGCATTTTATTCAAGTATTCACTTCTTATAGGCAAAAACAACCACAAATATTGACTAAAAATATATGCTCACATGAATCAACTTTTATGGCAATTTAAATGAAATGGAACTAGATCAAAAAAATGAATAATTTGGTGAAGGCTTTGTATCAAGAACTTAATAACTGCTTTATAATTTTGTACTTTTCTCATATTGCTATATGCTCTTTAAAACGATGATGTCTTGGTGCATATATGCAATATTTTAATCTGTTGGTCTGGGATTCTGTACAGGACAAGAAAATATTAAAAATATATCTACAGATTTACTTTTGTTAACATTCCAAATTTGTAATTTGTACATCATCTTAAAAAACTACTAAATTTAAATTATACTTTCCATGAAGAGATTAAGTCATTTATAAAATAATTATCATATATTGTACAGTTTTCAATTTTAATTTTAGAAGTTACTTTTTTACTATCAAACATTTTTGAATCAGTTTTGTTGTTGATGTTTATTTTAAATTGACAAAAATTAAAAAACATAGGGTGCTGATATAGTACATGCTCGGTGCCATTTTAAATTTTAAAACACTTCCAAAAACACTGCTGACACATACAAGAAATACATGACATCGACTTGAAGCATGCAGTTTCAAAAAATGGCAGGAAAAATAAAAAATGGTATAGTATGCGGGAAAAAAAAATTAAAACACCTAAGACAAAGTATTCACATAAATTGCACTACATTTTAGAAAAAAAAAAAACATAAATGCTCTTTTCAAATCAAAAATGCTAATTTATTCACTGATAATTAGAAAAATCAAAAAAAAAAAAAAAAAACTCCTGACTTTCAACACTAAAAAAAAAAACAATTTTCAGCGACAATTAGAAAAATCATAAATGCTATTTTCAAAAGCCTATGAAATAAATCAAAAGACTATTTACATTATCTAGTTTTAACAAATTAAACTCCTGTCTTTCAACAAGATTTCTAAAAAATTTACTGTATGAAGCAATTACAGCAAGCACATGTGGGATTCTATACAACGGATTAGGGAATATCCTAAATCCAGATATATTGCCATTGAATTTTTTGATGAAAGGCAGAGAAATAGATTTGAAAAAACTATTCTCATGCTAGAAAAATATGTGCTAGTCAAGATAACCCGGAATAGAGAAAACTATGTAACAGGGATTATTAAAAACACCTACTTCAATTATTGCATTAATGACTTTACGAAGCTAATGGTACCTTTTGAGTCAGTGGTGTCCTTCCAAACTATATATCTAAAAGATACGCCTATACCGATACAAAGCAACAATTATCATTTTAAACTGTGCCAAGCAAAAATATAAATCCGAATGACATCCCTATGTTAATTACAGATCAAGAAACCACACTCTTCATAATAATACATGGAGTTAAACCTGTGTTTCAACTGTAAAAAAAAGAGGTCACCTCATAAATGCGTGTCCAAAAACTAAATATCTTCACTGTGAAATGAGAACAACACATCAATGCAAGGGAACAAACAATAAAAATAATATGCCACACACAAATGAAAGAGCATTAATCAGTGGTATAAATGATGCTAACATTGATGATTTGGTTAATTTTACTCCAAATATACTATCAGGATTGATGAAAATCCAATATTTTTAGACAGAAATAAACAGTTAACATAAACTTATCTCTCTTATTTCTACATAAATACATTAAATAAAGCAATGATGATAAAAATAGGGTCAGTTAATATCAGAGGATTAAACTCTGTAGAAAAAAATATAAACTCAGAAAATGGATTAATATTATCCAACCACACATATATTGGACTATTGGAGACAAAGGTGTATAACAAATCATAAATGGATTCATCTAAATTCTATGGCAATCAAGGCTATTCATTGTTTTCCAGAGCCACATTCTCACCATTGGCTGGGACTAGAATTGTGATAACTAAAACATGCCCATTAGCTCATTTAAAATAATACATATTGATGCACACATGCTAATTAATCTATATCATAAAAGAATAATGCTGAACATAGCATATCTGTATATTCCTCCAGGTGAAACAATTATAAATAACCTAATACATATATTACACACAAAATTCACATCCTCAATACTAATGAGAGATTTTAACATGTCGTAAAATAAATTTGTTAAAAAAATGGTTACACAGGCCCAGCTTTTCCTCTCATGTCTGGAGGTTTTCTTCCAAAAAACTCTGTTTCATTCAACAATGGCAGATATTCTTCTTTAATTGATCATTTTATTCACCAGCGCTGCACCATATGATCAAAATACTACTAATAAATTCATCCTTTTCAGATCATTCAGTTATGATGGTTTGTCTTAAAAATAATTTTTCATATAGACCCACAGTTACTACAGATAAAATTATTAGAATATTGCTCCCAGGTCACACTAAAGAATATCTCTTTTCGGAGATATGGATTTGGACCCCTGTTCAGACATGGATTACCTTCATAAACATTATCTCGTACACAATTGATAGCACTCGCAGCTGATCTGCATAAAAGAATAATGCTTAGTGCTTCCATACTGCAGAGGACTGTACAAATGTTATAGCCCTCAGCAAAGCTTACTGGTCAGCATGTGACTCATTCAAAGAATATTTGGCAAGAGAGGAAAATATTCCTGAATCCAAATCCACATATGGTCTAGACAGTACATTTGCTGGGTTCTAGGCTCCAACAAACCAAGTTCTATCAGTTATAAAAGTAGCAGAGCAAACCATCGCAGGTGCTAATATGCTAGAGCTGTTCTACTCATTCTATAAACACAACTTGCTAAGAGGGGAATTATTCAACCCCCCAGAAAACTTTCTGGGCCCACCAGAAGATAATATAGCTTTCATTCCAAGAGATTTTGAAGAAAAGTTGTATTCAATTTCAAACGCATGTCATCCAGGGATACATAGAATACCTTGCTTTGTATACAAGCACTTAAGTCATTTCACAGTAAAATATCTACAGATTTAGCAAATGTTCTAACCCAGAGAATTTATCACATTCATGGACTCTATTCCATCTCATTGATTTCATTCATTAAGAAGAAGGAAAACATAACATTTCAAAATCTCAGACTTATATCAATGAGACCACTTGGTATCAAGATTCTGGAGTCAATAGATAGAATTGAGCCCTACATTCTGTCATACTTGTCAAAAAATCAGTTCGCAACGAAGAGATTTTCAATTGGGCCTTCTAGATCTCTCCATTAGAGATGAAATATGGGATTTATATATTAAATTTTATCCCTCTATTGCATCTGCCTACAAGCTAGATTTGGAGCATAAATTTAATTCATTATTTTTCTAAGAATCGCATATATATATGTAAAATTTCATCTGTGACCAACATATATATATAACGAAATGTTTACGCAACTATTTATCAGTTTCTAAATTTTAACAGTTATTAAAAGAAATTACGCCACATGTACCTGTTTAAAATTGCATGTAGGTTAAATGTTAATTTTAAAAATAACAAATTTTAAGGTTCACCTAAGTGAAAGAAAACGCAATCATGAAGCACTGTTTTGTATTCACTTTGGGTTCGCCATTGTTTTACTAAGATAAAAGTGCTAAGTTAATTAATTGAACAATAGAAAGCCAAATTTTATAATTTTAAAGAAGAGTTGTAAACAAGCTAATGGATTTTTCAATAGAGGGGTAAAATTTTATAAACCCCATATTTCATCACTATTGGAGATCTAGGAGGGCCAAATTTGGTTTTGCCAGGATGGAGAAATTCAACCATCATCTGCGCCCAAGGCAGGACATCACGGACGAGCAACGCATTGAATGCCTACTACAAATGCGGACAACTCAGCCTGGAAGAAAATTGGTAATATTTCTTCACCACAGAGCTCTATAAATCTATTTTGAAAACTTACAATATTTAAATGAAGCTAGCTATAATGAATGTTCGTTAAATTATAAATTCTCAATTACTTAAAATAAAATCTAAATGATAACTGTAATAGTCTTGTCTATAAATGTAGCTTTTTAATAATTTTTCCTGTAACTGTAATCAGCTATTATTTTAACCTTTCTATAATCTGCGGCCATCCTTATTTTCTATTGTAATTATTTTATTTCATTTTTAAATTCATATGTTATGACATGCCATAATTTCAAAGCAGAGAATAATTAACAATATATTTTTGGGAGGGACAATTAGAAGGTCTCCAATGTAATGTTCTCATTGCTTTTTAGCTGATATAAATCACTGTTTTAAACTCTATTCTAAGAGATAACAACAGATCGCTACGTGCTCATTGTTATCTAAATTTAATTACATAATACACATTAATCAGTTATTAAGGTTTATGAATTATTATTATATCTCTTAGTGAAATAAGGGTCAGAGATGATCCCACAGGCATATTTGTAAATGTATAACACCCAAAATATGCTTTCTCTTTCCTAGTTTCATCATAAAGAAATATATACAGATTCAAAACCTACCCAAAACTACTGTTGAAAGTCTTTTATTTTTTAAATATTGATAAAATTTAGTATTTTATATTTTTGAAAAGTAGGTTAATTTGGTTTTTTATTTGTTGATACTCCACGAAATAGTGTTGAAAGTCAGGAGGTTTTTTTTTTAAATATAGTGCAATTCATTTTTCCCCCAAATGTTTTGTTATTCTTAAAATTAACATTTATCCTACAGGTGTGCCAGGCATGATTTTTTTTAATAAGAACTGTTTTAAAATTTAGAAACTGATAAATAGTTGTTTTTGATTTTCTAATTATCAGTGAATACTTTGCCTTAATATACATTAATTTTTTTAAGATTTATTATTATAGTTTTGAAGTATTAGTTTGTTAATTTTTTATACTCCGCGAAATACTGTTGAAAGACAGGAGTTTCATTTGTTAAAACTAGATAACGTAAATAGCCTTTTGTTTTATTTCACAGACTTTTGAAAATAGCATTTATGATTTTTCTAATTATTGTTGAAAATTGTTTTTTTTTTAGTATTGAAAGTCAGAAGTTTTTTTTTTTATCTTTCTAATTATCGCTGAATAAAGTAACGTTTTTGATGTAATTCATAGCCTTTTGAAAATAGCATTTTTTTAAAAAAAAAAAGTAGTATAATTCATGTGAATACTTAGCCATAAGCATTTTAATTTTTTTTTCCCACAGACTATACCATTTTTTAGATTAATTTATTTTCCCAGCATTTTTTGAAACTACGTGCTTCTAGTCAATGTCATTTATCGCTTATATATTTTCGAAGTTGTTTAAAATTCAAAATGGGACTGAGCACATACTATATCAGTACCAAATATACTATATTTTGTCTTTACTTGGTTAATATTTATTAATAATTTATTATTCATCTTAATAATAACAATTATTTATTTTTATTATATGTAAAAGTTTAAAGATATAAGTATTCATTATATCACTGATAAAAACAAACCCAAAACTTAATTTATTTGAAAATACTTTAAAATATATTTTTGACTTTCTATTTAATTTTGAAAGATATGATTCATATAAACAATAAAAAAAATATCTAACAAATACACTAAAAAATGTAATCTAAATGTTTATTTTCATATACATACTATAACAGTCTGTTCCATGGCACATAATAATATAGTGTGTGCGCACAAATACATATACCATAAAGAAAAAGTAAAAGCAAACAGCAAAAATTTTTAGTAGATTTTTTTCTACATTTCCTGGAATAAAAATAATAAGTAAAGAGTTAAATAACTCTGGATCTAAAACAGAATTTTATTGTAAATTTAAATAGTTAAAAAGGTCTAATACAGCGGTTGTCAACCTGTGGGTCACGATCCCTTTGAGGGTCAAACAATCCTTTCACAGGGGTCACCCAAGAACATTGGAAAACACATTTGCAATTCATAACAGTAGCAAAATTAAAGATTGAGGGTCACCACAACATAAGGAACTGTATTAAAGGATCGTGGCATTAGGAAGGTTGAGTGTCACTGATCTAATAAATATTGTTTTATTATTTGTAACTCTGACTTTAAAACTTAAAAACAGGCATATCTAATGATAATTGTAAAAATATCTATCTTTGAAAATCTTTTAATTAATGCTTGTATACATTTCTTTATTTTTAAAAATCTTTATAGATTAAAATTTCCAAAAATAGTTTTTAATTAAAAGTGCTTTGAAGAGAGTAAAAATATGTAGATCACACCTTTGGTAAAATTTCAAAGTAGTGATTTGAGAAGATTGAAATTGATTTTTAATTCAAGATAAAGATTGGACAGAAAAAACTTTTCAGTTACTGTGTTTTTATCATCTCAGATGATTCTATAAAAGAACTGATAAAAAAAATAACAGTTCAGTTTGGCTTGCAGTTTTTGTAAGAGATGGCCAGAAGAGTCTGGCTTTAATATTATGAGAAGCAGATCAAATAGGCCAGATGCAAAGTTTGGATAGTAATTTTTTTTTAAGACAGTAATTATCTTAATATTTTTGTGAAGCAGTTGGCTAGCAGAATTGGTGTTTGAAAAATTATGATAATAAAAATAGCTCCCATAAGATATAGCTGAAGTCAAGCCAGTAGATGCAGCAGTGAGCAGTCTACTTAATTCTACATACTGGAGTTTTGATTCACTTGAAGACTGGGTCAACTTAAAAAGGATCATTTAGCCTGGAAAAATGTGTTCTAGAAGGCAGTTTTCTGGCCTGATGTTCGTCAAGCCGTAGATATCTGATTATACCTTCCTGATTATGACAATCCTGGACTGTACCTGTCTCACCAAGACCAACTCACAGACAGCACAGACAAATGTATATACAATGGTGAATAGCATTATATATAATGAGATGGAATTTTAAATAATTTCTTGGATAAAAATGACATTTAAAAATCTAAATATTTTAAAAAATAACAAGTAAATAATTTTGCTTGAATTGAATTAAAATCTAAAAGTAATAATTGAATCATTGACAATTTATTTTGAAAAAAGAAAAAACAGATCAAAAATCTTTTTTAGATTAATTTAAAGATGTAATTAATTGAGAGTAACCTGTCATAAAAAGAAAAAACTAATTAATATTAATTCATATCATCTATATGTTCATAGATACACATGTATGTAAAAATTTTATGTCTAGTTTTCAAATAGAATTGTAAAATATATTTTTAATAATCTTATTATTTTGATCAATTCAAACATGTTCATTTTATATTAACCACATGTTGTGTGCTGATTGGGTATTAAATAAACCTATATGGAACATATATGTAAATCATAATGTAATAACTTGAATTTTGTATAGTAATTTTGTAAATCACAAATGTGATAATTTTTTTATATGTTAATCAAAATCAGAAGAATTTTAATATGTATAGTCATATTCTAAATTTGTATTCAATTATTAAAAATTGTACTGCATCATCTCTTAGTCACCTAACAGCAATGAGCTTGTGTTTTGACCTAGATTTATGTAATAGTGGCTGATATGTAAATAGGGATATATATTTAGTGCTTATGGGCATCCAGATAATCATTATTATGACGATTATAACCTGCTTGATGTTAAGAGTATATTCTTCAAAGCCCATGCACTATCTTTTATTTTAGTTTAGTTTTAGAAATTAAGTTTATAGTTGGCCAGTACATTAATGGTACTAATTATCCAGAGTATTGATGATGATCAGCAGTTTTAATGTCCCAGCATTATTGTTTTTCTGATTTTTTATTATCTATTCTGAAGGATGAGCACTTAATTGGTGCATCCAAATTAATGGTTTAAATAATTGCCCAAGCTGACAAAGAAAGGTTAAATAGTTAGTCTGGTCTACAGAAGACCCATTTTCCAATCCCGTCACCAGATTGACTGTTCATTTACTTTGATGGATCATTCATGATGATGAATGTCTTTCTTTTGAGTATTCATTATATTTTTGGATAGTGCTGGTGAACTTATAGGTAGCTATGCTGATCTCTCAGAGTGATTTATGCTCATCCCTTTTGAGATTATTTTTTTAACTTGAGGATAAAAATACAACTCTACATATCCCTCATGGTTTAAACCCCAATTTTCTGTAGTGTTACAAATGGCTATCTAACTGAGTGCTGATGATCATGTAGTGGCAATCATTATAGATGGCTGCCCAACATAAGGCTGATGATGGTCACATACTGGTGATCATCACTTCAAAATTATCAACTTGATCTCAAACCCCAACTAAGAAAAAAGTATGCATTTTATGCAGAATTAATTCTAAAAATTACTGTGAAATATGTGACACGACAATTGATAATGATTTTAAATTATAAAATCATAGTTTTCATGTATGGTAGAAGTAGTTTATGTTTAGAATTAAATAGAAAATCAAAAAAATTGGAAATTGGATTGGGTGTTTGATTGCTGAAACTTGTTTAGTTGTATTTTCAGTTTTAGTGATGGATGGAGAGTTTTGTCACTGTTTTGAGGATGCAATGTTTTCATGCAATTCCATGAGGTGTTCTATCTCAGCTATTTGCTCCAACCCATTTTTTTGTATTTCATATTGTTAATCACAGAGCAATTATAATATTACTATCATGATTTCCAGCCTCTAAGTCTCCAAAGAAAAGGAGAAGGCATAGCTTATATTTCCTAGCCCATAAAGCTCAAAAAATCCAAGCATAGTTTTGTATTTTCCTGCCCCTCCATGGGAGAGGGCTTTGAAAAGATGTTTGCATTTTCCTTATCATGGGTTGTAGTAAGCTTATAGGATTTTAATTGAGATAGCTCTCTAGGTGTTCATGTTGCATTGTGTACTTATTGCAGGTCACTATTCATTTTGTTAATTGTCAGATATCTCTCAGATCTCTAAAAAAAATTGATGAGTACATAGTTTTAGATATAAATTTTGTTTTGATTATACATATGGATTATGTAAAATATTGTTAGAAAGGTGTTTTATTTTTATTTTCATTTTTCCGGTTGGTTTACATGGAACACAGCAACATAGTTGTGTGTGTGCACATATCTATATATAAAGTAAAGGAAAAGTAGAAATAGACCCAGACATAAATTTTTGTAGATATTTTCTACATTTGACCTGGAATAATAATCAGGGATTAATTAATCCTGAATTTAAAACAAAATTTCATTATGAAATAAACATTTAAAAAGGTCTGAATAAATATTAATATTGTATTATTATTATTATTCTAATTTTGAATTTAAAAACAAGCATGTTTTTTTTTTTTATTAGTATTAATGCTTGTATACATTCATTGATCTATTTTTAAAAATCTTTGTAGATTAAAAATTCCAAAGGATTAAAGTAAAAACAGGTAGATCACATCTTTGGTAAAATTTCAAAGTTGCTTTCAAAACTAGCTTATAATTAAAAGTGATTTGAAAAGATTAAAATTGATTTTAATCAAGTTAGGGATTAGACAGAAAAAACTGTTTTCAATTAAGGTATTTTTATCACTTAGATGACTCTTATAAAAAAAAAACATTGATAAAAAATATTAGTTCAGCCTGGTTTTCAGTTATGAATAGTCAACAGTCTGGTTTAAATTTTTGAGAAGTACTGGCCAAACATTGCAAAGTTTAGTTTTAAAATTTTTGAGAAGCAGTTGGCAACATATAGCTAACTGCAAAGTTGGCTATATTATTTTTTTGCAGCTTGCTGATGTTTGCAGCAATAGGTGTTAGCTAACTAGAGATGGCTGGCAGATTTATACAGAGCACCCATGAGATGTAGCTGAAATCAAGGCAGGAGATCCAGCAGCATTCATCTGAAGCCAGGATCACTTCAAATCAATCATTAGCTTTTAATGACAAGACCGATTACTGGCCTAAAGATCAAGCCCTAGACAGAAGGAAGCTCACTGAATGTCAACACTTTGCCTGAATTATATCTTCTTGATTATGACAATTGCAGCCTATACCTGTCTTACCAAGATTAATTCATAAAGAAAAGCACAGATAAATGTCTATACAATGATGAGTAGCATTATATATAATGAGAATAAAATTTTAAATAATTTGTTTGGTAAAAATGACATTTAAAAATCTATATATTTTAAAAGATAGCAAGTAAATAATTTTGCTTGAATTGAATTAAAATCTAAAAGTAATGACTGATTCATGGACAATTTATTTTGAAAAAAGAGGACTTCAAAAATCTTTTTTAAATTAATTTAAGATGTAATTAATTAATTAATTGAGAATAACCTGTCATAAAAAAACATTTGAGTTACCTGTTGAAAAATTGACTTTATTTTTTTAAAAAATAAAGGAAAAAGAAAATACTTTTATTGACTGAAAAAAGAGACTAATTAGTAATATTAATTCATATCATATAATATGTTCATAGATACATATGCATGTGTAAATTTTATGTAGTTTTTAAATGGAATTAATTATGAAATATATATATATATGTTTGTGAATGTTAATTCTCTAAAATAATTAAAAATATGTTTAAATTTTTATTTTAAATGAATTTTAAATAATTGTTTTTTAAATAATTTTTTTTCAAACATTAAATATTTTCAATATTTTCATTAGAAAAAGAGTATAATTTTTGGAAAGAATGATGGTGAAAGAGAGAGACAAGCAATGAGATGGATAGATGATAACATCAACATAATAATAAATGTACTTTTGAGTACTTAAAAATACCAAACACATGATAGGTCTGGTTGAAAAAATTCTAATTCATATGAATGAATGCCAGAATATAACATCATATTGATGGCATCTAACAATAATATTTATAAGCAAAAATTTTTCTATAAATAGATATATTGCTAAAATAAAAGTGTTTCAACAGATATTTAAATCATGTTAGATAAATCATAGAATAATGGAATGTATGAGTTTTAAAGTTTGAACTTTTTTTAGTTTATTAAAAAAAGAATGAATACTCAAAAAATATGACTGACTAAATAAAAAATAATAAGAAATAGTTGAGTTTTTTATAACAGAAACCGATTCTCATATACAAATATTTGAAACAATAGAACTCTTATTATATAACTTCTTGTATAAATAAAAACTAAAGTAATCACTGAGTAGCCCAATGCAAAGCAAAGACTTCTCCAGCATTCCTCTACAAAAAATGAATTGGCAACTAATTAAGAATACTCATTTATCAAACAATAATTATATTATTAACTGGGTTGGCTATCTATAAGAAAAAAAATGTGACTTTTCTTGCATTTATTGTATATATGTGTGTGTATATCTATGTGTAAATAATTTTGTATGTATTAGATTTTTAATAAAACCAAATTAAGAGTGGAAACCTAAATAATTTTCATTGATTACTTTATAAAGTATGAAAAAAAAAAACACCTACCATCTAATATTTTAATTTTAATTTTATCATTGCTGGTATCTAATTGATCAACAATTGTTACTGTTCTTGGTTTTCTGTTTGATTTTAAGGTTTTGCCAGTTTTTGAATTAAGCTCAGGACTATCAAGAACATTATTGCTTTTCTCTATTATGCCACTATTAATACTATAGTGATGGAGAAGTGGATTAACTGCATTGCCTTCAGAAACAATTAATAAACTTGGAAACTGTTCTGTTGGAAGGGCATCTTTCCGTTTAGCAAGGTACTGGAAAGTAAAATTTCAAAATTAGTAAACTATAATGTTACTAATCAAAATATAAAAATACATAAATATTTTATTTTAGAAAACAAATATCTGCTATGACATACACATCTTGTTTATTTCATTTTAATAAATAGACAAATAATCTCTGTAAATCCTCTAACATTCACCTAAGTTTATAATTATGACATTATTATTTCAATAGTAATTATAAATATCTTTACTTAACTTCATTATTGATTAGTGTAAAATTTATAGGTTTCATTAAAAAAAAATCTTTTTTTTTAAAAAATTTGTCATTTATATAAAGAACTAAACAAGCAATCTTCACATGTATGCATGATTAAAAGATATATTTAACACAGAATCCTACATTTTTCAATTATGAATATATCAAATCAATCATTATTAATTTACTAATTGTAAATTAATAATACTTAGACTAATATATAATTAAAATAAATCAATTATATAATATAAAATATCTTTATATAGCAGCAATAACATATATAATAATAATCATACACAAAAAAAGCTTTTCGGCAAATATTAATTTTTGTCCTTTTCATTGTGCTTTGACTAATTTACAATTACAATCTACAATGCATATATAGCAACATCTATCTTTTTATAAAATTACCTATAATCTATTAAAAGCATGCAATATTTTTAAGGCATTAAAAAAAACCCTGTATAAATGTATATTACATAATCTTCCATTCATTTATCATCAGCCAATTATTAGTGAAATTAAATGTTTTATATATATTCATACAATTATTTTTCTTATAATTAAGGTAATTGGTTTCGTATATCTTCCTTCTATTAGGTTCTTTAATATAAGTCTTATATTTTTGACATAATCTATTTTATATCAGTATTTTAAATAATGAATATATAATGCAGATTATCTTTTCTATTAATAGTACTATTATGTTTTTCTGCTCTTTCATCTACTGTCCTGTATGCCCACAGTAAACTATATAGCAGCAAGTAGTTTTATATACAATTCCCTTTTTATATTTCATATCTCATTTTATAATTGCCTATTAATTTGTCAAATATCATTACTATTTGACCATCCTATGTTAATGCTTTTATCTATATAATTTTTATTTTTTAGTAATGTATGATAAATTTTAGGGAAATATGAAAGTTTTATTCATTTTTTATTATTCTTAGATCTGCTATTATTATTTAGAATACAATTATTATTAATATTTGTATTAGGTGATTTATAATTAAAAAATATATTTTCAATACTCTTAGGATTATATCCATAATTAGGGTATAATTCAATAAATTGTTCCTTTTGTAAAGTACCTATATTTCTATCTCCGTTATATCAGTTTTGTGTTTAAATTTTTAATAACTGCCATTTTTTCTATCCATGCCTGTTGTGAATCTATAGAAATTATCTTTCTTAATTTATCTTGTTTAATAAAATGTTTTAATATAATTTTGTTATTATTATCTATATTAATTTCTATATCTAAATACTTTATTTTAACATCAAATTCCCTTTTTGTAAATTTTATATTGTATATATGATTATTAAATTCTTTATAAATATTATTTATAGCTCTTTTGTTATCAATTATTATTCTTTTTTTAACTATTTTTATTTCCAATTCATTAATAAATATTGATGAGCTTAACCCACTAATTGCATAACCCATTACCCATCTTTTATCTATATTCCAATATTCATTATTGTATTGAAATATAAGCTATTATATATTAATGTTAAACCTTCTATAATATGTATTATATTTATACCATTAATATACATAGATAATTTCTGTATTAATATTTCTATACTCTTAATTCTTGGAATACTAGGAAATATTTTCTCAATATTCGTTGTAAAAATACCTTAGTTTCTATTCAGTTGTATCTTATTTAATTAATTTATGATAGAATCTGTATTTTTAATGTAAAATTCCCCATAACCAATAATATTTGCTATCCATTTTTTTTAAAATATCTATAGAATTTCTGTAGAATGAAATCACTAAAATTAAATAATAATCTAAATGGATTATTATCTTTATGAGTTTTTACCTTAATAAATATATATGGATTTTCATAAGGAGGACGATACAAAAATTTATATTGATTTACATTTATAATTTTATGTTTTTCCATTTTATATAATAATTTTATGTATTTACTTTTTATAATATTAAAATATATAAATAAAATAAAGCTTTGTTTCCTCATTAAAGATCCCAAACAGTTTTATAATTCTGTCATGATTTTTATGTTTTTCAATGTATATTATAGAAAACTATCTACTTTATCAAGGTATAAATATCTTATTAACAGATATAGTCTTGCTATCTTATTGGAAATAATCTTTGTTGCATATATTTTCTTATCCACAATATAGTTATTATGGAGAATGAAAAAGATTTAATTTCAAAAATATATTAGAATTAGATCTTCAACAACAACAACAACAAAAAAAACAATTAGTTATCATGAAATACATTACTATATTATTTTTAATATTAAAAGAACAAACTATTTGACTTCTTAAACAAAACTTTTTCTAATAATAATAAAAAATATAGCAGATTACAAACCTTGGTTTAATATATGAAATTATTTAAAAAATATATTCTGATATAAAAAAAATATCTGTCATTTCAATTATAGCAGTTGAAATAATAAAACAGATATTTTGCAAAATCGGAAATTTTTTTTTAAAAACCCTTAATTATGTATTGCAGAACATTTAAAGAAATTATTGTAATAAATTCCTTTACAAATATATTAAATAACCTCCACACCACAACACATTCTTTTGAAATTGTATGAATAACCATTTAATAAAAAATAAATTTCTGGCTATGCATTTTTGAATTTATTTGAGTAAATAATTAGATTCTATGAATTATGATTGTTGAGTATAAAATATATGGCAGCAATCAAAGAATTTGGATTTTATAAAAATTGGATTTTTTATAAAATCCTAATACTATGTTATTATTGTTCCTCATTTCTTGAGATAAATGCTTTAGAACTTGGCCATATTAGTTTTTCAAAAATTTCACGATTTATGATGGGTATTTCTTTTTCTCTAATTTTCAACATTTATTATCTGTCAAAAGACAGGTCCTATGTATCATGTCATCAAATCACTTTCACCTACTTTTTACACTATTATACCATTTTCTTTCTAAAGTCATAGATTTACTTCGTTCTTTTCAGGATTTTATTATTTAAATCCCTTTCTATAATTTCTCTATCTCTAATGTTCAATGTAAATTCTCTTCAATTTCTTAACTTCAATAAATAATATTTTGCCAACTATTTCTTTCAACATCTTTATGATTTTAATTTTATCCTCCAATTTATCTTTCTTATTCTTCTTCAAATTCTCATCTATAAAGCTTTCAATCTTTTCTCTTTTTTCCTAATTATTTAAATTTCAGTTTCATAAAAAAACTACATTCCAATCAAAACTCTTAATAAATCTGATTTCAATAAATCACTAAATAATCTCTTGAGAATATTAAATCTGTCTAAGGATTTCAATTCTTATACTAATATCTTTGATTGCAAATTCTATTTCATCTTGTATGTTTATAATATTCTTTTAATATTTTTTTATTCCCTCTCTTTGCAATTTTCAATATAAGAATCAAATTAGAACAATGATTTTTAAGAAAATAGTCTCACACGTGTTTATTGTAACTATGCAATATATACCACATAAGGCATCACATGACTTTATCAGATAAATTTTTAACATCTGTACTACAATAGGAATATCTATTGTAAGCTTTACTAATCAAGAGATCCAAGATAACAGTGTCATCTAAATCTCCTGATCAGTTTCTGACTAGTGGCTGTAACAAAAAGCAATAGATTTTGCAGATTTTACATGTAGTAATTGTGTTTATTTTATCAACCTAATAATCTAAGATTCAAACAATTACAATTTTAATACAAGTTAACTTGTTTTATAGCCCAGTACCATATATTTTAAGCTTGTGGTTTTAAGACCTGTAGAGGTCCCTACTATCACATTTTATACGCATGTGTTTGAGGCTACAGCCTTAATGAATATTATTTATCTCATTTATATGATTTATAAAACAGCATTAATATTTTAACAGAATGCTATAAACAATACAGATGTTGAAAGCTGAGAAAATCATATAATGCTATGTTTGGTATATATTGTTCTTGCCAAAGGGTCAATGTTGTCTACAGATAACATATAAATTTATCACTAAAATATTAATTGCTGGACAATTTAAAACATGTTTGAATCTTGGGTCACTAGCTTAAATATTATTAAAAAATCTGAATACTGATTGCTACTCATTAACGAAAGCCAATATTTAGAAATAAGTCAAAATTTAAATATAATGTCTATTATCATCATAAACTTTTTCTTTTCTAAAAACAAAAAAAAAAAAAACCTTTATTATGCATTTCTATATGTAAATTTAAAAAGAATTACAGCTCAGTGACATGCAGTCTTGAAGAATTTAGTTTTTGATCAAGGATAAATTAAATCAAAATTTATATAAAATACTATTTTACATATGATACATAAATATAAGCATTAAACCAATATATCTAAGTAATATCATAAATTTTTTTTTAAGTAATGTTAAAAATTTAACAAATATGTAAATTTTAATAAAAATTGCATCAGAAAAAATAGTATATTCTAGTAAAATAACACTACATTTACTATTTGTGATTTTCATTTTTCACACTGAAATAAGGCAAATGAAATCTACTTTATTCTTATATGTAATTAATGATAGTGGGACTTGGTCCAGCTAATGAAGGTATTCCCTTGAAACTGGTCCTATAAGCTTTATATGGTCAGAGCTCACAGATCAAAATTTGAATATTATAAAACATCTTATAATTTAGTTACTTAATGAGCTAATAGAGAATGTTTAACTATACTCATTCATAATATTATGTATAATGAAAATGAATATAAGATCAAATAAAATGATTGTAGAGCCAATCACTTAGAAAAAATAATTTGAAGAATATATTCTTCAATACTATGGACATATTCAAAAATTGTGAAAACTAAAATCAAAAAATTTCTCAAATGCTCTCTTCTAGAAAAAGAAAAATATAGAAGATACAAGGTGACTTGAAAGTGAAGGCTAGTATTGACAACAATAAATGGTAAAATTCAAAGCATTATGATACTGATAAAACACTGAAAGATCTTCGAAAATAAATTAAATATTACAGATTAATAATAAGATTTTTTGATATTTAAAAAAAAAAAAACTTTAAAATAAAAACTGACAAACAAAATACTCACCAGAATTTCTGTACATGAAAGAGCTACATTGTCTAAAATAAACTAAAATAAAATTAAAACAATTAGAAAGTACTTTTTAATTAATTAAGACATTTTCATTATATACATATAATAATTTATAATAAAAAAATGTAATGTGAATATATACAATTGTTTTGTTTTTTAATTAGCTTAAAAATATTAATAAAGATTGCAATGACTTTTAATCAATTTTTAAAATATTAGCATCTTCTGGAATTGAAGAAACCATTATTTTAATTTTTTGTTGCTACCAAGTAAATTATATTTTTAAAACAACTTTAATATAAAAAATAATATACTTAAATATATATGTCAATAAAAACAAACAAAATCTTCTGTAATCACAATAAACATTTCTTAGATGAAAAAACTAATATATTAGTTATGAAATATCAGCATTTCTAAAAAAATTTCTAACAAATTATTGAACATAAATATTTTTACAAACACATATCTTTTATTAAACTGTTATAACCATTTTTCTTACATTATCAACACCAATAGCAATGATATAAAAATGAGTATTGTTATTCCAACTCCAAAGATAGGAAAAAAACAATAACTACATAAAGCAATTCATGGCCTCCAAAAAATGACTACATATCACTAATACTTTAGTCACTTTATTTGATATTTTGCAACACTGTCTTTTAACATTTTCTACAATAATCTTTTCTTCCTTAAAGATTTCAACGCCTAAATTGTGGACGTCCATGGCATTCATGAGATTTGTTAATTAGATATAGATATTTAGATACAAAGTTAACATAGAGATAGGTAAAATCTATTAGATAAGAATAGATTGCTAGAATTAAATTAATTAATATATTATGGCTGATTTGGTGTATAAATATATGGTGATAATATTAATAGTAACTGGGATTATAGAATATAGAAATAAGAGAAGACACAGATTTTTGAAGTTCACAAAAAACTATATATTATCAAGTCTTTCTTGAAAAAAATGCTAAACAGAAATGAATATGGAAGCATCCAAATGAAGGTGCACAAAATTTGATTATATTTTGATTAACAAAAATATGTATTTTAGAATTATAATGTCCTTAAATGATCATCGATTAGTGAAATATATGTTAATGCAAAACTAGAGATGAAGCTATTGTCAGACAATAAAAACAACTGATACACTATTACAAACTACAAGAAAAATAGCTGTTAATAAAAAAAATAGCAATTAGCAATAAATTTTCTACTAAAACAAGACAAATTTGAAAAAAAGAAGGAATATGAAAATATATAAAAATGATTTATTAAGTAGAATTGAAGTTTTGTAAAATGGTATGAAAAAGAGTTAATAATGATATAATAAATATAATTATGAATTGATAAGGAAAGCTACAGAAAAGATTAAAGTTTCAAAAGTTAAACATTTTGATATTGGAAAGAAAACTATTTCTGCAATAAGAAGAAACTATTACTAAAAAGAAAGGTTATTTCTTCATGAAATGTATTAAAGAATTATATAAAGAATTATATAGTAAGAAAGAACAAGATATTACATCTGAATTGCTTAGATTTTAAATGAAGAAGTGAGACATGCAATTAAATCTGTAAAAAGGGGAAAACTACAGGTAAAGATAGGATTATAATTAATATCTTACAAGAAGCAGATTAGGTCATAAAAAAACTGTTAGCAAAGTTATATATGAAATGTAAATCTTAAAGTTGGATCAGACATTTAAGAAAGATAATAAAGAACACATTAAAAATTACAGATCTATTAGTTTTCTAGCAGATCTATACAAAATCTTTATCAAGTTAATTACAATTTGTCTACCCATCCAAGTATTGAGAGAAACTATGGAAAGAGCCAATAAATATGAATGACTATTATGTTTTGGATTTGTAGATTATGAAAAAGCATTTGATTCTATAAGCATTTCTGCAATGATTAGAGTATTGTATTATCAGGATATAAATCAAGGATTCTATCCTATTTTGGAGAATATTTATCAAATATTGACAACAATGGTTAGATTACATAGTGGCACCAAGATTAACACTGACAAGAGTGTACAACAGGGTGATATGGATATTTCCCAAAATTTTTACAATGTTTTATAAGAAATATTTTGTGGATTAAAATGAAAAGCTAAGGAAATAAAATTAAATGTAGATTATTAAAGTCGTGTAGATTTTACATATAATGTGCTTATTTTTGTAAATAATCCTTCAGAACTGTTGCAAGAGTTATCAGTTGAAAATAAGAAAGTAGAACCAATGTTCACCAGTAATATCTTTGAGCAGGTAGAAACATAATTAAGTCATAACAGAATCAAACTTTGAGTGAGTGATTTTGATAGAAATAACTCGGTATTAAAAGAAAATATGCCTATATATTTGAAAAGAAAGATCTTATATAGATATGTTTGACAAGTTTTTACTGGAGAATATGAAACTTGAATACTTAACAGAAAAGCAATACAGAAACTTTTGGACTACTCAACGAAATATGGAGATATATGTTGGGCATAATAAGAATCATTCAAAAATGAAATAATTGGATAAAAAACCAAACAGATATCATTGACATCATTAAAAGAACTAAGAGACTGAAATGGAGCTGGGCTGGACATATTGCTAGGGGATAATACATGGACAGTTGAGGACTTAAACTGGATCTTAAGAGATTGTAAGAGATCTGTAAAAAAAAAAAAAAAAGACCCATGTGAGATGGCTGAATGAAATAGCAAGATAAGCTAATGTGTTTGGTGTGTTGGGGAAAAAAGAAATTAGGGATGATATAAGTGTTCTAAACATAGAGAGACCTATATCTTGCAATACTTAAAAATGATGATAATGATGAATCTATTCAAGTATTGTTGAGAGTTAATGAATGAATAATAGAAATATTTTGTTTCTATAAATAATGATATGTGAGAAAATTGGCCAATGCAATTGCCAAGAACATAAAGATATTTAGTGGATTTAGTTTTGTTTATATTAATCTCATTCATGTTAAGATTCATTTTATGCTTTAGTATTGAATATTGGTCTATTAACAATGAAGAAATATTATTGTAAATTAATTAGACTACCTCATTTTGAAAATGTTAAAATTTGTATAAGTAGAAAAAAAAAATTGTTGTAGTAAAAAAAAAATTGTTATAAAGTGAATTCATTGATTCTCATCTCATATAAGATGATAGCATGATGAACATGATTTTCTTAATCAAATATAAAAAAAGTCTTGGGAAAGATTTTTTTTTTCTTCAATCTTTGCTTGAAGATGTCAGTATTCTGCAAACAATTCTCCAAAAATGGACATTGTATAGAAGTAGCATCCTCATTTGGTTTATTTAGAAGAGCTGGGCTGTGTTTATTCTATAGTTTCATCAAATTTAACTGGGTTTCAGAGTTTTATGATCCATTTAATTATGAATTGGAATAATATTTTGTTATCTAGGAATTATTTTCCCACTAAAATTACAGTTAGATACTTCAATAGTTCACTTTTTAATTTCTTTTCCTTGTATTAGTTTGAGGCATTTTCTTTCTTACATTCTCACCATTTTCATTACTCCTGTCAGTGTTGTCAGAATCATTTTATGAATCAGAGTTCACTGCTGAATTATTGATAATTGGTAATTTATTAATTTGAGTTTTGTTGGTATCATTCAATATGCTGTGGAACTCCTATTGCTTTTATCTTGAAGATATGTTTTATAAAATTGAATCCACATTTTAATTGAACTTTTATCTTTATTAACAGGTATCTGATTGAATGATATAATCTCATCAATAATTTCATTCTATGATGAATAAAATTCATTTTTAAGCATGTCTTAAGGTGTATTATAATACATAAAATTTAATTATATTAAAATGCTTCTGATAAAGTGATTTTAATTCCATGATTTTATATTTTCAATTTTATTAAAAAAAAAAAACAACTTGTACAATATATTTTCTTTTATGTTGAAAATATAAAATTGCTAATTGAAAAAACAGGCAATTACTAGTATTTGTAACAGTTGAGACTAGTCCCTTTATCATATAGCAAATTAAAATCTACGATTTTACCATAATTTTCTAGCAGAGATTGTAAATTAGTTGTTGTGAAATGTTCTTTTGTTCTGCATTATAGAATTCCAAGGTTAAGTACCTGTCATTAGGGCACTCCAGCACTTTGTAAATGTTTCCTAATTTATTTATTTATTCAGCAAAAGACTAACAAAATTCATCCACAGAAAAGTTTATTATAGAAATATTAGCATGTGTAGTTGATAAAATTACAATCCTATTATTGTAGAATTTAGTAATAGATTTTAGTATTGAATTAGAAATTATGCTGCTGAATTTTATGCATTTTCACCATGCACTTTGGTCTACATTAATTTTTTTCTATGTTGCTATCTTGTTCATTAAAAACAAGAATTAAATCAGCAGGAAAAAAAACAATCTGAACCCACGTTTCTTTTTAATGCTGAGGCATAAAAATGTTGTTTATAAAAACTATTGTTTGATTTAGTTTCCAACTTTTAAACACAGAATTATAATTCATCTTTGTTAAGCAAGATGTATTGTAATCAGTTTCTTGGACTTAATTAAATCATTAAACATTAATTTCATAATTTAAAAAAATGAATTATGAATTTTATATATATAAAAAATCACCTGAACTATTTCACAATATCAATCATTCTTAATCTCAAAAAATGATCTCTCCAAGCAAATCACAGATAATTCAATTTTACATAACATCATTGATGCCATTTTTCAAAGAAAACTTTTTTCTCACTCTGCTTTCCACCCTTGTTTAATGAAAAATTATAACAACTAATTACAATATCAATTTTTCAAGAAAATTTCTTCAATTTCCACAATAATCATGCTTTTTAAAATAGTCATAGATTAAATAAAACAACAATGAAATTAAACTCTAAAGCACTTTTTATCATGGTTGTAACTGCTTTTAACTCAGTTCTTATAACCAAATTTCTCTAAGTTCTCTATTAGTTAATATTCCACTTTCTATTGGACAATGTACTCCTATAAAAATTTCACATTAACTTAAACCATTGGATGTCCCAATTTCTCCCTCATAACTTGAATTTTTTAACTTTTTATTACTTATATAAACTCACTTCTAAAAATATAAAACAAATTACTTGGTATATATATATCATTTTTAAACAGCCCAATTAATCATTACTTACATAGATGACTTGGTAATTTTATTATTTCCAAATAATATCTATCCTCATTTTACTCCATATTGCAAAATTGTTGTACTGATTATTTCCATTTAGCAAAAATAAATCCTTATTTCTTTCACCATAAATTTTTAAGCTTTCCTTATTCATTTGTCATAGATTACATTGAAGCCATTCCTCTTAAATATTTTGCTATTTCTCAAAATCATTTAATACATATCCATCATTATTATTCCAAACTCTTGTATTTAAAAAAAAAAAATCAATGTTTTATGGAATAGCTGCAAAATTATTCCAATGACAATGGTCTCTCGTTGCACTAAATTTTCTATCTTATGGAAAATAATCAAATGAAATTTACAAAATGATAATCTTTTATCCTGAAATATAAATCTTTATTTTTGTAACTCCTGTTAATATTCCATCCCAAATTAATATCATTAAAAAACAATTATTTTTTCCTCTCAAATATGTATTTCCTATTGTAGCATTTTTCGAAAAAATTCAGATATTAGAAAACATATATAATGTATAACAATTTTGAATTGGTAATGTAGACGAATCCATTATCACCTTCATTAATTATTATTTTATAAGGAAATTTAAATACTGGTAGTTGAAATTGAAATACACAAATATGTAGAAAAATAACTTGTAAATGTTGATGCTATCTTTTCTTTATGTAGAAGTGATAAAAAAACTATAGAATTTATATTCGGGTTTGCTGCATGTGGGTGTGTAGGTTGTGCAGGGTGCAAAAGTAGCTTCAACATGGAGCCACTAAGACATCAAGATAATTAGTAAAATTTAAATATAAATGAAAAATTTTACATTTTCAAATCACTTCATTGTTAGAAATACAATCTGAGTGTAAATATTTTTTATTTAAATATGAGAGGAACATTTCTTTATTTAACTTTATTGTGACAAATGACCGAGCCTCGAAATTTTGGGGCTTGAGCTAGAAATACATTACACATACTATCATTGTGCTAAACTGAAAAGACCCAATGCCATTTTTTGAAGGCAATTAATAAAATTTATATGTAAATGTTTACATTTCCGAATTACTTTATTAATAAAAACACATTCTGATTGTCAATATTTTTTATTTAATTATAAGAGAAATACTTCTTTACTTAGACTTGTTGTGCCAATTGCTCAAGTCTCGAAATAGACTATATATATATTCTATCACTGCATTAAACCAATAAGCCGACACCCATTTATCACTATAATTAATAAAATTTATATATAAATAAAAATGTTTAAATTTTCCAATAACTTTTCTGTAAATATTCTAATTTATATAAAAAATAACACATTACCATTAATAATTTATTTAAAAATAATTTTAAAATATTGCCTCATAATTACAGTAATTCTGTATGTGATGAAATTATGTTTATGATATTTTACACAGCTTATATGTCCTATTCAGTTTAGAGTAGTGGTAGGATTACCAACTCTGAAATGTGGGGTTTTAAGATCGATTCCGATGCTGTTTTATGGAAAACTTTTTTTAATAACAATATTATCTTTCTTTTTTTGTTTTAATTGTGCTATATTACCTTTTATATTTTTTATTTATTGGCTTTTCCTATTTTTAATAATGATAGTATCTTTTTTCAAGTACTGTATTATTTTTTACATGTTTTACTAAACAGTTTTTTCCTTAGATATGAACACCTATTTTTAATAAGCTGGTGCTAGTGGAATGAAAGAGTTATATCAGACAAAATAAGTTATGTGTGAAAGATTCTGAATTAAAAGTAACTAATAGATTTTTAAATATTTTTAACAAATTGGTGCTAATGGAATGAAAAAGTTATATCAACCATGTTATTTAAAATTGACTTAGTTTGATGGCCCAAATGATATATAAGTTATATTAATAAACAATGTAATTTAAGTATGAAAATTTAAAATATTGGACTATATATAATATTATTAATAGTGGAATAACAGGCACATAAAAAAATTAAGTAATAGTATAAATATTTAATTACTGAAGTAATATAACTTTGCTAATAGAAAATGTGAATAAGTTTAAGCATAAAAGATTTTAAATGAATTTTCAAACAAACAAGAGCTATATTTCTAATTATTTTTAATGAATTATTGACATACCAGTTGAATTTGATTTAAATATTGGTTCAGAAAAAATAATGGAGACAAGCCGGACTCTTTTTTTTTCCTCACTAGGCAGATGGAGTTTAGAGGCAAAGCATTCCAGAAAATCATACTTTGATTATAGATAATATTATTAATAACGAGGTAAATAAACTAGAATTACTAAAATAATATTAGTGCAAACTCAAGAAAGGAAGCAGGGCAATGTTTTTGTGGGTGTATGTAGTGGTACTTTTAAATATGATAAAAGCACTTTGATATATCTTTTTTGCAGATATTCCGTATTTCTACTAACAATTTCATAGAATTGTCCAAAAAGTTGTATGAAAACTTTGAAAAAAAAAATTACAAATTTCAAATTTACTAAATATTTTCGTTTCAATGTATTACTTAATTATTGTTTTAAATATTAATTTGTTTTATTTTAGCATGTCTTTAATCTCTGGGTTTATTTTATAGAAATAAATGAATAAAATATGTAAGGTATTTATCAAACATAACCATGACTAAAGCTATATTTTCAAGTTTTTCTTGCAAAAGTGCTGGGAAAAAATATCTTAATTTATAAATGTTATTTCATAGAATGTGTGCGTGGGGAACTAAAATTTACCTTGCACAAAGGTGTCTTTTACCCATATGGCAGCGCTGATTATAATATAATACCTACTGCCACTTTTTGATTCTTAACCTAAATGTCCAACTTAACAATATACATAGAGAGCTATTTCCATATCCTTTTCATCTTCTGGATTCTAAATGCTATTTTCTTTTTTCATCTTCTGGTTCCAAAATGAAATTTTGTTTTCAATCCTACATTTTAAAATAAAACTTCCATCATTATGTTTAAATAAATTTAATAAAATTAAAATCAGAGATCATACTTTGGTGCTGCCGAACAAATATACAATCACTTTGAAATTGGTCTCATTATTAGCACTATTATAATTATATGACTTAAATCATGGACTGGGTTTTTTTTTTTTACACATAATGTTTTAGTAAATATTATTTAATTTCAAATATTTAGCCAATATGTATTAATTTTTTTTTAACTGTAGATGTAACAGTTTTGAAATAATTTGTATAAATTAAAATCTTTTATTTAATTATGTAAACAATTTTCTAATGGTCAATATAATTACTGTATTCTATGTGAAATAAAGTTTACTCTAAAACTAATATAAATAGTGCCTACATCTTTCATAAAGATTAGTTATTCATAAAATACTTTTTTTTTTTTAGAAATCTGATACTTTGTTCATTTTAAACAGAAGCAAAATTATCCATAAAGTAGTGCTACCCAGTGCAAGCCACAGTAATCAATGGATGCAAGGTTTGTGCATAAAATCCCTATCTAGTACTTATCCTTCCAATATTCCCAGACAAGTTTCTAGGTCGTGGCTTTCATCAATGAGGAGCTTTGGATCTGAGAGTATTGACTCTAGATCTTAAGATCTAGTACAACCCTCTAGCTAAACCTTTTACCTATTTAGTTAATTATAAATATATGAGTCCAAAATGAAAACACCTTAATGTTTTCAATCCAAACTCATTCACTTGTATAGTCATAGATTTGACCCCAGTTCAGCATCCATATATTTTGGTGTCTTTGGTTCTTTAATAACCAGTCACCATCCTCCCAATTTAAACTCATAGCTTTATAGATAAAAGGTTGTTGCTCGAGGATTGCATTAGATTTTAAGATCTAGGGCTAGTACTCTCAGATCCAAACCTCCTCACTGATGAAGGCCATAAGCTAGAAACTGTCTGGGGGTATTAGATAAATAGGCACTAGTTAGGGATTTTATGCAGAAACTGTCTTGCATCTATTGATTACTCTTACTTACACTGGATGACACTACTGTATGGGAGTTTTGCCTTATTTTAACAAATTGTGTAAACATAGGAAATAGTGATCATATGATGGTCATTCATTTTATTAAGACTATTAGATTCAATATTAACACATCAAACAAACTTAATAATACAATATTTCTTATGACTTATCTCACATTTTAAGAATATAACAAAGCATTCTTAAAAAAAATTTCCAATGCTTTTATATTACAGTAATAGGCTATCTATGGCTTTATTCCACACAGTAAATTTGGCTTAACAATTTTGCATACAACAATTTTCTTAAATTACCATTTGTTAACTAGCTAAATATGTCCATAGCATATACAGTTTATTAAACATCTAAATGTTCAATCAAGTATATGTCTTTCATCTAAAAAAAAAAAAACTGCCAAGGTATTACAACTGACACATGTTCTTAAGTTGATCTTTATTCAAGCCAAAACTATAAAGATTAACCCACCTCTCAACTTGCTGATAAGGAGCTCAAGTTTTGTAAACACTAATTTATACACTGCATTCAAAATATTAAGAATATTTTAAATATCTCTGAATAAATAATAAAACTGATTATCAGCATGCTGTCAAATGAAGTTCATGACTTTGTTTCAGTAAGTTCAAATTAAAAACTTTTCCATCAAATCATAAATTGCATCTTGATGACAACTTTTCTAAAGATGATTCTTATCATAAAAATGAAAGTTGGATGAAGTGTACAGAACCTGTTTATTTTTCACAAACAATAAGTCATAGATGAATATAAAGTTGATAATTATTTGCTACTTCGTTTTGTGAAATGTTGAAAGTACTATCTACAGAACAGAAAGTTATTAAAGCTTTAAAAGCAATTTATATATATATGGTTTAAAATAATTAATATTTTTAAAAAGCTCTTTTTAAATTTTGATCTCTAAAGAAATGTGTAAGCATATATATAAAATAGAGAATCATATAATTATCATTACAATATCAGTTAAAAACAAAATTTTACTAAAATTCTTCCACAACCATAGCAAATAGATCTTTTCAAGTGAATTTCAACAAGATACACACAACATATATACAAAACAAAATAGCCTTCCCATTATTCACTTCAAAAATCAACTTCCTTTAACATCAAAGCATGTCTTTATGAGATTGATGGTCTCAGATTTTAAAAAAATTTATCATCAGTTTTTATTTACTATTGTTCTTAATTCACTTCTTTTATAAAAGATAACCTCTGCATTGTCAAATAATATTTTATGACCTGTATGAATATACAAAGTTGATTTATGATATCTATTTTCAATTCTGCTCTTATGCACTTTAACTCTTTCATTAAGACTTAATTTAATTTAATTTGCTATTAAATGACTGGTTTGAACTATTTAATACTGAATTTAAATTAAGGTCTTTCTTCCAGGCCACTGTAGTATGAAAGTGGCCTGGAAGAAAGGCCTTAATTTAAATTCATTATTAAATAGTTCAAAACAGTCAATTAATGGCAAATCTATTTCTGATTCCGTTTATAAGATTTCTTACAGTTGCCATAAAATTTATATAGGTCAAAGTAAATAAAATCTTAATGAAAATAATATAACTCAGCTTTGTATATTCATGAACTGGATACAGGTCATAAATATTATTTGAGAATGTACAGTTTATCTTTTATAAAAGAAGTGAAGACATCCTTTGATGATAAAGAAAGTTGGTTTTGAAATGATGGGAAAACTATTTTTTGTATATATATGTTGTATTTATGTTCTTAAATTTCACTTGAAAAGTCTATTTGTTAATAGATGAAACTGTGGTTGTGAAAGAATTTTAGTAAAATTTTGTTTTTGGTTAGTATTATAATGTTATATGATTTTCTATTATTTACCATTACTAGTATAGCAGTAGGTAGTATTTAATTATGTATATAGATGTATAAGTAACATACTTTTTCTTTATATTTCTTAGCACATATTGTAAGTTTGAGTAATTAAGATACCATATAATAGAGTTTAATAAACCTTTATCCAGTGCTGTTCTATCCAATATTTCCAATTGATTTCAATCTCATGGCTTTAATCAAAGAAGAGCTTTGGATCTTGGAAAAGTGGTTCTTTAGGATCTAATATGTCTTTCTTCTATCAGCCATCATTTGCCTTAATTTTTAATTATCAAACTATAAGCCCAAATTGAAAATCATACAAATCTTTTAAATCCAAGCAAAGTTACTTACGTGGTGATTTAAATCTGTACAAGCAAGCTAGCTTAAATTGAAAAGATTTATACTTCATAATTTGGGTTGAAGAGAGTGCACTAGATCCTACAGACCCAAGAACACTATTCCAAGTTCCTCACTTATGAAAGTTATTAATTTGAAACTAGTCTGAAGACATTGGATAGAACAGCAGTGGATAGGAGTTTATTAAGCATTATCATCTAGAATATATTAATTATTAAAGCTTAAAATAGGTGATGTAGAAAAGTAAATAGCTGAAGTCATGATATTTTAATGGTTTACAAAACACATGCATATATATATATATGCATGTGTTTTATAAATACATATTGTAGTGTGTGTAAATATATATATATATTTTCATTATCAAACATTAATAGTTTACTCAATATCTTTCTAAGACTTGCTCATAAATGTTGACAGAAAGTCATTATTCTCTACAATACTTCACAAATATCTATTTGAATTATGTCATTTCATATAATGCTACACATCTTTTGACTCCCTAATGTGCAAATTGCCCTAGAATTTCTATTATCCTCTTTTAAATTCAAAATGCATGCACTTAGGCATTATCATAAGAAAAGCCAATAATAATTGCACATTTATTGAAGCTTGACACTTTTGAGGGCTATGGGTGGATTCATATTCGTAGCACTGGGATTTGCTTTTAGGGGGGTATTATACATGCAATAAATTAGGGTAAATATAAGTAAATTATATGGCCCATTTTTTGACAGGGGAAAGCAGGATTCCTTCCTATTATGTCTCTTTAATCTTGAATCTTGGCACCATATGCAATGTTTGTGGGCTCAAATGTGTGGCCCATTGCATTTTGATAATGGAGGAAGGTAGATTTATGCACAGGGTTGTTTGTGACTCTATTGTAGAGATATTTATGTTGAGAATAGATAGCATTGCATCCTGCTTGGTGACATGCAATTTTATTATATAAAGAGCTTGCAAATAAGCTCTTAATAAGCTTTGCAGAATATCCCTAACCCCAGACTGCTTTCTGCTACTGGCTTTCTCAGTGAGGTGCTAGGATATTCAAGAATTTCTTTGCAATTTTATATACGATGTGAGGGGATTTATTGTTAGGGAGTCTATCTTTAGAATCATTTACGAATCTATTTATTGTGGGAGGAGTGACATTTGTGAGCATATTTTAGTTAAAGCTTTGGTATGGGAGCAGTATCCATGACTTTTCATCTTTGGGTGGGTTTGTTCTTATTTTGTTGTAGAATTTTTAATTATCTTGAAGCCTATCCCACTTACTTCGTTTAGGTATTGTTCAATGTTGGCTTCATGCTTGCATAAGTAATGGTTTCTGTAGAGGAAAAATGATAAACCATTGTATTTCTGAATCTTGAGAGAGATGGATTTAGTAGTTTAAATGGAACTTCTTTCTCTGGACCTAGATGTAGAGATATTTTAACTCTTTCTATTGGTTTTCCCTTTCAATTGTCCAGGCTAATGCAGTTTTAGACTCAAATTCTTTAATCAACAAGTTTAAACAGAACTTGAGGCTAAAATTACATTAGCCTGGACTATCGAATGGGCAGACCAGCAAAATGAAGTAAAGTATTATTCAGGTCCAGAGAGAGAGAAGATCCATTTAAATTACAAAATGCATATTAAACTGATAGAAATAAGAGGTTACATGTATCCCAAATCCATCTCTCCAAGACTCACAAATAAATCTGTTTATCATCTTTGCTGTACAGAAACTCTGCTTACATAAGCATGAAACAGCTTGTAAAGCTAACATTTGAACAATACCTAAACAAACTAAGCAGAACAGGCTTCAAATATATAGATCTCATAAGGATGGCCAATAAATTCTACAACAAAATAAGAACAAACCCATCAAAAGAAGATAAGCCATGGAGATTGCTCCCATACACACACCACATAACCAAAAATTTAATCTGCTCACAAACCCATTGAATAAACCATCACACTCCTGCTGCATTTAACAGACTCATAAATAATTCTAATGATCAAAGTCCTTGAGTCATATCTACAAAAGTCACAAACAATCCTGAACACACATCTACCTACCTCGATCACCAAAACACAATGGGCCACATGTTTGAGCCCGGAGCTGTTAATATCGTGTGTATCGAGTAAAACAATGTCAAGCGCAAGATTAAGGAGGCATGACATATAGCCAACAACCCTAACCCATGAATAAAAAGAAAACCTACTTTCCCTGTCAAAAAAAATGGGCCAAATAATTTATTTATCATATAATATTCAAATACAATGCTTTATTATCCACTCTTTCCTGCAGTTAACAGTTTCTATTACTCCAGCAATCTTCTTCAGTATGCTATATCTCCTAATCTCAACTATATGTGCATCCAACCATGCAAATCCCAATGCTATAAATATGAGGCCACACGTAGCCCTTGAAAGTGTTAAGTTTCAATAAATATGCAGTTGTTATTAGCTTTTCTTATGATAGCACTTAAGCGCGTACACAACAATATAAGAAAAGTTTATTAATCTTTCAAATTACATTATCTTCTTTTATTTTATTTGCCCTCTTCATTTAGCTCTTTAATATTTCTAATGCAACTTTGGTTTACAATCTATTCATTTGATTTTCTATCTGTTGTTGTTATACTAATCTATGATACATTTTCAAATAGAAATTTCAAGTTTCATAACATAAATTATGATAGATAAAATTCATTTATGTGTATGTATGCCTCTATATTGAGTGTATATATCTTGACTATGCATGATTCAAAAAGCAATTTAATGCCAACTTACACTTTCTTTAACAGATTCATGATGCAGCATATTCATTGTAAATATACGATGATCAACATGGTAAGCAAGAGGATTTCCCAATAAATTTAACTGCAAAAAAAAAAAAAATTATAATATATTTAAATACTGAATATCAAAGATTAAAAAATAAAATAAAAAAAATTTAATTGGATTAGAAGAAATGGATTTGTCATTTAATAAGCTAAGATTTAAACTTATTTCATTAAAAATGTATCAATTTTTTATTATTAATTCATGCTTTTAATTCTGCAATTTAATTACTATTTAAAAAATGCAAATATTATTGAAAATTTTATATTTTGTATGTTAACTTAACATATATTTACTGTGAGAGTATCAAGAGATAAAACAGATTGCACAGTTAAGGATATTTCTGATTTGTATAACATAAAATAATAATGACGACTAATATATTTTATGCAATGATTGAATAAATGTGAAGTGATAGTTTAATCCATGGCTGCAATGACGAAAATCTTGTATTTTTATTTTTTTTCCCAACAAATGTCAATTCTTGAAGCCAAAAGATTTAAACTATGCTCTCAATTGACCTGCAGTTTTAATCAATAATTATTAACTTAAAATGTTTGCTTCTGCAGAAAACTGAATGAAGATATATGATACATAAAAATCAATTTAAATGCTCAAAGTTAGTTTATTACATGAATTTTTGGAAAGTATTTTATATCAAACTAACAAAGTGATTTCTTAAATGTAATTAGGGTGACTTTACTAATAAGGTCAAGTGAAGGTCCCATAGAGGTTTGAATTTAAAACTTGTTATATGGCCAAATAGAACATTTTATATGATGGTACTGATTAATAATCACTTGTAGGTATCATGCTCACATTCATTAACATTGACAAATAAATTGATATATTAAATCTAGTGTATAGAAAACCATTTACAAAAACTCCATTCCTCTAATTGTCAAATTAACTTCACTGCTAAAAATTGCAAAAATTTAGTTATATTGAAAAGTCTCCATCTTAGTGAATTGTAATCTTATTCCTTTGATTGATTATTGAGAAAAATGTTTGGAAAGTTTTCAATTTATTGTTAAAAGCAATTCTAACCAAAGAACGAATGGTATTATCTTGATTACACATGCCACTGTTATAAGTTTGTAATAAAATGTTAAGTTATTATAAGGTCAGAAATTCTCTTACACAGATTGTTCCATCTTAGTCAACAAGCTGAGATATATGAAAATTTTAAATAAGACTGAATTTGCCATATTTTTGTGCTTAATTTAGGTAATCATTTGAAAAATGATGAACACTATCCTGTCCAAAATGTCATCATAATGTTCTATATCAATGAATAAATTAAATCTTATTTGTTAAAATGGACAGATGAAATTAAATTAGATTAGACTTCATTGTGTTAACATGCAGAAATTGGAGAAACAATAAGAACATGCGTAATGCTAATATTGTATTTTTGATATCATAAAGCAATAAAATAGTAAAAAAAGTCTGACAGTAAGCTATCATGAATCTAAATCATATTGGGCACAAAATGTAATGAGATTTAGCAAAGAACTCCAATCCAAAGATTGATGATGAACATACTGAATGGATCTATCATTTTATGAGGTTATTGTTAATACATTGGCCAAGTGACAGTAATATTTCCTACTCATCATCATTAATTCAATTGCATACACATATGATAACTATATCTATAATGTAACCAAAATAAAAGGAATGGGGGGGGGGTGAAGGTGAAAGAAGAGAAATGAAGAAAAGAAAAAAAGAAGGAAAATGATGGATGAGAAAAGAAAGAGATAAACTAAGAGAAATGAGAGAGAAGGCGCTAATAGTAACCTATATAAAAGAAATAAAGAGATAAGATGAAAATAGGATGGAATGAAGTAGAGATGATAATGAAGAGAGAGAGATGAAAAGAGTAAGAGATGAGAAATGAAATGAAGAGGAAGATAGTGAACTATTAGCAGAGGATGGATATGAGAAAGATAAAAGAGGGAGATGAAGATGAAGGAGATGATAAATAAGATGAAGAGAGACAGAGATGAGATGAAATGAAGAGGAAGAGAGTAAACTAATCTAGGAGAAAAGTGTAAAGAAGAGATGAAGATAAGAAGAGGGAGATGATGAAGAGAGAGAGAAAAGACGAAGAAAAGAGAAACTAAGAGACTCTTAACGACTTGACTCAGTGGGGTTACAATAAATTTAAGGAAAGAATGATGATCCAGAGATGTATAATCAGATAGAGATCAAATCCAATACCAATGCAAATATAACTATTATGGCATATTAATAATCTACCACTAAACAATACAAAAGATAATTTTAAAATCGTTAGTTAATAGTTATTGGAATCGGCCTACTATCAGATCACACTCTCTGAATAAGAATAGTTTATTCTTTGGTGGAAGGACTATCCTACTAAATTAAAACAAACAAGGCAACAAGAGTAAACAATCTCAGGGGTTTTAAAACTAAACTCTTGTGCAAAATAAAAGTTTAAGTTGCCTACTAAATAATTGCTAAGATGAATAAACAAGTGGGTGATATCTTGGCCGACCATAAAATTACTGCCTTATTGTTCAATCATGGAACAATAAACAAAACAAATATTAATTTAAACATTTTAATGAATTAATTTAAATTTAAACTAATAATGGTCTATTACCCTAGACATTACTCGAGCAAGGAAAAGGACTTTTTATGCCTTTCCCCATACTCACAAACAACCTACTAAAGATCTTAAATGCAGATGGATTATAAAATTTTAAAATATAAGATGTTGATCGATAATGTGCATCCTTTAAAATAGAAAATAATAAATAATCTTCTGAAGCACTAATATTTTATTTCACTGCATATCTTCAGTCTAAGAAGATATAATGATAACTTAAAAATCAACTTTTAAATGAGCATTTAATTAAGTATCTGATATAATGTAATTATCTGTTATTGTGATTCAACCTGAGAATCACTTAAATTAGCATGGCTTTATAATTTAAACCAGTATCAAAATATATTTTATATACTTTATGATATGTTTATGAACTTTTGAACTCAAGATTTTATGAACTGTGGAACTCAAAATTTTATGAACTGTGGAACTCAAGACAATAATATTTTTCATATAAAAGTAAAACAAACAGAAACAAAACTTTTTGAAATAATAATAATATGGTTTATTAAGAACAATATAAAAAAAAAAACATAAAACAAAATTTTATTATACACACTGCCAATATAGCGCTGGAATCTTTATACAAATATTTTGACTTTTAAACTTTATTTTTGATTTACAAAAATATAAACAATTTCTCTGGCTACAGTTACTAAGTTATCCCTCTTAAACTCTTTTAAAATTATTTATCTTGATAAACAAAATAATAAGATAAATAAATACATACAAGAGTAAGCAGAGGCTATTTAATACTAAATTCTAATCTCTTTTAACAATCAGAGATTTCAAATCTTTAAACTTCAGTTAAAATAGACTAAGTTTAATAAGCACAATTCTATTTTCTTTTATTGGCATATTTAATAATATTGTGGTGTTATCTAACAATCAGAATAACACACAAATAGGTTTACATTTATAACCCTAAGCTAAGCAAATGCTAAGCTGGAATAAACATATACAGCATATATTTTTAAAATTGTCATTAGTTACACTGACATTCCTAATATTATAGCTAGTGATATATTTAAGCAAATTTCTAGCTAACTTTAAACTAAATTAGATATGGGTCACTCACTCATCAGATCTCATTTACACACTTTTAAATAAATTCTGTCCACATAAAATTATTACCCTAAGTGTTTTAAAATTAAAGATTTAAAAGACTTACAAATCCAGCGGCGAAAACTCTGGATGAACATATTAAAATTAGTATGTGTGAATTGCCACTTATACCATATGCATAATTTAACATACTTAAAAATAAATATAAATTATTGTTGGTTGGCTTGTGGATGATAAAACTATCATAACAACACAATTCAAACATTGATATACCTATAAGCATTAAAATAGCTATCACAACCTGAATAACCAAAGTTCCTCAAACAAACATATCTTGTTATCACATATCTAAAACAAATGCAACATCATCTACTGTGGTGGAACTAGCATTAATTCATCATGGATGATAGGCCAAACTAAGTACATATACGCTCCATATACCTGAATAAAAATGTGGTGGCTTTCAAAATACCTAACTTTGAGGCAAAAATAGGATGCCTGGATCTTGTCTACAGCGCATCAGGAAACAGGAAAGACACACTAGGAAAGTACAATCCTCTCTCATGGGATTCCAGTACTTCAAAATGTGATTATAATCACTAGGAATACAAATATCTGGGATATAATAACCGTAATAGGAACAAGCACTATCACCTCACGGAAAAGCAATACAATAAAGATGGAGGACCTTGTCTATTCCATAAAACATACTCACAATAGTTAACAAAGCCTAGCACTATGAGGCTAACAAATACTAAACTAACAACAATATATAGACTTCACATGGACTAACTAAGTTGTCACTAAGAATTTTAAAAATACAACACGTATATTCAATGTAAGACCAACAATGCAAAACTGTGTCAAATGACTAATATAAGAATTACTTAAAATTAAATGCATATAAAAATTCTAGGCAAAGGCACAATGCACACACAATAAAATATTAAATACTAAAGATATAGTGACTAATGGACTTTAAAAGATTGCAAATTAAATGCGAGAATATTAATTCTCAATGCATATAAAAAAAATATTTGCAGTTATTATTAATGTAGCATTTATAAAACAAATGAATAGAAACTCTCTGATAAACCTCTTTGGCTGATTTAAAATAAGAACGAGTGAAATACCACATATAAATAAACTAAGACTGAGATATTCAAATCTTGTGAATGAAATTATCAAATAAAAACTAACTTGTGAAACGCTTAATAAATATAATAAAATTTACCCTGAGAATGGCAGAATATCTATCTACTCATTCTAATAAACCCATAGATATTTAAATTGTAACATTAGTTTACCTGGTAAATTTATGCTAATAGTATTACACATATTTTGAAACAAAATATATAGCATAAATATTTTTCTGGTTTCTTTTTTTTAAAACCAATATAAACACAAAATATAACCAAATATATATATATATATATAGTAACTGCAGTTCATAGTTTCAGCTCTGTACTGGTTTTTCCATTCTAGACATGGATATAATTTATTGAGGACAATATATCTGACGGTATTAGAAGCTTCTGGTCAAAACATTCATAAGCATGGCAATGATTTCTAAAAATGAAACATGTTTAATAGTTCTTTAAAGATGTTTTAATTTCTTCCTTTAAAGATATTTTTATAGTAAAACATTGAAATAATAAGAATAGACCGGCATTAGAATAATATGTGAAATAACTTCTTCAGCTGAAAACATTTTTATAAGGATCCCAGGTTTACATGTACAATAATATAGGCTTTATTTCAATTCCATTATTCTTTTTTAAGCAAACACATTTTTTTTTTAAAACAGCTTTTTTTTAAAAAAAATTATTTTCTTATATAATATTTTAAGATGTGTTTCCAAAGAATTTTTCTTTACTCTTCTCAACATAAGAGTAGAATTATTTTACAATTAGAAAATTTCCTCTGTTTAGGAGCTAGGAACAATTGTCACAACTTTACGCATAGATAATTGCAAATATAACAGTTCATTATATAGACAAAAGTTTATCATTAATAATGGTAGTTTATAGTATTTTGTCCAACTATTTCAACAGTAGATAATTAATCTATCATATTCAATACATTTTTAAATTGAACATTAGGCAAAGTTAATATGAACTATACTAAACGCTTGGCAGTTAGAATTCATCTTTCCTTATTTTATTTTCTCTATTAAAACTATTTTAGAAACAAGCATTATTATAACAGGAATATCTTGAAATTAATATCAGTTATCACTAATAAATTCTTGGACTTAAAATCAGTTTTAATTACAAGGATATTGACGTATTTTTTAACTATAATAAAATTAAAATGTCTTTCAATTTTCATCACTTATGTTTTAGTTTAATTGGATAATTACTAAGTATCCTCTAACTATAATAGTTCAGTACAATAAAGATATTTAGCCATATAGATACTACCAGTTGGTATCCTAATTTTAATTTCTGGTAGATATAAGTCATGCAATAAATAAATAAGATAAAAGACGTAAAACTTCCTTATAACATTTTGTTACTATAATTTTAAAGTTAATTGAGAGTTGATATCAGAAAATGTTACCTTTTTCTAGCAGTTGCAATTCATAATAATAGAACAATTAAATATACTTTTAAAACATACTTTTGCTTTTAATAAAAATAATAAACTTTTAAAGAAAATTACAACTTTTTTTTTTATTTAAAGAAAAGAAAAGTTTTCAGGAGCAGCACACAATAACCACACACTGAAAAATATGAATAAAATCTATTTATAACCTGATAATTTTATTCCTCCCTCAATTTTTTTTTTGTCAATTTATTTTTAAAATGATCAATAAATACAAGTTATTTTATATTTGACTTTAACACTTTTTATAGATCAGCTGAGAAATTGATTACTGACACAATTGATCTAATTATTTGAAAATCACGTGGTTTAATGATTTTTTAATTAATAAGTTAACTATCTGCTCTTATGTAATATTTAAAGAAATATTACACTACATAAAATAAAATAACAAATATAAAAACTAAACTAATTTTATTTATCAAAAATTTGTTTTAAATGTTTAATTATAACACTTTTTATTCATTCATTTGTTTTTAATCAATATTGTAGTTAAATTATTATTTATTTTCTTCATACATCTCCATGCGTGCACACACACACAATGACCTTTTAATCTGACTTCCTAAATAATTACAACTTATTTAAAAAAAACTACAAAATAAAAATAATAAATATTAAATTTTAAAACAACTTTTAACAGGTAAAGGCTAATTTAAATTAAACATTTAAATATTATTAGAGTGCTTTAATAAAATTTAAAGATTACTTTTAAACTAATTTGATACTATTTATTTTATTTATAATACTAACTTATTTATAGGTTATAGACTAAAAATGAATAAAACAATAGTTACTTTGTAATACATTTAATATTATTTATTAATTTAAAAAAAAACTATCCCTGATATTTCCTTTAAGTAAATTTACTATCTTACATCTCTCATCAAACTAACTCCCACATGCTACTGAAATATTTACACATAATCATACAAAATTTAATAAATATTACAATACTATACATTATTATCATATATTATTCACTAACTAATTAATTTCTTCTATTTTTATCATTATTTTGTTTTAAATCAAAAAATTACAAATAAATAGTTAAGCTAAGATAAACTCTGGCATCTGATGGAGCCAAGTGTAGTTTCATTTATGTACAATAACAATACATATTGATTGTTGAGTGCTATTTAAAAAATCTGAGCTCACTGACAGGACTGACCATGAAAAGCAATCACAATATAAAAACATAAAGATTAGGCTTTGCTCATTTGGAGACTTAAGAGACTGGTTCAAATATAAAACATTAAATAGGATAAATACACTGCCGAGATATGCTCTCCATGGAGTTTCATGAAAACATTGCATCATCAAATCAATGACAAAATACTCCACCAATTAGCAGTATTGAAAGTGCAAATAAATATACATTAATAGTTAAAAGCTTCATCTCCAAAAAAATTTTCATTCTTATACTTCATTTTGAATATTAAAACTTTTTCCTTTACAGCTGTAATACTGCCATAGGTGACTAAGATCCTTAGTCAAACCAATGATGGTCCTCATTTCTCTTTATTAGAGATCCACTTCTGATTTGCTGATTACTCTAGTTCTAGACAAACTGCCAGTTCCTTCTTTTTCTATTTCCCTTCCATAGTGGAGATTCATCTTTTCTCTTCCATATTGTATATAGGACTAATACATGAGTATTATTCCATTATAAGCCAGTCTCTGTTGAGTTTTTAGACCCTCTTTGTTTTCCCAAATATGCAGATTTGCTGCTGTCAAATGCATTCAATAATTTAGCAACCTGTTCAATAGATCACCTGTTAGTGCTTGGAAGGTGAACATTTAACAATGTCTTCTCAGCTGACCATTATGGCTTTAAAATGGTGTAATTAAGAATTTAAATGACAAAATTAAGTTTTGTTCTTTCACATAAAAAAAACAGGAGAAAAGAAGCACTACACTTCACCGGCACTTATTTATATAGGGCTGAGCACATAATGGAAAAGTGATGTGAATTCAAAATCCTTTTTCCCTCAATTGTACTTGGTACATGAAAATTACGGCTTTCTTTCAGATGGTATTGTTTTTCTTGTTGTCCTTTTCATGGTAAATCAGCTATATTTATTATACAATTTATATAAAAAAATTATTTCAAATAATATTATTATCACAACAAATATATGCTTATTTATATTTATTTTTACAGTGAATGATAAATTATTACTAATTTTACTAAAATCAACAAGATTAAAATTTCTAAATGTGCTCATTTGATATCTCAATGGCTTTTCTTAAATATATTCTTACTTTCTGGAAAAGTTTTGCATCATAGTTATGCATATAAACAATTACATACATGTACACTTAATTGTTTTGTAGAGAAAAAAGTTTGTCTACATATATTTTAAACCAAATACAATTCACCGAAATTATTGCTATGTTATGAATGATTTATTAATTTTATTACTAGGTATTCAATCATAAATTATTATATCTCTGTATAATGTGGGATAATTTAAATTCTTTAATGAATGTTTTTACTTAATTTTAAATTTGACCATGATTTTTATAACTTAGCAACATATTTTATCAGGTCTTAGCTATAATTCCATTTTGATAACTCTTGGCAACACTATATTTAATTATATTAAATTGAAAAAAAAATTATGTTCTTAAAAGTTGGGTTATTATAATATTGTTGAACTAATGGGGTTACTATCTCAATATAGAAAGAGAAAGATTAGAAATATATTGTAATGGTACCCCATGTTGGGCACCATTGTAATGGTATGGAATGTCTAAGTAACATATGGCAAGATGATAAACACATCATCACTGTCAATAAATTAATAAAACAAATATCAAAAATAATGAACTGACAATTAGTCAATGAATAAATATAATAAATACATATAAAAGGAATACATATACATGGACATGAAATCAGCAATGGAATAAAATATGTAATCCTTTTATATTTATTCATTTATATTTGTTCATTGACTATGTGAACAATTCATTGTTTTGGTATTTGTATTATTTATTCACTAGGGATGATGATGTGTTTCCCATCTTTCCATATGTTACCCAGCCATTCTGTAGCATTGCAAATCATGTCCTATATGGGATACTATTTGTAATGGTATAGAAGAGAGCTAATATGAGATGAGATAAATAACATCACTATTCCCAAATAATGAATAAAATATAGAAGAAATATATATATATTTTAACATAAATAAACTGATCAAAGGATCCAAATATATTATTTAGCTTAATAAATGAAAAATTGTAACTTTATATCAAAGAGCAAAAAATTGTAATATGCAACTTGCTGAGTATAAGCTATTTAACAAACGATCAGACAATGAGTTATTAATTATAATAAGGAATCATACACATAAATAGTCATCGAAATTTAATGCTTTCAATACTCAAGTAAATATTAATTATCAATAAAAATATCGGTGGCTTAAATTCCAGTTTCTACTTAAGATTTCTAAAGATATCACAATATCAATAATTAGAAACAATAATGCTTGGAGACTAGTCATTTAAGGTGTCTGGCCTATTTCAAACCCTAGTTAGGCAGGCATTGTATCATCAATAAACAAGTAGAAACTATAAACAAATTATTAAGAACAAACTATTATACCTCAGGAAATAACATCAAATGGGTGAGTATGCTGGTAACTCAATAAAATATCTTCTCAGGTATACAGACAGTAGATTTTATCCACTTTCATCTCTTGGTTTGATGTCAAGTGCATATTTAAGTAAATAACAAGTGAATATGGTCTAGCAGGGCGCCACTAGATTATCTGAACCTAGACACAGTTATATCTTATAACCTTTTCACATGTACCAGGTTTGAATCCCTTTTTGGTACTTTATTTCTAACAAAAATAGAGGATTTTGCTTTTAGACCCATATCACTGTATGCACTAACATTTAGGTAAACATAAAACATCCTTAAACTAAAGTGGAGTATATAAAATTCATTAGACAGAGATCATCTCCTAAATCTTAACATAATAAATGCGTTTCAATATCTTTATAAGTTTTACTAGCTCAGATTATACTATTAATTTAGGATGGCAATTCACTCATCCTTGCATGATATAGATGATGGAATGGTGGTTATTATAATTATTCACAAATGTCAACTAAATACCATGAAATCACTTATTTATCTATGGCCTTTAAACATTTATCTAGCTCATTAATTCAACGTGATGATGATGATGATAATGATAACGATAATGCTAATAGTTCCATCCACAGCTTTAGGACTAAGCCTAATCATAAAACTTAATTTTTAAAGAAATTCATAACTATTGCTTAATCTTAGTATATCTAATTAAATCTTAAATAATTAATATTAACCATTGATGATGAATGATCACAACTAATAAAGAATACTCTCAATTAAATATATACACCTCGTTTAATAAAACAATTTAACATTTATTAATGCATTACCAATATATACAAACAATTTAAAGATAAAACTAAGAATTTATATGAATAATAATGATAATAACAATAATTGATCATTTGGCAATCATAAGATTAATTTTGAGTTATTCCCCCTTTCCCGTCAAATATATAATGTATATAAAATTGGATACTAAGTTTGCTAAAGTTTTCAATTCACAAGAAAATATTTCATAAAATATATATATATATATTCACTCTTTTTTTTCCCCTTGCACACATACTTTTATAATCTAATATGTAAAGTAGAATGATGAAGTAGAAAAAGGTTAGTGAAACTGAGAGAAGATTTCCAGAAACAAGTTTTTAAACTATTTCTCCCCCTTCCCGCTAAGCTTGGAGATCACTATTCCTTAAATCAAAACAAAAATCACCTAATATTTTTAACGCTATATATGTCTATTATTCTTCCATCCACATGCAATTATATCCATGTAACAATTTAATATATTACTGTGTAGGTGTGTTTATCCCATAATAACCAAAATATTATTTAAAAACAAAATAATAATACAAAAAAAAAAATATCTTTTACATTTTAACCAACATTTCATAATTTTAGATTAGTATACAATAATAGTTTTACCATACATAAAACCATTACTCAAGGTTATAACTATTCTTATTGAAGAAAATTTTGGTTTCAATCGATTATGGTTGTTTTAAAGTTCTAAGAAAAAAAATAGAAAACTTCATCTCTAAAATGTTACGAATAGTCTTTGAAATCATAAAAAGAAAATAGATAATGAAAATTCATATTACCAGTCCCACGGGTTCAAACTTAGCTTGTTTAATGTTCATACTTTTGCAGCAATCACAGTTTCCTTTTCTTGAGGCTTGTAATTATTTAATGGTGATATTATTTGCCACTGGAATTTTTTTTTCTGCCCTTCTTTGTTAAGCATAATTCTTCCATTAGAGTATATCAGTTGTTCTCTCATTTGCAATTTCTTTTACTAGGTTTAAATTCATTCACTGGAACAATTGTACTAGATGATTTAATTTGTACTAGATGATTTAATACTTATCAGTCGATTAATCATTTTTCTTCAGCTTTCAAATATGCAGGTGAATATTTCTTTTGCTTAAAATATCAAATTTTTCTTTTCAATCAGTCATCAGGTGTATAATATTTTAATTTTAGACAAGACATTTATATATATATATGATATGCTGGTTGATGATGAATCAGGGAATTTCCCCAGACGAGACATTTTTTTTTTTCTAGCCTGACATCCTTATATTTTCAATATTCAAAAACTTGATATTAAAAAAATGATTTTAAAAAAGGTTATCTAGCAGAATTAAAATGTTTGTCTTCCTTAGTTTCAATATTTTAAAATCTCTCCCTCTGATTTTTCCCAGACAAGTTTTTATACCTTATTTTCTTAGTTAGAGTGATAGTAACAAACAATATAAGAAACTGGCACTTACATGATTTTTGGAAAGCTTAATTTGTTTTTCAAGTAAAATTATCCCAAGCGTTTCTTGTCTCACTTGGCTGTTAAAAATCGCACTAGTATAATATTCAATCTCTTCTCTTTGAAGATTTCTAGCTGGATTTCTGAGTCTTGAGAAATACAGATACAAACAAGAAACCTTTATAGCAAAACCTTTGAGTAAGTAAAAAAAAAAATAATCTAACAGAATTGTTTTTCTTTTTCTTTAACATTTTTAATATGTGTAAATGTAATTTATTTATGCCATACACTCACACACACACATTGCCATTCACATCATTTAGAAAAATTGGCCTATTACAACAATCTAAATATTTTTTAGAAATTATGATTTTAATATCTAAATTTAAATCCTTACTTTCAAACCCCAAACTACAATCATAGAAAAACAAAACTAGACAGATAAAAATAAAATATTAGAATTTAGCAAATGTAGGTTAGCTTTGAAGAGTTTAATATTTGAAATATCCAATGATAATTAAACAGCTTACACACACACTGCCTATATATGTGTTATTACTTTACTTTTCAATAAAAAAAAATTAAATATTAAATAATTAACTGTGTGTACTACTCTTTTTGAGTTTTCTATTAACACACAAACAAATAAAGAACATAACTGTTGCCCCACTCTCTTTCTGTCTTAAGCTTTCAGAACTTGATCTTGTAGGGTTTAAACTTGGGTGCCTTACAGCTTCCTTTACTATATAAAAATGTGATGATGATTTTTGTTCCACATTTTCTTTCATGCACGTTACTATAAATTTAGCTAATGACTAAATTGTAATGGCACAATATATATATATATATATATGATTAAGATCATAAGATCTATCAGCATACAATAAAACTAGAATAACAATATAAGTTATATAAATACAATTCATCCACTACTTTGAACACTTTTTAACAAAAACCTTTTATTGATCTATATTCATGCACAATCTTATGTTTGTTAAAAAGTGTTCAAAGTAATGGATAAATTGTATTTATATAAGATATTATAGCAAAATAAAGAAAGTGGTGAATTTGTAATATTTCTGAACAATACAAGTTGTTACAATAATAAGTTCGGTAATAATTATACTTATTCAAACTACATCACCAGCAATACACAAGAATAATCAAGTCATCCCTTATGACTTGATTTAAAAAAGATTCAATAGTCAATAGGAAGGTTAATTACATAGCCACTGCCAAACTTAGGGCATGATATACAACAATCCTTTGCCTACACATCCTTAAGCACTAATCTATTAATCATAATTTTAAAAATTCTGGGATTTGGATACATGCTGATCATCATCAATGCTCTATGTGGTACCATGAGGGTAATGCCAACTATAAAATAAATTTTCTCTAACAAAAAAAAAAATGCAATGAATGGACTTGAAAGATGATACCTTAGTACAATCCAAAGAACTATATGAATGTCCAAACACAAACAGAAACCCTACATCTATATAAACTAACTGTTTGTTTAACTTGGAAAGCAAGAACCTTAGAAACTATGACTGTGAACAAGAGAAAATATAATTACATATGGCTACTTTAATTTAAATAGTTTTAGTGGACTAATGTACACATTTCTAAAACACTATACTACAATGAATTCATAAAACATATAGCTGGAAGATTAAAGACATTAACTCTCCTATTTTTTTTAACAATTATTTAATAAATTAAAAAAATTGAAAACAAATACATGATAATATGCCAATTCAAGCTTAAATAAATATTTATCAACAAAATATAATTTCATATAGAAAGTAATATTAACTTGTTGTTGGCTCTTACTAATTCAATTAACCACCATTAACTTTAAACAGAATTATTTCCTTCTTCAATGATTAAAATTACAAAACATTTTAAAGATAAAAAAATTTAAGTTAGCTTAAACTCTCTCATTTCTTATGAATGTAAAAAGATCTTAAACAATTGCATTTTGGAAGGAAAGTAAGATAAAGAAAAAAAGCATGTTTCAATTATAAAAAATACCAATGAAATTATTAACTACCATTAATTATTATTTATTTTTTTAAAAAAATTATCTATAAATGCAAATATAATGTGCACATTAAAATACCTTATTATCCTGGAAATATGCATTAATGGAGAAGCTTACAAAAATAAAAACCAACATGGAAAAAATTGAAAATTACAGCTACCAAAGAAGAATTCAAAATGTGCACATTATACTTAAATTTAGAGATTTTTTTTTGAAAGTGATAATTAATAGTAGTGAAAAATTTTATTAGTCTTTTTTAACTGAAACATGTTGTTTTGTTTTGTTTTTTATCTTATTTTCTGTCAAAATGCAATTATATAGGACTTTTTCATTTTCATAAAAAAAGAGAAAGAGCATTTATGTTAATTTAAATTTTTTTATCTTTGAAATGTTGTTTTGCAATTTTAATCATTGGAGAGGACAATAATTCAGTTTAAAGTTAATGGTGGTTAATTGAATTAGTAAGAGCCAACAAATTAATATTAATTATTATATGAAATTATATTTTGTTGATATAAATGTATTTAAATTTGAATTGGCATAATTATTAAAAAAAAATAGTAGTGTTAATGTCTTTCTTTATTCCTCCAGTTATATGTTCTATGAATAGGCAGTGTGTGTGGCTGAATTTCATTACAGCATAGTGATTTAGGGATTTGTAAATTATACCAATAAAACTATTAAAATTAAAGTAGACATATACACTTATACTTTCTCTTGTTCACAGTCAGTCTTAAATTCTGTTTCCCAAGCTAGTCATGAGCAGTAACAATTAGTTTGTATAGATATAAGGTTTATGTTTGTATTTGAGCATCCGGATAGTTCTTTGGATAGTGCACAAGTATCACCTTTAAAATCCATTCCTGCATTTTATTTCATTTTATTTTTTGTTAAAGAAAATTTAGCTTATAGTGGGCCTGTATATGAATGCTACCATATGGTCAGAGCATTGATGATGTTCAGTATGTATCAAAATCCTAGCATTTTTTTTATTATGATTAATAGATTAGCTTTTAAGGAGTGCAGGCAGAGATTTTTTGTATCATGCCTTTAGTTTGGCAGTGGCTAGACAATTAGCTTTCCTATTGACTATTGAATCTTTTTTAAATCCAATCATAAGAGACTTACTATTATTATAATTTATAGTTATTATAGTTTTATTTTATGCCAATACTCCCATGCTCTTTTTCATTTTATATTTCTTTCTTTTATATTTTATTTATTATTTGGGGGTGATGATGTTGTCCTATCTGCCCACATTACCTCTTATTTCCATACCATTACAATATACATACACAAATATCCACATCAAATACATTTATATACACTCAAAGCTTAATGCACTATAATACTCATAATTCTGCAATATTCACATACCCAGTTTAATTGATGTAATGAACCGAGAGAATCCAGAATTAAATGTTCATTTAAACAATTATTAGATAAATCTAGCTCTTGAAGATTAATAAGCATTTCCATTCCTGTAAAAAAATAAGTATATTAAATATGTAAAACTATTTATTTTAATAATTATTTATATTTTAAAAAAACCATTTTATTTACATACATACAATGATAGTATTACTTATTTTATATTTTTATATCATTTAATAAAACATAGTGCAAACATCTACTTTCTCTCTTTTTTATGCAAGCATTGAATATCCAATGGCAATATAATACATTATCTAAAACCTCTATGTTTTGTTTTGTTTTTGCTAAGATTCATTCTAATAAGGAAGACTAGCAGAGAAAGAACTTGACTTATTCAGTAATTTGTTGTTGTTTTTTTCATGTTGTCCAAAATAATGATCTCAAAGTGTGAAGACTATAAAATTTTGAAGACAAATCATTTACATGTTTCAGAATTATAGATATGTTCAATTATAAATATACGAAAGTTTTTCAGAAATTATATTTTACTAAACTCAGTTATAAATTTTAAATATTGAGTTCTGGAAAAAATGTGGCAGTATTTATAATTGCAGAGAATATATATTTAAATAAAAGGTCACAACTCAATTTGGAAACATTTTATTACTAATAATCTTAATGTTCCATCATTTTTATCCTCTTTGAAGAATTTTCTGATTGATTTTTCTTCCCACAATAATTTCATTTGCTGACAAGCTGAAAATCATTCTAGCCCAAATCCAAATTATATAATAGATTCATCTATGTTAAATAGAAGATGGAACGATAAAGTACTTCAGATTTGAATAATGCTAAATGTTGTCTTGCTGCAGAATGCTGAAAATCAATAAGTTTGTGAGAATTAATAATTTGTTTTGAAGTCTTCTTGATAACTATTACATTTTTTAATAAATACAGACCATATCATTTTTAACTTTTGTAGAATTGTCTTTATAAACAGAATTCTCATAATATATATTAAGTTTTGCTAATAGGAGAAATAATATAGATATGATCTAACTAGATTCAAGATACTTAATCATAATTAATTTTCAGTCAGAGATTTGACTCCACTATATTAAAAGGGCCTCAATTGCAAGCACAATCACAATTATCCTTAGTGTATGATCTGAATTGATTTGTCTTCATGTAAAATATTGACAGAAAATAGGAGTTGATTTATTTTAAAATTTTGATCATCTTAAACAGTTCCTTAACTAAAAAATGTTAAAAAAGATGTACAATATATGATTTATTACTTGGGCATCTTTAGACATATAATAAATCTTTTTCTGTTTAGTTCTTATGTGAGCATTCTGACATCTTTCAACATAAATAATGTATTAAACTTCATACAGTCTTTCAAAGTGCAAGTTATATAGGATTCTAAGTAATCCAAACAGATGTAATGATGTAGATTGGATATTCATTGATACTTATTTAATTATCAGTAACAATGGCAGAAATATTGAGCATCTTCTTCCAATAATTATTCAAGAATCTCTCCAAGTGAGAAATTTTATTATTATTCAAACATGAAAAGTTATAAAAATAATCAAAGACAATATAAAAGAGAGACGTAAATCAGAATCAGATGTAATAATAGATTAACTTTGGTGGTTATCTTGAATATTAGCCAAATTTTGTACAATTTTCAAGCAAGAAATTTTTTTAAATGGCTTACCAATGAAAAGGATCAAATAGAACATAAATCTATATTTAAATGTTTGTTTACAAGAATCAATATTAAAAACTTGTTTGTTTTTTTTTTTTTTTGAAAAAAAAACCTAATTTTCTATGTTAGGAACTATTTTTTCAATAATAATTACATTCAGAGAAGTCTTAATATGGGAAATGAGAAATCTAACTAAAGCACTTTATGATTTCCCAATCTTTCATATTCCATTTCAGATATAAAAATTTTTAAAGTATCACTATTATTTTATGATTACGTTCCTTTTTAAAAAAAATATATAATTATATGAAATTATTCTTATCCAAACTATTTCCATTAAATACAAAAGATGAAATTTAGGAAGGAATTTGAATAGATAAATTAGCAAAATGAATTAGAATCTGCTCCATAAACTATTATTTTATTGCTGCTCTGTTAAGATTCAAGCATTAAATAAAACTATTATTCAACCAAAGTTAAGTATTTTTAATAATTTTAAGATAAATATTTATCAAATTTTAATTTTTATTAAATTTAATTTTATTACTAATTAGAGAATGAACAACTTGTTACACAAATATATGATAATGTTTTTCGTTTTTAATATTAAAATAATCATATGGACTAACAATACAAAATTCAAACTTAGGTAACAAATGTTTTAAATATTTAAATATTGTTTATATTTTTTTAAATATTTAAATAGTCTATATTTTTTAAATACCTTTGATGGAATCCAAATTATTATTTTTGAGAATAAGAGAGCGCAGCTTAGGACGTGTAAATACATTTAGTGACGGGACTGCTGTTAGCAAATTGAATCCTAAATTTAAGGCAATTAAATCCCAGAAATACTAAATAAAATTTAAAAAAAGAAAGTATATTAACGATTGATTGATTTAATAAATATAATAAAAACTGATTAAAAATTTTAGAACATCAAATACATTAAATTGCAAATTTAATATTGTTGCAACACTTGTGATATTCACAAAAAACTTTTAAATCAAATTTCTATTGCACACAAAATAAATATTAAAACTATTAAACTACTACATTAAAAAAAATTAAATAATTTGGTTCTAGAAACAAAAGATTTCAGTCATTATTTAAAAAGAAAAAAATACCATAACCATTACAAATAAATTTTTACATTAATTTTATAACCACTATAATTTTTAAATAACTGATTTTTTAGCTATTTTTAAGTTCTCTTATCCACAGTTATTAATATCAATAACTTAATGAAATATAATAAAACTTTTTTTTTTAATTTCTGAATTATGTAAAACTATAATCCAATAAAAAAATAAATGTAGTAAAAAAAAAACACTAAGAAGAATATATTTCTAATATCCATTCCATACATTTTTGCCATAGCAGCTGTTATTATCACTGGTACATTGTTTATCATTATAAATATGCCAAAATAATAAGTTTACTGATTTCCACATCTACGTCCAAAGAAATTAGCTGTCTTCTATATTGGAAGCCTCTTAGATGCTGAAAGAGAAGTTGAATTTTGTTATGGGATCAAAATACATATATGCAAATGCTCACTACTTTTTCATATATATGCTTATGAACAATTATCACTTTTTATAAAATACTAAACAGTTAGTTACTACCCTAGCAAAAGTGATGTTTCCCAGAATTAAGTATACCAATCCAATTCAAATTTTATAGTCATTAGATTTAAAAAATACTATTATTCTTGCACTGAAATACTAGAACTATGAATAAACCAGAAAAGATTATGAATATCATTTTAAAAAGAAATAGAAAAAAAAATTAAACATCATAAGTTTATATAAACAAAACATTTATTTATGAGTAAGTTTTAGTGGAGAAGATATAAATTAAATATTAATATTGATAGGCTTAATGTTTTCGAGGATTCATGCCTCATAATCATAGCCATCATAAAAAAAAAAAATGTATAATAAAATATATGCAAAGATATTTAAATAAGCCAGTGTTACGTAGCCCATTTCTTCGAGATCTCGAAGCAAGTATCTTTTCTATTGATAGCATGGATGCTTCCATTAATGTAGAATGCTTCTTTTATTTTTCTCTTATGATCGTTTGATCCTGAGCATAAAATTATGGGAGTGGCAGGTGTGAAGTTGTGTCTGGATTGCTTGGCATGCTCCAAAAATACAGAGAATGTATTGTTGTTCTTCTGAGCTCTGTTGTAAATGTACAGGTGTTGAGCAAGTCTAGTGTTGATTGTAGCTTTAGTTTCACCATAATGTACAGTGTGACATCTGGCCTGAGGACATACAATGGAGTATACCACGTGTGGGTGAACAATCGAACAATGTGATCTTTAGAGTTGTTAATCAATCTATTAGAATTAGGCGGAGTTCTAAATGCTATTCTAAATTTATTGATTAATGCTTTAGTTAGTTTGTTAGATATTTTGGGAATGTAGGGGATTGTTATTCTAGGTAGATCGGTGCAGGGTACATTATTGTTTATTCTATTATGGAATTTTGTAATTTTATTTTTAATAGCTTTAAATTTGAAATCTGCTGCTAACAGATCTTTAATGTAGTAAACAATCAACACTAGACTTGCTCAACATCTGTACACTTATAACCAAGCTCAGAAGAACAACAATACATTTTCTGTATTTTTGGAGCATGCCAAGCAATCCGGTCACAACTTCACACTTGCCAATCCCATAATCTTATGCTCAGAATCAAACGATCATAAGAGAAAATAAAAAAAGTATTCTACATTAATGGAAGCATCCATGCTATAAATAGAAAAGGTACTTGCTTCGAGATCTTGAAGAAATCTTTGCATATATTTTATTATACATTTTTTTTTTTATATGATGGCTATGATTATGAGGTATGGATCCTCAAAAACATTAAGCCTATCGATATTAATATTTAACTTATATCTTTTCCACTAAAACTTACTTATAAATAAGGGTTTTGTTTACATAATATTCAGAAGTAAAACTATATTTATAAGTTTATTTAAAACAAGAAAAATGGATCGAGAAGTGAGAAATGAAAAAAATGTTTCACTATTCTGATAATAAAACATATGTAACTGAGTAAGTATTCTCTGAATACTAAAAATAAGCAGTAATACTACTAGACAAAATTTCTTAACATGAAGGTTGAAAGCTGTTAAGAATTCAGAGGAATTATAAAATTGTATCTATCAGCTAGTGAATATAAGGATGAAAAAATAAAAATTATAAATTGAAAATAAGATGAAAATATTATATAAAAACAATAAGGAATTAAAAAGTTGAGCAAGTTAGAAATCTTAGAACATTATGAGTTAGAGTTAAAAATTTTTAAAAGGTGAAAGGACGATAGATTTTAATGAAAAAGTAACAGGTTAAATATGGAATAGTCTTAAAAAAAATTCATCAAATAAAAAAATTACATATGAAAATCATCATTTCAACTGGATTACATTATGGAAGTATTTGAGAAGTCATACCACTTTAAATTTTCACACATATAAAGTACTGATATCTGAACTACCTCCCTTATTTCAATCTAGGATATAAGCTAGAAGTGATTGCCACTTTTGACTTATAGGAAATCACATTTATACAAATATCATTGTTGGATGACATGATTTTCAATTTACTAATCCAATTTTTAATTGTTTGTTTAGTTTTATTGTGGCTGAAAACTAATTAAAAATAAAAAATACACAAACATTCTCATCAAATTTTCAATATATTATATATACATTTATTCAAAATAAGTTTAGGAATGTGATTGTTCATGCTGAAACTGTTCTAGTCATCCATTCTCAGAGCTCATCCAAAAATCACCTGAGCTGCATGAAGAATTCTCATCCAGTAATGAGACACAGTGAGTCCTGTGCAAGAATGGAGAGACACTTGAGCGCAGTAAATTTTTTTATATCTAGTGCTAATACATTATAAAATAAAAGCATAAAAGATACATTAACTACAGTTAAACAATACAAAATATCCAAAATTAAATATGATGCATACACATTGGATCTGGAGATTTTAAATACATCTCATAGATTAGAAGCAACAATTAATAAAATAAGAGATACCTGAGATCTTTCAGTATCATAAAGAAAGATTTGATTGATTACGACAAGATGTTACTGTCAAACTTAGGCTTCTTGATGAAAATAAAGTCAAAGTTACACATAAAGAATTATTATTGTTCTACAATGCTTTTATGCGTATTTCTCTGGGAACCAGTCAGCTCTAGAAGCTACACTGAAACAATTTTATATCAAACTAAAAACACCAAATTCTGAATGTCATGGCTAAAGCAGTAGATAATTATCTATATTTTAGGAAACATATATATTAAAGTAAAACAAGTGCTCTTTTAGAATTTCTACAGTGCTATTTTTACATAATTAGTCTGAACATTCTCTCGTTTCCCACATTTTATAGAAAATAAAAATTTCAATAACTTTTATCCCCCCTACCCACCCACCCACAATATGCCTATTAGCATTTTAATGTAGCTTATGTCATAATTATTGTACAGTAATGTATAGATAAAAAGATATTTTTCTATATTTTGTCAAGATAACTAGTAGTTTAGTAATCATAGTTAAATTTTATGAGCATAAGTTCTATGTCAAGAAAAAAATTGTCTATTAATAAACTAAAAAGAGAAATTAGAGAAAACTTCAAATTTGTTGCATTAAAATATATATATAAAAGAAAGATATATGACAATGTACATTCATACAAAAGTAGAAATATTCAATAGAACTTTAAAGAAAGATGCACCGACACTTAGTTAAGAAAAGAGTAAAAAAAAGACTTATGATAATAAAACATCCAATATACTTAATAAAATGTTTAAAAATTGATGATAGGAAATCATAAATATTGAAATAAGTCAAGTATTTATGAAAGATTAACAATGAACATATGACAAGTTTGCTTTAAAAAAAGTACTGAGATATAAGATTTACAATGTCATATTTTAAAGAGCAACATTAACTTGCAATAAACATTTAAACATTCCTTAACATTAACTCTTATAATTATCCAGTCAGGCAAGCATTATTTCAACAATTTGTATTTAATGCACAGTAAATAATCCTAATCCATTTATCCTCCTCTAAACTTGAAATTTTTATGAACTCAAAATTTCTTCTCTTAAATCTTTTAAATGACTATATTTTAATGTGTCATGTTTTTAAATTTTTTCTATTCTATTCACTTGTATACTTTTTAGTTTCAAAGATTTTGTCCTAGCTTTAAATAATAATGTCATATTCAACTATCATTATTAATACATTTCTAAAACCAAAAGATTGTTTTCTGCTATATAGTTGTACTATTTTATTTTTTTCATAACCACTCTAAGTCTTAAACAATAATGCAATATCCAGCTATTATTACATTCTACAGCATAAGATTGTTTACTGCTATGTTGTACTACTTTATTTTATTCATAACCACTCTAAAACTGAATTGTTTCTACTACTCTTCCCTATCCAATAATGTATTCAATCCCCATTCCTTACAATATTTCATTTTCATTAAATCTTGAATTTATTATCCAATTTCTGAGCAAGTATACTGAAAGAAATTCCCCATCTGCCTACTTTGCACATTTCATATGTCTCAGTTCTGTTTTTCTTTTTCCTTCCAATAAATTTGATACAAAATTACTATAGAAAGCAACACTTACCATTCATAAATTGAAGTAATTTTTAATTTACTGTTTAAATAATTTTAATAAGAAAAGCAGAGTATTTCCCTTTATATTATCTAATTAACTAGCAACACATCATCTCATAAATTCTCTTGTTTTAGTAGTTTAATATATTTACTAGATTATTATTTGAGCCCATAACATTCTACCTCTTTCTATAATACTCTTCCTACTTAATATCTATTTATATGAGAATAATATCATTAATTTTTAATAACTTCCATTCTTCTACTTTATTAAACAACAAAGAAAAGTTACTAAACATTTTATAAATAGTATAAAAAAAATAGTAAAACAAACAAATCTAAGAAAGGTATTTATTTCTGGATATAATCTCCACTAACACAGAAACTTACATTCCTATTATAATATCTTTATCGCTAGTACCCTATCATAAATAACTTGACACAAGAAAAATAACTCACTAAAAACAGAAAATATTTTATTAACTTCTTTATCCACAGACAGGCATAATATTATAATTCTCTTAAGTAATAAATTTCCTAAGTACCAATGAAAATTTAATTAATGAAAACAGCATGCATTGCCTAAACTAAGATTAAGTTGTACTGCTGTTATCATTATTAATATATTTTTAAACTTTTTATAAATTCTAATAATTGCTTTTATTTTTATTTTATTAACTAACTTTCCTGCATATTTTTCTAATCATTTTTTCTTACATTGATATTTATCCACTTCTTCCAAAGTGGTATTTCCAATGAAAGCTAATACCTATTTACTTTCTCAACTGCTTCTCAATTCTACATCTAACAAAATTTTCATATCTTTTTTATCCTTAACCAATAAACCTATGTAAACACCAAAACCCACAACTGACTCAACATAGCATTGTTTTCATCCAACTGTAAGTATTTTATAACTAACACAACATTAATGAAATCTTTTATTTCTTTTAAAAATAACATAATGACCATGTTAAAAATCTTTTTCATATACAATCTTTACAGCAATCAAGTATGCTCAAAAGATAGGAATGAAATTTTCTATAAATAACTTCCTATTAATTTTCAACAAATTTGTATCTATTTCCAACTCTTACAATTTATGCCACAATCTATCTTTTCATTGTAAAATACAACATATAACAACCTTAGACTTTTTTTAAATCAATGCTGTTTTAAAAAAAACAACAACTTTAAATTAATTGTACCCTACATTTAAATTATATCAAAATAAACAGGAAAGGAAATATCTCTTTCCTTTTACCATAAGTCTTTTCTATATCCAAAAAGCAACTTAATTTGTACTTCAGTTCAATAATTTGATCAATAATAAATAAGCATTCCCCCAATTTACTGCCTTTTTAAAATTGTCTTACATTGTTCCCATATTTTTATATTCCATTCATGACTATAATAGTCACATATTCAATATAATTTATTTGTCCACAATGTTGTAACATATATAAATTAAACAATCAATCTAAATAAGTCTGAAATAAACAATTAATGATATTAAAATGTAATTATCATTAGTTGTTTATTTCAGTTTTATTTAGTTAGATTATTTAATTAATATTCCATTTATACTTTTTTTTCAGAATATACATCAAGATCTTATAAATTGCTGATATTACTGTCCTATAATTTTCCATTTTTATTTTATTTTTCTCTTTATCTTTAAAAATAAATCTTATTCTTATAATTTTCCACATCTTTCTGGTTTTCTCATATTTGTCAATACAAAATTGAAACATTTCAACACACATTCCTGAGTCACTTCATCCAAGCTCTTCATTATTTTAGTAGCTAATTCATCTCTTCATCACAATTGATTATTTTTCAATAGTCTAAGTAATTTCTCTTATTACAATTATAAATGTGTAACATTGATTTTAAAAGATGTGACCAAATATTATTTTGCTAACAATATTCACCACATCCAATTTCAAAACACTATTAAATATAAAGTATCTTATTAACTTCCCTTATGGTTAATTTTGTTATTCTGTCATTTTTATTCAATGGTCTAAGATAATTTCCAAATGGGATCCTGAAACTATTCACTGCTAATCGTTAAGGATAATGTAAATCAATTAAAATATATCAAATCTATAAGTAAATGGCACCAAAAAAAAAGGATAATTATTATGACATATTATTTGCATCAAGTATTAACTCACATTTACTTACTAATCTTCATTATATAATCTACTTATCATATATATGAGAGATATGAGTGTATATTCAATCACATCTGTAATCATACTGCATACTTATTAAAATTTTCCCAAAATATACTGGTATCTCACAAAACACTAATTAAATTAATAAACTAGTGCTCTCAGATCCAAATCTGCTCATCAATAAAAGCTATAAGCTAGAAACTAATTTGGGGATGTTGGATGAGTAGACATTAGATAAGAATTTTATACATAAATCTTCTTGCATCCATTAATTACAAAATAAAAACAGAATTTATTAATAAAAATGGTGCACTTATCATTGCCAATTACGGTCATTCATCTGATAAATTCACTACCACCACTTATCATTAGATATATGACTATGAGATATGTGAACAATGATAAAGTGAGTATTCCTAGACTCAAATTTCAGGTAATGGTCATAGTTAGTAGTCCAACTTATTTTCCAAAAATGATAACTTAAATAACACATATATATTGAAAATAAAGTCTTTTGCAGGTTAAACAGTGTATTATTATATTTATATATACCAAGATTAACTATGAATACAATCTTAAGATAAATTCAACTAAACTATACTTAATATTGATCATTATCCATCTCTACATTTCCTACATTAGAACATTTCCTTATCCACATACACACATATATAATTAAATCATGCAATGGTTTACATTGCGAATAAAATAAAACTTTCACCAAATATAAAATTTTAAATTCTACTCTCAATTTATTTGCAGAACTGATTATTAGCAAAAGATTGATCAAAAAAATAAATGACCAATATATGTTAAAATTCAAAATTATTATGAATAAAAGTATTTAAGAATCCTCTATTAGAATCATTATTTAACTGAAATATAAAATATTATATATAATGACTTATTCAGAATTATAAATTATGACAAAATAAGATTCACAATATTGGTTTCAGAAATATTAACCTCAAATTAGAAAAGAATTGAATCTTATTTTATTAAATAGATATTCAGGACTTTATTTTAAAATGCAGATAAAAAATACATCCAATTGTTAAATGAAATTCTTTATAATTAGCAAACACAAATATAATTATATTCCTGAAAGGCCGAAATTATAATCAATTTGATTTTTTTCTTCATTTGTTAATATGCTGTCTTTTACATAACTAATAAACACATACATATATAAAAGTAGATTCGTAAGTCATTTGTAATTGACCACCATGAATTCCTAATGTGAAACAGATGAGAAGGGGTATATCACATGGGCAGCTCATCAGTTCCGCTAATTTAAACTCATATTAAATGCTCTTAAATAACCGTAATTCAATAATCATATATATAAAAAGTTTAGTAAATAATTCTTCATCTACCTTTTTTTTATACAAACATTTTTTTCAGCAATATGTTTACTCAATCATCAATTTTCTATATTATATTGAGAATAAATTAGGATATAATTTTTAATCTATTAAAAAGAAGAAATGGTAATAATAAATAATTAAACTAATGCAAGAGAATATGATTTTAAAACTAATTGAATTTTTTTTCAAAATCTAAATACTATTTCTGAGAAATGGGAAAAAATAATTTTAAGTTTTTGAAAATTTCTAATAAAAATGCATGCTATTAAAATTAAAAAAATACAATGATTAAACTTCACTTTATTAAAATAATTGGTGGGTGATGCTCTAATATGCAGCTGCAGAGAAGTTTGAGTTTTATCACAGCCATGAATATGAAAGCATAAGCTTTCGAAAGCACTTAGCGTATCTTGATTATATCAACTCTAGAGTTTAAACTTCTCTTTAGCTGCGCATTAGCGCACCACTCACCAAAATATATATTTTTATAATGATCATAATATATATCTACTATAAATATATATTAATATTATTCTTAAACTGCTTATAATATTTAATTTATCATTCCTCCAATACTATATCATCAACATCATCATCATATAATAATTCTTACTCTAAAAAAATAAAAATCTTTCACTTACTTCTAAATGATTGAATGTTTCTCGGATGTGATTATGACTAAGATCAAATATTTCAACAGATGGCAAATATCTCTGGGGGGGGAGAAAAAAAAAACCACTTAAAAAAAATATTTTTTTGTTTCTCTTTATATATACATAAGTGTGTAGGAAAAAATAATTAATCATACATGTGCACATACACAAACACACAAGTGTATGTGTTGAAATCTTAATGCTAAAATTAGAAAATGATTGATAAATGAAAATGCTCTAAATAAATTTGGAAATGAAGATAAAAATAAGATTTGTGTAATTCAAACAAGAAAACCACTATATATATATAAACACTTTTTTTTTTTGAGAAAAATCTGAGTGGCAATGAATATAAAAGTATCCAAATGAATAGTATGGTAAAGTTGGATTATATTTTAAACAATATGTATTTCAAGATTGTAGATTAATTAATAGATTTAAAACAGGAAATAATTATCAATTGGAAAGATGTAAAACAAGTCCTTAATGCAAAATTAAAAAAGAGAGATTTTAATCAGTTGATATCCCTAACTTACAGAAATATTTCAAGCTTTCAAATCATTTTAAAATATTAAAAGAGTCTGAAGATGATTCAGACCTGGATGAGATCATAAAAAGACATCAGTTACTTACTAAGAACCATTACATAGATATATTTTCCAATAAGAAATGTGTATTAAATAAATATATAAAAAAACAAAAGAAAATTCCCACTCAAAATTTTATGAAATAAAAATAATCAATATTTTATATACACGTGCCATAAATTCAAGAATAAGTGTGAACATCTATTATGGATTTGCATTTCTAGATACTTGTGGTTTGTCATCAATGTATTTTTTTTTAAATAATTTATATTATTTTATAGTATATGGTGTTTGAACACAGATTTTCAAGTTCCCTTCAGTCATCCACTTTATCTCATACAACTGATACACACGACCACACACATGGGAAAAAGATAAATGATTTTCAATATAAGCATTTTGTGCTGAACCACCACTCATCAGTTAGTTCAGATCATCATCTCCCACACATATGTATAATCAGTGCTCAGTTTATAATAAGATAAAAAATCTTCACACTTTAATGGACAGGTTTCAATATTATTTTGGTAAGTAAATTATTTTTGTTCTAAAATATATTATTTTCATGATTTTATTTAATATATACTTATAGCTATGAATTCAAAAATAAAAGTGGACATTTTATTTTTTATTCACTAATTTTTGTTTTGTTCAATGCTAACTATGTAGATCAATAAAGATGATAGATCATACAGTATATCGCACCAATATACTTTATGGTAGTTTGATATCAAATGATATGAAATAATTCATTTTAAAAAATTTTAAATAATTTTTATGATTTTTTGATAAACTTTCATTTGATTTTTAATAAAAGTGGCTATAAAAATTCAGTAAATTCAGCAAAGAAATTTTGAAAACTATTTTGGACAATTTAATAAAGGCAAAAATAAAAAAGTTAAAAATTGATTGTTTGGACAAAAAAATCAAATTAAAAAAAATGACAATTACTTTTCAAATTTTACTACAAATTTACAACAAATAATTATAACAGATTACAAATTATCACATTACTTAAAATTTTTTATCAAAAAAATAAGAAGACTTTACATATGTCATTCCAATCTTTCATTTTCAGATAAAAATCAATATCCTTTCTTTTTTTTTTAATTTTTTCATAAAAATGTAATAAATCTTAATTGTCATCAATTACATGGTGCAGAAAATAAGTAATTGTGTACAAAATATTTAAAAAAAAAATTCAAACAAAAAAACCATCTATGCATATTTATCCAATTATAAGTAAAAAGAATAATTAAAATAGTAAATAAATAGTTTACTATAATAAATTAATATTTTAGGAAGGTGAATAATAGGAAATCACTCGTGTTTATCTGCCTGTCCAAAGGAAAAAATCCAAAAGAACATTTAATATTTTTTACCTGTAAAAGTATTTGCACCAGCCTATATACAGCATGTAAATATAAACTAATCATATCTTCTACAAAATACTACTTTTCTACCTTAATAACTACTTTATGGAATATTTGCAACTGGTAGAAAACTATATTTATAAATATTCACGCATTTCCTTTTCACTTACGTACATCAAATTTAAAAAAAATACTCACCAATGAATCATCCAACTCTTCAATATTATTAAAGCTTAAATTCAAGGTATGTAATTCTTTCCAGACAAATGGTGTTGACCGGTCACCACCACAACTTTGAAATAAATCCTGCCAATATATATAAATATCAAAAATAAAGACACTCATGCATACACAATAACACTGCTACATAATTCCTACTTTTTAAATGTATTTATTGTAAACATTTTTATTTTACATAATAACTACAATTGAAAAAACAATTAAATCACATTAGAACATTTAAATTTAAAAAAGTGAAAAAATAAAAATAACTAAATAAGCATCCAGAACAAATTTTAATGTAAATATGCTTTATAAGATAACAGAAATATAAATATTATCACTCAATAAAACATAAATCTATAACATTCTAGATATGCAAAATCCTATTATTACTATGTTTATTTATTTTTTTTTTTTTGAGATTCATTTTGATAACAAACATTTATATATCCATTTATTAATGAGATTAAATAAAAGAATATCCCTAAATTACAATTGTAAAATGATTTAAACTCACACAAAAACTATCTAGCTGTCATTCTATGCATATAAAATATAAACTAACATATAAGGTTTGAACTCAAAACATAAAAATACTTAAAAGAATTAAAATTTAGTGAGTAAATTAAAGCAAAGATATAGAAATTAAAGGAACATATATTTGTGGAATTTTCAGGGAAAAAATGTATATTAAAAAAAAAAATTGTGGAAAATTCCAAAGAGGAAATGAAAGCATCCAAATAAAAACTTAGTAAGAGACAGATTATATTACAGTAAACAGAAAATTTATGTTTCAAGACTGAAATAGAAAGTTATCATCAATTAGTGGATTTAAAGTATGTATTAATGCAAAACTAATGAAACAAATATTTAAAAATCCATTATAACAGTTTATATCTGTACATTGACAAAAACAGCTATAAAGACAAAAAATGTAAAATAGCAATTCAACAAAACATTTTCTATCAAGATGAAATAATAAATGACTTATTTAGAAAAACTGAATTTGAAAAAAATTATATTAATGGTAACATAATAAAATATAACTACAAAATGACAAAAAAACTATAGAATGGAATAAAAGTCCCAAAGAAATTAAAAGATCATTTTAATCTTAGGAGAAAATTATTTCAGAAAATAATAATAATAATAAAGCAAATATATTAAAAATAGGAATGATTAGATGAATGAAAAAAATATTACAAAAGACTATATAAAAACAATAGCAACTCTCTCCATACATTATATGTTTTAGTGTTCTAAAAAACTATACAGTAATAAAGTATTAAAAAAAATAATCAAATATTAACATCAACTGAAATTCCCCAAATTTTAAATGAAGAGATAAGGCATGCAATTAAATATATGAAAAATTGAAAAAAATCTAGAAAATGGTGAAATCATTAGAGATATTTTAAAAAAACCAAGCAAAAAATGGAAAAATTATTGATAAAATTATATCAAATTATCGAAATGATAATTTTCCAGATGACTGGAAGAGTGCAATAGTGATGTTGATGTTTAAGGAAGATGAAAAGATTTTTAAAAAATATTTATTAATATCATTAAAAGTCCAAAACAAAGCATAACTCTCCATATAGTAGTGCCATCTTGTGCTAACAAGAGCAATCAATGGATGCCAGAAGGCATGTGCATAAAATCCCTATCTAGTGCCTACTCATCCAATATCTCCAGACTAGTTTCTGGCTTGTGGCCTAATTCGGTGAGGAGCCTTGGATCTGAGAGCACTGCACTTAGATCTTAGGATCTAATGCAACCCTCCAGCACCCACCTTTTAACTCTATTAAACTACAAAACTATGAGAATGAAATTGAAAACACAATTAATATTTTCAATCCAAGCTCAATAGCTTATATAGTCATATGGGATATTGGATGAGTAGGCACTAGATAGGGATTTTATGCACGTCTTCTGGGATCCATTGATTGCTCTTGTTAGCACAAGATGGCACTTCTATATGGAGAGTTTTGCTTTGTTTTGAATTGTTTAATAACAATTATGTGCTAGAATGAGATAGTGATCATGTGATGTTTAGTGGTTTATCATTAAAAGTCATCTCATAAAACTATGGGCTCAAGCTGGTGATAACATATGTTAAATATAAAAATGATTATAGCATAAAAAACCATACCCAAGTATTTAATACAATAAGAACTAAAGATTATAATATGTCATTTTGTTTTGGAATTATTGAATACAAAAAACATTTAATTCTATAAGCATTTTATTATGCATCTTGGAAGTTTATTTGTCTTTTATTGTATCTTTATTTATATGAAATTATTTATGAAATAAAAAAGAATGGCGAAATATGGAAGTTGTCTATTTATAAAAAAGCATTTTATTATGATTAAAATTATCATGAGAGACCCAGAATACCAATAAATTCTAAAGAACATTTATTAAAATTCTTCAGCAATGACTGGATAACATAGATAACGCTAAAACAATTAACACTGACAAGTATATACTAGCATGATTATATTTCTAAAAATCTTTTTATAACAATTTTACAAAAATAATTTTGTTGATTTTATAAAATGGAAAGCAGAGAGAAGAAAATAAAAGATTATTTAGGTTCTGCACAGTTGAAATTATTTTATAATATTTCAGAACTGCCGAAAATATTATAAGAGCTACATAAATATATTATAACGATCGAAATGAAAGTGAAGACCGAATCTAACCGCAAAAACAATATCTGCAACTACCAGGGCGCCATCTAGGCATTTGAGCCTAGAAAAATTTATAAAGTAGGCAGATACGCGCTGTTAAGATTCCACTTTATCGTTATTTTTTTTATTAAAATATTTTTATATTTCAATACGTTCAAATACTTTTTTTTTTGTTTATGAAAAAAATATTTTTAAAGTTTAGCATCTGTGCGAATATATATATATGTTTAACAAACATTTTAATTTTAGCGTTTAGTTTTTTCCTTTTATTTGCGAACTTTTAAGTTTTTATTTTAAATTAATGTAACGACATATTTATATATCATTTATATATCGTTACAATATAAAAGACTAAATTCGTTTTTAAATTTTCACTTTCTTTGTATTTGTAATTCGATTGTGAAACATTTTTCACATCTGTGACTGAAATAGTTTTTTTTTCTTTTGCAACTTAGATATGACTGAGTACATTTTAAATGAGGTTTACCAGAATCATAACTCTTATAGATTGTTTAAGTCTGCTGCTCTATTTAAACAGTGAAATGATTATGTAGGCGTATTATTCAAATTAAAAATTTATATATTCCATTTGTTTGATAATTGGATGCTGTTTTCTTTCTAAATATGTTCTTATGGTTGGTTATATACCAAACTTGTTAATCTTTCTTTTCCTGTTATCTTGCTCCATGTACACAAGATTAACCATGTAAGAATCAAATACATGTCCAAAATGCTGTTCATGTTCCCAGAAAATGAATCTATATTCAGGATTATTTTTAGCAAGTTGCTATAAGTATTTGGGCTGTGCTAGTATAGTGGTGACATTTGCTCTCGATTCCCCATAATATATGGTGGTACAGGTTGGGTGCATAGGATTTTATTTACAGTCTACAGCTGGTCTTACTTTGGTAGTTAATTCTTGGTGTTATTAATTAATCTATTAAGATGGGGGGGGGGGGCATGTTGCGAAAACTAACGTTGAATGTTGTGAGCAGATCTTTTTATTTTATTTGTTAATTTAGGCATGCATAACATGCTAACCTATGGCTTACTGGTAATAGGCAGGACACTATATTTTTATAAGTTGGACTATAAAATGATTATAGAACCACTTAAATGTTAGAGGTGTGATGCTTCCACAATCCTAATTGTCTATGTCCCATAAACTAGCTGGCTCAAAGGTTTCATAAAAAAAAATCTAACTCTTTGCAAGTACAAAGCCAATAGAAAAACTAATATAGATTCCTACTTAAAGATCTATGCAGTATAGGCTAAGTCCATATATAAAATTCCATGCAGCAACCCAACCTGTACTGCTGTATATAACAGGAAATTGAGAGCTAAAATTAAGTGGCACAAATACTTATGCTGGTGCACTAAAAATAATCCCGAATATAGATCTGTCTTCTGGAAGTACGAATAGCATTTTGGACACATATGTGACCCATAGACATTTAATCTTGTGCGCAAATAGTGTGTGGTTCAGGAAAAGAAAAATTAAGGTGGCATGTTACATAGCCAACTATAAGAATGTAATTAATAGCATTCATCGATCAAATGGAATATGTAAATTTCTAATTTGAATAAAACACTTAGAGCAGCAGACTTAATCACTCTATGAGAACTATGATTCTGGTGAATCCCACCAAAAGTACACTCAGTCATGTCTAAGTTGCAAACTAAAAAAACCATTTCATGTCCAGATGTGGAAAATGTTTTCACAATCAAATTAAAAAGACTAAATTAAAACTCAATGGATTTTCAAAAAAAGAACTAGAAGTTAACAATTGTAAATACCTTGGCAAATTACTACTATATATGGAAACATAATGAATTAAATTGATCATAACATTAAACATGATTTCACAAGAAATAATAATAAAACAATATAAAATGCAATAGCCATATTACTTGAAATGATATTAAGATCTTATAAAATAAAAAATATTTTTGGTATAATACATTACACAATTAATTTAATATATATATAAATAAACTTCTGCATTTATTTTTAAATCATAAATCAAAAGACAACATTTCCAATATTACAAAATATTATTGTAATTATTTCATCTTCCCCAATAAATGTTTAACATATTATCAAAGCAAAACTCAGATGATAAATGGAAAATGCTGATATTCTATTGGTTAATGTAGCTATTGAATGGGGATGTGATTCACTTGCGATATCTAAATTAGCTTTGTGCATTTATGGTCTCTTGCAATTAGAAATGCGTAGTATAAAAATAAAGCAAATTTAAATACATAGCATAATGAATGAAAAAAGTATCAAAGCTTTTTTTTTCTTAAATTACCTAAGGATTAAAACTCTTATTATATTTTTGTTTGATATAAATCATCACATTTTATCTTACAAATAAAATATATTGCTTTACATGATTATTGTTATCATGAAAATCTTAATTAAACATTTATTAAATAAATTGTATTTTAACTAAAGACATGTTTATTTTGGAATTTATTTTTTGTACAATTCAGCAAAATTCTTTGAAATTCATAATAAATAAAATATAAATTCTTTTTTTTTTTGTTAATCAGCATATTTTGTCTTGGGAAGAAAACATATTGCATTTATAAAATAAAGGCCATTTTTTTGAAAAATCATTACAATAAAGACTAGTGTGTGTGTGTGTGTGTGTGTGTGTGTGTGTGTGTGTGTTTTTAAGTAGTAGATAAAAGTTTGTAATACTAAATACAATATGAAGAAGTCTTATAAAAAGAGAACATTTATTTAGGAAATTTTTATTTGTCAATATATTGGTTTGATTATCTTTTAAGTGGATATTTTTTTTTTGCCCTTTCAAACAAATGATTTTTCAAGTATTCTACCTTTAAAGTTCTATAAGTTGTCTGAAACTAAACGAATATTGCATGCAAATATTAAATAATTAACAAATTTACTATTTACTGGATATAAATTTGTAATATATATTGTATACTACATTTAAAATTTTCTTTTAAAATTGTATAGTTAAAGATTAGTTTTTAATTTACCATGTTTTCTGGCAGTAATGTTTATACTATTTTTTAATAACATTGAGTAATTACAGTTTCTCTTTTTGGTCTTTAGATTTATACTATTTTTTAATAACATTGAGTAATTACAGTTTTTCTTTTTGGTCTTTAGATTTATACTATTTTTTAATAACATTGAGTAATTACAGTTTTTCTTTTTGGTCTTTAGATTTTCCTACAATAAAATTTCTACTATTACTATTCCACTACTTTTTTGTTACTATTCTATTGCTTTTTTATGTTATATTAACAGTATAGAAATATATTTTAAAAAGTTAATGATTAGAGTTTATTTCTATTTCCATCTCTTTTTCAGTCACCATTTTACAAAAATATGAAAATGGTTATTAAAAGAACCATTAATTGGACAATTTTCTCTTATAATTCAAACAGACAAAACTCTCCATACAATATTATGTGATGTTTATTGTCTTATAATTCAAATTAAAAAAAAACAAATATGAATTCATATTGAATAAATACTAATTTCTTTCCACAATATTTTTTTTTAATTTAATTTTTTTATTATGTGGGCATTAATACATTCAAAATTAAATAAATTTTTTTAGTTAAGCATAACTTAATTTGCATCAAGATAATAAAGTATGGCAATCATGAGAATATGAAGTATCATTTCATAATTTTGTCTGGAATTAAAAAGATGCCAAATATTTTTAACATATTATTTAATACTCTCCCATTTTTATAAATTATTAGTAAGAAATTATATCTTATTGAAAAAAATGTTACTCCAAAATATTATTAATTACAAAATAATCACAAAAATAAAATGTCTGAGTTCTAAAAAGACTAATATGGAAATTAAACACATGTACCCAATACAATAACACATGAAAAAAAATTACTAAAATCTTAAATGACTTAAATATTGAATAATGTATTAAACTCTGTAATAAATTAAAAATAAGATTTTTTTCCCTCACACAACATATTTTATCAAGGAATTTACAAAAGAATGATCATATTATATTTCTTAATTTCTTATGTTATAATAAGCAAATGTCAAGTTTTGACCTACCTCTAGAGTCTGGATGCAGCGTGAACAAATCAATGTCTTAATCTGGGGCCGGAGAGTTTGCAAACCTGTCACAAGATGAATTGGACATTTTTTAATTTCTAAATATTCCAAATGATTAAATCGGGAGAGATCAACTCGTCCCTGCAATGTGGATGAACCATGGGAAATCTACAAAATAATAATTAAAATAAGTAAATATAGATAGATACAAAAATTAAATTAATAAAGTTATGCAAAGTTTCATTTGTTATAAAATAAATAAATCAATATCAAATAAATAAATTCACTATCTTAGGTGTAGGCTTAAATAATGAAGTAGCTAAGTGCTATTGTTTTATTATTAAACAGATACATAAATTATATAGCTAAATCATACAAAATATTTCTTAATAATCAAATATTTTAATAGTACAATAAGTATCTTTAATATCTGATTTAAGATCACATAAAAAATGGAAGAATATTTTATCTAATTATGAATCTTATTTTTTAATATTTCAGAAACCAGAATTAAATGGTAATAAATAGTCAAAATATCAAAATTTCTTTTGCAGCAAATGAATGTAAAAAGTCTGATGAACTTTGATTAATTAACAAGATATCACTTTAGGGATATTAGTCAATTATCTGTTTATTGGTTATACTAAATAAATATATCTGCTTTATATATTCATTATTTAATTAAAATACAAACATAAAATAGATTGTATAAAAAATACAAAATCTTTAAAGTATAAAGAATCTAATAAAAGATAGATATATAAAATCAATTACATCAATTACAACAAAAATAATTTTATGAATATATATAAAACATCAATTAATTTAACTAATAAGTGGCAAATGATAAATATAAATAGAAAATTATATAATACACATTTATACAGGATTTTTTTTTCCTGCCTTAAAAATATATTGTTTTAATGGGTTATAGTAATTTTATATAAAACAGGTAGATGTCACTATATATGCAGTATAGGCTGTAATTGTAAAATAGTTCAAGCACACTATAAAGGGCAAAAACTAATATGTACCAAGAGCTTTTATGTGTATGATGATTATTATTATATATATTATTGCTGTTATGTAAAGATATTTTATATTTTATCATATAGTATGATTTATTTAAATATATGTAAAAGCAGCATAATGGATTAATTTTTCCATTTTTGATGATTATACTAAATATCCAAAGTGTTTTTTAAATTATTTTATGGCAATAATAATTGTCTTAAAATATATTTAATTTAGAAACATAAAAAATAAAAATAAATATCTGAATGAACATTAATAATGATTCCAGCACAAGTGAAATAAAACAACTATATAAAAGTAAATATTTTCTTTATTACTGAATCGGTTTTTGTCCTATATTAGACGGAATGAACATTAAATAACTGTAAAAATATTCATGTAAAAACACTATGTAAATTTAATAAATCTCAAATATGAAGAAGTATATTAAGCAATTGCTTATATATAAATTGATAGTTCATTTCAATAATTGAAAAAATTAACATTTTAAATAAATTATCAAATATGCATAACAATGTGATACAATTTGTTATTAATGTATTATGTATGAAATTAAAATAACAATAATGTTGTGATGGTGCTTAAATTTAAATTTGTTTCATGTGAATAACATGTTCTAAATTTTAAGATAAAAAAAAATATTTATTTCTGCTTTCTATTTTTTGAAAAGAAAAAAATTATTTTCTATTATAAACATTAAATCATCAATTGTGTGATCCAATAAAGTGAAATTTTAGATACAGATCTATCTTCATTTTTAGGAAAAATATTAAGGCTTTGACTAATCATCCTAAATTATTTACTTTATTACTTATTACTACATTTTCTTACTTCATTGAATTTATTATTAATATCCTTCAAATTGCAATTAATTTGTTCTTTTAAATCAGAATAATGGAAATTTGCAATTGATGGAAGAAATCTATCTCATGCGTATATTTATTTTTTTTAGTAATTATATTTGTACAGATATTCATTAGTATATATATCATAATTTATTTATTATTATTCTTATATAATTATATTTGTACTCACAAATATGTTGACTGTATATCACAATTTAAATACTTATTAATTGCTTTTTCACTTGGATAATCCTCACATGGTGATAGAAATTTATTGGCAAATTTTATACTAAACCAGCACAATAAACAGATTTCAGATTTAACTACATAATGTTTGTAACATTTGTTAAATTCTATTAAATATACCAAATTTTCACTTTTGCAATTGAAATTATTGATGATTATTTAATTTAAAACTAGTGAGGATTACTTTAGACATTTCTGTAATTAGTAAACATTATCATGTAAGCAATCTTTTATCTCTATATAGATTTTGGATTATGAAATACATTTTGTATCTTCAAGACGATTTTGCACTACATAGTTAGTGCAATGGTAAAATAGTTGACTGCAGTTTAATGTATATGAATCACAACCCAACTCTGTTAATTTCAATACTCAAACTTCTTACAAAATTCCAAAAATTGAATCACTCTATTATTTTAATCTTCAAGTTAGTTTTAAATAAGATGGAAAAAAAAAGAAGTAATCTATGGAATTTAATATAATAAAGTATTTTTATAGTATGTAATTAAGATAAAGTATTATAGAAAATTTATGATGACATTGTCCACGTGAAGACATAACTGCACTATCCAATAATATTTTGGAGTATTTCATAATTTTATTATATAAAGCTTTTTATTTTAATGAAGAAGCGTCTCTTTATTGAAAATTATTTTAAATCTTAAAAATGTATTATGGAAATATTAAACTTAAGTGTACTTTAAATGGATACTATATATTTAATTTTGAAAATACCAACATTTTGAATTTGATTCTTCATATTATTTGCAGAAAAAAAAAAAAACAATTACCACAAAAATAACACCAAAATTTGCTAATATTACTATAAAGTACCTATAAAAATCTGTATTTAAAAATAATGAAAATGATTTTTATTCTTTCTTTGAATTCATAAATTATTTGGATTTTACAATGAAATTTTTAAGAGACCATTTTCTTAATATTAAAACTGTTTATTAGCAATATTCTCACAAATGATGTATACAACAAAACCACAAAAGTTAATTACATTTTCATAGTAACTGCACAAAGCACTAAAGAGTTAATATTGCTATAATCAATTTTTAAGTATTAATTGAATATGCAATGACAAAAAATTTTTCTAACAAAATAATAAACTTTATACAATAAATTTTAAAATATAAATTATTCTAATACATAGTTGGATAATGCAATTATGAAATCACCAAAATTGGAAAGGAAACAAACATCTACTAGGTAAAAAAAAACCAGGTAATAACTGTGACATTCTACTAGTAGTTCTGACGTTTACTAGTAACATATCCAAAATTAATTACTTATTACAAAAACACTTTAATGATCTGAAATCCACAAATTAATTAAAAACTATTTTTCACTTTCCCCTCTTCAATTTAAAAATCTTTAACAAAAAAAAACAATATAGTTGAAAATAAACTACTTAAAAATAAACTTGCTAATATTCAAGATCAGAAAAAAAGAGTTACTTTCAATGATGAGATAAGAGAAGTCTTACATGCAACTGAAAATATTAGACAGATTTGTACAGTGGCATAGGAACAAATTATTAGCTTTTATGTTCAACATGTGTAAGGATTAGCTTTGATAATTTAGATTTGTAAAAATAGTTTTATCCAAGCATTGAGATATTTTCCTATGCATCATAAATGAAGTAGGCACTTTAAATACTTTTTTTAAGATTCAAAATATAGTTTGTTGATAGCCAGTCTCATTTAACTTTTATTCAGATATTACTGGAAGCATTAAATTTATTTTAATACTATCTTAATTTTATAGTCACTGTAGATTAATTATCTTTTTTTTTTTTTTTGATTAAAATGTATCAATTTCCAAATGTTCTTAACAATTCTTTCAACGATTTAACAATTATCTTAAAATATAAAATAGTTTATTTCACAGATAAAAAATATTCAATATCCAATATGTTAACATACTGAATGTTATCTTATAAATAAATAATCATCAACAAAACAAATTACAAGATAATTTTTTTTTTTCATTAAAATAATTTCAAATAACATGGTATTTATTCCACATGTAATTTCTACTTCAGTATGAAGTATTCAATGTTAGCATAGACATATACATATAAATATTAAACAGAATTTGTAAAACAACAAAGAACTAATATTATTTAGAACAATTTCTTTTTTCTTTTTTCCCCCCGAAACACATTTATTTTAATTTTTAAATACAAACAATACAAGAATATTCTCAACTCTACATAAATATACTGTTGAATGTAAGTATTTTACTTAAAACAATCTGTACATATACACATGCATCAACATTTTTGCCTGTTATGCATTCCCTAAAATGTTAATAGAAAAAATTACATGATAGAATTAATATTTCAGAACAATTAGTAAGAAAGTCTCTCAAGATAAAGTTTAATGTTAGGTCGTGACATAATTTAACTGTAGCTTAAATAAAATAATATCCAAAATCTTATTCTATTTATTTTATTTTTTCATACCAAAAATCATTTTGAAACTGACTAAATGATAATATATTAAAGAAAAAAAAATTACAATAAAATGACCTATCTGCTTTCAGTAGATAAAAAAAAACTTACACATTTTAAGCATATCATAAACAAAAATGGGACTAATATTTTAAGTTTATTCTTTTTTAAAAAAAAAAAAAAATTTTAATGACTAGAAAGAATTTTCTATATTGTATATATATAAACAAGTTAAATATTATTCCTAAACCGCTGTTTCCTGGAATTTTATGAATTAGGAAATTTCACAAATGTGAACAATCATTCAAATAATTACAAGGAAAATGCTTTAAAATGTTATTCTACTCGCTGCTATAAAAAAAAAAACTAAATTTAAATAAATTGAGTAAAATAATTAAACAATTTATTAGTATAATTCAAATATAATTATTCTAATTGTTGTGAAAAGATTATTAAACGAAAACAAATCAAAATAGACTTGAATAAAATTAAACATAATTTATTAGCATAATATAAATGTAATTTATTCTACTTGTTGCTCTAAATATCATTAGTAATTAAAGAAAAATTCAATTTAACTAAAACAATCTGAATAAAATTAAACATATCATATTAGTGTAATTTTTTAAATACAATTTATTAGCAAATATTGGTAAAATTTATATAAGATGAAATTAACTAAGTTCCTATATTTCTGGAATATATGTGTTGTTTTAATTGTATATTTAAAAAAATGTAAATTTCATAAAAAAAATAACACTTTATATATATATATTAAAGGTAAAATTTATAAAGAAAAAAATTAAAATGATTATAATTCTTGCCCATCTGAATATGATTTACATATGTGCTCACACTATAAAATATATCACATTTAATAATTATTAGTTGTTTATAAATCTTCTCATATACACTTCAATGCAAATTTTTATATAATTCTTCCTTTATATTTCTGTTTTGGCTGTCCTATAGTCTTCATCAGAGCTACAATACTTAAACATATAATCATATAACCATTATTTTATAGACACATAAAAATACATATTTTACATTATTATTCATAATCATATTTTACTTTTAACTCTATATCTTTACTTCTCTTATTTCTTAATTATTATTTTCTTATTATTTCTTTATTATTTTTACTTCCTTTATATATTTTTATTTTATCCTATCTATCATTCTACATTATTCTCTATCACCTTTCGATTTTATTTTTTACTTTAATACCTATTAATCTAATTTCCTTTCTTCCTATTCATTATTTATCTATATTTATTCTTTTATTAATAATTTTTATTTATTCCTATCTTTATTAATTATTCTCATTTTTAATTTACTTATTCATTTTATTCACCTTTTTATCATCTGCTTCTTCCTTTTTACATTTATAACTGACTCTTTAAATTCTTTAGACTCTTTTTTACTAAAAAAAAAAAAAATCAGTTATAAATCTAAAAAGGAAGAAGAAAGTTATAAAAAGGTGAGTAACATGAATAAGTACATTAAAAATGAGAATAATTTATCAAGATAGGAATAGTAATAAATAAAAATTATTAATAAAAGAATAAATATAGATAAATAATAGAAAGGAAGAAAAGAAAATAGAAAGGTGATAGAGATATATTAAAAAATAATGTAGAATGATAGATATGATAGAAAAAGAAATAATTAAAAAGAAGTAGAAATAATAAATAATAAGAAAATAATAATTAGGAAACAAGAGAAGTAATATAGAATTAAAAATAAAATATGATTATGAATGATAATGGAAAATGTGAATTTTTTATGTATATAAAATAATGGTTGTGTGAAAATATCGTAGCTCTGACAAAGACTGCAGGACAGTCGAAACTATTAGAAATATAAAAGAGGAATTATATAAAAATTTGCATTAAAATATCATCACCATTATCAACCATTATCAATCCACTGCAGGATGAAGGTCTCTCCAAGTTTAATCCATCTTCTCTGATCTTTAGCTTCTCTTCTCCACATCACCCCTACACATTTTCTTATTTCATCCATCCATCTTACATGTGGTCTCCTTCTGGGTCTTTTACAATCTCTTGGAATCCAGTTGAAAATTTCAATTGTCCATCTATTATCATCTCTTCTAGCAATATGTCCAGCCCAACTCCACTTCAATCTTTTAATTTTTTCAATGAGGTCAGTAACACCTGTTTGTTCTCTTACCCATACATTGCGTTTTCGATCTCTTCTTGTTACTCCCAACATACATCTCTCCATACTTCTTTGAGTGGTCTGAAGTCTCTGTATTGATCTTCTATTAAGTGTCCAAGTCTCAGATCCATAAGTAAGAACTGGTAAAACACATTTGTTAAAAACCTTTCTTTTCAAACACATAGGCATATTTCCTTTTAATATCAAGTTATTTCTACCAAAAGCACTCCAACCAAGTTTAATTCTATGATTAATTTCCTCTATTATGTTTCCATCTGTATTAATAATCTGACCAAGGTATTTGTAACTCTTAACTTCTTCTAATTCATCATAATCAATCTTTATTTTCATATTTTGAGCAAATCGATTAAACATTACTTTAGTCTTTTTAACATTTATCTTTAGTCCTACTTTCCTACTTTCATCTGATAACTCCTGCAACATTTCCTGCAGCTCGGAAGCATTATTTGCAAAAACAACTACATCATCTGCGAAATCTAAATGACTTAAATAATCTCCATTTACTTTCACTCCTTTAGTTTCCCATTTTAATCCACAAAATACTTCTTGCAGCACTGCTGTAAAAAGTTTTGGAGATATGGAATCACCTTGTCTTACACCTTTCTCAATGTTGACTTTCCCAGTATCATTATGTAATCTAATTGTTGCTGTTGCATTTTTATAAATATTCTTTAAAATATGACAATATCCTGGATCTATACCTTGATGATCCAATGCTTTAATCACTGAAGAAATGTTTATAGAATCAAAGGCCTTTTCATAATCTACAAATCCAAAACATAATGACAACTCATATTCATTTGTCCTTTCTATAACTTCTCTCAATACTTGAATATGATCTACTGTACTAAAACCACTTTTAAATCCAGCTTGTTCTCTTGGTTGGTGAAAATCCAAGGTTCTCTGTAGACGAGTTGTAATTATCTTGGTAAAAATTTTATATAAAACTGATAAAAGGCTGATAGGTCTGTAATTTCTAATATCTTCTTTATCACCTTTTTTAAATATTAATATTATTACTGCATTCTTCCAATCATCCGGTACATCTTTATCATTTAGACATTTGGTATATAACTTTGCTAATATTTTTTCTGTTTCTTCACCTGCTTCTTTTAATATATCAATTATAATTCCATCATTACCTGGAGCCTTTCCTTTTTTCATACATTTAATTGCATTTCTCACTTCTTCATTTAAAATTCTGGGCAATTCGGAAGATGTAATAGATATAGGAGGTACTTGTTCTTTATTACTATATAATTCTTGATAAAAATCTTCTACCAATTTCATAATGTCATCCCTCTTTTTAGTAATAATTCCATCTTTTTTCCTTATTGCAGATATAAATTTCCTACCAATACCAAAATGTTGTTTTACATTCTTAAGACTTTTATTTTCTTCTACAGCTTTTCTTGCTAGTTCACAGTTATACTTTCTTATATCATTTTCAACTCTTTTCCGCACCATTTTACAAAATTCGAGATATTCAATTCTTTTTAATGCATCATTCTTGCATATCTTCATATTCCTTCTTTTCTTCATAAGTTCTCTAGTATCAGTAGAAATTTTATTAGTCAATTGCTGCTTTTTTCTACCAGCTATCTTTGTTGCAGTTTTTAAAAGTGTATCAGTTATTTTCATATTAATTTCATTCAAATCTGAATCATGTTCAAAATCTACTAATACTTGAAACCGATTTGTAAGTTCTAATTTAAATTCATTAGAATGTTTCTGAAGATTAGGAATATCAACTGTAAATATAGTTTTTCTTAATAATTTTTGTCTCTCTAGTTTTACATTAACATGTATCTTACCCCTTACTAATCGATGATCACTTCCTGTGTTAAATTTATTAAGAACATTACAATCTTGAAATATGTATTTCCTGTTAGTCAAAATATAATCCAATTCTGCTGTACCTTCATTTGGATGCTTCCATGTCCATTTCCTTCTAACATCTTTCTCAAAAAAAGAATTCATAATATAAAGTTTTTCCTTCTCTGCAAACTCCACAAGTCTATGTCCTCTCTCATTTCTATTACCATAACCAAAATTACCTACAACACTTTCATCTTTCATTTGTTTACCAATTCTAGCATTAAAATCTCCCATAACAATTTTAAAATGTTGTTTACTCTGATCAAAAGCCTTTTGTACATCCATATAAAAATCTTCTACTACTTCATCACTGTGAGAACTTGTTGGGGCATAAACCTGAATTATCTGCATTTGATATCTGCTATTAAGTTGTATAACTAATCTTGCCACTCTGTCTGATACACCATCAATCTCCACAATATTGTTCTTCCACTTTTTATTTATAATGAATCCTACTCCACTTGTATTTCCAATATTTGTGCCTTTATAATAGAGCATATGTCCACTTTTTAAATCAATTGTCTCTTCACCTTTTCTTCTAACTTCACAAAGTCCAATAATATCCCATTTAATATAAGAGAGTTCTTCTTCTAATTCTTGCAATCTTCCTTCACTTGAAAGTGATCTGCAGTTGTAAGTACCTAAATAAAAAGTCGTCATCAAATGGCAGCCTGGGTCCGCCTCCAGGATATTCTTAGCACCCTCCGCCTTCGGCCACCAACCGCTGCCTTGGTTGGTGACTTTACAGCCTCCTGGGATTAAGGGCCATGCTTTATTTTTGTCTGTCATAATTGTATAATTGGAAAAATCTTTATCATTTACACAAACATTCATTCTGCCTTATCAGGCACTGAGAAGAAAGACCATGGTGTTTCTTGATCTTAAACTCAGAGGTAAAAAGCCAATAAACTCACCACGCTGGCTAATGCGTGTTGGTGAGCAGCCCATCCATGTTCGTATACTATATGAATAAACATATAGTAATAACAGCTGCAACGACAAGAACGTATGGAGTGGACATTAGGAATTTGCCCTGCTCGGTTCCTTTAAGGCCTCCAAGAGGAATCAAAGGGTCTCCTTTCAGTTAATAGCAAACTCCTTTCTGCAGCCATTAAAATATATATGAGATTAATAAAAAAGTAATATATATGAATATATGAAGAAATGCAAAAAAAAAGTAAAGAAAAAGATATAAGAATAATACTTTTAATAATTGCATTTTATTTTAAAATATCTTGCTTTACAATAAAACAAATAAAATCTGCTTAATATAAATAACAAAGATTCAAGTCAGTTCTGGTATGTTTTTAAAGAAGTTTCTCAATATGGTTCAGTGAGCCTTGTATTACCACAGTTTAAAATTCAGAATTTAACTACTACATATAACATCTTAGTTTGACAATAGATATTTTAATGCCACTAAGTTGCAGATAACAGATTCTTTAGAAGCATCAATTGTCAATAGCAAACACTTAAACACAAATGCTAGAGATCGATCTAACAAGCAAACAAAACAAATTTATTAACACTTCAGTTATAATACATTTCAGCATATGTTAGCTTACATTTCATTTGTTGGCATCAGGTAGCCCTTTGAATATTAACAATGACAAAATATTATTTAATTCAGTATTATCTCTGAAGACTATTATCTAATAATTATATTATTTATCTAATTCTATCAAATGTGTTAGCTACATCAAGATGTGTGCATCTACACATTCCACTCTTAACTTTAAAAAAAGAGGCAATAATAAAACAGACCAATCAAACTCAAACATTCTCAATGCGAAGGCAATTATAGCATCAGCTTTCTATGATATGCATTTGATCTTACACCACATAAGTGATCTATAATAATTGTAAGTCATCACCTGAGTGACTACATATAAAATTAACATTCAAGTGTGGGGGAAAATGTTCCTGGGAAATGTTTCTAAATTCAAGATAAAATCAAAATCATATGAGAGTGATTATACACAAAATCTAATTCAAGCATGAGAATTATATATCATGGGGAAATAAACACACACATATATAGAATTCAAATGCAGCAAATAAAATATCTCCAAGATCGCTATATAAATGCACACAGATATATTCTAATCTTTAATTTCAGATGTGTATGTGATACAAATAAATATCCACCTGCTTCAAAATTCTAAATATAATAAAATCAGCCTGCCTCGAGATCAGCCATTCATACCTTTATTTTCATTAATTTATAAATACATTATCCAAATGATTTTGAATAGCTTCAGAGAGATAACTTTTGCAAAAACTAAATCTTTCTTATATTCCTTTAAAAAACAAAGTTATTCTTTAATAGAAAGAAAAATCAAATATTTACTTAAACTAAATCTTGATTATTTAAAATTGCCTTTGTTATTTAAAACTCCAGAGAAATATTTATTGACTTTAACTCATATTTTAATTTAACAATAACTGAACTCCCTATAACTTTTTCCTCATTACTGTTTAATAACATAGAATCACTCTTAAATATTCAAGATCATACCTCGTATATATTGTGCCATTACAATTTAATCATTACCTAAATTTGTAGTAATGTGCATAAAAGAAAATGTAAAACAAAAATCATCATCACATTTTTATATAAAAATGAAGCTGTAGGGCATCCAAGTTTAAACCCTACAAGATCCAGTTCTAAAAGCTTAAGATAGAAAGAGAGTGGGGCTACAGTTATATTCTTTATTTGTCTGTGTGTTGATATAAAAACTCAAAAAGAGTAGTACACACATTTAATAGGTAATTTTTTGTTAAAAAATAAAGTTATAACGCATATGTATAGGCAGTGTGTGTTATAAAAGCTATTTAGTTAGTCACTTTTAAATTACACATATTAACTTTCTTTAAAACTAACCTACACTTGCTAAATTTTAATATCTTATTCTGTTTCTATTTTTGCTTTTCTATAATTGTAATTTGGATTTAAAAGCTAAGGATTTAATTTTAAATATTAGGTTATAATTACTAAGCTAGCAATTAGATTATTTTAATGTCAGTTTATAAATAATTTGAATGAGTGTGTGTGTACATTGCATACATAAACTACATTTTTATTTATTAAATATTGAAAAAAAAAGAAGAAAATCTGTTAAATTATTATTATTATTTTTTTTACTCAACAATTTTGTATTATAAGGGTTGTTTTTCTGTTGAAAAACTTAGAGACGATGTGAGAAGTCTAATTTTAAAAATGTCTCATCTTAAGATCAAAAGAAAGAAGCTCAAATTTGAGATATTACATAGGTGTAAAAAAGGATTAAGACTATTTTTTCCATCAAGACAAAAATTTGTCTGGAAACCAGGTGTGTGATCTTTTTTTTTAATGTTCCTAAAAAAGATTGCACTCTCCAGCTAAAAACAAATTGGTCAAAAATAGAAATAAAAATCAGATATAAAAGCAGTCTGGAAAATCAATTGATAGTGTGATAGAGACTTTTAAAAATATTGAAGAGAAAAGACAAGCTTTCAACTCTACAAAATTCCCAATTTCAAGTCATTTTTTTTTTATATATTGAATTTTTGGAGGTTAAAGATATAAGAATGGCGGGGTAAAAAAATTAATATATGTCTTGTCTGTTGACCAGACCATCCAGCCAGTGCATCATATAGGAAAGAAAAGATGTATTGTCTGAAAAATATTATTCTACACCTTTCAACTGACTGAGAGAAATAAGATGTTTTTAAATAGAAAGAAGAAAACATTCACCTGCATTTGGAGGCGATCAGAAAAAAAAAGAGTAATCTACTGATAAATATTAAATCATCAAGTCCAATTAATTGTTCCAGTAACTGAGTTTAAATCCAAGCAAAATTATAAATGTGAAAACAACTGCTATACTTCACCCACTAAAAGAATCATGCTTGACAGGAAGAGAAGTTAATATAATGATTTCCAAATTGTCCACTAAAGCAAATAACCTCAATAGAATCATCATCATCAAATAATTATACACCTCAAGAAAGAGATTGTTCCCAAAGAAAAACAGAAATGGTAGCTGCAAAATATAGACATTGAACAAGATAAATTGGAATTATTGGAAGTCGCTACAAAGAATAGAACTGGTAATATAAGTTTTTCTTTTATATATTTTCTTTATGATATCAGAGACTTAGTAAAATTTTAGCAACAGAGTGGTATATTTTTGTTTAAAGAACTTTTAAAACAACCAAGATCAATTGAAACCCAGAATTTCTTAATAATGATAAACATATGATTGTCTATTTAACTTAAAGTTATGAAATTTTATTAATATGTAACATTTTTTTTTATTATTATTATTGTGTTTTAAATAATATTTTTGTTATTATGGGGATAAAACACGCACATACATAATAATATAATACTTGTTGCATATATGTAATTGTGTGTGAATGTAAAGAAAAAATAGGTGGTATTAAAAATATTAGATTTTGTTTCAAGTTAAGGGATAGCATTTCAGAGGGTAGAAGAGAGGGGGAGAAAATAATTTAAAACTTGCTCTTTCCAATTTTACTAACATTTGTTTTTGTCATTCTACTTACATGTTAGATTTATAAGGATATGTGTGTGAAAGAGAAAAGAGAGAGAAAAAAGTGTTTATTTTTTTTTGAGACATTTTCTCGTAGAGTGAAAATCATGGTCAATGTGACATCCAATTTGAAATACATTTACGGGAAAGGGGGAATAATTTAAAAATTAATGGTATGATTTTAAAACAGTTGATTATGATTATTGTTGTTATTGTTATATAAATTTTCATGTAGATATAGAAATTTTTATGTATATGTTAGAAATGCAGCAATAAATATTAGTTTATGTTATTAAACAAGGCGTATATATTTCATTAAGAGTAGTCTTTATTAAGTGTGATCATTCATCATCAAGGTGAATATTAGCTATTTAAGTTCCAATTAGATATACTAAAATTAAGCAATAATTATGAATTTCTTTATAACAATTAGGTTTTATGTTTAAGCTTAGTCCTAAAGCTGTGGATGAAACCATTATCGTTGTCATTATCATCATCATCATCATCATCATGTTTTAATTAATGAGCTGTTTAAATATTTAAAGGCCATAAATAAATATTGATTTCATAGTATTTAGTGATTTCTTAGTATTATTATAACTACCATCCCATCATCTATTTCATGTAAGGATGAGTGAATTGCCATCCTAAATTAATAATATAATCTGAGCTAGTAAAACTTATAAAAAAATATTGAAACACATTTGTTATGTTAAGATCTAAGAAATGATTTCTGTCTAATTAATTTTATATATTCCACTTTAGTTTAAAGATGTTTTATGTTACCTAGGTGTTTACTTAAATATTAGTGCATACAGTGCTATGGGTCTAAAATCAAAATCATACATTTTGTAAGAAATAAGGTACCAAAGGGATTCAAACCCGGTACATGTAAAAAAGTTATAAATATAACTTTATCTAGGTCCAACTAACCTAGTGGCACCCTGATAGACCATATTCACTTGTTGTTCACTTAGACATGCACTTGAGATCCAACCAAGAAATGAAAGTGGATAAAACCTACTGTCTGTATACCTGAGAAGATATTTTATTGAGTTAATAGTGTACTCACCTCACTTGATTTCCATATACCTGAGTTATAGTAGTTTGTTCTTAATAATTTGTTTATAATTATTGATATTGTGATATCTTGAGAAATCTAATTATAGAAGTATGTTTCACTTAATCCAATGACCCATAATATGATTGATAACTCAGTCTGATCTTTTGTTTTATAGCTTATGCTCAGCAAATCACATATTATAATTCTTTTCTTTTTGATATAAAATAAAAAGCTACAATTATTTTTCGTTTATTAAGTTATAATATTTGAATATTTGACATTTTAATATAATTTTAAATTTGGATCTTATTGATCTTTAATTAAGTTACAACGGATTTTTGATCTCTCTTTAATTAAGTTACAATATACATGTCAACTTTTTCTAAAACCACAATAAGTATTATGAAGTATAAACAAAATGCAATGAATTAACATTATATGATAAAAATAAATATACCAAATATATAGATCAAAATAGAAATTAACTAATATAGATAAATATTACTGGCTTCTGATAACTAATGTCTCTAAGTTTATTAAATTATTATTTATAAGTAAAATGGTTACTTTAACTCTATAAATGGCTGAGAAAAGATTATTTTAAATATAAAGCAAAGATTAAAGGTACTTATATTTTATACCATACAAGCTGCCTGATGGGGCTTTTTATGTGCAAAACACATAAAAATGCCATTTACGCAGCCAAACTTACGGCCTCTAGAACAGTTCTGTTCATATTCTAGATGTCATTGCATACCAATCTTACGGCCTCTAGAACAGTTCTGTTCATATTCTAGATGTCATTGCACACCAATCTTACGACCCGCTGATGTACTTCGTGAAATTCTGCAGATGTGCATATTTCACAGATCGCTACCGTATCACATGAGAGTATATAGAAATCAACTGGCCATAATGCTTGAAATGTACATTCCAAGTAATGATCTTGTACCCTACCTGATGTAGTATTACATAGTAATAATTTTAAACCTGTTGCCATACTTTCATAGACAACTTTCAAGGTTTTTAACAATTGCAAAAGGGTAGGGACATGCACCATAGCACAGAACTCACGCGAAAACTCAGCTTTGCATGAGAACACATACGAGACAAATAAAATAGCTGAGGTTGGATTGGAAGGTCCGTTAGACTACTGCATCTTTTGGACGATCCTTTAAATCATCAAAAACATCGGTACCCTCCTGCCCATTCTAGCGCTATGCACTGATGTATTTCCCCTTCCTGACCCTGAAATCATACAATAAAGACAAAAAAAGTCCGGCACGGTAAGGTTATTAAAATAAAAGTGTTTTAAAAGCAAAAACAAAAAAGAACTTGTTCATTTCCAATAAAAAATAAGTAGATAAATTAATGTAGACTTATTTTTTTTATATAAATATAATACCAGACATCGGATAATAAAGAAATGAACCAATAATTAATTTAGACTTTTTTTTTTGTAATACCATAAATCGGACAATAAAGAAAGGCCAGCCAGGTAATGTTATATTTATGTGTATTAAAGAGTGTAAAGCGCCATCAAGTGGCTTGTATGGTCTAAAAAATAAGTACCAGATTAAATTTACACATAACTTAGGAGAGAAAACGGGCTCCTTTGTAGTTCACTAGTGAAAGATGTTGAAAGTTTCTCAAATATTTAGTCACAATCAGGTTTTCACATTGAAGATAGTTTATCTTAGTTAACTTACTTAGTTGAGAAATGTCTGTAGTAGTTGTGATGTTATATATGGGTAGCTGGTTAGCACAAGGTTGGAGATAGTTCAGCATAGAATTAAACGTCTTGGTTAGAGAGGATCTATTTTCAGAAAGAAGTTGTTTAATGGGTTAACAATGCATAGTGATTGCCTCCTACACTTGAAAGAGTTCTTGAAATACATGGTAACAGCAATGCTGATCTTGGTGAATGGTGAGCAGAGACAGCAGAGAATAACCAAAATTTTTCTAAGCTGGATATTTATACCTCTTTTTATGAAACATTTTTTTAAAAATATAATTAAAACAAGCGAATAATTATTTTTAATCAAACCCATATTTACAAAATTCTTTAGATAAAAACATGTTTACTGATATTGGATGAGTAGGCACTAGATGGTGATTTTATGCACAAGCCTTCTGGCATCCAATGATTATTCTAGCTTGCTGTGTGTGGCAATACACATAGTGAGTTTTGCTTGTTTTTGTAACAGTTATAAGCAAGCATAAGAAATGGTGATTGTGTGATGTTTATTTTTACTTAGCCTTTATGATAAAATCTAAATTTAATTTATAAAATGTGATTCCAACTCATGATTGCCAACTACTTTTATTTTCTTAAATTTAAATTAAGATAGGCAATCTATCTCAATATGAATATAATAGAAATAACAAATATTGTTATATTTATATATAATTCTTAATTTATTGACAAAAAACTTAACTTTTGTAAATGTCTTTATATTAATATTTGAGTTTGTTTTTTCTTATTTTACTTAATATTATTTAATGTGAAAAAATACTTATACAGAATTTAAATATAAAAATTTAATATTTATTGTACAGAGTATACTTTCGATGTTTTCACCATAAATATGACGTGAAAGCATTGTATACTCTGTACAATAAATATTATTAAATTTTATATTTACCCTATATATAATTATTTTTTCATATTAATATTTAGAATGGCAGAGCATAGAAAAGTAATTAATATTATTTATTTATAATATACACTATTGCTATTAATTCTTTTTATATATATAACCTATATTTTTGATGATAAATTTTACAATTAAATACTTTTTGTATATTTATAATTTTAGATTTCTATAACATTTAATTTATATTTTAATTTAATATAAATTACTTAAAATTTACCTACTTTCTAGTTTATTCTTTGCTAATCTATCATAAAAAAATTTGAAATTTTTCCTGGAGTATAACTCCCTACATTTATTTTCTATAATTATTTCTTTCTTTTTTACTATTTTTTATTAATTAATTAATTAATTAAATTAATAAAGCTTTTAAACATAGCATAAACAAATATTTAGATAAGGCTTTATTAAATAAGTGATAAATAAAAAAAAGTAAAAAAAAAAAATAGTAAAGAAAACATAAAAATTCTAATAGTTTGTAAAGTTAGTATGAATAAAGATTTACATATAATAACTTTATTAAATAATTGATCAATTAAAAAAAAGTATAAAAAAATTGTTACAGAAAACCAGTATAAAAGAAGTTATAATATAGGATAAAATTTCAAAAAATGTTATGTTTAACAGGGAAAAGACTAGAAAGTAAGGAAATTCTAAGCAATTTAAAAATTAAAAATATAAATAATTAAGAATAAAAGTTACAATACATTAAAATGAAACATATATTAAATTAAATGTATTATAGAAATATACAAAAAGTTTTAATTTAAATACACAAAATTTATCATAAAAAATATGGGCTATATATATAAAGAATTGCTAACAAACTCAAATCATAATTAGATAATATTAGATAAAATAAAAAAATATAAATAAAAAGAATACAAAGAAATCAAGTCATATGTCACATGACCTAATTTAACAAGCTTGTATTACATATGTTATATAATAAGCTTGCAAATAGCTCTTAACAAGCTTTTCAGAATATCCCAACCTCAAACCAGTTTCTGCTACTGGCCTCCTCAATGAGATGCTAGGATATTCAAGCATTAGATTTAAAATACCAGCCAAGCCCAGCACTTTATCTAATGGAAAATCTGAAAATTTCAGACATCCACATGTCTTCCAATCCAGCTATCTAACTTAAATAGCCATATGGGAGTGAACCAAATTCATATACACCATATATTAATAGCTTTAGCAATATAAAATCACCAAAGCCTTAATAACAAAAAATAAAATTACAAAGAAATCAAGTCATATGTTACATGACCTAAAATTTAACAAGCTTGTATTACAAATGTTATATAATGCGCTTGCAAATAGTTCTTAATAAGCTTTTCAGAATATCCCCAACCTCAGACCAGTTTCTGCTACTGGCTTCCTCAGTGAGGTGCTAAGATATTCAAGTATTAGATTTAAAATACCAAGCCAAGCCCAGCACTTTATCTAATGGTAATAGCTTTAGCAATATAAAATCACCAAAACCTTAATAACAAAAAATAAAATTACAAAGAAATCAAGTCATATGTCACATGACCTAACTTAACAAGCTTGTATTACAAAGGTTATATAATGAGCTTGCAAATAGCTCTTAACAAGCTGAAGTTGGAGATATTCTGAAAAGCTTGTTAAGAACTATTTGCAAGCTCATTATACAACATTTGTAATACAAGCTTGTTAAATTAGGTCATATGACATATGACTTGATTTCTTTGTAATTTTATTTTTTGCTATTAAGGCTTTGGCAATTTTATACTGCTAGAGCTATTAGTATATGGTATATCTGAATTTGGTTCCATTCCATATGGTTATTTAAGTTAGATAGTTGGATTGAAAGACATATGGATCTGAAAATTTCAGATTTTCTACTTAATAGTTATCCATTAGATAAAGTGCTGGGCTTGGCCTGTTATTTTAAATCTAATGCTTGAATATCCTAGCACCTCACTGAGGAAACCAGTACAGAAAGCAGTCTGAGGTTGGGGATATTCTGAAAAGCTTGTTAAGATCTATTTGCAAATTCATTATATAATATAAAAATGTATAAAAGAAGTTTAGTTTTTGTCAATAAATTAAGAATTATGTATATATAAATATAATATTTCTTATTACTACTGTATTCATATCTAAAGATACATTTTAGAGCTCTTCTGAAGTCTGCTGGACAATAAAATAATATTAACAAGATGTTGTGTTGAATAATTGTTAAAAAGAGATATATAATAACTTATAAAGCATCATAAATCCAGCTTCTATCATCACTTTCATATTGAAATAATTTTTAAATAACTTCATACATTTTTAATTTTATTCAAAAGTTTAGACAATGTAAATATGTGATAAATAATTGATCTGTTAAGTAAAAACCCTGTACATTTGAGTGTGTATATATGTACAATATACATATATATCCTAATAGTATGATTAATAATTTGCTTCTTATTCACCTGTGTAATTTTTGTAATTAAAAAAAAATCTTTATAATTATAAACAACTAAGAACTTATACTAATATTAATAATCAACTAGGTAGATTATAATTACACTGTTAACACCTCATTTCTTTTCTCTTACTCTAATACTAATAATCAATAAGATTATAATTATATTGACATAATCTTATGATTACTTTCTATGAATATTTGTTAAAAATCTTCATTCTTTTAATAAAGCATACTTTCCTTAAATAGTAATTTTATGTAGTGGAAGCATCCACTTACATGAACTGATCATTACAGTTGTTTTTCATATGAAACCATTACATTTCCTAATGTGCTGCCTGCAGTTGTATTTCCAATCAGAAATCAGATGTGCCAATTAACATAACCAAAGTTAGATGTATTACTTTTAATCCATTAGTCCAGTTTAATCGAATTTAGAATATAGCTGAAATATGCTTTAATGATATAACCCAAGGATGACCAACTTTTATGTTCATAAGATCTACTTTTTTAAAAAAAAATGTGTTGCGATATCGATTTGTTGTCATAGGCAATAGAATTGTTGTCATAGGCATAGTCTAAGTAGAGGGAGGTGTGAAATACATACTATTTTTATATATCTACCTAGTAAAAACTAACAATTATTTAACGGGCTAAAAAACTTATGTCCGGGGATTTAAAGCAACATGATTAATTATTAACAATATTTAATAATTCAAATTAGCTACATTAAGATTAAAAATAACAAAAAAAAACTTGAAAATCTTGACTTAATTTGTTTCACTCGTTACCTGATGGCTCTTCGCAGATTGGCCTCGGGCTTTGCGATCGACGGGTGGATCACGATCGACTTGTTGGCCATCCCTGATATAACTTACCCATGTAATTTTACAGACATCAAATATAGATTAATTAATCATCACATTTAAAATTGAGTATTAAAAAAACTTATTTATGTATACAAAAATTTCCATCTGAAGTAAATTAATTAAAATTTAACAATGTGATCAGCATTCAAATGAAGCATTTTTAAAAAGAAAGAAGCAAGTGCCTTTAAAAAACCTCAGTCAATACAGCTAACAACTTGATCACTATTCAAATGAAATACCTTGGAAAAGAAAGGTGTCTTTTAAAAAAAAATCTGTTTATCTTATTATGTAAAATGAAAAATAATCTCTGCATGCACCAACTGATGACAAATATATTAATTACTTAAATACACACTAATAGTTTGATAATATGTTTTTTTAGATGTTTATATATCATAGCAAACTCATTGCCTCAAAGTTCTTTCAACAAATCCTCCCCCTCCCCCTTACCATTATAATTTATATATTTTGATTTCTCAATTTTAAGAACATTTTTCATTCTGTGTTACTCAGTTATATAAATTACATTTTAATGTTAAGACTTAAAATAATTGTTTTTAAGTATTATCAGTGTTATATTAAAATTCTTGGTTATATTAACATAGATTAATGTGGAAAATAATAATCTATAGATACAATTGCTTTTAATTTAATAATTAATGAATTCAAAGCTTCACAATTACAATATCTATTTGGTATAGAAATGAATATAAAATGCAATTTCTATTTGTTTTAGTTATTATATAAATCAAGGTAAAAAAAAATCAGTTTTAGATAAATTTTCTTTCTTCTGCAAGTGGATGGAATAGTTAATATTTAAAATAACTAATGAATAAGTTCACTTATATATATATATATATATATATATATATATATATATATATATATGCTTCAGAGCTTCAGGAAATATAAGAGGAATTAAATGAACATTAAGTAAGACTAAAGATAAATGCTAAAAAGATTAATGTAATATCAATGCATTTTCATATAAGAAGAAAATAAAAATTGATAATCAGAAGTGAAAAGAAATTAATAACTGCAAACACTTTGGCTAGACTATTAATACCGATGGAAAAATAATGGATAAAATTAATCTTAAAATTGGATGAGAACTTTTGATAGAAATAATTTGATATTAAAAGGAAATATGCCTATGTACTTGAAAAGTAAGGTTTTTAATAGAAATGTTTTACCACTTCTTAAATATGAATCTGAGATGTGGACACATAAAAAAATAATAAAATAGACTTTCGACCATATAACAACTTGTGAAGAGAAATATATTGGGAGTAATAAAGTAAAAATGTGAGAAAACAAATAGGTAACATTGAGCTCATTAAAGCATATGATAAATTGATAACAGTAATCTTAAACCAGATCCTAAGAGTTTATCAAAGTCTTAGAAAGAGTGATGATTATAGATAATAAAACAAGAAAATTCTTAGTATAGTATTGAGATGAATGTTTATGAATAAAAAAAAAAGATTTAAACTCTGCAATGAATCAAATTTTAAAATGATGATAGTGGTTTATTTTGGTTATGAAACTTAGTGGAGTTTGTTTTAAGAGATGAAATATCTAATAGTTCCTTTGTTCTCTGATAAAATTAAATAGTATAAATTTTAATGGATATGCATAAGACAATTATTAATAATTTATTTAATTTAAATTTTGATTTGAGAATGTGTTATATTACTTTCAGCCCAGATATAAACTTTAAATTTAATTAAAGACTAATATATTCACACTGTTATTGATCTTTAATTAATTTTAATATTTATGTTTGGTTCAAAAATAACGTAATTACACTTTACAGAAAAAATTATCATTATGCTAAATATATGTCATGAAAATATTTATCTAAAGACGATGCCATCAAATGAAAGTACACAAGAAAGAAAGCATTTGTAAATTGAATAGTAATTATTGCGAATAAGTATTGAATAATGATGATATATGAGAGAGGTTATGACATGAATTAACTGAACTGTCATTCAATTGTTTGAAGTATGTAAAATAAAATAAGTTTTAAAATACATTATCATTAATACAACATAGGGAAACCATTTACATCAAAAACTGCTTGTAATCTATGTTAGATGAAATTATAAAACATTTGAAAAGTTTCCAAGAAATATTACTATTTATGGAAGGTTTCAATTTATTTAAGAAATATTCATGGTTGCTCAATTATATATAAATAAATCAGAAGATTAAGATAATTATGAGAGATATGTAATATCAGCTTTATGTTCCTCAAACTAATAACTGATTGCATAAACTGTATGACTGGAAACATTAACATCTTGAAAATAGACAATGCTGTCTATAACACTGCTTGCACCACAATATGAACTCGGAATCCAAGAATTTTCAAATAGACTGCAGCCGTGACACAACCACGTAGAGTAACGATTGAATTTAAAAAGTATTATATTATGGGTGTCTAAATCATGACATTTGCATCACTGTGTTGCAAAATTGGAAGAAGGCATTCTAATAGGCTTCTTTTGGTGATAAATACACTTAATTTCTCTTACTGATTAGAAAAATATAAACAATAATTTGTCCAATTATAGGACAAGTTTCAAACCAAACTAGAGTCCATATCCAGATTCTGTTTGTAAAGCTCATAACATAATATTTTAGTAGACAATAAAGTGTTCATATTAGTGTTTATTTTGCATTAGTTTGTTTTACTGTGATTTTGTATTCTTTGGCTTTATGGTAAAATATTGATTTGCAATCATTATATAATATTAAGATTTCATTCTCTCATTATAAATATAAGTCATCATCCATTTTATGCTATAAACCTTTAAATATTAAATAATTCAGCAGCTTAATATTATAGCTATTGAACATTAAAATCATACAACATTTTAAACTCAAACTAACATTTCTGTCCCTAATGCTTATGAAACTGATATCAATTTTCTAACAGCAACATCTCATCATTTCATAAAATCAAACTATTACGGAAAAAGCATTACAATGTTTGAATGTATTTCTTTTTTGGGTGTATGCTATGGTAACTAAAATATTGTTTAGAATGATAGATATACTTTTTTTTTTTGTCCAATCCCTGTATGTATAAAGAGAGAAAAGAAAGTACAACAAATATTTTGATTCGCTTTGAATATTTATCAGACAAATTTGTCAATTCAATATTTATATATTCTTTATAATATCATACTTGTTTCTTTAGGTATTCTCCACATATTGTATATATAAATAAAACATTCAGTCTGCAAAATCATTGTAATTAAAATATAAAAAAATCTGACTGGCATTTCTGTTGTAGATGTCTAAGTGTTTACACTACTTTATCTTATGAGAGTTGCTCATAAAATTCATGTATAGTAAAAGCATTTGAGCTAGAGGATTTTATTAGTTTAAGATTTATTATATGCTAAAAGAATGCATCACAAATCTGAAAAATCTGATTGATTGCATGTATATGATTTCAAATTATTTTTTTAATAATTAATATAAAAAAAATCACAAATTAGTATATCTAGTATAAAAAGTCATATATATAAGTAAAACCAGAATTTGATAACAATAATACAAATGTATTAATCTGATTACATAATGCATATATAAAATAATTACTTAAATTATAAAATGTGCAGATATAAATACAATCTTTCACAATTCTGAAAATACAATTTTTATAGCTTGTCAGCCTAAACTTAACAAAGTTTTGATTAGCAACTAATACAACCACCCACCCCCCAAAAAATTTAATCAGAAAATGTCAAGTGTCAAAATCCTTATATCTTTGCTAAAATATGTTAAAATAAAAATAATAATAAAAAAGTCCTACATGGTCAAATCGTGGTTACGCTTTTTCAAACAATGGATCACCAATTGTTTTTTTTTTTTTCCAAAATATACTTTACGTTTTTTTAAAAATATTTTAATCTCTCTATTGTTTTTTAATTTATTTTTCTCTCTCCAACTCCAGATAGAGTTACTTATATATACAATTAAAACCAATATAATGAAGTTATGGAGGAATAAATATGAAAAAAGTGATTACACAGAAAGTAAGTTATTGGTTTTTATGCTGGGTTTGGGAAAAGATAAGGGGATTTAGATGTAAAGGCTATAGGGTTGACAAAGATTATGTTGCGGAAATGGGATGGAGCAAATTATGGGAAAACTTAGGGTGGTGAGTGGAAAGGTAAAGTGGCTAACAAGTTTCTCTGGGCATAGTTGCTGAGAAATTCCTGATTCCGTATAAGGAGAAGTCACAGTGCATCACATCACATCACAAACCAAACATCTCAATTCTTAAGTTGGCAGTATGCTGACAATTGTATTATTTTTTATTATTTCATAACATTATAAAAGCAATCTACAGAAAATTTGACTTGTCAATAAATATTTTTTAAAAATCTCACACAATTTATCAAGCAATGATGAAAAAAAAAAAAAAATCTTCAATAACTTGAGTTTGAATGGTTATCAGTTTGAGAATTTAGATCAGTTCAAATAGTTTGAGAGCTTTTAAGATAAAGAGACAGACTTGAATATTGAAATGCATTGGTTCCATTCAACTACTGCATTTACTAAGTTAAAAAATAAAATATTTCATCATAAAGATATAATTATTTTAAATAAATTTGTTGTATATAGAATTGTTACTCTTCTTATCAACTTTATATGAAGACAATGGAAAAATTCATTTAAATATGTTCCATAGAATTCTGAAAATATTACTGCAATATTTTAAGCATTCAATATGCTTTTCATATTAATGATATATGATATTCAACTTACCCTATAAGGACACATATTCATTGGATTGGATAAGTGAAACAAATTAATAAAATTTCTTAAAAAAAATATTTCATGATAAACTTGAAAAACCATTTTTCATTAGAGGCAAAACATATTTACATTATATACATTATCTCAAAGACATTCTACAGAGATATAATATTAATTACTTTTATTAAGAGAATTATGCCTGAGGTTAAAATGCAATAAAGTGCTACATTTAACAGATTCTAAATCTTTCAAAAATAAAAATGGTTACAGACAAAGTTCAAAAAATAGCCTCATATGAGATTAAATAAACAGAATAAAGCAATTGCTTATAGTAGATATGGATGTATTTGGTGGCATGGGTATAATTACTGCTAAATTCACCTTTCATCTTTTATTCTTTGACATTCCAACCTCTTTTTCTTAATTAAAAATAATCATATTAATTACAAATCAGTGTTACTGATCATTTATAATGAGAAATATTATTAGAAAATATATAGAGATTTAAAAAAAAAATTTACAAATTAAAAAAAAAAGGCAATAAAATAATAAATTTTGCAATTTTTAAACATTTACTTACCTTTAATGACTTTGTTCTACAAATAAAATTATATAAAAAGTTCAGATCTTCTAAATTTGTTTTAGCATTGTTTAAGTTGCTTTCAATATTTGTATTTACTTTTCCAATGCCATTTTTAGAAAGACAATCATTGACGTAATTTAAAACCGATGTTGTCAATGATAATTTGCTGGATCCTGAAAGAAGCTTTTCTTCTGAAAAGATATAATTTTTAGCGGTATTAATAGAAATAAAAGTTCAAATACTTATTATTATATCAAATAACATATATATACAAGAACAAAATTATATACAAAATCTTAATAACTGGCAAGTATAACTATTATAAATATTACTGCTGGCATATAGGAGTCATTTTTCCCTCTCAAAATACGCCTAAAATATGGAGTGTGTCTTATGAGCACCTAATCAAAATTATGAGTTGAAATTTCAGTCAGTCTAAAACTTCTAGTTTATATTAATATACATATAATATTCATTCATTTATAGTTAAAATCTGCAAAGCACATGTGCAACAGTTTAATGCTGTTTTAAATATTACAGTTTATAAACATCGCGCTATATAAAATAAATGATTTATTTATATATAAGTATTCTATTGCATTTTGTCCTTTTGTGAAACAAAAAAATATTTACAAATACAATATAAGCATGAATATAAGCTATATATAGCTACGCAACAGTCATATATACTCTCATCATCATCATCATCATCATCAACCATTATCGATCCACTGCAGGATGAAGGTCTCTCCAAGTTTAATCCATCTTCTCCGATCTTTAGCTTCTCTTCTCCACAACACCCCTGCACATTTTCTTATTTCATCCATCCATCTCACATGTGGTCTCCTTCTGGGTCTTTTACAATCTCTTGGAATCCAGTTTAAAATTTAAATTGTCCATCTATTATCATCTCTTCTAGCAATATGTCCAGCCCAACTCCATTTCAATCTTTTAATTTTTTCAATAAGGTCAGCAACACCTGTTTGTTGTCTTACCCATACATTGCATTTTCGATCTCTTCTTGTTACTCCCAACATACATCTCTCCATACTCCTTTGAGTGGTCTGAAGTCTCTGTATTGCTCTTCTATTAAGGGTCCAAGTCTCAGATCCATAAGTAAGAACTGGTAAAACACATTTGTTAAAAACCATCCTTTTCAAACCCATAGGCATATTTCCTTTTAGTATCAAGTTATTTCTACCAAAAGCACTCCAACCAAGTTTAATTCTATGATTAATTTCCTCCATTATGTTTCCATCTGTATTAATAATCTGACCAAGGTATTTGTAACTGTTAACTTCTTCTAATTCTTCATAATCAATCTTTATTTTCATATTTTGAGCAAATCGATTAAACATTACTTTAGTCTTTTTAACATTTATCTTTAGTCCTACTTTTCTACTTTCATCTGCTAACTCCTGCAACATTTCCTGCAGCTCTGAAGCATTATTTGCAAAAACAACTACATCATCTGCGAAATCTAAATGACTTAAATACTCTCCATTTACTTTCACTCCTTTAGTTTCCCATTTTAATCCACAAAATACTTCTTGCAGCACTGCTGTAAAGAGTTTTGGAGATATGGAGTCACCTTGTCTTACACCTTTCTCAATGTTGATTTTTCCAGTATCATTATGTAATCTAATTGTTGCTGTTGCATTTTTATAAATATTCTTTAAAATATGACAATATCCTGGATCTATACCTTGATGATCCAATGCTTTAATCACTGAAGAAATGTGTATAGAATCGAATGCCTTTTCATAATCTACAAATCCAAAACATAATGACAACTCATATTCGTTTGTCCTTTCTATGACTTCTCTCAATACCTGGATATGATCTATTGTACTAAAACCACTTTTAAATCCAGCTTGTTCTCTTGGTTGGTGGAAATCCAAAGTTCTCTGTAGACGAGTTGTAATTATCTTGGTAAAAATTTTATATAAAACTGATAAAAGGCTGATAGGTCTGTAATTTCTAATATCTTCTTTATCACCTTTTTTAAATATTAATATTATTACTGCATTCTTCCAATCTTCCGGTACATCTTTATCATTTAGACATTTGGCATATAACTTTGCTAAAATTGTTTCTATTTCTTCACCTGCTTCTTTTAATATATCAATTATAATTCCATCATTTCCTGGAGCCTTTCCTTTCTTCATACACTTAATTGCATGTCTCACTTCTTCATTTAAAATTCTGGGCAATTCGGAAGATGTAATAGATATAGGAGGTACTTGTTCTTTATTACTATATAATTCTTGATAAAAATCTTCTACCAATTTCATGATGTCATCTCTCTTTTTAGTAATAATTCCATCTTTTTTTCTTATTGCAGATATAAATTTCCTACCAATACCAAAATGTTGTTTAACATTTTTGAGACTTTTATTTTCTTCTACAGCTTTCCTTGCTATTTCACAGTTATATTTTCTTATATCATTTTCAACTCTTTTCCGTACCATTTTACAAAATTCGAGATATTCAATTCTTTTTAATACATCATTTTTGTATATGTTCATATTCCTTCTTTTCTTCATAAATTCTCTAGTCTCAGTAGAAATTTTATTAGTCAATTGCTGCTTTTTTTTACCAGCTATGTTTGTTGCAGTTTTTAAAAGTGTATCAGTTATTTTCATATTAATTTCATTCAAATCTGAATCATGTTCAAAATCTCCTAACATTTGAAACCTATTTGTAAGTTCTAATTTAAATTCATTAGAATGTTTCTGAAGATTAGGAATATCAACTGTAAATATTGTTTTTCTTTATAATTTTTGTCTCTCTAGTTTTACATTAACACGTAAATTACACATTACTAAACGATAATCACTTCCTGTGTTAAATTTATTAAGAACATTACAATCTTGAAATATGTATTTTCTGTTAGTCAAAATATAATCCAATTCTGCTGTACCTTCATTTGGATGCTTCCATGTCCATTTCCTTTTAACATTTTTCTCAAAAAATGAATTCATAATATAAAGTTTTTCTTTTTCTGCAAACTCCACAAGTCTATGTCCTCTCTCATTCCTATTACCATAACCAAAATTACCTACAGCAATTTCATCTTTCATTTGTCTACCAATTCTAGAATTAAAGTCTCCCATAACAATTTTAAAATGTTGTTTACTCTGATCAAAAGCTTTTTGTACATCCATATAAAAATCTTCTACTACTTCATCACTATGAGAACTTGTTGGGGCATAAACCTGAATTATCTGCATTTGGTATCTGCTATTAAGTTGTATAACTAATCTTGCTACTCTGTCCGATACACCATCAATCTCCACAATATTGTTCTTCCACTTTTTATTTATAATGAATCCTACTCCACTTGTATTTCCAATATGTGTGCCTTTAAAATAGAGTATATGTCCACTTTTTAAATCAATTGTTTCTTCTCCTTTTCTTCTAACTTCACAAAGTCCAATAATGTCCCATTTAATATAAGACAGTTCTTCTTCTAATTCTTGCAATCTTCCTTCACTTGAAAGTGATCTGCAGTTGTAGGTACCTAAATAAAAAGTTGTCATCAAATGGCAGCCTGGGTCCGCAATCAGGGGATTCTTAGCACCCTCCGCCTTCGGCCACCGACCGCTGCCTTGGTTGGTGACTTTACAGCCTCCTGGGAATAAGGGCCATGCTTTATTTTTGTCTGTTATAATTGTATATATGTATTGGAAAAATATTTATCATTTACACAAACATTCATTCTGCCTTATCAGGCACTGAGAAGAAAGACCATGGTGTTTCTTGATCTTAAACTCAGAGGTAAAAAGCCAATAAACTCACCATGCTGGCTAATGCGTGTTGGTGAGCAGCCCATCCATGTTCGTATACTATATGAATAATCACATAGTAATAACAGCTGCAACGAGAAGAATGTATGGAGTGGACATTAGGAATTTGCCCTGCTCGGTTCCTTTAAGGCCTCCAAGAGGAATCAAAGGGTCTCCTTTCAGTTAATAGCAAACTCCTTTCTGCAGCCATATACTCTCATAATCATATTAATATCAGAGCAAAACCTTCAAATAACTTAATATTCTCATAATTTTGAAAAAAATCATTTTAAAATTAAATGGTTAAAATATAAAAAATAAGTTCTCTTAAAAATAAAAATCTATCCACAAAGTAAATAACATACAGTTAAGAAAAGAGGCAATATTCAAAATGTTTAGCTCTGGAGATGAATTTCTGGGTTTTTTGAATGAAGTTAAAAGATACGTAACTACAATGTCCCCTAGTTACATTTTTTCTAGATATAAATAACTATAAAATTAGTACAATAAATCACTAAGGAAATTCATGAAAAAATGTAGAAAAATTTTTTTTTTCGTAAAAATGTGTATAAAAGGAGGGGAGATCTTATATGCTGCTGCATCATATGTGCAGGTAAATATGGTAATTCTGTCAATATATTTATTATTTATATAATTAGTTTGTTATCTTATGTCAGTACAAGGGAATAGTGATTATATTGAATTGTATAAAGTAATGAGACATAAATTGATAATTTACAATGATATTTGCAAAGAATGATGACATTTTATGTGAGATTTAGAATATAGTCTATACATATTAAATATTTTTTAAAGTAGAATGTTAGCAGTTTAGCACTAAATTATAATGGAAATTACCTTAATAGCTTTGTACTAATTATCTAAGAAATGCCAACAATTATTTTTCAAATAATTTTGCATGAAGCCAATAATCTGATAACATGAATGCCAAAGTTTTCTAAAGTTACTGTAATATACTCAAGTCCATATAGAGTAAAAAATTGTATAACTTATATATATATCATGACAGAATTTACCACTAAGAAAATTTGAATGTGTCACATTTGGATTGCCAAATCATAGAATACTGATGAGCATACTGTAGGACATTATCAGTTTGTAAGCCTATATTGCCAGTAATGTTAAGTCCACCACAGTAATATTTCCTGTTCATCATATATATGTCCTTAATACATGCATATTATCCAGGTTATATCTATTTAGAATATAGTCTACGAGATCTGAGCTCACTAGAACAATTATTGTTTTAGGATTGGTAGCACTATCCAAGTTCCTCATGGCATCACCAATAACATAAGTTTGAGCCATATCCAAGCGGTGGTTTCATAGCTTGGGATACACAAAACTTATCCACAATATTACATTGTTTAGTTTAAATCTATGATACAATTGATAAAATGCACAAATGAGAAGTGAATAAAAACTAAAAGTTAAAATTCAATAACAATATTATTCACACAGTAACAATAACATAATATATTGATTCACTCTCTCAGATAATAAAACAAAAATGAAGAGCACAACCAACAATAAAGCAGTGAAAGTTATCTTTTCTAGATAATGGTCTTTTAATAACTTCATTACCTTCTATGTGTTAATTTAAATTAACAATATTTCATTTATTTCATATGCTTGATCAATATTTTAATAATACAAATAAATAAATAATAATAGAAATAAGAAAATAATTTCATAATCAATTAAAATAGATAATACATAAAATAAATAAAAAAATTCATTACTCTGAAGCAATATTAAACATACATTTTAGATTAACTAGATTAGTATTAAATTCTAACAGTGGATAATTAAATCAGTTAGAATTTAGGACATTAATAAAATTTTGATCACATGTGATATATATATACACTCAAAAAAACAATCTTACTCCTTATACTAGTTAATGATAAATGATTCAGTCTGTTTATCGTTAATTGTTTAGTTCAATTGACAAAAAATATAAATAAATAAAATTTTAATACTCCTGAGTTTGTTCTTATTTGACTGTTGATGAAATACATCTTTAGTAATCCTTTTGTTTATTTTTGTCAAATGGAGTAGTTTCAAATTAATTTCTTAATTAATCCTTGATACACAGTTTTATTGATTTGGCTAGTAAATGCATATATTAGTTGATTAATCTTTATATCGGTTTGTAAAGATAAATCAGACTGTTACTCCTTGTTTTGGACATTATTTGACTGGCATTAGTAACTAGACTTTCCATTCTTCCTTGCAAATTCAGTAGGTGGTATAATCTTGGAGGAAAATGACAATTATTCTAGTTCCTTAGCAAGATAACCATATCTTCAAATTGTAATTTATCTTTTTTCTTTCACATTAGAGCTGGATCTTCAAGATAGGGTTGGATATAATCACTTTATCCTTTATGGAGCAGCATACTGATGAAGATTAAATTACAAGTGTGTGTGACCATTGTATATCTTTTTTAATATTATCACTATTCTATTTTCACAATTATAATTGTGAGACAAACTTTATAAAAGAAGGTTGCAACAAATGATTCACTGTTTGATGATGACTTCCCTGGCTACCACAATAGACAGTTTTTAACTCCGATCTCTTAGCTAGAAAAATATGTTATACATCAAATTAAGTGAGTTCCTGTAATAGATTAGTGTAATGTATTAATATGCTCTCAAATAAATACGTGTCATTATTACAAAACATCTATCACAAGACGTTTAATTAACCCCTACTCGGTCAGCGGTATAGAAAAAGTAACAAAATAAGAATACAGAATTCTGTACAATTAATAAGACATCAAATTTGACTATGGTGCACCCTTAGTAATTGGGTGAACTAAAACTCAAAAATTTTATTAAGAATTTTGAAGGAAAACACATCTATAAAAATTATTAAAGAATAGAATATTATCTGTTATTAATCTTAAATAATTTTTGTAGATACGAATTAGAAAATTACACATATAAAACATAACAAATACGTATTTATACATTCATTTATTTTTATGAAATAAAATGAATATATTAACAAAAAACAAAATAAGACATAATTCTTTAACAAATTATAAAATATATAAATACAAACTTTTACTTTCATATAACTCAAAATGAAAACAAATAATTACAAAAAAATTTACACAAAAATTATATTAATATAATATTCTAATTTATTTTGTACTTTAAGTTCAATATTACAATCATTTAAGTATTTCTTTACATTTATATCTAATAAATCTGATTCCATTCACAATGACCTACTTGTGTGATAAAATGTTCTCAACTGTAATAGCAATTAAAAACAAGTATCGCTCTCAGCTTGAAATATAAGTTCCTTTACGTGCTGCGGTGACATCATTGGAACCACGGATTAGTAAAATAATTTTAGACCAAGAGCAGCAAATGTCACACTAATTTTTAATATATATTATTATTATTTCTGTGTTAAAATTAAAATTATTAATAAATATATATGTATATCATACTCAATGCTCATATTAATTCGTGCCTTTAAAAATTATGTTAGTGTCAGCAATATCTAAAAGGTTACCAACTGCTGGTCTGTGATATCTAACAGGTTGCCAATCGCTGTTTTATAGCATCTTAAAAAATTTGCCTATTGCAATTAAATTGCATTTCAACTAAAATGAGGACATTTTCATCTTACACTTACTAGTGATATTAATGATGGATATTGAGATTAACAAAAGTGAAACCCTATTTCCAATGATGAATGCACTTCTAATAAGTTAAAATAAGAATATTATCTTTAAAATATGTAAACATTTTATTATTTTATCACACAATTTATGTATATATAATCTAATGAACAATTATAAATTTTAATAAGATATCTACAATTTGGAAAATTTGATATTTTAACAATATTTTTGTTTGACAATATCCAGTATTTATAAAAATTAAAAAAAAAACAGTTTTCTACATTTTATAGACTTCGAATCAGAAGTATGAATTTCTGCAGGCGAGCACATTTTATAATTCCTAAAAATATTCTTAACAACACTTGATTATCATCAGTAATTCCTTGAATTCACATAAATACCATATTTATAAAAAGATTAATTTTTGTGAAGAGAATCCAACCAACTTATACCTGGTCACTCTCTTTCAGGAATTTTCCAAACATCATATATTTTTTTTAATGAATTAGTTAATGTTAAAATATGCTCAATATAAAACAATTTCAATCTGGTCATTTATAGTTCAAGCAAGTGTTTCATATAAAATATTTACTAATTTATTTTTTTCACTAACTATGCAATTCTCAAAAGTCCTTGTCAACACTATAGTTTAAATCCATTTATATCTTTATCATTTTTTTCAATATCCAACTTCACATGCATAGAATCAAAGAAAAAACTTGAACAAGATCTGACATATCTAAAATTCTTTCCCAGGTTTCATTACAACATGATTCAGCACTAGTCTGTGACAAATTTCTTGACTGATATATCCTTTGTTGCTGAAAAATGATTCAGAGGCAAAAACTGTCAACAATTTCTGTCATCATTAATTTTAAATTCAGTTTCCAAAAGATAATTAAGAAAAATAGTCCATAGCAGAGATTATTTCCATAAAATGTACAGAATTGAACTAAAATATATCATATTATTTAGCAACTCTAATTGTAATAAAAAATTTGAAGATTCCATCCTTTTTCATTTCTTATTGTGATTCAAAGAATAAACTCAGTAGATATTTGCATTAATTTTTCAAGTTTTATCATGCACAAGCTAATATTTAACCTGATGAATCAAATATAATGAATCTGTTTAGCAGTAACTAATTGGATTATATTACAAAAATTAAGTTTTATGGATAAATTTATCTTTGACCATTGTTAAGGAATATTCGAAGTTGAATGACAGTTGGATTTGTAGTCACATTAATTTTTTGGAATATAAATTACATGGAACATAGAAAGAAAAGAGAAATAATAATAATAATAATAATAATAATAAAGAAGAGGAAGAAAAAAGTTTTTTATATTGTTTATATTATTGTATTTAGGTTATTTAATTGTTGATAATTGAATTGCAAGTTATATTATTTAAAAGAAGAATGGAAATAAGATATGGTTGTTTTTATATAATTACTTAAATGAAGCAAATTTTGTAAGATTTTAAAAAATATAGAATTTAAAGAAAAGGATCGAAGAATTGAAGCACCAAAATGCAAGAATAATGGTTTAATGCCTAAGTCATGTGAAGTTTGTATAAGTAATAAATAAAAACATTACATAATAGAATTAAAGAAACTATTTTGAATTGGTTTATAAAGAAAAAATATAACAGTATGGATTATTGTATAAAAAAGTATAACAGACTTAAAAATATATTAAGAAAAAATGTATGTAAAGAAATATTTCAAGATATGAAGTATCAATTATGGATCATAATAAGAAATTAATGGATATGTTAAAGATAAAGTATGATAAGAAATGGGAATGGTTAAAAAGGAAAAGTAAAAATTTGAAAGATGGTTTATATGAAGATAATATAGGAAGTAATAATTATATTAAAGAAAGAAATAAAGTTGCAAATTTATCAAATATTGAATTTGATAATGATCAGTTGGATATTGAATAAAGCAAAAAGTATATACCAATTATTAGTGAAGATATCCATAAAGAAGCTGTTGTAAGTGTGGAAGCAGCAATCATAAAAGATGAATTAAAAATTGAACTGCAATCAAAGGTTAATAATGTGATAAATGTAAAAAAGTTATAATAAAAAAGACTAGAAAGAAAAATGGATTATAAAAAAAGGTTATAGAAAAGATGAATAATGAGAGGTTGATAATAATATGCGAAGCAATGATAACAGGTTTGTAATTTTAAAAGAAAATGAGTATAATAAGAAAATAAATGAAGATATAATAAAACAGGGATATAAAGAAATGTATAAAGATCCTAAAAATAAAATAAAAACAAAATTGTATTATATGAAGAAGAAATTGATTAATATCTAATGGACTTAATGCATCCATATATATTTGGAAAAATAAAAATACCAAGAAGATATAACTACAAGAGTAATTGTAAATTTTGAGTCATATTCTTCAGAATTTATGTACAATAATATATTAAAAAATAGTAGATATAATTGGATATGGTATGTATAGTATTAAAAATTTGGAATTGCTATGAAATTAAATAATATTAAATTTAATAGGAATAGTTTGATTGCTTCATTAGATGTAGAAAAAATGTGTCAAACTGTTCCAAGAGATGAAAGTATAAAATTAGTTATAAGTATATTAGAAAAACATGGAAGAATATCTAAAGAGTGGGTATATACTATTAAGGAAGCAATGATTATAATAAGTGATAATTTATACTTTAAATATAAGGATAGGTTTTGGGATATAACAAAAAAATGACCTATGGGATGTAGAAAGTGGGTTAATATCATAAATGTCTATAAATAATTTGAAAGAAAAGATAGTAGAAACATATTTAATAAAGAAATAATTAAATATTATAAGTATGTGGATGATATAATTCTTATTGAAAATAGTAGGAGTGTATTAAAAATATTTAATGATATGTATAAAATTAAGTTTACAATGGAAAATGAAGAAAAAGGTTTAAAATATTTAGATATTTATTTAAATAGAAATAAAGAAAATGAAATAGAGGTGAAACAGTATATTAAAGATGTAGGAATTATAGGAATTGATTCTAGTTCGTACCAACCTTACTCACAGAAAATGGCAGTTTTAAGGAGATTTAAAATAAAGAATGATAGACTTACAATTAATAAAAAGGTATCTATTGAACAAAAAATAAATATAGAAAGTGATTATGTAAAAATGAGATATAATAAAAAAGATATTAGAAGAGTTTTAAATAATAAGATTAAAGATAAAGTAAATTATAGGGAAATAAAAAAGGAAAATAGAAATAAAGATGGATCAGTTGATAATAAATGGATACCAATACCTTATTATAAAGATGAATTAGAGAAGTTGAATGAGAATATAAAAATTGCTTGGAAAAACAGTAAATCATTGGGAAAATGGATATCAAATGTGAAGAGAGAATATAATAAAGAAAGTAAAATGGGATCAGTATATAAAATAATGTGTAGGAGCTATAATAAGATAAATAAAGGTCAAACAGGGAAAACAGCAATAGAAAAGAAAAAGGAGCATATTAGAGTTATTGATAGGAAGGATATGAATTCAGGACCATATATATGTTCATTACTTAAATACTGGTCATAGAATGAGATGTAATGAAAATATGGAAGTTATAGAATATGTTAAAGATTATAATAGAAAGAAATATTATGAGACAGTATACATTCAGAATATGAATAAATGTGCTAAATTAGTTAAAGGACCTGCAAAGTTGAATAGCAAATGGGCATTAAATGACAATTGGAAAATTTAATATATGTTTGATTTGTTTTTTGTTTTTTTTTTGTTTGCTTTTTATATGTTAATACATATGATAGATGTAAATAATTAGTTAATTATGGATAAATAAGGTTTTATTTATAGGTATGGTTATTGGAAATATATGAAAAATGATATATAATTTAGTTCAATGTATAAAATATATAATTAATTCAATAGATCTTATGTAAAGTAGATATAATTTATAGTGTATAATATATGTATATAACTATTTAATTGTAGTTAATATGGTTTTATTTACTCTGTAAAAATAATATGTATATATAAACAAAAAAGTGGGGAGTATATATACATGTAAATAGGTTATAGGATTATATAAAATGATTATGTAAAATGTACATTACAAATATTAATAGATATAAGGGCCATGTGATGGTATTAGAAAAGTATTTTGACAAGACTCTAATACAAGGGCAAAAACGATTCAATAATAAAGAAACGATTTTTTTTATATAGTAGTTTTATTTCAATTGTTTTGGAATCATTATTATTTTTCTACTATAAAAAAAAAAAAAAAATTATCATTATTAATTATTTGAAAACAACATTATGGACAAATTTATGTTTGATTACTATTAACAATATAGAAAAGTAAATGTAACTCTTTCTTTAAAAAATGATAAAAATAAGTAAATAATAATTACAATATGAATAGCAAGCATTATTTATTACTAGTAATAAAAAATTATATTTTTAAAAGTTTTAAAATTTATTGTTCTGATATAATTATATCTTCAGCTGCAACCATTTGTCATAAATTTAATAAGTAAAAGTTTTGCCCAAATTCTGAACTAAATCAATAAAAGAAACTAATTCACACTAAGTTTTTTTATATATATTATATTATAAATTAATCCTTTCAATAATCAGTATATCACAGATTATGTTTAAAATTAAATTTACTATATATCACATTCAAATAACCAAAAATGTTAATAGATTTATTTATTTCAATTTTTCTACATGCATTCACTATTCTCAAAATAAGATCCACCTTGCAAATATTGATGGATAATGCCTTTCATATTCTTATTAATTTAGACATTATTTAAATAAGTGAATGCTTTATATTAAATTGTGAAATGCTGCATTTATAGTTCTAGCAATTGAAGTTGCAATATATTTGATAAAATCAAAACCTAATATGGTATAGGGTTGCTATTTGTAGTTTGGCTTATCTTGATTTGAACTAAATACTAAAAAAATTGAAGTTATAAATAAAAAGATTATGACAAAATATATAAGTATGTGTGTGTCTCTGTCTGCATTCTTTATAAGTGTAAAGTGAAATATGAAAAATGTACTTCAAAGCAAATTTTTTTAAAGTATTTACTTCAATGAAGTAGCAATTATTTTTCCCCCAATTCTAAAAGTATATCAGGCATCAATAGCCTATACATATCCTTTACCAATGAGGAAGAAACTATATCATACAGAAAGTTTATGACGATGAAATTTTAATAGTAATTAAATGTTGGATTGTTTCCATCATTAAACTTTTTAAATACATTCAACTATTAGTAATATGGCACAGGTTTGTATATAGCACAATGTTTTGAATGATATTCTTCTCTCTTCTTCAAGTATTGCTGGACTTTAGTCTGGACCAGGGGTCAGCAACCTTTTAGTAATGTGTTGCTGAACCTACGTTACAATGTTATTCCGCGTGCTGACATGATTTTTCCAATCTTATTATATTATCAAAATTGGTTGTTATAATGGGCTTCAAAGTTATATATATTATAGTATATAATATATACTACTGTATAATATATACTTTTGAAGTTCATTATAACTGGATCTTGTATTATTGGTCATTCAATATTTTAAAATACTTAGAATCATGTGAAAAGTACCTTTTTTTAAATTTGTAATTTTTACACAGGTTAGTATATAGCACAATGTTTTGAATGATATTCTTCTCTCTTCAAGTATTGCTGGACTTTAGTCTGGACCAGGGGTCAGCAACCTTTTAGTAATGTGTTGCCGAACCTATGTTACAATGTTATTCCGAGTGCTGACATGATTTTTCCAATCTTATTATATTATCAAAATTGGTTGTTATAATGGGCTTCAAAGTTACATATAATATTATAGTATATAATATATACTACTATATAATATATACTTTTGAAGTTCATTATAACTGGATCTTGTATTATTGGTCATTCAATATTTTAAAATACTTAGAATCATGTGAAAAGTACCCTTTTTTTAAATTTGTAATTTTTAACATGCTTATTAAAAATTATATTACAAATTATAAATTACAACTTTTTACCTATACAAAATATATAATTTAAATAAGAAAAAAATATCATGAATTCTAATATGATTAGCCATTTTTTATTATTAAAATAAATTAATGTGAACCTTGCCCCTGCACCTCTTTGCTCAATGTCAGGTATATAATTGGTCACTTTTAACTTCACGCATGCTTCTGAATGTTCAAGTGTTAGGCAACTTTTTTGTGAATTCAAAATATTTTTCATATGTGGGAAAATTTATTCACATAAATAAGTTGAACCAAATACCAAAAGCAGAGCCCAAGCAGTTTTTTTTCAAAGAATTAAATCTTTCAGGTAATGACATCCAACAATTGAGAATGACAGTCGACTTTTCTAGACAGTTCCCTTCAAGAGTTTTCCGCAATTCTATAAATTTAGTTTTCCATAATTCTGATGACATTAATTCGATTAATTCCATTTCCAAAACTATCAATATCCTTCCACTCAAAAAGAGATAAATCAAAAGAAGTTATCTTTAAATCAATTATGTCAGGTTTGATGAGAAAAGAAAATATGGGTGTGTGTATTTGGAAGTCTTCACATCGTATGTAAAATTCTTCTCCGAGAGCTTCAATGTATTTTAAGTTCATCTTTGTTAACATTAAATTGATTTGCATGGGCCTTTACATTTGGAATATACTAGTAGGTGTTAGTGGTAATATCATGCCAAAATATATCTAATTTTGAAGTAAATCCTTTCCAATATTCAAAAGGTTCTAGTACTGTTTGACCCCTCCCTTGCAAATGCAAGTTTAATTCATTCAGGTGTTGAGTTATATCAGTCAGAAACATCAATTTTCATAACCAGACTTCATCATTTATTTCTGGATAATGTTATTCTTTTTCATTAAGAAACATCTTGATTTCTTTCAGACATGATACAAAGCTGTTCATGCATTACCTCGACTAATCCAACCCAACGAACATTGCTGTATAGAAGGAGGTCTATATATGCAAAAGGGATTTAAATTGCCTGTGTTAATGAAGAATGAAAAACTATGAAATTAATTATTTTAATGACAGTGTCCATTACAGAATTCAAGCATTATGATGAGATTTTTGCAACTAAATTTTCCTGGTGTATAATGCAGTGGAAACTCAATATTTGACTTTAATATGATTTTCAAGAAGTTTAACAAATCCCTTTTCCTTTCTGACCATTGCACAGATAGCATCAGTAGTAACACTAAATATTTTGTTTATGTTAATTTTCTGATTTTCAAAATAATTGAAAAATGCAATGAAAATATCATGTCCCTTTGTTGTACCAGTAAGAGGAATCAAGAAACACAATTCATAAATATGATTGTTGTCACAATATCGTGCAACTATTGCTAGGCGCATTATATCATTTACATCAGTGCTTTCATCAACAGCAAAACTGAATGCAACAGCTTGTTATAAACTGGTTTTCTGTTTTGTTGTTACATTTTCGGCCATGTCAATTATTCTTCTTTGAATTGATCTTGCAGAAGCTGGTATTTCTCGAATTCGAGATAGTATCGTTTGTTTATTTGGTAGATCACTGAATAAGATTTCAGCATTTTCCAAAAATGTTTCTGTGATGAATTATCCATCTGTGTAAGGTTTGCCTTTCGAACCCACACAATGAACAATTGTATAACTACATTTAGTGGCTTTATTTTGAGTTCCAATTATTTGACTAAAATAAGTAGTTTGTTTCTTAAAGGCAGAAACCGCTCTTTTTATAGCTTCATTTTTCTCATCTGAGTTTTTAAACATGAACACATATTTAGTTTGATAAGGTCTTTGTACACTTGAAATACGATACACAATACTTTCACAGCATAATGTACACACAGCATGATCTTTTTGCTGCACAAATCCATATTCATTTGTCCAAGAGTCTTGAAAAAAGCGACTATCACGTTTTTGTTTTTTGTGGGACATTTTGGGAATCTCTCAGTCAATATGCCATGAAAATCTCTTTTTTGAAAGATGCGCCACCAATGAGCATCGATTATTTACCATTCAACTACCGAAAATAACTTTATAGAATTGATAACGTAATAAGCTTTTTATTTGGATTACAATCTCATTTTTTAATATTATCAGAAGTAAAATGTGAATATGTAGAATTTATTTTGCTTGCAAACAAAAATCTTTTAAATGAAGTCAAGTGTATTATTTTCTGATAAATAATGATTTAATCGTAAATTCAATGTTGAATATAAAAATAAAAAAAGACGCTGTAATTAAAATATATATTTTTACTATTTCAATTTATTCCGAGTGCCATTGATGATCACTGATGTGCCAAGCATGGCACAGGTGTCATAGATTGCTGACCCCTTGTCTGAACCTTTAGTTTCATGAATATTGAATTTAAGGTGATACTCTAACTAACTAGGCTATTCGGTTGAAAGTAAAAATCAGTAGAAAATTTTATATACTTATCTATGATGGTCCTCTTGATTTCTCCACTATTTTCTAAGATCAAGTTTAATATTAATTATGACATTAGATTAACTTACGTAATTTTTTGCCATTGTCATGCAAGCAGTTTCTTTGAATTTTCTTTTGTACTTTTCCTCTTTGCCTAATTTTTTTTTCCTAATAAAACATATGTTCATTGATATATATGTGGTCGAATGGGCTGTCTGCTTTCACCAATATACATCCTTCCACATTTCAATGATATTTCATTGATGCAGTTTTAATTTTTTAGCATTTCAGACCTTAAAATGTTCTATGGATTTGCAAAGCTATTCTGATGTTAAATTGTTTGCAAATTTTCATTAGAATGTCTGTTATCAACTGGTATGTATGAATACAGCACAGTAATAATAATTCTTTTTTTCTTTTTGATGTTTATTTTGTTGTCTATTTAAGGTTTTTTTAATAACAGCTCATGAATAAGCATCATTTATGAGAATTTGTTCTATATAGAAATTTCATTTTTCTAGATTACTAGTTTCTGAATATCTTTTTTTTTTTTGCTTTGTTCCATTATGATAGTATAACTCATGTTTCTTTCATGATTGGATATGTATACCAAGTATTTTCCTGTGTATGTGGTGTAACGAAAACTATCCTACCCATCGCTGCTGAGTTTAAACCCTGATAACTCAACTATTCACGATGAAATAATTAATTTCATTTTACTGTGTATGTGGTGTAACGGGAACTACCCTACAAATCACTGCTGAGTTTAAACCCTGATAACTCAACTATTCAGGGTGAAATAATTAATTTCACTAATTATTATTAATAGAAAGGGGATTAAACTGACAGCTATCAGTTACATTTTCTAATATCCTTCTTTGAATAACCATCTCCACCAGGGCTAGCCAAACTTAATCAAAATAGAGTATTTTAGAAAGCCAAAAAGCTATAAGCGTCACTTTCCTAGAAAGATGCCCTACAAGATACTTATTGAAAGACAAACCCAATATTCCCATACAGGTTATCACATATGTTAACTCTCTTAGTTTACTTCTCAAGGTGAATAGCTTATCTTATAAAAAATATGCATATAATTCATTAACTATGGAGTGAGGTGAATGAAATATTGAACACCAATTCTTAATCATATACAACAATAATTTATTTTCTTAATCTTAATTAGAAATATTAAAAGAAACAAATAAACAAACAAATAAAAATTATAATAAAAATATCACATAAAAAGAAAAAATCTAATCTATAATACATATGTAATAAGATAACCTCCCTCCCTTCTATTAGTTTCATACTATAAGCATTCTTACCGCAACTTTGTGGGCATATAATACACACGTATAAAATAATACACACAAAAAAATATAGATATATAATACCCAGGCTGATTGATATTATACCAGAAAAAAAAATACATCAGTGAGATATATTTCAATTCATGTTTTTTAAACATTAACAAATAAATACAAAAAAATTATATAAATCTTTACCTAACTCTATATGCATACATACATTTGCATATGTATAGTTTAATTTTGCTAAGATATTAATTTCTTAATTAAATACAAAAAAAATTAGGTATTTAGTATTAGTCTTGCAACATGGAGCACGTATTAGATCTGCTGCGCCTTTTCACATTCGTATCAATCCATAACTTTCTAATCTTGTGATCTGACCAAAATAACATGTACACTGATCTTGTAGACGATATTTTCGCAAGATTTGCAAAATTTATAACAATATAACAATAGTAAATGGAGCGGAAATTAAATTTATATCAATAACAAAGATATATGAATTTAAGCAGGAAATCAATATTAAAAAAATTTTAAAAAAATATTGATTTGCCATACACAAATATATGTGACTTTCACACGAAAACTAAAATTTATAACAATAGTAAATCGATATTAAAAAGATCATTTAAAAAAAAAATATTGATTTGCCATATAGAATATATAGGACTTTCACACTATAAAATTTATAACAACACTAAAGATATGAATTTGACAAAAAAAAATAAATCTTAAAAAGTACATTTTCTTGGTCCCCAAAAATATGTAAAATACAAGACGCCATTATACAAATCCCAAATGTTACTTTAAATATAGACAAAACAATAACTAAATTATTATTTTTTAAAATATTTTTAAAAATATATATATACACATATGCTAGTTACCATTTAATATATAACAAGAATTGTCGCACTGAAACAAGCAATTTGGCATTTACTTTTTTGACACAAAATGGAGATCTAAAGTGAAAAATTTCCCCCCAAAATGGAGTTTTATTGAACATGGGATCGTGCAGTATATAGACTGAATGGGATTTTCCACAGAAATGCTAATAAAGGAATGTATTTTTTGGTAAAAAAAAAAAAAAGCCAAAAAAATTCACAAAAATAAAGAAATATAAATTACAACAATTTTATTAATTTTTCATCCTGGCGGAAATTTTTTTTTTTTATGTCATTCAATATACAAATGAACGCATTGTATTTTTATGCAATCTACACCACATAAATTCGCCAGTTATGAATTGAGGTATTGTCTTGAATCCCTCGCTACTGCTTATTTCACCAATTTGAAGAACCCCACAGTCTTTCAATGTTTTGTGTATGAACACCAGTTGCTGGATTCACAAAGTTATATCTGTGGTTCACATGAAAATGATCAACCGGCATTAGGAAGTTACGAAAAGAAAATCAAAAGGAAAAACAAACACTAAGTACACTTACACACTTAAAATCAAATGAATTGGAATAACTCAGAAGTAGAAATAACGTAGAAATACTTGAAGCAAAAATGCGATTGAAATGAAGCTGTTGTCAGAAAGATATCTGGACAATAACTGAAAATGTCAAAATATCAAAACAAAAAGACCACGTTTTGATAGAGAGAAACATGTTTTCACATGAGTATAGACAACATTGCAGGGTTTATTTCGCTTATATTGACATGATTGTAAGATTACACATTTATTGTGGATGTGAAAAGGCATACCATCTCCCCTATATTGCAGGACTAATACTTAAATACCAAAAATTATATACATCTTTATCTAATTCTATATGCATACATACATTCGTATATGTATAGCTTAATTTGAACAAAATGTTAATTTCTGAAATCGATATATTATTAAAAGAAAAAAACGACAACAATAATAATAATAAATTTAAATGTTCTTTCCTTACTTATACAAACGGAAGCAGGGGGTTGTACACTTCATTTCTGCTCTAAATATTTCAAAGACTCGTTTGCAATACACATTTATAGGAGACATTACATAATGCTGCCTTCTATGATGACCATTTCCCCCTTGTTCTCAGCTAAAACTAAATTTCTCTGGCATGCTCACAAAGCTCTATTGAAATGTGCAGTAGTGAACAGGAGAATCAGACGATTTTAATTCTGCTCCATTATCTTGTGAACCAATGTTTCAGCATACATTTCACATGGTGTCCATTTAAAAATTAGATCTGGTGCACTTGATAAACTTCTACTCCATTTTGTTTAGTTTACTAAACTCTGGCTGCAATAATAACTTTTGTTATATTTATCAAAAAGGAATTCCAAAAGTTTTTCAAAAATTTTTTTTGCTGGCTTCACTCTAGTGTAATTACCAACTGCTTAGTAACTAAGATGACTGACTTTCTCTGCTAATTTTCTGATTGCTAACTGCTCTGACTGACATTGCTCTGATTGCCGCTTCTCTGACTGCCCACTTCTCTCTTTGACTGCCAAGTGCCCTCTCACTGATCACTATATGCACAGTAAAGAACAAAAATGTTGTAATCTTTTCTCGTTGATCTAAATTAATTTATTTTTCTAATCAGCTTGCAAATGAGTCTTTTAATCTTTGCAAAACTGAATTTCAATAATTTTTCCACAAAACATTTGGATGCTATAATCATTTAATTGTTTCCTTACAATAGACAATGCTTCATGGTTATATTTGAGTAAACTTTCCATATCAAAGCTTACTAAGATCAGTTTTTCAATTTTCATGTTTTTCATTAATCCTGCAAAGCATTTAGAATATCTGACAAAAAACTATATTTTGTATGGCAACGAACTAAGAACTGTGAGAAAAAATTTTGATACGTTTTGGCAATGTGAATTTCTAGAATTAATAATAGGTCTTAATGGAATGTGATTCATATGATTTTTGGGTAGACCATAAAGATAATGGATTTTGCTGAAATATGATGTTAATTCACTTTTTTCTGCATTAATAAAATACCTGTGATGCTCTCTGAATAATACTTGTTTATGTAGTTAGTATAAGATTAGTTAATAGTTTTTTGTATTGGTCTGCTGTCAGGAGCTCTTGTATTTTATTATCATGATCAGCTATAACAATTACAGTTATAGCATTGTCTTTGTCAGCAAGAAAAATGATTATGGATTTGACTAGTTTGAAAAATTTAATAGCTTTCCTCTCATTATCAGAATCTTCAATTTTAGTTTTTACTGTCTCTCAAGTGTTCTTTTTATTGTCCAGCATAATTCTGCAGTTTCTTTTAGAGACAATTTTTAAAGAACTTCCTCAATTGCCCATTATATTTAATAAAAGGATATTCCGGAGCAAGAGTTTCAGCATGTGTTAGATGTTTAAAACTATGATTTTTAATTGATGAAATTAGTAATTATATGGTAAAGTATGAAGTTTGATATGCCCATGTCGGTTACAAGATTCTTCTTTTTACCTACTTTTATTTTTCATGCAATTTAAAATAGGAATTTTTTAAGTGCTTCAAAAGCTATTATGAAATTTTCAACAATAAATTTATTTTTTAAAAAAAAATGTCTCATTTTAAATTGCATGAAAAAATAAAATAAAGTCAATAGAATAAACTTGTAAACTTACATACCCATATCAAGCACTGTACTATATTAAATGCATCAATCTTAATTCTGAACATCTAAAAAATGCTGATTATACAGAAAGCATTATTGACATCTCACTGATTCAGAAAAAATGTATATTCAATGGGCATTTTTCAGCAAAATTCCTCATCTTAAAGATCTATCTAAAATCTATAAGGAACATGTTTCATTAAAATCTAATGTTAGTTCTAGAAATTTCATCTAGCCAAAACTTGTGAAGATTTCTTTTCACGGTTCTTAGTCCTTTTGGAAATCAAGAATACAAAAATTGAAGGAACTGATATACTGGTTAGCATTGATGCGGAAAGCTTATTCATAAATATATTCTGTGAAAAGTAAAAAAAAAAGGACAAAATGATGATAATAACATACAAACCAGATCACCTTTTTTTTTGGTGTAAAATAGAACTAATAACATTCTACATAATGCCAACATAACTTCAATATAACACACAATTCTTCAAACAAAATCAAAAGATGGTAATGGGCTCTCTACTGTCACCTCTCATTAGCAATATCAATCTAGTCTGGTTTTGCTACATCAATGATACATTTGCAATCACATTATGAACTACTATTACAAACATTTTGGACACATCAATACCATATAACTTTCAATTAAATTCACAATAGATCAGAACAAAAACAAATATTGGCATTCTTAGATATTTTTGTGCAAGACTCTCCCATGGCAAAATCAAAACTATATTTTACAGAAAACTCACATACACAGGAAAGTTCTTGATATATATACATATCCAATCACAACAGAAACATAAAATATAGTTATACTATCATTATGGAGCAGAGCAAAAGAAGTTTGTTCAGAAAGCAACAATTAAGAAAAGGACTAGATCTACATAGACTGAACTCTCATGAAGAATTATTATTCATCAGCTATCATTTAAAAAAACCTTCAGTAGACAACAAAAATAAACATTAAAAAAAAAATATTGACATTGTAATGAATTCAAACATATTTGGGATGGTAGACAACTATAGAAAATCTGAAATCAATATAATATTAGAAAAGCTTTCCATAGCTATAACACACAAGGAGAAATTCTAATCTCTACAAAACCTAGATGTAAAAAGCTGAAAAATTATATTTATGAAATATCATGCGAATGTGGAAGAATGTATATTGGTGAAATCAGTCACTTCATTGAAAAGCAATTAAAAGAGCACAAAAAGATGACTAGAAAAGAAAAAGCAGATGAATCTAAGGTAGCAGCCTGTGTATGCATCAATAAATATATGTTCAATTGGGAAAAGATAAAAATATTGGGCAAAAAAAAATACAAAGAAGAAAATTCAAATACACTGCTAACATGACATTGGCAAAAAATTCTATAACTCAACTTAATATAATAATTCATAATGTTTGGAAGCCACTCATTAACCTTGCCTTTAGGACACTCATGGATAAGTATACAAAATTTCTACTGACTAATGTCTTAGACAGAATAGCCTAGTTGGTTAAAGCATTACCTTAAATTCAGTATTAATAAATCTAAAGCTAATTCTCATACTAATAACATCAACATCAGAAAACAAATGGAGAATAATCACACTCAAAATGTGTTATATACTAAAATATTATTACTAACAATTGAAGGTATTTGAAAAGTTTAAATAAAATATAAATTACTTTAAAGACATTTAACAATTATTATTAGATTATAGAAATAGTCAAACATATAATTAATACTGCAATCATGTTAATGATCAGTACAACAATAAATAACTAACTAATCCAAATTAATCTGAGCTTTCATCCTGCAGCTAAAATTAATTAAATACTTATGAAAAGTTTAAATCATTTAATTTGTTTCTTTATCAAATAGTTTTAATTTCAAATAATATCCTTGTTTATTTACTTTTTGAGCATATTTATTGAAATATACAGACAATGTAAGAATATACATAAAATGTTCAGCCTGAAAATAGTTGCAATAAATAGGAAATGAAGCTCTATTCTCGGAGTCATCAAACTGGCAGTAATCTACAATTCTTGTACTGATTACCAAACATTATTTGTCTTATACGGAATTTAAATTTTGGAAAAAATTACATACACATTTTAATTTTATTTCCACTTCATTGTTTATTTATAATAACTTTCATATATAAGCCACACAAACAAAAACTGGCGGAATAACACACTTCACCAGGCAACCAAACATATGCATGCAAAGATATATGCACTTTAAACAAATTTAACAAATGATTTATTAAAAATTGTAGTGAATACCAATTTATATTAACTATTTTCAGTTACATCTATTTGATTTTAATTGGCAATATTATCTAGATACTATCAGTCATGCAATGTTAATTTTTTTAGAACTTAAATTTGTTAAATCTAAATTGTACTGATACTTTTCATATGGAGTAAAAATTATAACAGATGAATACCAGAATTAATAAATCATTTATATAATAAAATGTATAATGAATATAATCTAAAATATAATTACTACTTTTGATGGGTAGAAGCAAATGGAAACGTTAAAAAACGATAGCATATAGTGATAAAACTAGTATCTTGAAATCCTAATTCAATTATCATTGCCCTGCATAATTTACTGCAGAGGTAGAGTGACCGATCCTGGAGTTATAGATCCATGGATCGCGGCCCAACTCTGGGACACTTCCGGTGCTCGAACTTATTAACTCCCGAGCAATAAATCGTTCAACTATTTAACATTTTCAACTACTACATTATTTTTTACACTAATAGTTTTATATACATTAAAATTTATGTACACATTTAGAACAAATACTTAGCAAGAAATAAGAAAACATGTATAGACATGTAGTTTCTAATGCTAGGTATATATGAAAAAGATAAATTATTATAGAATCAGAATTCTGTTGAACCATTTTCAATCTAAAACGAAATAAGTATTCAACTAACAGTTTCTTACCATTACTCCTCACTAAAACAGCTAAATCTTTTATAATATTCGTTTCTTTGGACCGCTTGGTCATTGCAACCATTTATTTATGACATCTCGTTTTACATTAAAATGACTTAAAAATAATTTTTCAAAACATAAAATATAATTTGAAAAATTACTGCTATTTGCTTTTGATTCCTGCAAATAATTACTATTTGTCACTAATAAGATGTAAATAAACGTTCATAATGTTCAGCTGTTTGTAACCTTAAAAAACTCGTGATTATTTTAGTAACGTTTGTAATCACGTTTCCGATAGGTAGTTCTTTCAAATCCTTTTAATTTATTTACTGATGTAGCCAATCAAATTATACTGAGGAGAAAAACAAACTTAAGCAAAAGAAATAAAAATATTCCGATTTAAATTTTCGTAAATAATTACTGGGGAGAATATTTTTTAAGATTCTACGTCTTTAAAAAATGCTTGTAGTTGAGGGTTAGATCAATGCTAATGTGCAATTTATTTGATAATAAGGAAGTGGAAGTTATAGCGATAGTCACGTTGTTTACAAAAACGTTTATTTTCTAATTCGGATAAGTCATCTGATTAATCGTCATCCTTTCTAATTATTCCTTTTTTTTTTTTAACTCATGCAGTAGTTTCTAAATGGTGCAATATTTAATTATCTGAACTACATTTTTAATAATAACCGTAAAAGTATTGTTTCAGTATAGATAATATTGTATTATAAATAGTCCGAGTATATATTGCCAACAAATTAAAAGTAAAAATTGTGGTTAAGCCAATTAAATGTTAATTTTCCACTTATTATATAGAAGACTTATTGTTTTATTTGATAAATATTGTTTTTTATTTAAATGGTCTACACGGAAAATAAACAATTGAAGCATTTTTAGATCTGAAAAAACTAATAATATAGTTGGTTAAGAATAATCTTAAAAATATGGGAATATATTTGAGTTTGTTAAATGTGATTAAAGGTTTTTTAAAAAATTGTTTTTATAGATACCAATTGAACGATATATAGAATTATTGGAAGTTAAATCTGATTGAAATAGCAATGTCCATTGTTATTTTTATGTTTTTATTAAAAATCCAAATAGAGAAATAAGGTAAATGGTTCCTTTAAGAATTTGGGCAATATATAATACAACTGCTTTTTTTTTATGGATTGTGTAGTTATGAAATTGTTGCAAATAGTGTAAAACATATAAAGCAGTGAGATGAATTTAATATTTCATCAATATTGAGATAGAAAAATAAGATAAATGGTTCCTTTAAGAATTTGGAGAATATATAATACAGTTATTCTATTTTTTATGGATGATGTAGTTATGAAATTGTTTCAATTAGTGTAAAAGATATAATAAAATAATTTAATATATCAAGCACAGAGCTCTTCTTTTCAAAATAGTTCATAATATCCAAAATAGAAATAAACTAACTCCTTTTTAAAACTTGTTTTTTATATGACTATTACATGGAATATGTGTTATTTGTTATATATATATTATTTTATTTTAGTGTACCTTGAAAAAGACTATATAAAATAGTCGAAACGTTGGATTTTTTTTTTTCTATGTAATAGTCATATAAAAAACAAGTTTTAAAAAGGAGTTAGTTTGTTTTATTTCTAAAAGATATAAAGCAGTTATTAGAAAAATGCCCAGATGTAAGATGAATTAATATTTCTGCAGTGTATTAATTTGTGAACTAGTTAGTTTAATTCTCAAAACAGTTCGATGCTAACTAATTTACAGCTTATACAAAGTTCTGATTCCTGCTGAGCTGTGTTAGAAAAGTACATTATGTACACACGATAACGAATACTCGCACTACAATTCTGAACGTATAGTTTCTACGTCTAACTTCTCTTCTTTTTCAACGAGGGTAATTCGCAATTCCCATGCTGTTCTCTTGCAACGGATGCTCTGCTCGAATTCACTGGAAACACTCTGGACTCACTCTGTTGATCTTTTCAAAATGGCCCCCTTTTTATCGGTTTGCTTTCTTTTGTTTTCTGGAGTAACTTATAAATTAAGGTGGGATTTAATTAAATTGGGTTTTGCTAATTAAATTCCTTCGTTATCTGTTTAATTAGTTTGGTACAATTGATTGCATTTTAAGCCGAATCAGACGACTAATTAACGTCTATGATTAAAATATTAGTAGCAAAATTTAAAGATTTTACAATAAAATAATATTTTAGAATAAGACACTTTCGTATGTACGTTTAATTTCAAAATGCATATATTACAATTTGATTGACGAAAAATGTAAGATATTGGTAGTTAATCAGAAAATAAAACTGAAAAATCATGAATGATGAAAATTTGTCTTGAAAAAGTGGAGGAGCATAAATATTTAAATATTTTGTTAAATGGGAAAAGAAATTTTATAATTCATTTTTCCATTTAACCAAGTATTTATTTGGTAAAACTCTCCATACAGTAGTGCCACTCAGTGCAAGCCAGAGTAATCAATGGATGCCAGAAGGCTTGTGCATAAAATCCCTATCTAGTGCCTACTGACTGACATTTTTCCAAGGGAATGCTGACTAGTGTTTTTTTTCCATTTACTCCAGATGTAATTCATGCTGACCAGTGTTTCTCAATTTTTCCAAGATGTAATTTATGCCAACTAGTATTTTCCATTTTCCCAAGGTACAATTTATGCTAAACTGGATTTTTTCATTTTCCCAGGATTCAATGCATGGTAACTGGTATTTTTCATGCTGAAATGGTATTTTTCTATGTTCCCATAATGCAGTTAGGGCTGACTAGTATTTTTCCAAGATACAATTCATGCTGACAACTGTTTTTTCATGTTCTTAAGTTACAATCCTTGCTGAACTAGTATTTTCCCAGGATGCAATTCATGCATACTAGTGTTTTTCATGCTCCCAGAATGCAATTCCTGTTGAACCAATGTTTTTGTTTTCCCAAGATGCAATTCATCCTGATTAGTATTTTTCCATTTTTTTCCACATGGAACTTGTGCAACAAATGAAACAATAAGACAGCTATGAAAACTATAATACTTTCATCAAATGAACCCAATTTTTATGGGACCATATGTCAATCTAACACTAGCTTCAACTCTTCCTTCATATGTTTTCAATCTTACTATCATGAGTCCCCTCATATTTTTCTCAATATCACATTTAAAAATCCTATGTTAGCCTAATTTGACATATGTATCCTGTTATGTAATAATTTTTTTTTTTAATTAATGTAAATCATGTTTTCTTTCCAATCACAATCAAGATTGTAAACCTTTATTATATAAGTAATATTATGAATCAATTTCTATCTAAGATCTCATGTTTTCAAATATAACTTATGTAACCCTTTTAGAGTCTCAATAAAGTTTACCCTTTGAAACATAATAATAATAATAATAATAATAATAATAATAATAATAATAATAATTATATAATAATAATAATAATAATAATAATAATAATAATAATAAAAAAAAGAAATTATTAAACTCAGGTGCTTACTATACATGTATATAATTTTAATGCGCAAATACGCGCACAACAACCGAGCTTCATCAGGATTAAATAACAATATATTATAAAGTCAAAATAATTATAATATCTAAAGAATAATGCCCGAGCGCTTTCAAGAGAACTTAGCTCTCATAATCATGGGCAACAAAGAATAAGCATAGCGTGTTGGTATATACCAACACGCTATGCTTATTCTTTGTTGCCCATGATTATGAGAGCTAAGTTCTCTTGAAAGCGCTCGGGCATTATTCTTTAGATATTATAATTATTTTGACTTTATAATATATTGTTATTTAATCCTGATGAAGCTCGGTTGTTGTGCGCGTATTTGCGCATTAAAATAATAATAATAATAATAATAATAATAATAATAATAATAATACAATGAAATTGAATAGGTTAACTGATGTAGACTCCTATTCAACACTTCTATATTTATGTAATTAGCAATGAAAATCTCAGTAAAATCAAATCTGTAAAAATCCTCATGCCACTGTAACCAAGACAGAACTATGTAAACATCATGTAACCTTTGTTGACAATAAAGTATATTATTGAAACATAAAAAGAATTAATATGAATTGTCATTATATTTTAGATCTGTTAAAAAGATGCATTTTGGTGTATAAAAATTTGTATGATAATGCTTTATATCATCAAAATATAGATATAAAATATTACAAAATTCACTAAAATGCAATAGCAATGATTAGATCATGTGTTATACTAAGAATATTATCATTAATAATGATTTACAATAGAGTAATTCAACATTCATAAATGCAATAGCAATGATTAGATTATATGGTGATTCTAAGATTATTATTTATAAAGATTTACAATTTTCAAAACTTTTTAATAAAATTTTATGTTAAATATTAAAATGAAAAGCTAAGGGAATAAAAATAAATAGAGATAATTTAAATTGTCTAGATTTGCAAAGATTTTTATAAATAATACTTGAGTCTTAGAAAAATTCAATCGCTTTTATTTTTTGTAAGAAAAAAGTAAAAATTGATAATAATGAAGTAGAAATTAACAATTACAAATACTTTGGTCAATTATTAATCCAGATTAATACACAGTTGTATGAAATTTATCGTGAAATTAAATAATTTAAATGATAAAAGAAAATTTGCTTATGTTTTGGAAAAGAAAAAAAAAAACTTTTTTTTTACCAATATTTACATATGAATCTGAAATTAGGGCATTTATCCGAAGATTAGTAAAGAATATTCAGACAACAAAATACAGAAAGACGTCATAAATTAAAAAAAGAAATCAAAAGTGAAATACATGAGTGAGACATTAAGCAAGTATTTATTGAAAGAATTAAAAGTCTAAAAATAAAATTGAATTGAACATGTTTTTTAAATCAATGGAATAAATAGACAATTGAAGTCTCAAACTGAATTCTAAGACATTGCAAAAGATTTAGATAAAAACTATGTATAAGATGGATGGCAGAGATAATAAAAGTTACTCGAGTATTGAAAATAAAAGTTATAGATCAGAAAAACTGGACTAAGTTTAGAAAGATGTTTATCCTTCAGTTTTGATTGGTAATGATTGTTTTAGAGTTTGGAGATATGTTTATGAACATCAATGATTTTGAAGCCAATTGGAGCATGCCTTGAAATCACATTCTGAATTTTCTATATCTTAGATATAAATTAATGATATTCACATCATGGTCAAAGAAAAAACCTAGAAAGAAATCACATGAGATGGATCAATGTCATTAGAAATTTTGATTCGGTGTTACACATAAGAGAAGCTATCAATCAATGAATCTGTATTAAACTTAGAGATATCTTCATTCTACAGAAAATTTAGGTTGAAGATAATAATGAAGTGTTAGCAATAAAAATTTGAATGATAACACAAATTTAACAAAAATAGTTAAGTAACTTAAATACAATTTTGTCAGCATTCTTCTGTAGTATAGCAGTGATGGAAGAAAACATTGTTCACCATATATCAGTTAATAAAATGTTTATACTTTTATAACTCTATTTAATTTAGTTGAGAACATCTAGATATTCATTTACTAACAAATAATTAAATGGCCAGTAAACGTGATTATGAGCCAGTTAACTAAAATAATCCTAGATTTGCTTTGAAATTATTACTTATTAAAAAAGAATTCCCATAACTCAAATAGATTTTTAGCTATATCAGGGACACAATAGGTAGAGATAGTTAACTACTACATTGTAATATTTGTTCAATTTATATATAATGTTAACATAACATTTAAGGAAAACATAGAGAAAACTATAGGAAAGATATAATATATATAGTCAATAATTAGATGATGAATAAATTTTAAAAATATATATATATAACTATTTTGGTAAATTAATGTATATATAGAAAGATAATAAGATAAATAATACATTTTAACATTTTGTTAGAAAAGTAATGAGACAGAAACACTGCAAAAAAATGCATAAAAGAATAGTAGACTGGAGCAGTTTAATATAAAAGCAGTCACAGAGGAATAAAACCATAATTTGAGCAAAAAATAATAAATAACTGATAATAATGTAGAAAATAAATTTAACAAAAATATTACAATGTATTAAATTTCCATTTCCTAATTTAAAGCATCTTTTATAGATAAGAATTATTTTAAAAGTATTATAAAATCTCTATCCTGCTCATTTATTAATGGCCATTTTTAGCTGAATATTTGTATTCTAATCCTAAAAATGGGATGAAGTAAAAAGACAAATAAAGATAAATTTTGTGATGGTTATTAAGACAATGTGGTCTCATTTGATGATGGTTGGATATAATTATGTAAGTTAAGCTATATCAAATTTCATTTTACATTTATAAAATTATATATATATTTTAATTTAAAGTTGTAATTATAAATTTTATTAAACGCCCATTATTATATTAAGTAATAATTTACTAAGGCTGTAACCTTAGAAATAAGCGTCTGAAAAATACGAAGGTAGGGACCTCTACACCTTCGTATTTTTCAGACGCTTATTTCTAAGGTTACAGCCTTAGTAAATTATTACTTATATATATTTTAAATAAAATATAAAAAAATCTATGGTAATTGTAATAATTATTAGATTAAGTATAAATGATTAATTATTGTATTAACTTTTTATTTACTTGTTTTTAAAGTAAACAGCTTATTTTTAAAGACTAAGAATGATTATCTAGATTACTTTTGATTAGCTAATCTCCATGAAATTTGAAGGAATGTTAAAATATTTGTAAATAGAAAACATCAGAATGTTTTCTTTTTTTACCCACAAACAATTCTAAACTATAAGATTTTTAAATCAGTTTTCAGTTGATTGAAGTTGAGGGTTTAGTTATAGAAGCTTAAAGAGAAGTTAGCAGTTAATTGATTCCATTATAAGTGAGTTCTGCAGTTGTGTTCACATTTATTGATACTACATAGATTTTGAAATGATGCTTCAGAAGAAAAACTCTTTAAATCATTTGCATACTCAGTGTATTGCCTTCTTAATTTTTCACTGATACCATCAATTAAGCTGTTCATCTCCATATTACTTAAAACTGAAAGCATTAATAACATTTAGATTTTGAAACTGAAAGCTTAACAAAAGTTTTTCAAAAAATTAATTAGCAAGAAAAAAAATCTCACCTATTATTTATTTTAAATTCTGAAGTATTTGTGAACAAATTTAGTGCTAACAAAAAAGTTAAAGCAAAGAAAAAAAGATCTTTTATAAACATATATCAAATTCAAGCTTAATAATATGATTACTATATGTATTAACTTATTAGTGTTTAAAACCTTGGGTAAGATATGAACTCTTTTATTTTATAATAATAACTGTCTAAATAGTTCTTATATAACTATATTATTAATATTTATTCTATTCTTTTAATTATTGTTTTCTTTAAAAAATATTTATCTAAATTATCTTAAACTTTAGTGAATTATATCAGAATTTTATTCAAATTAGCAGAATATTTGATTTGGTTTTACAGTTTCAATGGAGACTCCTGTTCAACTATAACTGTAAACATCATCATCATCATCTTAACAACAACAATAATGATGATGATAATGATAGTAGTAGTAATAGTAATAAAGACATTAGGAAATAAACATTTGCTGGCTTACTTATTAGCTTTAAATATCTTTCATAATGCAAAATCTTGTTCAGTTAATCCCATCAAAGTTTGCAGGAAGTTCTTCTAAAGATATCCTGATTATCATTATTTTTTTTAATTTAATATTTCCATAACATTCTTATCTGTTCACAAGTTACATTTTAAACAGCTAAGTTTGTACCTATTATTATTAGTTAATTATTACTTTGCTAATTTATTATATTTATTTTCTACACTCCAAAATCTTGCCTAATGGTGTCCCTTTTGTTTTGCAGTTGAGTTTAGCAAGATGTATTTGTAAATAAATGTATATGAATAAGTATGTGTCTCATAGTTTTCTTAATGTTTTTACCAATCACTTTATAAAGCTATTATGCCCCAATAAAATAAAGATGATGATCATAATGATTAAAAGTAGTCAGTAATATCTTATTAGAAGATATAAACCAATTGCTTACTAATCATATATTTCTCAATGTGCAGTTGATTTAGCGAAAGCTAGATTCAATATACTTATTTTCCATTACATAAACTGATTCTCATTGTGAGGTGTCATCATTATTAATTCATACAAATAATTTCATTGATGGTGAAATGGTCAGCATGAAACTCAATGACTTAGTTTTAAAATCAGTTTCAAAGTACCACTTATTATAATAATCTACTTGGAAGTTCATGACTTAATATATCAGATAGCTTGAATGACACGACTTAGCATAATAGCCATCTTTAAAACATGACTTGCAAATCCAAATTTATAATTTTAATGCATAATAAGAAAAATATGAAATGTTTACAAATTATAAATAAGAAGTCAAGAGATTTAAGTATAGAAATTTTTCATAAATAGATTTATTCAAGGGTTGGAATAAGTGAAAGAAGACCATGTTTAAAGAAATGGCGGGGGGGGGGGAATTATTGAAAAAATAATAATAAAAATATACTTAAAAAATATTTTCAATTTTATGAAATAAAATTGATACTATGCCTAATATAGGATACAATTGAGTTTATAGAAAAGAATCAAAGAAAAAATGGAAATTTTGCTCTGGAAGACAATATGTGAATAATAGCAGAAGCTATTTGAGATGAATTTGGCAAGTTTTTTTATGCTTTTTATTTTATTTTTCTTAATTTAACAAGTATAAGTGAAAATATTATTGTAAAAAAAATCAACTAAATAACTATGGAAAGGAAGACAGATAAGAAGGTGGTAATAATGGTAATTAATATTTTGAAGAATTATTAAAAAGTTGAACAAATATTATTGCTGTCTAGATAACATTCATTTAAAATGCATTTATAAAAATATGATAAATAATAAAAAAAAAATATGAAAGCATCAACATGGTTAGAGAATGCATTTTTAAAATTTGATAACACTACAAGAAATCAAAAGAAAAGAGGCAATCTATATAAAAAAAAGTATTGTCAACATTGAAATGTATCTCAGAAACAGTGTACAAAAAGCATGATAGTCTATATTTGAAAAAAATTTTGAGAGAGGAAATGTTCTGCAAGTTATGAGAATAAAGATCACATGTACTGAAAAAGTATTATATAAACAAGTTCTTAAAAAAAGAGAGAGAGAAATAATATTAATATTCTAAAATTTAAAAAAAGAGTGAATTAGATTAGAATAAAAAGACTAGAAGAGATAGCCCAAATAAGAAATATCTAAGTAAGTTCTTGAGAGATAGATGATGTCTTCAAAAGAAACAGTGAATGTGAAGCTCGATGAAATGAAATTAACAGCCTAATTATTGTAATGCAAATAATGCTTCAGAATGATAATGATGGCAAAACTTAAAACAAACGATAAAAAATATTAATTTTAAATGGCTTTTTGAACAGAAATAAAATAAATATTGATAGAAAAATTTAGAAAACATTAACTACAAATTGAACTCTAACAAATATACTTTGCCCATACTTACTTATGAATCTGAAATAACAATAGGTAATAAAAAGTTAATACAGAAATTGTAGACCACACAACAAAATGTATAGAAATGTAATTGAGAATAACAAATAGAGAGGAAAGATATAATTAAACCGTTGAGTATCAGTTGTTATTATTGAAAAAAATTAAGAAAATGTGAAATGAACTGCTCTCGAATATATTTCTAGAAGAAATGACAATATATAAATAAATGAATTCTTAAACTAGATATCAAAAAAACTATAAAATATTTTTGAGATAGATGGATAAGTACATTTTATGTAAAGATTAGAGAAGAAAAGCTATCAATTAGAAAAATTAAATAAGATTCGGAGTCGTCATTCTGCAGTGGACTTATGAAGGTTGAAAATAATGATATAAAAAAGAGAGGAAATATATAATAAAAAGTATGTATTCATACATGCCTATATTAACACACACACACATCAAATGTATAGAAATAATAAAAGTTTGTATAGCTATGAATCAGTAATGCACTGTCTGTGATATAGTTCTCAAAGCTTATTAGATATGTAGTCATAGTTGATATGCTCTTGATATTAAGGTTATTGTTTATGCAATTTCTGTTTAATAGAGACAATATTTATTTATTTAATTACTTTACCATGTTAATATGGGTTTATGAAAAATAAAACATCTTATATATGTTTTCTTTAAATATATGAATTGAGTTTGTAAGAACTTATTGGCAGGTTATTAATACTCTTTTTTTTTAGTTTATTTTTGCAATTTACATTATTACTTATTATTTTAAAATAACATATAAAATATATTGAAATGGGACTAAGAATTTAGTTTCCTTTTTGATTTATACAATTCTATATAAAAATGTATTATGAGTATTTAAACTCAGAAATTAATAGGTGATAAAAATAACCATACTGACTATCTTTAAACTGAATATCCCAACTATTTATGATCAGACTGGGTTATCAAGCCATGTTTTCTGACCATCAAATATGTCTAAGTACAAAAAGAGTATATTCCTTGCCACTATAGATGTAATTTGTTTATTTAAAACATCAGTCATACTGCAGATTAGATCACCAGTTCTAAAACAAGAAACATCTATAGGTCGAGTTCAAATCTCTCCCTAGCTTTCTCAGATATTAATCACTCCATTTACCCATTACTAGCTCAAAAGAAAATTATGGGAATGTTTCACAAGGTGTGAGTGTATATAATACCTATATTTAACTAGGTTTGGAATAGCGCCATCCTGCAGCTGACACAAGGATCAGATCACAAACGAATAAATTTATTTACAGTATTTACACTTCTTATCCGATACTAAGGAATAAATCCAACATGTAAATATATATATTAGGTATATATACATATAGAAGAAAATTCATTTAATTAGATTGGATTGGATTTAGAAACTCCTATATAAAACAATTATATAATTATTATTATTTAACTATAGCTTTAATAATATAAATAAAGATTGGCAAGATATAAATCAATCAATAAACAGATATATACAAATTATAATAAATATTAATAATTGAGTAAAAAAAATTATAAATTCTATTTGTTTTAGCATTCAAAAAAAAAAAAATTAAATTAAGAAGAAAAAAATTAAATACATATTTAGGAGAACAATAAAATGCTAAAATTATGCAGAGAAAGTTAATATTAATTTTAATGCGATAAATATTTTTTTCTTTTATTTTAAATATAAGATTTATCTTACCATGGCATCAGAATTCTGATTTTAAACTTTGATCTACTAAAAATAGGTTCAAACACTTTTTAAAAATTAAACCCTAAGACAGTTTTTATTGGGAAGGTTTGTGGCTTAAAAATTATTTTCTAGATAGAATCACGGTATAACTGGATTAAATGTTCATCATAGATATACTAACAAAAATCATGTGAAACTTAATAGATGCTGGTAGTTCTAGCTCTTTGTCAACTGCAAGAGACTACATAGTGCCAGGTTTAGTTGACCAGTGTACTAATACGATTTTTTGGCAGTTGTGACTTTTTTTTAAAAATCTATTTCAATGATTGAGATGATCAAAAAAAAGTCCTTGACTATAATGACGTTATAGCTTCCTTAAAAGAAGAAAGTTTTCTAAACACAAATGTTACAAAAACTGGAATCTCTGGCAACTTTTTTAATGCTAATGCTATTCAAGATTACACATAATAAATCCAGATATTTTTATATATTATTGTAAATTAATTTACAGAAAAATTACATTCTTTTTTTTTAAAAAAAAATGGTCCTTGCTGATATGAATAAGAATGAAAGAATTAAATAGCTTGCAACTTTTAGGAAAAAAATTATAACCTAGGTACTTTTTCTCAAAAATTAAGCACTTAAATGATTTTATTTCTTTGCTTATCTTTTATATAACTATTTTAGTGATTAGATAAAAAACTTATAAAGTTAGACTGGTTTTATTATAAATAGAGTGGAGTCTAAATCAATATAATATCCCTGCCGACAAAAAAATAATCAAATTGTGATAACACATTTTCACTTCTAATTGACACATTTACTCCAACACTAATCAATTTTGTTTTGTTATTTTTTTTTACATGTCACATAAATTTAAAAAAATCATATACCTACTCACTTTTCTTTAGAAGATCAGGTCAGCATTTGTCCATCAAGAAAATGAATCTTGGCCTGCAATTTTAGGATGTATAAGAATCTACACTGGCTTAAATATACCTAATGCAGGCATGGGTCATTAAAGTTACCTCAATTCTAACACAAGCAACAACAATCTAAACAACAAAGGAAATACATATCAATTTAACACCCTTGCTCAATGAGTAATCTCAGAGACTTAGAGGACAATTTATATAGAGAACAAAAGTTACTAATCCATTGCACCCTCAAGCCAAACTTATGACATGGTGGCGAGTCTAAAGTTGTGATTTATTTGGACTTCGAGGCAAATAAATATTTATACTTTAAAAAAATATAAAGTTATATAAAAGGTTGATGCAGTATAGAGATAAAACTCAACATGGAATACCATGACAACATCAAGTCCTCAAATCATGCTAGAATCATCATTCCATCACTAGCAAAGAAGGCATAATTAAATAAACTCCTGCAGCACAAAGCTGCCTTCTTCCCTCAAAAAACCATAAGAAATTAATATTATTGTATTACTACAACAATATTTTTTTTAAAAAAAATAAGCCTTTAATAAACATCTAAATAAATCTATTTTCCTAAAATTACTAATTTTTTAACATATCCTGAAAGTTGGCTTTCCTAATCATCCATTCAGGAATCTCAAGCATTCACTCTCTCCATGTATTTTTTTATTTGCCTAAGTATTCTCGTTTGGAATGACCTGAAAATTTTCCTATTAATTGCTTGGTGTTCTGTAAAGAAGCTGCTCATAAAAGCTTCTTTATGACTTGACATGTAATAGTTGTATCAAAAAATAAATGCCTCCAAATATAAGCATCATCTTTTTTAAGTTGTTGCAACAATAGATAACTTACTTGCTTCCAACATTAAGTTAAGATTACATTATCATTTCAGAGTATTTAATTACTCTATAAATGGTTCATCAGCCAAACCTATAAATACCAATTTTTTAAATGTATTCACAGTCTGGTGAACTTCAATATTAAGATTTGAAGATTCATTCCCCATTGATTTTACTATGTCTAACCTATCTGTCTTTACTTCAGTTTAATCCTCATTATTGGCATTTTCTTATAAGCCATTCAGCATTAATTCTATTATCACTAGTTGATGGACTATAACTGCCTTAAACTATTTGTTTTCTGTGCAATAATTTTTTACTATTTTCTCATTACTATCTTCATTATCTTCTACATCTATTCTCTAGACATGCATCTATTTTATGTTGGTCTTCAGTCATTTTTGTTGCTTTTTATTCATTCTTTGCTAGCATTCATCCATTTTATGTTGTTCTTTATCCATTCTACTGACTTGAATAATGTTCTTACTCAATTGATAAAAATAATAAATTAATTAAATGCAATGTACTAAACTCAAAACTATTTTCAAATTTATACAATGAAATGGATGGGATCTGGATATGAAAATGTATTACTTCATGCAGAAATATGATGGCTATCGATAGGAAAAATATTAATAAGACATTATGAACAATGGGAAAAAAATTAAAAAATTTCTAGAAACAAAAAAATCAGAAGAGAAATATTTTTCATGACAACAATTGGACTGCTAAACGGTTTCTTGTCTGATATATTTTCATTAATAAATTAACCAAATTTAAGCTTGCAAACAAGTGGTACTACTTTTGATTTACGAAATAAAATTGAGACAACCAAAAAATAGTTAAAACTATAGTGTAAGCAGGTAGAAGAAAAAACTACAGAATTGATAAGTAAAGTTGATATAAATATCAACGAATTGAAAAATGCTGTTTATGGACATTTAACAGGATTTTGTTATACATTTGATCAACATTATCCACAGGAAGAAGACACATGGAAAGGCAGCATGTGAATTCTAAATCTGTTTATTGAGCAAGAAAATAACCTAACTGATTTGGAAAAGAAAAAAATTAATAGACTTATGTTGAAATGGTTTATTAAAGTTATTCTTTAATATGACAAAGTATAATTCAATTTTGAGTTAAAATTAAAAGTTGAATATCTAGACTTACACAAAAAAGACTTATGAATGTTATTGCCACTTTCAAAACATACTTATATGAATCGACATTTTTGGCAATGACACTTATAAAATCAAAACAAAGAAATCATTTATTAATAAATCCATATTTGTACTTAGTAGTCACAAGTATATCTCCAAGATTTGATAAGGTCATTACTGAAAAGAATCAGCAACAATTGCATTAGTTTTTGGTTTATAATTATAATTCGCTCAGTTATTTAAATAGTATACCGTTTTTCTTCAGATTTTATTTATTGTTAGTTAATAATTTAATTTACTTTTGTATAGTTTTTTGATTATTCTACATTTTTTAATCATATTTTGAAAATATATATAAATTTGTTAAACACTACTATAATTATATTTCACTATAAAAACATTTGTCCTTTCTTCTTTTTATTTTGTTCAATACTTCATTTGGCCCATAATAAAAAAAATTATTGTTTGCAGCATATAGTCAGTTAAGAAACACTGGTTTACAGTTTACTAATATCTTTTATGAAATTGATTAGGTTATAGCATAATTGATGATTTTGATTGTCTGTTATGGCAAACCAGAGAAATGTATCCATATTATTCATGCATTACCTTGAATCTGTCTGAATCATACATCCCGAGTAGTATTGTTAATTTAATTTCAAGTTCAATAGTGCCATAAGTGCTTAGAAAAAACCTGAAATGGTCACCATATTTCATCTATTTACCCCTGGTAGATAATACCAAATTTTAACTTATTTTATTGCAGACTATTAACTATGATAAAGTATAATTGATTTCATCAAAGTTATCAGTATGATATTGAAAATCTTTTATATAATCTTTGGACAAAAATTTAAAAAGTTAGTCAATCCTTTTAAATTTGGTACTTTATTAATGAAGAAATAAGAGACAAGTTTATCTAAGGCATAAAATACCAAACCTATATATCAAGTTGCTTATAAATGCAAAAGCTATATTAGTCTTAGCTATAATGAAACTACAATAAAATATGTTTTCTCATTAGTTATGTATGAAAATTGAGAAACAAAAGTTGCAATCAACATAATTATAGAAATGGTCTCAAGTCAAACCATGTGTTAAAAAAACTGCCTAAAAGGAAGAACTTTGTTAGATAACACATTAAAGACTACTTAAAACTTATAACTGATTTTCAGATCAATAAATCATTATTGCTAAGAGAAGTCATAGCAAAAATACATAAAAGTTTAAAAAATGCCTCTACGAATTTCATTACAAGACAATAATAACTTCATCAAGAAATATTAGTTTAAGGAATTAGGTGATGCTGTCACAATGGATTAATCAAATGGAACATGCAACAAAATGTCTATAAGGTAAAATTTGTGACCAGGCAATGGGTATTATCAGTGATGAGCTAGGAAAATGTTATCAATGGACTAGCCAAGGTATTGTATTTTAAAAATCAACATCAGACTATTGCTATATATCAAGTTAACTAGTACAATAAAAAATGAGGAAACGAAAACGTTTAGTTATCTATTATTTAATAATAACAATAATCATTAATTTATACAAATGGATTTAATAGTAATGTATTCATATACATATGGCAATTAGTTACACATAATTATAGTACATTATGTTATAGATAAAAGTCAATATAGTCATTATTAGTTCCAATTAGCCATAAGGTGTACAGAAATTATAATATAGACTGGAGTGGCCTCTTTCATATCCAAATCCTCTTTCTTCATCTCAGTGGAGAATCTACTGGGTTGAAGTCCATTTAGCTTCTTGATGCATGTTTACATCTATATAGAAGATGCAGAATAAATAGCTACCAGGTATTTATAAAACACACAGGTCCTCAGAGAAAAACTTCTATTCTTCTATTCTTTAACATATTAACACTTCGTGTTTATTTTTACTTTTACTTGTCATCTTCTTTAACATATTAACACTTCGTGTTTCAATGTACTTATCTTATTTAACACATTAACACTTCTTGTTCTGACGTATACACACACGGCAACTATGTACTTTTATTTAAATGTTGTAACACTGCAAAATATATTGTAATCTTTAAAAAAATTAATAATGAAAAATAAATAATACTTTTAAAATAATAACATTGATATATAAAATATTTTTGCTCAAAATAGAAATATGAAAATATAATATATTGTATACATTTCAATTTAGCCTGTGACTAAATTGCAATAGTGTGTGCGTAAAATTAAAAAAAATCATCATCACATTTTCTTTTATAGGAGGGGAAAACTGTAGGGCATCTGAATTTAAACCCTCATGACCAATTATCCAAAGCCTCAGGGAAAAGAGTGGAATAAATAGTTGTTTCTCTCTCTATTTATCTTTGTATTAGTAAAAAGAGCAGTATATATTTTAAATGGTTTAATATTGTACTTAAAAGTTAGAATTTTAAAGCACACATAAATAGTTGTCTGTAGGCACAAACTGTTCAATAAATCATTTTTCTCACCTTGTTTATTAATCTTAAAGTTAATTTATACTTAATATCTAATATTCTTTTTTTAATCATACTTTGAATCTAATACTTGTCTTACTGATTTATTTTATGAATTTTAATACTGGTAGATTGTGTTTGAGATGCAGGCTTTATATACTTGAATATATATGTGTGTACCTGTATTTACAGACAAACTTAGAGACAGTTACAAATATATTAAAAGAAAAGGTTTTATTTAAATAATTTTAGTTTCTTTATAAAACAGTTATATTATTTAGGATCAATTTGTTTTATTTTGACTGAAAGAGTTAAAGGTTTCACCTAATGTTCAGGTTAATATCAGTGGTTAATGAGGTGAGATAAAATGTTCAGGATTGACATAGTCTAAAGGCCATGTGGGGGAATAAGAAAAAAGGCTCATTAATCAGTCAGCTATTGAAATGACAGGATCCAGACCATTTTGGGATTTCTTACTAAATAATTTTTTTTTTAAATGTCAATTTTTGAGATGTTGACCAGATGCCTTGATTTGTGGATTGCCATGTGTTTCAGTGAACAAAGATATGTGTGATATCATCAGACAGACTAGCATATATAAAGCTGAAAATAAAAGGAGGAAAGAATAAACTTGATTGCTTTTCAGAAACCACACATTTTTAAAGGTTTCTACATCAATATGTTGGGATAGAAAAATAATTTTGGCTTCCTTTGGCCCCATAAAACCATATATACATCAGGAGAGTTTAAATCTAAAGTATTTAAAACCTTTTATGATGGATTAACAATGATGAAAGAAGAAACCAACTTTTGCTAATGCTGTTATTTTACCTATGCCATTTGATGAATTTGATCCAAAGCACAAAGAAAAATGCTAAAATATATGAAAAGCAGAAATATCCACCTGTCTATCAAAAGTAATTATACCCAGAAAAAATGAAGAAACCATTCCAGTGCTAAATGGTCCCTATAAAGCCAGTTATTTCATCACCACAGTAAAAAGAAGAATTGCAAACCCAAGCCAAGGATAGAGCTGTCCCAGTAAACCAGTGTAATTGGTAAATCTACAGGTGTTACATATTGGTGTATGGCTGATTTTAAATTCTAAACCTTCAACAAGCTGTCTTTAAAATGAAATTTCTTGGAACTCTTTGAAAATGTCTTGTACATCAAGAGTAAAAGAAGAACTGGTAATATAAATTTTAATTATATTTTATCAGTGACTATTAACAAATCTTTTTAATAATAAATCCATTTATCTCTCTCTTTAAATCCAAAAAAGAGAATGAATTATTAGAGATTTTCAATAATAATGTAAAATTTAAATACGTTAAAATAAATACACACATTAATTCCAAAATATAACTCAAACAACACTATGATATATAGATAAATATCAACAAATTATAAATTATCCAAACGTTTTTGAAGGCTTACCCTTCATTATCAAGGACAACACAATTTTCAAACAGTATACTAATATGCAAATGTATAAAATAATATAGGCTAATATGCAAATGAGGGTTAAAGCACTTCAGCACACCACTTCTTTGATAAAGCATAAAACGATTCTCTCTTATTCAATGTGTGCTCGTCCGAAATAATAAAAAATGCCTCTTTAACTTTTTTTCTCAGATCACTTCGTTCCCTACACATAATTTTAGGTTCATCCGGCTTGCATGCATGACCTGCAGCAATTGCATGCTGTACATATATTGATGGGTGGGATGAATCAGCCATAGCTCTATTATATGAATAATAATAAATATTGCTCTACAAATGTGTTATGTATCTTTAGATTATCCTTACATGTAACCATTTATATGTGTATTTTATAAACTGTTTATTGTGTATTGATTCAAATATTATGAAATATGTTGGTTCATATTGTATATAAAAAGGGTTTAATAGTTTTTTATTCATAGTGGGAATTGACACACATACACACACACACCTAGTAATATAATTATGCTTACATGTATATTTGTTCAGCATGAATGTTAAAAATTGGCAGAAATTTTAACATTAGGATATATTTTAAACTAGTTAATGACCTAGATTGGTGAAAAATCAAATAGGTAATTTGAAGCTGATTTTTTTAAATGCTCTTATCTCTATAATTTAACTAACCTTTCTTTAATCAATTCTCATTTAATATTATGTTTAAATTTATAAATATAAAAAGATATGTTATACACAATAGGTGAGTATGTGCATGGATTGAGTGTTTATTTTTAAAATTGAAATGTTTTCTAGGATATAAGATTTTTATTTATCCATTAGAGAAATAAGAGTAAACACATCACACTATATAATATAAACATTGAGTTTACTTTTCATTAAGGGAAAGGAAAAGACCTTTGGTATTATTATTATTACTATTGAATGTAAACAATTTATCATTATTAATTATAATAAACTAAAGATCAGTATTTTCAGTGCTTAAGATATGTCCATACTTAAGTGTTTGGGTTGAAAGAATAGGTGAATTCATTCTATTCTTTCACAAAGACTTTATCTTGTGTTGGAAGTGAAAGTATTTATTTATTATTAAGATTCATAAAGCACATGTACATTATCTTGAAATGCTGATCTTTAGTTTATTACAATTCATAAACATCTCACTATATAAAATAAATATCTCATTTACATTATTAATTATGTAAATTTTCTATCTATATTATTAATGATTAATCAATAATAAATGTTAATTTGTTTTTGTTAAAAGAGGTGTATATCTTTCTTAAGAGTTAATCATTGTCTTGTGAGATTAGTTATGATCATCATCATCATCACTGATGAATGTTGATCTTTAAGTCATAATTTAAATATATTTTGGGTAAATAATTATAGGTTGATAAAAGATATATTTTATGTTGTGAATTAGTTCTAAAGCTGTGGATGGAAGTATCATTATCATCATCATCATCTTATAATTATTAACCAATAGTCTTAATAGTGTTTAATGGTCATAGATAAATAATGTTTCTCACTGTGTTTGGGTATTATTTGTGAGCCCTCATAAGATAATGATTACCATCAAGATCGTCAAATGTCATTCAAGGTTTAGTGATAAACTTATAGTGTTTAATATGAGCTAGTAACACCTATGAAAATGTTAAATATGCACTTATGATGTTAAAATCTTATATAATAATTTTGTCTGATAATTTATTTTCACAATTAAAGAATAACAAGGATGTTTTTCTCTTAATATTAGTGCAAACATGATATGGTAATAAAGTGGAAAATCCTACACACCATTATAAATAGTGTATTAACTGAAATTCAAACTCAGCAGTGTATAAGTAGATATATAATATAATTTTGTTTAGGTTTAGATAGCCTAGTGACATCCAGATAAACCATATACACATAAGCAAAAACTGATTAAAAATGCTAGAGATTATAATGCTTTTGTTCCCCCAAGCTAGTTTATATTTCTCATATTTTTTATAAGTTACAATATATAGCAACTGCCATACAGCATTATTTCCTTCAATTTTCTTTTTTTTTCATATCTTCTAGGTGCCAGTTTCAAAGCTGAATGCACAGGAAGCCAAATAAGGAACCCAATCTTGCAGTCCAGCAATGGATGAAGTACAGGACCTAAAAGTTGTTCTAGTGCTATGTGCAACCTGTGGATTTATGAACAGTATTCTGAGGATGATGGGTATAGGTTAGACAACAAAATTAATTTCATAAGGACGTGCTTTAGTCCATAGTCTGAAAATATTCAAGGATAGGCCCTCAATACCTTATGGGTTAGAAGAGAATGAATATGACTGGATGTCAGAGGAGGGGAATGATTTCTTAGGATTTTTCAATTCCAGTGGTGCAGAGCCATGTATCAATCAACCCCCAGATCCTACCTGAACAAGATCTTAAATAGCAGATAAATCTACCCCTCTCTTTTTTTATAACCAATAATGAACCAAACCTCAGGGTTACTAATGATAGTTCTATATCATTGAGAAAAATTTTATTTTGCATTTTTTATATAGATGTTTTTTTCATTTGTATTGTTTTATATTTTTCTTTATGAGTTAGAGTGTGAAATTATCAATCAGGCATAGGGTACATTCATGCAAAAGAGTATAAAGTTAGTTATTATCAGTAGTTCCAAGATTTATCATTCTAATCTAAATTTAAGTAAAAGCATTTTTTATTATTTTTTAAAGTAAATTTGAGGATATGAAACAATCAATTTTGATCACTTGCCTGTTTTACCTATTTTATCCTCACATCTATACATGTGCCAGATTTAAACCTTCCATAGTACCTATATAAATAACTTTAAACAACTATATATGTATACACCCCCCCCACACTATATATATATATGATTACTAATAATTACATATATATATTACAAATGTTTTTTAATCCATAGTTAAATTTCTATTCTTTTTATATTTTATTTTTGAGTATAAATTCACCCACCTTGTAATGAGCACAGATGTTCATTACATTGTTGTTTTTTATTTATTAAACATGAAAGTAAATTTAAAAGTTCGCATTTAAAAATTTTCTTTTAGAATTAAAAATTGAAATTAAATATCATCTTAAACTCTTATATATTAAATCGCACTGATAATGAAAAATTATTAAAATAAAACTTTATTAAAGAAAAAGTATTTTAAAACTAAATTTTAAAAAGATTTGGAGATGAAATTATATCTTTAAATTTATCTTTAAATATATCTTTGATTTGGAAAACAGGTTAATTAATCAGAAATGGAAATGATTGTTAATTAGTTAAATGTAAACCAGCCTTCGGCATTTAAATGTAAAAACACCGGTCAGATAGGAAAACAATAGAAACTGTTAGCAAATAAGAAGAAATCCCTATGGAAATCGGACCTCAGCGAAAGGACCATCGCATCGGTGACGTAATGTAAATTCAATCCTTCACATTAATATAAAAGGAACAAGTTTGGAAATTATTAATCGTGGGAGTTAGTGACTAGTGAATGATTATTACGATGTGAGAGATATGTGTTAGTGCGGAAGTGTGGAGAAGGGATTGAAACAGATGCACGGTTCAATCCCTTCAGCTTTGCTAAGTAAAGAAAGAGAAATGAACTATCGTTTTTCTACATGGAGGACCAGTTAAAGCAAAAACCTCCGGATGAATAAATAAAACAACGGCTAAATGGATACCAATCTTTTGAGGACGGCGTGGGAATTCACGTTCATGGCAAGCAACTGGATAAAGATGAACTATTTTAAACCGTAAGAACTTTATAAAAAATGAACATTAAATTAAACTTTCCAGATTTAAATGATTGCAATCTTATCCTATCTGACCAACTTAATTTATTAATAATGTTATTTGATGTATTTTTTTTTTATATATATATTTAAAATCATTTCCATTTATTTATTTACTTTTTGTTCTTTAAGTTTTATTATGATTTCTGTTTTCCGTTAAGTTAAATTATATAAATGTTAAACTTAAGTCGGGCGTGAATGGCTGTATAGATTTGTAAAGTTATATTAGGGGAGGGTAATCTTAGGTTATTTGTTTCGTGGTTAGATTGGGTCAATGGATTGGATATATTGATGTGATTAGTAGATGTAATCATTGATTCTGCCCGTAGCAGAATCAATTCCCTACATACGCCGCACACTTCCGTTTGCCTATGGAAGGAATTATAAGTCGGATACCGCAGTTCCTTTCTATGGAGTTTTTTGTTTTATTGCTCTTCTTTGCAGATAGATGTAATATTCCTATCTCATAAGAGGCAATTTCTTCTTTTAACCTTTTGTGCTGCCGTATTTCTATTACATTGAATACATCGATGTATCAGATGAATTGATGCCAGTTTGACTACGAATTTTAGCCTAAGATTAAATAGGGATAGAATATTTTAATTTCAAATGCAAATCTATGTAGTCTATTCATACTCGACCCTAAATAAAAATGCATTAAATTTAAGTTGTTTATAGACGCTTGCATGGATTGTTTATCGGTTAACTATGTTTTGTGTTTTCATATTTGATCAAAATATATAGACATTCGATAAATAATGATACCTTACGGTGAGTATCTAAAATGTATTTATTCGGATGTCTTTTAAGTTATTGGTGACAATGCAAGTATCTTACGGTGAATACTATTGGGTTACGTATAAATTTCCCTCCGCAATTGTCGGTAATCAATGATTTTATATTTTGATCGTTTATGTTTACTTTGAAATGTTTTTTAACCGTGAAATCTATGTAACCGGTCTATATTCAACATATTAAAACAAGCTTTCATAAATTTATCTGTGCGAACTTAATAAAAATGTAAAATTAGAATCTAATAGTAATTAAAATGTAAATTAAAGTCAAAAGTCAAAGTTAAAAAATAATGTTAAATGTTAAAATGTAAAACTAATACTAAAATAATTTTAAATCTTATATATATGTGCATAAATAAATGTTTGTATGTTAATTACTGGCAGTGGCTTATTTTATTCCTTTTTTTATATATATACTCTTAGATTATCTTATTAAATCTCTGCTATTCCACTGAGCTAGTGACATGGGCTAACGACCGGAATCAAAATTTAAAAAAAAAAAAAAAAAAAAATTTTTTTTTTTTGACTTACGTATCTGCCTACTTTATAAATTTTTCTAGGTTCAAATGCCTAGATGGCGCCCCGTAGTGCAGTTTACGTGAAGTCTCCATTCTCCGGATCGTTACAATATGTATGATCACACACACACACACACACACATATATATATATATATATATGATTGTAAAATCTGTAATTGAATTGACATATATATATTACAGGTATATGTTTATTTTAAAAGTTGCATAGTTTAAAAAGTGATTTAATCTAAATTAGGCTATTTTATATTTTATTTTTCTGGAGTCGCATATATATAGAGAGAGTATATTCCAGGTACTGCCATCCTACCTATTGTAACGAGCACAGATGTTCATTACATTGTTTTTTTTTTATTTATTAAACATGAAAGTAAATTAAAAAGTTCGCATTTAAAAATTTTCTTTAAGGAATTAAAAATTGAAATTAAATATCATCTTAAACTCGTATATATTAAATCGCACAGATAATGAAAAATTATTAAAATAAAACTTTATTAAAGAAAAAGTATTTTAAAACTAAATTTTAAAAAGATTTGGAGATAAAATTATATCTTTAAATTTATCTTTAAATATATCTTTGATTTGGAAAACAGGTTAATTAATCAGAAATGGAAATGATAAATTTAATTAGTCAAATGTAAACCAGCCTTGGGCATTTAAATGTAAAAACATCGGTCAGATAGGAAAACAATAGAAACTTTTAGCAAATGAAATAAATCCATTGGGAAATCGGACCTCAACGAAAAGGATCATCACATCGATGACGTAATGTTAAGTCAATCTTTCAAAGTAATATAAAAGAACAAGTTTGGAAATTATTAGTTAGTGATTATGATTATTACGATGTGACAGATAGGTGTTAGTGCGGAGGTGCGGGAGAAGGGATTGAAGAGATGCACGATTCAATCCCTTCAGTTTTGCCAAAGAAAGAAAGAGAAATGAACTATCGTTTTCTACATTGAGGACCAACTAAACTAAAAAACCTCCGAATAAATAAATAAACAACGGCTAAATGGATACCAATCTTTTGAGGACGGCATGGGAATTCACGTTCATGGCAAGCAATGGATAAAGATGAACTGTTTTAAACCGTAAGAACTTTATAAATAATTAACATTAAATTAAAATTTTCCATATTTAAATGATTGCAATATTATCCTATCTGACCAACTTAATTTATTAATAATGTTATTTGATGTATTTTTTATTTATTTATTTAAAATCATTTCCATTTATTTAATTTTGTTCTTTAAGTTTTATTATGATTTCTGTTTTCCGTTAAGTTAAATTATATAAATGTTAAACTTAAGTCGGGCGTGAATGGCTGTATAGATTTGTAAAGTTATATTAGGGGAGGGTAATCTTAGGTTATTTGTTTCGTTGTTAGATTGGGTCAATGGATTGGATATATTGATGTAGTTATTAGATGTAGTCGGAGATTCGCTACTGGCAGAATCATTTATATATACGCCGCACTCACCCGTTTGCCTATGAAAGGAATTATAAGACGGAGAACGCAGTTCCTTTCTATGGAGTTTTTTTGTTATTGTTCTTCTCGTTAGATAGATGTAATATTCCTATCTGATGAGAGTCAATGTCTTCTCTTAATCTTTTTGGTGCAGCCGTATTCCATATTACATTGAATACATCGATGTATCAGATGAATTGATGCCAGTTTGACTGCGAATTTTAGCCTAAGGTTAAATAGGGATAGAATATTTTATTTTCAAATGCAAATCTATGTAGTCTATTCATACTCGACACTAAATAAAAATGCATTAAATTTAAGTTGTTTATAGACACTTGCATGGATTGGTTATCGGTTAAGTATGTTTTGGGTTTTCATATTTGATCAAAATATATAGACATTCGATAAATAATGATACCTTACAGTGAGTATCTAAAATGTATTTATTCGGATGTCTTTTAAGTCATTGGTGACAATGCAAGTATCTTATGGTGAATACTATTGGGTTACTTATAAATTTCCCTCTGCAATTGTCAGTATCAATGATTTTATATTTTGATAGTTTATGTTTACTTTGAAATGTTTTTTTAACCGTGTAATCTATGTAACTGATCTATATGCAACATATTAAAACAAGCTTTTATAATCCCATCTGTGCGAACTTAATTAAAATGTAAACTTATAATATAATAGAAATTAAAATGTAAATTAAAAATCTAAAGTAAAGTTAAAAAAATAATGTTAAATGTTAAAGTGTAAACTGATACTAAAACAATTTTCAATCTTATATATATATATGTGCACAAATAAATGTTTGTATGTTAATTACTGGCAGTGGCTTATTTTATTCTTTTTTATATATATACTCTTATATTATATTATTAAAATCTCTGCTATTCCACTGAGCTAGTGACAGGGGCTAACGACTGGATGCAAAAAAAAAAAAAAAAAAAAATTTTTTTGACTTACGTATCTGCCTACTCTATAAATTTTTCTAGGTTCAAATGCCTAGATGGCGCCCATAGTGCAGATATGTTAGATCAATTTCTCCGGATCGTTATACTATATAATAATAATGGTTACAACACAATTATATATAGTAGAAGAATTAGTTTTATACTGATTATAATTCCTGTTTTTATTTTAATTTGTAGTAAACAACTTTAATTAGACCCCCCTCTTGCACTAGTATGCATGAGTCTAAACTAATATCCTCTTAAAAATAGCTAAGTTGTAAACATATTATAATGGTCAGGTATTGTCTTACCATATCTGCCGTACAGAGAACTACCAGGCCATTTGAACCTAGAATATTTATATGGTAGGCAGATACTTCCAAAGATCTAATTTTATATTATTATTTTATGTGAACAAAATGCCCCAGTAACTAGCTCATGGAGCAGCAGAGATAATATATAAGATTAAAAAAATAAAATAAGCCACTGCTAGATTAACAATACACAGAAACATTTATTTTGCACATATATAAAATTCAGACTTATTTATTTTAGTATAATGTTTACTTTAGAATTTGATTTACTTTTTAATTTTTTTTTTATAAGTTCACATAGATGAATTAATTAATATTTTATTAGAGTGTCGAATATGGATAGACTACATAGATTGCACTCAAAAAAGAAAATATTCTATATCCCTTATTTAACCCCAGGCCAAAAGTTCACAGTCAAACTATCGCCAATCTATGATATATCGATGTATTCAATGCAGCATGAATAAGATAGCACACTACCATACTGTCAGAAATGTACACCTGAACAGTGTGGTTATTTAGAAGAAATGTCCCTTGTCCAGTACAGAAATGCTATATCTGTCTGGTGAGAAGAATACAAAAAAAATCCATAGGAAGGGATTGCGGTCCTTTTTGCCAACTTACGATCCCATTCCATAGCTAAAGGGATGATCCACAGAGCAGGAATACCAACTGTCTCTGATGGTCAATAAAAAATAGGCTCATTTTGCCCAAGTGTGGCATATAATGTGATCCTGCACATAGCAGATCTTCATACTACATTTACTAATTACATGAATACATCCGATCCATTAACCCAATCTAACTGTGAAACAAATAACCTGAGATTAACCCTCCCTTAAACTAACACAACTTATGAATCTACACAGTCATTTAAAAGGTTTTAGCTTAATAAAAAAAAAATCATAATAAATGCTCAAAAGACAAAAAAAAATTAATCAATGGAAATAATTTAAAAATACATATAATAAAAATAATTATTAATAAATGATTTAGTTTGGTCAGATAGGAATTCATATTTATATTTAAATACTGGAAGTTTTATAGTTAAAGTTCATTAGTTACAGAGGTTTTATGGTTTTAAAAAGAAAAAGTCCATACTTTCTAATTGCTTGTAATTTGGATCCTATGTTGTTTCTAATTCCCATGATATCCTGGGAAGACTGGTATGCTGTTAGCCATTCTATTGGTATTCATCCAGAGGTCCTTTGCTCTAGCTGGTATAGCTAGCTCTTTGCAGGATCTTATTGCAGGACCCTGGTGTCCACAATATAGGAAAGCGATACTTCATTTTCTTTCTTTTGGAAAAACTAAGGGATTGAAAGTGTGTCTTTTCAGTCCTTCTCCTTCAACTCTCTGGGAACTAACACATATAACATATCTAGTATTTTATTTTCAATCTTCTCCTTTTTATATTAAAATTGCAGATTAACTGAACATGACATCATGATGATGATGATTCTTTTGCTGTGGTTCATTTCCTGAGGAATTTTACTGGTTATTCTGTTGTTTTTGTCTCCTATCTGGCCTTTAATCATAAATTTTGATGCTCAAGGGCTAGTTTACTTAGACCATTTAAAAATAATAATTTCCATTTTTTAGCCTTTTACACAATAGAAGTAATTAAATTTTGTACATTCTTAAGATATATTTTTATCTTTAAATCTTTTTAAGTTTTTTCTTAAAATTTAGTTTTGAAATCCTTTTTTTCTTTTTTTAAGTTTTCTTTTAATATTTTTCCATCTGTACAATTTTACATATATACAAGTTTAGATGACTTTTAATTTTTAAAAACAAATTTTCATTTATGAACTTTTTATTTGTAATTTCTAATTTTATTTATTAGAATAATGTAACAGCATGTATGCTCATTACAATATATAGACAAAGAATTAGTTTTTGTGGATTACAAATTTTATGATTTTAATATATAGTAAACAATTTTAATTAAGCCACCCACCACCCCTGCACTAGTTTGAAGTTCAAATTCTAAAATCACAAGAGCGTTTTTTGAGAATTAGCTGAAGTTGTAAACATTGTGCACTTGACCAGCACTAGTAAACAATACCAATAGAGATCTAATGATTGAAACAAAAAAACTAAAATTTAGGAATTAAAAATGTTAGATCATGAAGATGTGCTAATGGGTTTTCCAGCATCAGACAATCTTGTAAACAACCAGATGATCAGAAATAAAAATATATTATAACAATCTGAAAGAGGATCAAAGTTTACAGTCTTATCATATCTGCACTACAAGGGCACCATCTAGGCATCTGAACCTAGAAAATTTATAGAGTAGGCAGATACATGCTGTTAAACTTTTACATATGTATTTTTCTCTGACCATTAGCCCAAGTCACTAGGTCAGTGGAGACGCAGAGATAATAATATATAACTTTAATTTATATCTTAAATATAAAAAATAAAAGCCACTGCCAGTAATTAACACACAAACATTTATTTATGCACATACAAAATCATTTTAAATTTGAGGAATAACAGTTATTATTTAGATTTTAATATTAACTTTTAATTTAAATTATTATTTTAAAATTTTAAATCATCCACACAGATGAATTTTATATTTATTTTAAGATTGTCGAGTATGAATAAACTATATAGATTGTATTTGAAAAGAAAATATTCTATCCCTTATTTAACCTTAGGCCAAAAGTTCACAGTCAAACCGGCATCAATCCATCTGATACATTGATGTATCCAATGTAGCATAAAATACGACAGTACTAAATACTATACTGTCAGGAATGTACATCTCAACAGTATGGTTAGAGAAGATATTGACTCTCAACCAAACAGGAATGCTACATCTCTCGGCAAGAAGAACAATAAAAATAAAAACTCCATAGGAAGGGACTGCGTTTGTCTTACTATCCCTTCCATAAGCAACAAGGGGGTTTGTGGCATGTAAATCGATCCTGCTCATAGCTGATCTCATACTACATCTACTAATTACACCAATATATCCAAACCATTGACCTAATTTAACTACAAAACAAATAACCTAAGATTTCCCTCCCCTAATTAATTAATATAACTTTACAAATCTATATAGCCATTCATGCCCAACTTAAATTTAACATTTATATAAATTCACACAGATGGATTTATAAAAGTTTGTTTTCTTAATGTTGAGCATACATCGACTACATAAATTACATGCTCAAAAACATTTCAACATAAACATAAATGATCAAAATATAAAGTCATTGATGTAATTGCAGAAGGAATTCACTAGAAACCCAATGGCATTCATCATAAGATGCCACATTGACACCAATAACTAAAAAGACATCTGAATAAATACATTTTAGATATTCAACATAAGATATCATTATTTACCGAATGTCTATATATTTTAATCATATATGAAAACAAAAACGTAATTAAACGTGAACAAATCTATGCAAGCATCTATGCCCAACTTAAATTTAATGCATTTAAAAATTTCTACAATAAATATTAATAAAAATAAAAATAAAAAAATGGAAATAATTTTTAGCAAACTTAAATGTAAAAAAAAAAAATTAAACAATAATTGATTTGGAAAAGTCAGATTATAGTTCATTTTACAAAAATTAGATTTAGCTTGTTTATTAAATGTCAAATCTTGACGAAAGTTCTTAATTACTTTTAAATTTTAAAATTGTTCAGTTCAATAGCTTACAGTAGAAGAGTCATGGTTCTTGGTGCCAATTCCTATGCTGTCCCCATTGGAAGACTGGTCTGATGTTCTGGAGGTGGCCTTAGCTGGTCCCATTCTGGTATCACAGTCATTTCATTTTTTAAAATAGAGAGAGAGGGTGATATGTGCATCCTATCACACCTCTCAAAAACAATCAAGCTGGAACTGTCTGGGACTGTCCTTAATTTCAATATTTTTCCTTTTATAATCACCCTCTGGATTCAATGAACAAAACATCACTAATCCATCACTTTCATTAGGGTCCAAGCTGAGGCTTGGTGCTGCCATTGGTCAAGCTAATTCTTTTTATTCTCTTATCTATATCTTATCCTCTGACTTTTTAATTATATAAAAGCCCCAAGGGCTAGTTTGCTTTTCAATTAATTTATAAAACAATCATTTCCATTTACAAAAATATTTTATCTTTTTCTTATACTTTTTTCTAAATAAGTATGTTCAAATACCTTTTTTTTTATTTAAAAAAAGAAATAATTTTTAAAGTTTTGCATCTGTGTGAATATATATATATATATTGAACAACTCTTTAATTTTTTTTAGCTTTTAGTTTTTAATAAATTTATTTGTGAACTTAAAAGTTTTTATTTTAAATTAATGTAACAGCATATTTATATATTGTTACAATATAAATAATTCAATTTTTATAATCAGATATATACTATGTTGTTAATGTCAGCATGGTCAACCAAAATCCATTTTTGTTTAAAACATTAACATGAAAGAATAGAGGGCATAGGCTTGCCACTTTTCCTGTGGGAGGTGGGAGTCTGTGGTCTTTTTAAAATGCAATAGATAGTGCCTCATCCCAGCCTGTTGTAACATCTCAATGAAAACCAAGCCATCTATGCAAGAAAGAATATTGCCAACATAACTGTCCTGTGTGCCTAAAGCTGCAATAAAGAAAAACTGGTAACATTTCCAATTGCTGCAGAGCTCTAACTATAAACTTTTAATCTTTCAGTTTCCACCTTTCTAAGCTAGCTATAATGAAAAATGAATGTTCTGTATTTACTCTATAAACCCTTAAATTAATAAGAAATTTGATCTTATCTGAAATTTAAACTTGTAATTTTAAGTTAATATTTTCTAAAATGTAACTTATGGTAATAATCTAATTTAAACTAAGTGTTGGCAGTCCTTTATACCTATTTATTCTATTTTAATTTACATTCATGATTTTATCATTTTGTTATTGTATGTACTTTAATGTCTAATAACTCAAAACCACGAGTAGACATATATAATTTTAGTCTAGTTCATTGCGAAGATATTTTAATATCTTCATCTTAATAAATCATTAAATAGTTGAAATGTTATTTTGATTTGCTGTTTGAGAATTTATTATTTAGACTGATTAATTTTTATTTATTAATTTAGTAGTAATCAGTTACATCCTAGAGAAAGTTGTAGTTTGCTTAGCTATAGTTATGATCATAACTTTCTATATGTGCAAAACATATATCATAGAAACTAGCCACAGGAATATTTTTAAAGTATATTTATAATGTTTTATTAGTAATTGGATTTTGGATATGCTTTCTTCTCTATAGATTAATATGTATATATATGTGGGTTTGCTATTTTAAGATGGGTTGCAAGTATATTTAATCCCTAAGCATATTATGTTTGAGATAATAGTCTTGAGAGCTGGGTTATATAGATATGCTAATAAATATTATCTAATTTAAGGCATGTTAATTTAGTTAAATGTATTATTTGATATATTTATAGGTTGTGATTGTGCTTTTACAAAGTACCTATAGTACATTAACTGCTTGCTGCATGTTTTTCTAATGAGTGCTTGTGGAGGTCATGCTCATACTTCTAGTTTGGGTAAAGCAACATCTTTTACAATGGGAACACAAGGGTCCAGATTATTATTAATGGCTTATCCAATTTCCTGAACTTTTATTTCTCTTATATGTGTAACAAGTCATTTGGTTCTAAGGCACTGAGCATTTGATGTTGAAACCCATGGATAATGACCCCCTCACATCCTAATTATCCTTATTGATGTTTTAATATGTGCCATAGCATGTGAGTAGACTTAGGGTAAGCCAGTTCTTATATTAAATGATTATTCAGCATTAGGCTGAACCCTAATCTAGATTTTCATGCTAGCCTGTGTATCTTTGAGCCTGATTATGTGCTCACTTCTTAAATTTTCTATATAGACAGATGCCATAGAAGTACTATATGTTTAGTTATAACTTTGGCTAATATGTTCCATGTGATTTGGCAAACTACAAAATAGCTAGGGTTTGGCATATTAATATAGGCATAAATATGATCACTGCAGATAGTCTTATTAAATATGTATAGTGAGATATGTAATTGCCAATCTCATAACTTATAATGTCTGCAAGCATAATGTTCCATATACTGATTATGTAAATAATATTTTAATTTGCGAAACGCAGATAGTTGAAAATTGAAATAAATTGAGATCCTGCTGAATCTCACTGCACTCATTAAAATACGTATACAACAGCCAATCAGAATGTCATGATAGCCATCTAAACAACAATCAAATCTAAACACACAACAAAGATTTTACAAGAAAAGGGCAGCCACCCTTATCCAACTTTTCTTTCTGTTTATCTAAGCCAGTCATAAATATTTAGATCTGAAAGTTTGAAGCTTTAAATATCTTCACAAATAACTCACTGAGTCTAAATCATAAACATACAATGCGAAATACTATGATTTACAATGTAGCAGTTTTTAGAATACATAAAAAGCAGTAAAGTATGTAAATAATATTTTAATTTCAATTTTCAACTATCTGTGCTTTGCAAATTAAAATATTATTTACATACTTTACTGCTTGTTATGTATTCTAAAAACTGCTATGTTGTAAATCATAGTATTTCACGTTGTATGTTTATGATTTAGACTCAGTGAGTTATTTGTGAAGATATTTAAAGCTTCAAACTTTCAGATCTAAATACTTACGACTGGCTTAGATAAATAGAAAGAAAAGTTGAGATAAGGGTGGCTGCCCTTTTCTCGTAAAATCTTTGTTGTGTGTTTAGATTTGATTGTTGTTTAGATGGCTATCATGACATTATTATTGGCAATCATATATGTATTTTAACGAGTGCAGTGAGATTCAGCAGGATCTCAATTTATACTGATTATATAGTTTTGTGTGTTTTATTTATGATTTATTTTATTTTATTAATTAAATTATTTAAAATATAACTCTTTTCTATTTCTTTATAACCCAACTCTCATCCAATTCCACACTGATTTATTTGTACATCATTTTATATATAAGTATATCAATCTATTAGACCTAGTTGTTGATTAACATATTATTAATTTACTTAGTCATTATGTCAATTTTCAAGTCTCTTGCTCCACCCTGTGTTAATGCCGGCCCACCATTAAATTGAAAAGCATGTGTAACTTAGAAAATGTCATTCATAGGGTATTGAATCATGGATCAAGGGTGGGCAGATCGAATGTTGGTTGAACTGTGGGTCTCACCACCTCAATTTGGCCAACTTTTGTGTGTTTCACCTATGCTTTGGATTTTTTCCATGAATATACAAATCTTACCTTTGCAATATATGTCATAGGACCTATTGCTGCCCTCTTGCCATAGTGTTTATTTAACTCTTCCTTTTATTACATACTTCTATTAGTATAGATGTTATTTTCTTAATGCTACTTTTTATTTGGCCTATGTTTTATTCATCTATCACATCTATTTTAACTTGGTTTTATTAATTAATTAATTAATTAATTATAGTCTCTGTTTATCATCTTCCACCCATCAACTATTTATATTTAATGTTTCATAGGATGTATTACTCTTTATGGTTGGGTGTGTCAATCTGTTGCTACTCATATAAATCCATCAAGGTTGTAGACATGTAATGTTTAAGAGGAGAGCAAATTGCAAGAAAAAAAAATATTTTTTTGATTTACTAGTCCACTAACTGAACTGTCCTAGAAAGTATGATGTAACATTCCAGATTTACTATTTCGAGCTCTAAGGTTGGCAGCATCATGATGTAAAAGTCTGGGTTTTCCACCAAAAGAGGAGAAACACTTCTAAGTAGGTCAGACCTAGGGTCTTCAGGTAGAATACTGTGAATAATGTGGTGAAGTAACTAACCAATCATCATATCCAAGGTCCAATGGGCTAGTTCTTAATTTATTCATTAAATCTAGATATAATTTAGACTAGTTCATCTATACCTCATCCCTCTTTCAGATTCCATTATACCTCAGTATTCAAATACAAGAAGAATGTTGCTTTGGCTCTTTTCAGAGGTAAATTTGCTTTATGTAGCAACTATGTTTTTATTGACTTAAGATATATTCAACCCTATTGCTGTGTTATATGTTATAATAATACATGTATGTATGCATATATATTTAGTCAAATAAATTAATGAGTGAGTGTATGAACGAGTTTGATAAACTAGAAACCAATTTGATTTAAAACACATTAACAATTTTTATTTATAACAGAGAAAAATCCAAATCCTATTAACATAGCAAAAAACGTTATTATATGTGTCCCATGTATATCTCTACCATATCAATCACTAAAATTATTTGTTACTCCAACCCATACCCATGATAGATATGCATGAATTTTATACTCCCTATTTACATGGCCAATAAGATTAGCTGAAACAAAAAATAAAATAAAAATTATTTCATTGTCATGATGACCATGAAGCTATTACAAGGTTATATCACAATATGTCCAATAGCTCCATTATCCAATTTCAGCTGGAAAGGTTCCATCTTCTTCTGGGACTCCCCTCCCTTTACCTATGTACAAGTTGCTTAAAGTGGATAGAAAAAAACTTTCACACAAGAATATTAATCATTCATACCAAATAAACTAAATGTAACTATTATTAGTTAAACATAAACAAATAACACAAACTCTGTCCTGTACTAATGAGTGTAAATTAATATAGAAGAGTATCAAAAATTCTTACTTCATTCCATATTATGTGATGATGATGATGGTCGAATGTCAAGTCACTTAGAAGAAAATCAACTTAAATTTTATTTATAAAGAAAAAAGATTTTTTAGCTTAATAAACCCCCCCCCCCGTAATATGTTACTTCTTATGCAATGGACTCTTCCAACTGCAAACATGCTGAAAGTTCCAAGTGTGAGAATAATAAAGTAGAATTTTACAAATGTACAAAGTAAAAAAAAAAAAAAAAACACCTAATAATTTTGATTTTGTTCAAATCTTCCTGATTAATGTCTATAATTTTAACATTAATGTTTTTCATAGATACAGTCCGTTCTTATAACTTCTACATCATTTCTCAGATTCTCTGGTAACAAGCTTGGATAAGGTTGTTCCCATTTCGGACATCACTCTCTTACAGGATCCACTCAGACACTTCAGATAAGGTGTTAGGCATTTTTCTAGGCATTATTTATGAGTGAAATTAAATCATCATGCTTTATGGCAATTAAAACAGCACCCTGGCCCTATAGCACATTTCTCTAGCCAGTATACATTGTTTGGTAATTTATAAAAAATAAAAAAATCCTTCAGCTTATTATTTGGTGTTTAGTAAATTTACGCAAAAGAAAGTTTTACTTCATTATTTATCAGTATGTGCTGGCAATACAACATTCCTATTTCTTCTTGTTCGATTGATAGCACAGTCTTCTGTCTTCAATTATCGATATAAAATTATTTTAGTTCTTTTATTATGCTGCTAAAGTTCATTAACGGTTGCCATTTTAAATGTTGATTATGATTTACTACAACTTTTAGCACTTTAAATTTTCGTACAAAAGAGATTGCATTTTCGAATATATCATCCATTTTATCCTTTGTTCTAATGTTCAATTTTAAGCTATTTGCTGCTTGCAGTTGTCATATCATTTGATAAAATATGAAAGAGAATGGAAATTAACTGTGTTTGTTTTTATACTGGGATTAATATCCATTGATTAGCAGACTCACATTTTCAATTTTCTTTTCCATCACTGTAGATACCTATTGTTGCATGAATTAATGGTTGTTATTGAAATTACATAATAAAATTATGTAATAAAATTACGTAGTAAAGGTCTACGCTCATTTGCTAACACTTGGTTGGTTAGATATTGACTTGACATCAGGACATCACTATATCTACTAAGTTACTGTCTTACATTGTGATCTTTACACTTTAATAAACATTATTATTGTAATTATATAATTGAATATTTATAAATACAGTAATCAGATATATTTTAAAATTTTTATCCACTTAGGAGTGCTTTCAACTATCCTCATAGTCTTTGTCAACTAACACTTTGAAAGGCTAACCTTCCCACAATTCTGTGATCTTAAATTGCTGCCTGCCTGTTAATTATTATTGGTATAGATATAAATGAAAGGTTTCTATGATTAAGCTTTTATTTTCCATTAAAAAGAAGCATTAACTTTGTTCTAACAAAATCTTGGTTGGTATTTATTAAAACAAACTTCAAGTGTGTATGTACTTATATGTCTGTTTGCATACAATATCACATATCTAACCCATTATCTCAGCTTGTTTTTCAAGGGTTTAGTTTAATACTGTGGGCATATAAAGATTGATTTGAACTGGACTATAAGCTACCCTTACAATACATTTATGCACACACATTAAAAGAAAACAACTTATGCATACAAATAATAATGATATTGCTCTTAATATTGATACTACTAGAATTATGTTAAAAGGATTGCAGAGAATTTATGGAAACTAGAATCTTTACAAAATAAAAGAACGTGATTATAATATATGAATAATTTGATTGGCCTGAAATATGACAAAAAATTACATTATAGCTACCATCATAGTTAGTCAATTGTATTTAAAATTGTCATTGAGGAATATATAACTTTTAAAATATCATCTCTTTTCAAAAATAGTTCATAATTTTACATATATATAAATGAATATACCAAATAATATAAAGATATTATAAATTGGACTACAAATAATAAATTAGAAACTAAATTAAAACAGCCTTTAAGGGATAAAAATTCTGCTATTTATAGTCATATGAATAAATTTAAACATAAAGATTTTGAAATAAAACCTTTAGAATGTATAAAGTCATATCATGTAAGAATAATAAAGCAAGGGATTTACATTAGTGAAATTAAACCTGAATTAAATAGAATGCTAATTGAAAAGAAAATAATATATTTGTTAATTAAATGTTTTTAGGGTATTTTTGGATGGGTATATAAATGTAAAAAATTTGATAAAGTTTTGACATTGTTTTTTTTTTTCCATACGTTAAAGCGAACCCGGGCTAGCTGCTTGGAAGGCAGCTATGCTAACCGCTAGGACACCAATGCTTGACATTGATTGTAATAGAAAATGTGTTGAGGTAAAGTGAATTTTTGGGTATTTTTTTATTTATTTGAAATATGTGATATTTTAAAATTATTATTATATATTTTTATTTGTAGTATTCCTCGGAAAAAACTATGGTAAACATGAATTTGTCAAGCGTTGGTGGCCTAGTGGTTAGCATAGCTGCCTTTCAAGCAGCTGCCTAGGGTTCACTTCCCGGTCAACGCATTTAACACAAGAAAAAAAACATGAATTTGCCAGGTCACGACACTAGAGAGTTTCTTGTCGAATTATTTAAAAATTTGTCGTGTACCGAAATATCAAATACACGGCGGCATAAAATTATATTATAAAAAAATAATTAAATATCAGATATTTAATTATTTTTTTATAATATAATTTTATGCTGCTGTGTATTTGATATTTCTCGACAAATTTTTAAATAATTTGACAAGAAACACTCTGGTGTGGTAACCTGGCAAATCCATGTTTACCAAAACTATATTATGAAATAATCGAAACGTTGGTGTGTTTATTTGTGTAATAGTCATATAAAAAAACAAATTTTTAAAAAGAAGCTTGGTGTATTCATTTAAATATATAACTTAAAAATAAATCAAAAATTTAAATGGAATTTTTATTTTGCACAAATCTTCCATAATGTTATAAATTAATATTTTCATCATACTTTCAATACAATTTATACAGCGACAGGAAATGTAAAAAATACGCCATATAATAGTACAATTTTAAATATTTTATACGTAATAAATATTATACTTCTAATAATTATTTTATTTAAAATAATATAAATAATTAACTTTAGTTATACATTGAAATGTACAAAAGGATTCTTTAATATTTTCAGACTTATTAAAACATAATAATAAACTTCAGTACCACAAATTTCTTGCACCAAAAATAATGCAAGTGTACGTTTTTACTAATGTTAGAATAAATATTAATATGTATTATATCCTAGACTAAATCAGCGATGAATATGAGCCTCTTCACTCATCAGCTGAAACAATAGCTAGGGTGTGCATGAGCAACCACGAACTAAACCGGTAAGGTTTAATTGTTTGTTCCAAGATTACTTCAACCGTTGCAAGTTCTGTGAGCAGCAATTTTTCTTCAATAATAAATAAGTATTTACAGCAAGTATAGGCATTATGTGTTGAAAATATACACACACATGCATAAAATAAATGAATAAAGCTACTACGTGTCACATTTCCACAATCATGTAGTAAAATAGAATAAAGTTGTAAGAGTATGTATTAAAAACATTCACCCACCTTTGTAAAGTAATACAGTTATATGATTAGTGGTGCATAAAATTATACAGCTTCTATGTTTTTGAAAGGAGTACTTAAGATATATAATTAGAGAACGAAATGGAAGAAAAACCACTAAACATCACATGATCACCATTTCTTATGCTTGCTCATAACTAAGCAAAACTCTCCATACAGTATTGCCACCCTGTGCCGACCAGAGTAATCAATGAATGCCAGAAGGCTTGTGCATAAAATCCCTATCTAATGCCTACTCATCCAATATCCCCAGACTAGTTTCTAGCTTGTGGCCATAGTCAGTGAGCTTCTTTGGATCTGAGAGCACTGCATCTAGATATTGAAAATATTTTTGCGTTTTCAATTTCATTCTCATACTTTTGTAGTTAAGTAGAGATAAAAGGTGGATGATGGATGGTTGCATTAGATCCTAAGATCTAAGTACAGTGCTCTCAGATCCAAAGCTCCTCACTGATGATGGCCACAAGCCAGAAACTAGTCTGGGGATATTGGATGAGTAGGCATTAGATAGGGATTTTATGCACAAGCCTTCTGGCATTTCATTGATTACTCTGGTTGGCACAGGGTGGCAATACTGTATGGAGAGTTTTGCTTTGTTTATAAACAATTATGTGCTAGTATAAGATAGTGATCATGTGATGCTTAATGGTTTTTGCTCAAAACTGTTATTAAAACAGGCAAAACTCTCCATACATTAGTGCCACTCAGTGCAAGCCAGAGAACGATTCTTGGGTTAATAATTGTAATGGTGGACTACCAATGGAAGGAATGTATAATTGAGTAATTATGAAAAGTCAACTGTAAAAATCTATTTGTATCTAACAATAAAATTAAATAACTATTGCAAAAAAAAAAATAGTAATTTAAAACATTACTAGAAGATTCTAGAAGACTCCATAGAAGTATAAAAAGAAGAATCCAGTCGTGACCTAGCAACTGAGATAAAAATGGTCAAGGCAACAAGCTTGCAGTGCTCTGCAAATGGAGAAGTTAGGCTTCTATGCCCAATGGCATTCCAGTTGAAGATTGCAAGTGGGATCTAGAGAGATTTTAAAGACCACTTTAATCTTGATTTTTGTAAGCCTACAACTATGTTAGTATTATGTGTATATATTGTGAATATATTTCATTCCTTGTATATATAAATTCTTGTCATCATTTGGAAATTAGTATTAACATGTTTTATTAAATTATCTACTCTTACCTTCCTATACTCTGTGGGTTCTTTTGAAATTTAATATATGTTTCTGTTCAGACAACTGTCTTGAGCCATGATTGTTGATACTTAAAAGTCATGGATATACACATTTAGCACGTAATTGTCATATTATCTGATGTATTCGTTAGTGCAGTCCACAAGCAACTAATTAACATACTCATTGTTATCCACAAGCTGCAAGCCACTAATTAGCATATATTTGGTACAATTGACTGTTCATCATCATAATTATTAGCAGTTTGAGAACCAAGTGGGATTACAGAGCATTAAAGATAACCAGTATGCTAATCCTTAAAATTTGAGGCTAAAATGTAGATTTAAGGATACAGCCTTTATTTGATAAGTAATATGGCAACAATGCAATTGGCAATAGGAGAATTTGATATTAATAATTTCCCCCGAATGTCCTATTTATGTAAACCATAATGTAACGGGAATTAAAATACTGCTTAATTCTGCTTAATTACACCTTTTAAGACTTTTTTCAACTTTACAACTCGAACTTGTAATTTTAAAGACTTTCTAATTCTTTATTTTAATTTTATGAAATCATATTATTTTGCAAAATATCTTTTTAAAATCCCATTACTCAAGCAGGAGAGTAAATAGGATTAATACTTACATATCAATCATATCTCCGGTCAGACTGCGATTTAATAAAATATTAAACCGACAGTCATTTTTCAGACAGAAGTAGCTCTCCGGCTGCCTGAAACGTGAAACATCCCATGGGGAATTTATAATGGGTTTAAAGCCCAGGGCGCCATCCAATACGGAGATTGGAACCCATGAGATGTCAACAACATGTTTCAAGCGCTTGGCCCATGGCTAGCTCTTCACATGAGACTGGCTGCACATTTGATTGTGAATGGAGAGAGAAAGACGTAAAAAACGACAATAATTTTAAACAAAATTTATTTTAAAAAAAAACAATGATAATAATTATAAATGCAAGAATAAGATATAATTAAAATGTAAACACATAAGAAATATTATATATTAAATAAAATTTGCATGCTCATTTTAACGATTGAGATTTAAAAGTTTTTATCCTGATATCAATATTTACCTAGGCTTTATTAGCGCTTCTTTTGGACTTTATTGGCATTTCAAACATTGTCTTTGTAGCGATTTTACTTGTCTTTAATTTCCATAGTAGATATGATAGTTCCTGGATTTTTTTTGTAGTTGGGTGATCACCTCTTTTTGTCCTCGGATCCGGTTAGTTTCTTGGTCCTTGGCGCTGGTATTTCTAACTGAAAGATAGCTTCTTGTGGTCCCTTGTTCAGGTGGCTTGGTTTACCTAATTTTCATTTAATTTAGTAGGGCGGGTTGAAACTTCGGCAGAAGGCGAGTCAGAGTAATATGTTACGGCATTTTGCTAAATGGCACACGGGAGAATAGCGGAGAAAAAACGACCAAACACAACGTTCGGTTCTAGCCAATCATTCTTTTTAATATGACTTGAAAATGAACTTAATTCAAACTTAACAACTCCGGATGGACTCAAAATTTTACCACTGAATTGAAAACTCTATCTCAACTCTCTCTAAAACAATAGAGAATGTGTGCCTTTTATATTACTCTGACCCCCCTCCCCCGCTCTAGCTTCAACACATTTTATCTAAAAAAATGTAATTATAATTTACATTTCTTTATTTCTATTTCGAATTTTAATTACAGAGATTAGAAATTGTTCAACTAATCAGTCTGGAATTTCAATCCCCCGCCTGATTATTTTTGTACATACTATTTTAATTAATCACAAACCTTTTATTTTTTAAATTAAAAACACAAATATTCCTTAAAGAATATTTTTATCTGATAATATTGTATAAAAGAAAGACAAGTTATAATTTATTAGTTTCTAACTTATCTCTACATTTCCCTGTATTTTAATTTCTATATTTTCAAGTATTGATTCTGATATATATTTTTAAATTTTATATATTTTTTAATAGATAAAAACATGTGAACTATGTAACTCATATAACGCGTGTATATACACTCTATTACAATAAAGACAAGTAATTTATAGCTAATAAAACAAAAATGACATTACAAAAGCTGTCAGATAACTTCTTTTCAGTGATCCCAGATTGATTGAAATTACAAATTGATTTTTCAAACTGGAAAACCCAAAAAGTCTGCCTTATGTAGAATTAATTAAAGAGCTGAATTCTTTAAGCATATAGCTCACTTTCATGTACACAGTAGATAACTGAGGGGGGGGGGTTACAATTATGATATGGTTTTAAATAATACATATGGAGATATTTTGGAAGATATATTATTTGAACATTTTCAGTGGAGCAAGAATGATGATAAATTTCGACAATAGCTAGTAGCTATATCTAATATGCCATAAAGAAAGCCATCAAAAGAGATACTGCTCACAAACCGGTTCTTAGCCTAACAAAATACAAACAAACACCATTTCTAAACGAAGGCTGAACAGCTAGAAAAGATAAAAATAGAATGTTATCACTGTGGAAAAAACCTGTGCATGTGGCATATGAATGCAATTGCAAGTATATGAAGTACGAGCACTATGGGAACGTAGTCATCTTTACACAAATACAGACAGTTTTCAACAAATATTGTTGACAGTGTGAATCTGCAACACACTTATAGAAATAAAAATAAATAACAGAGCTGGGATATCCTTGTGACTCAAAGGATTAGACCAGAATAAGCAAAGAAATAATAAACTGCTCTACAATAACAAAAACAGAACTAGTTAAAATCACAGTATATATTAACAATTGTCATAAAAAATATTTTTTTTATTGTGAAAGGCAATTTAAAACATACATTAGAAAGGGAATGGTTTCCTTCTCTAGGTATAAAAACCTGCCTGATCAATAAAATCAATGTTGGAGGGGAAATACAGAATACATTTCTAAAATTATTTATTCAAATTAGAGAAAGATAAATACAATACATGTGGTAATATATTGAACTATTTCCATCATCTATCATTAATTGTTGAAAGTCTATAAAATTTTAAACTCTACTTAAAATTTTCCAAATAGTAATAACTATTAGTAATAATACAAATAAACAATGCAGTTTAGTAGATTACACAACATTTCAAGGTATTGTTGCCCACTAGTGAGAGGATTAGCATAAGAGTAAAAAAATTACACCTTTAGATTCTCGAATATTACATTTTAAGGCAATGATTTAACAAACTGAACTATTCTGTCAAAGGCAGTAGTCAGGAGAAAAAAAATTGAAGGAATCAGGAAGATTTGAATCTACCCTCATAGATATGAAATTTTTACTGACTGTTGCCTTTGACAGAATAGCTCAGTTGTTTAGAGTGTTGCCTTAAAATTTGATATTCAAGAATCTAAAGGTATAAGTTCAACCCTATGCTAGTACTGTATTGTCATTGGTCAGGCTAGCAACAACTGAAGAATGAGAATAATGCCTCTCAAAACGTGTAATCTACTAACCTGTGTTGTCTATTTATGTGTTATTACTAACAGTTGTTTATATTTGGAAAAGTTTAAAATTTTAGTCCAACCTATCACATCTAAAATATCATCATCACAAATCTTCAAGAAAATGCTGAATACAATACACAATTGAGACAGTGTTGTAAGAGGGAATAAGTCTATTCACTGTAATCCATGAGGATAGCATTTGCTCAGAAGATGAAGGTCAAAAAAGTTATAGAAAGTTTAGTAAGAAGGAAATACTAATTTTTGACAATTCAGAATGGGCACGCTCGTACTTATTACTACAAAATCAAATAGCCAGATTTATATACATGGGAACTTATAGGATAATTATTAACAAAGATCTAAATAAAACCCCATATACTATCTCAAATGAGATGTTAGTGATTTTAGACAGACCTAAATTTTTTGCAAAATTTGATGCAAATGCTGCATTCCAATAGATGCCAGTGATGGAGGAAACAGTCAATGTACAGATCATTACAGCTTGGTTAAATACAACTGCTTCCCTTTTGGCATAATAGCACTAAACATAATTCAAGTGTTGCTAAATAAAATAAATAATGTTATACCATATTTCAATATTCTGATAACAGCTAATGGGAAGAATTACTTTGCAATAGATTAATAAAAGTATGAGAGTGACTCTTGAAATCTATAACCAAATTGAACTCCTAAGAAATGCATAGGGGATGCAAAAGAAATTAAGTTTGCCAGAAGTTCAGAGATAAAACCTGATTCAGTAAAGGTTAAAATGACTGAAAATGCTCAGTGATCAAAACAAATGTGAAATAATTGTAAACATTATTAAGTCTAGCAAATTTTTTGATAACTTTACCCATGGTCATTGTATGATTTGCTTCAGAAAAATAAGCAGTGGACCTGAAAAGTACTGAAAATGCTTTTATCATCTAAGCATTTATTGGTGCATTTTAGAAAGAGTTTGGAAGTAACTTTAATGACACATATACCAAAATCTAGAAGTGAAATAATCTTTAGCTACCCATCAAAGAAGGGTGAATCCTCACAATTGCATTCATGTTCAAGACCTTGTTGAAAGCCAAGAAAAATTATGACCAAATGTCAATAAATTCAATCAGTACCTATATGGCTGACCATTTAAAATAAGTGACCACTAACCATTATTGATAATTTTGCATCTAAAATGTCAAGAACATTTAAGTTCTAGAATAAATTGCTGATACAATTTTTTAACATGAGATGACACTGATTTACAATTTAAGAGAGATAATCAGATAAAACATGCAGATATCATGATTCATATATTTGATATAATCAGAAAAAGAGATAGTGAGATAACAGTTAATTATTTGGATCACTGAAAACCAGAATTAATCAAATAGTAAGACCATAGCATTTTGAATCGGTGAGAGCTACTAGTTGCTTATGAAATGGATCAAAAATGATTGGCCCCGAAGTTTGTGGATTATAAAAAAGCAATTATAATACTTATATCTGTTCTCAAGATCCTGACATATTTTATTAAGGTCAACCCTAGAAAAATTCAAAGCTCTAGCATGTAGTTATGTGTGGTAAACCTACGCAGAAATTTATGTAATATAAACCTTATTAATCCATGGTAAACACACCATCCAAGAAGTATACTCCATGATCAAAACTTGAAAAATCATGGAGAAGAAAGCACACAGACTATGCAAATCCATTCAGAGGATTTAAGTTTGTAATTGCATTATTTCAGTAGACTCCATTTTTCAGTTTTATACAATCAATTTGGAAGAATAACATCTCTTTGTTAACTAACTTTCTTGAAGTAGTTACTATGAAAAATTATTCTATCCTTCAACTTGTAAAAATATGTTTAAACCTTTACAAATTTTATTTAAAACATTATTTCAATTACACATTGAATTCACAAGAATAGCTCAATTCTCAGCATGCTGAAAATATAGAAGCCAAAAAATGAAGCTCTAGTTTTTCATCTCTTCAATTTAAAATCAGCATTAAATAAATGTATGTTGGATTTTTTCCATTATCTACTTGAATTAGTAAATTACTTTTAGAAAAATTCAAACTCTACCTATACTTCTCCATACATTTAATACATAGATTGGCATAACACACAATATTTCTAGGGGTTATATTCTCTTTTCCTCGAAGATTCTGACCTGGATAATGACGTATTAGCAAGAGAATGAAAGCATTGGTCTTTAGATTCATGAATTTAAAGTGATGCTCTAATCAAACAGACAAACCGTGAATAGAAATTGTGTATACTTCTCTACGAGTCTCCGTGATTTCTCTATTTTATCAAGAATGAGTTTAATGATTGTTTTCTAAACATTATGGGTTATAATGCTGGGTAAACTAAAGGGTTGTTATTTATTACTGTCATGTCAACAGCTTTTTTATAATTTTCTTCTTTTTTTAATTTTCTCTCTGAAAAATAATCTTGTGACTGGAAAATGCCACTTTACTGGACAAGATTTATTAGTTCTTGCATTATTTACTATTAAGATATATATACTTTTTTCCTTAATAAATACTTACCTTTTTTATATTTAATGATCAAACTGATTTTTATGTTAGTATTGGCACTAGTCTACTAGCAATATCTAAATAAAAAATGAGAAAAACAAACTACTAGGGTAATGTATTTGAAAAAATATGAATAAAAGTTTTAATTTAAAAACAAGAAAAATTAACAAAGTAGTTGCTGGCAATATGCTAACACATACTTTCAATAAAAATGTTATCATCACATACTTTCAGATAAAGAAGATCAAAGAGTAATGTGTCTATATCCCCTTCAAAGCACTTCAGATTTTGCACTATCAGTATTAAATAGTTTCCATAACATTTTACAGAAACTCATCCACCACCTTAATATTAAGGTGTGAAACGAATTTTAATGTTCCTTTGCACACAAATTCAAAACCGTTTATGCACAAAATATATGTTGATCAAAATGAATATTCATGCTATTTTTCAAGTTTCTCATCTCATGATACAAAATATTAGTAGGATATAGCTGTGATATAATAGACATATGTTTCATTTCTTTTCTATTGTAAACTATGTAAAATAAGTATATGCTAGGTAAAACTGCAATTATCATAAAAAGAAATCATATTTGTATATATTACATAAATATATGGTCAACATGCATTTTGTTCTCCCAAACACTGCCTTTTCATTTGGTTTATAAAAATTTAAACAATTGGTGATAAGAATGTGATTATAAAAAATAAATAAAGTAGGCTCAGTTGATAAATTTGGCATTACATGTAAATGGATGAGACTCGAACCATTTCAGGTTCTTTATAAGCATAATAGCAATACTAAGCCTAAAATTAAATTGATCATGTTAATGAAGGTTACATGACTCAGCCACATAAAAAGCATAACTAATACATTCTGATTTATCATATGAAAGAACTATTAAAATTTTAACTATTGTTAACCCAAGTCATTACCTATGGTTACAGCATAACCAATTTAATCAAAAATTAATATAGACAGTATATTGCATTTTTTTTCCAATGGATTAGTAACTATCATAAAGGAAAATTATTATATTAGACCAAAGTAATTGAGCTATAGATATATTATAAATTTTGTTGAAACAATCACTATCTCGTCATTTAGCTTCCTAAAACATAAAAAGATCCTGAATCATCAGATCAGAAAATGTTTGTATATTGATTTATTTATCTTGTAGCCATTTGTTAAATTTTATTTCATTTTAAATTACCCAGACTGCCATTTGATAATGATTTTATTTATCTATAAATATAAATATATTTTCAAATGAATAAAATAGTAATATGAATCAAAAGAACTTTTGAATATTAAATGGAACATTGTCAGACTTGTGATATTGGAAGAAAAAATAGAGACAACATTCTAAACATTAATATTATTATCACTTAGAATAGTAGCATTAGTTTATTCAAATTAATAGAAAATCGTGAATGCATATAATTCAGGTTTGTGTCTCAACAAGTATTTATTCTGGTAAAAAAAAATAGAGGATTTTTATATGGATGTACAGAATGGTTTTGATTAGACCAAACAACATTTTAAAATTGCTATGGTTACACATTATCATTGGAATTTAAAAAAAAATGTGTACAGAATTAATAAAAAGTCACATATTTATGAAATTTTCATTAAATATATATATATATATATATTATCAACCACTGCATTAAAAAAAGTGTTAATAAAAAATGTCATAACATCATCCAAGTAAAGAAACTATACAAATAGATTTTATATTGATTAACAGAATATATATTTCAGAATGTAATGTTTTTTAAGCATATTCAGAACACAAAGCTATTACTGATCAATAAGATACAAGACAGTATTAATGTAAGTTAGAGAATCATAAGTTATTAAGAGACAGTATTAACAGCTGATATCTCTAAACTACAGAAAAATACTCCAGTCAGTTTAAAATAAAATGTCCAAATCATTTTCAAATATTTTAACAAATTCAATGATAGTTTAAAATTGAAAGAGATCAATAAACATCACATGATCACCAATATGTATAGAGCGTTTTGCCTGTTTTAAAGAGATCAATAAGTAGGTATCTAATAATCTGGTAAGAATTATTACACTGATTGATATTACAAAAAAAGAACAATTCAATAATCCAACAGCTGTACAATTAATCAAGATAATAAATGAAAAAGAAAAGTAGGAATATGAAACACTTAAAAATGATTCACAAGAATTAAATATGCAGAAGTTTATAAAATTGTACTGAAAAATGTTAACGCTATAAAAAAATATAATTGTGAAATGACAAAAAAAGCTACAGAAAAGCCATAAAAATATTGACTAATATCTTGAAATTGGGAGGAAAGTTACCTTGGCAGAAAACAAAGAAAAAAGGTATTTTTATTAAAAAATAAAATCATAAATTGTGAAGAATTTTACAAAGAATTTTATAATAATAAAGAGAACATAATCACTATTTCTTTTTCTTGCAAAAGCTGTTGAAATAGTAACAATTCTCACCAATAGAGCCACCTATTTCAAACTATAATAATCAATAGATGCCAGGTTTCTGTATTTAAATCCCTAACTAGTGCCTATTCATGCAATATACCCAGACTGGTTTCTAGGGGATCTGATAGCAATGCAATTAAACTTTTGGATCTCTTGCATTTCTTTCAGCAAGTACTTTTTTCTCTTTAATCAACTATAAAGCAATGAGTGCAAAGTGAAAAAATAATGTTTTCAACCTAAGTAAAATTGTTTGTATAGTCATACAGATCTGAACCCAGTTCAGCACCTATACATTTTGATGACTTTTGGTATTTTATAACTACAGTTACTAACATTATTAAATCATTAATATATATTACATTATCACTTTTTCCTTGCTTACAGCCATAAGATAGAAACTAGCCTGCAAATATTGGATGAGTAGGCATTAGATAGAGATTTAAATGCAAACACCTTTTGGCATCTATTGATTAGTGTAGATTACACTAGGGTGCTCTATTGTTTGGTGAGAGTTGCTACTACTTTAATAGCTTGTGCAAGAAAAAGAAATGGTGATCATGTGATATTTTAATACCAATGCTACATAAAGGATGTTAGATACTATAGTTATAAAAACACCAAAGATGTCAAAATATATGTCCTGGACTGGGTTCAGATCTGTATGACTATAAAGGCAAATTAACTTTGACTGAAACATTGTGGGTTCATTGCTTTATAGTTGACTATAAAGGCAAATTAACTTTGACTGAAACATTGTGGGTTCATTGCTTTATAGTTGACTAAATTGTAAAAAGTAGCTGTAATTACAGGAGTGCATTCGTTCCAAAGTTATGTGTATTGGTTTCACATCCAAGGCTTCTCGCTGATGACAGCAGGGAGTTGGGTAATGATAAAGGGAGGGGGAATGATAACGAGTCTGGGAATATTAGATGAGAAGGCACTAGATAGGAATTTAAAAGCACAAACCTTCTGGCTATTGAATACAGCTTGCACTAGGTGGCTCTAGTGTATGGTAAAAGTTGGTACTATAATAATAAAGGGCAAGAAAACAACACAGCCCATATGATTATGGCAACATCTTTTGATTTTCTAATATCTTAAAGAAAGGAAGAGGTTTGAAATAAAATTAAATTTATAAAGAACGGAAGAGCTCGGAAATTGACAAAATTATTATACATAATTTTTCTAACCAAAGAATTAGAGTATTCGTGAAGCTATACATCAAATATCTAAATAAAAATATATACAGTAATTGAAAGGATGCAGTAGTGGTATTAATATTTCAGAAAATTACAAATGAAAACAATAAAAAATTCACACATATTAATTTTTAAACATAATCATTACTGAGATCAGTATAATTCATCGGCAGAGTATTTGCTATTAAAATCAATAAAAAGAATATGGATTTAAAAATGGATATAGCTTAGTAGATCATTACTGAGATCAGTATAATTCATTGGCAGAGTATTTGCTATTAAAACCAATAAAAAGAATATGGATTTAAAAATGGATATAGCTTAGTAGATCATATCTAATTATCAAAAAAAAAACTTACAAAAAAGTCAATGTATATATATATATTATGCTTTGGATTTATAATTTAAAAAATAATATTTAAATATAAGTTTTTCAATGTTGATTACAGCTCTGAAGAATCAAATATGGAATTACTCTAATTTTTTGGCTGATAAATTACATACGATAATTTTAATTGCAAAGTGGAAGTAATTATTTCCGACAGAGTTATGTAGTGTTAAGATTTATGTATCATTAAAAACCAATGAAAATATAAAATGATGCCCTTCTACCTTTGGGCTCATGTAAGCTTAGTTTTTAACTTGGTTTTTAAATTATATGGTGAATTTTCTCTATTGTTTTAATTTATGTATAGACTAAATATTCTGCAATCACGATTCAAAAGATGAAGTACGAGTCTTACTTTTAACAAGCTTTGAATAATTTTTGTATAATAATTTCAATAAAATGCAGTAATAATAATTATGTTACACAATGTATTTAATAAGATTAAACATTAAAAGCCTAAAGATTAACGTTCATATGGGTATCTCATAGTGACTCTATCTTTCCACAAGTTTTTGTAATTTTATGGAAAATATTTTAGGGATTAAAATGAGCAATTAAAATAAATAGAAATGTATTTAAATTATCTATATTTTATAGATGATGGTGCTACTTCTACAGATAATGCTTCAGAACTTTAAGAAATATCACAAGAACTAAAAGCAAGCAGGTCAAGGTTATGTTTATGATTTTTCAAGAAAGAAAAAAAAGATTAACAGTAATCTTGGTTCAATTATTATTATTATTATTATTATTATTATTATTATTATTATTATTATTATTATTATTATTATTATTATTATTATTATTATTATTATTATTATTATTATTATTATTATTATTATTATTATTATTATTATTATTATTATTATTATTATTATTATTATTATTATTATTATTATTATTATTATTATTATTATTATTATTATTATTATTATTGATTTTTTTTTTGAAATATATGTTTATGTGTAAATTTGCTTATGGATATCTAGAGTATTACAGATACAATGTATACAATTGAATATTTTATTTACATATATATTACTTCACTTTTATAATATATAATGGCATCTTTTTATAATTTATAATAAGACATGCCACCATTTTCTATAGTATGTCCTTTGTGTTTATGCTATGTTTATGGAAGACAAAAACATTTGAAATGTTCTGGTTTTTGTGGTTTAAAGTATCATTTGGATTGTTACAAGCTAAGTAATGACAACAATTTTAAAGATGATAATTCTTTTGCTCATGATTTTGTATGTGATTATTGTTCTAATTGCTATAATTATAATTATGAGGTAGAAAATCCTGATAGTTTACCTAATGCATCATCTGGTATTAATGTAGAAAGTGATTCTGATTCTATTATGGATTTAATGAATGGTTCCTCTGCACATAGATCAGACTTAAGTATTGATAACATTAAATGCAATTATTGCAATGAAGATTTGTCTGATATGTCTAGGGGAATTAAGTGCTCTGGTATATGTCATGGTTATTTTCATCTTTCATGTTTGAAATTGTCTAAGATTGATGCAGAAAATTTTAAATCAGTTGGTTTAGGTTTTTTTCAGTGTAAAGAATGTAATAATTTACATACTAAATTGGATCAAATGACTATTGAGGAAATTCAATTAAAAGATAATAAAGATCTTTTAGAATTGGAATCAAATTTATTGATTGAAAAACATTTTGAAAAAGAAGACTTTACGAGAGATACTGTCACGGATTCTACTGATAGCTTTTTAAATAGTGATATTGAACCAACATCCAATTTGGAGATTGTTAATATACATCAAAGTATTGAAAATAATATTATAAATCCATCTAATTTTACTATTGAATTGTTACAATCTATGTCTCTTCAGGAGATATATAATTTGATAATGAATATGGCTAAAATTTGTGATAATTGTTCAAATATTACTGATAAAAATATTACTGTCAATAATATAGGAATACAATGTGATTTATTGGAAGGTCATATTTCTAATGATAATACCAATATTGTAATCTCCAGTAATATAAAATCAAGTCCATCTTTAACTGGAAATGATAATTTTTTACATCCTAAAATTTTGAGTAATAATAATAATGGTGATTATGACATTTCAGATAGTAATTTTCACATTATGGACTTTGATAAGGTTGGTGACTCTGAAGTTATCTCCAAACCTTCTTTGTTTGATATTTCTGATGAAAATAAAAATACTTCTTGCATTGACTATGAAAAAAATAATAACAGACTTAACTTCAATAAGTGGAAATTTGATAAAGACAATAAAGAAATACTTAATCAAGATATTTCCTGTTATAGTGAAAATGTGTGCTCCAAAGTTAATAGCTTTACAAAGAATAATGAGAAAAAATGTTACCCAACGAGAGTGTTTAAACAATCAGCCAAACATCAACAACATTTATTTGTATTAAATGATAAAGAAAATCCTAATAAGCTTCCTAACTTTTATATTAATAATTCCAAATCTAAATGTTTTACTAATTTTCATAAAAAAAATTATCTTTTAAATAATAAATGTATAAATAATCAAAATTACAATTCGCAATTTTCAGGGTTAAATGATGGTTTAAGATTTAATTTCTATCAAAAACGGTTTAATAAAACTATTAATGCACCAATTGTTAAAACTTTTTGGAATAATGACAAATACAATATAGGTTATGATAAATATAATAAATACTTTCTTTCTAATATGCCTGCAAAGATTAGATCATCAGAAATTAAAACATTTTTGGAAAATAAATTTCAGGTTAAAGTTGTGTGTTATAAAATTAACATGTTCAATAATAGATCTTCCAGTTTTTATATTTCTATTCCCCAAAATAAACATGGTGAGTTTATTTCGTCTGATTTTTGGCCTCGCGGTTCTTCTCTTTCCTTTTTCTATGGTAATTTGGCCCGTAAATTAATACTTCTTGATTGATTTATTAATATTTATAAAAAAAGGGAATATATATATATATATTTAATTTATTTTACTGGATATGGGTGGTTTTTCTTGTTTTTATGCCAACATTAGAGGAATGAGAACTAAATTGAATCAAATAAAAAGTTTTTTTTGTTCAGAAGATTATGATTTTATCTTTCTCACAGAAACATGGCTAAATGACCAAATTTATGATGATACATTTTTAGATGATAGATATAAAGTTTTTCGTGCAGATAGATGTCATGAAGTAATTAAAAGAGGAGGGGGCACTCTTATTGCCATCAGGAAAGAGATTGTTCATAAATCTGTGCTTTTGAATTCTAGATTTTGTGAATCAACATGGTGTGAGGTCTCCCTTGATCATCATAAAAAATTATTATTAGGGAACGTTTATATAAGGCCAGCCTTGTCTTTCTCTGACTTGGATGCTTTACTTTGTACTTTTGAAGAATTTTTGATTAATTATAAAATGAATATTATTATTACTGGAGATTTTAACATTCCTGAGTTATTTAATAATGCTTCTTTTGATATTTCTTCATTATCACACAAAGCATATAGGATGCTGCAATTCTTTAATTTTTTGAATTTGAAACAGCATAATTCCCATTTAAATTCTTATAATCGAATACTTGATTATGTTCTGAGTAACTTACCTGAGATTAAATGTTTTTGTGTTTCATCTCTTAATTTTCCTATAGATTTACATCACCCACCTATTGAATTTTTTGTTAAAATAAATTATTTTAAGTGGCATGTTCCTTTAAATATTAAAAGATGTTATAAAAAGGGGGATTATATGGGTCTGTGTAAGACAATTTCTAATTTTGATTAGAGCCCGTTATATTCCTCAACAGATGCTAATTATAATATGGACTTTTTTAATCAAGTATTTAATGATCTAATTGATTTTTATATACCAAAAAAACGTGACTCTCACAATTTTTATTTCCCTTTTTGGTTCTCAGATAAACTTAAAAAAATTATTAGAAGGAAATTGTATCATCATAAGCAGTACATTAAAACACGAAATATACTTTTTTACAATAATTTTATTAATTATAGAAGATTGGTTAAAGCTATTCAGAAAATTGATTTTCAAAACTATATTAAAAATATGGAGCTCAATTTGTCAGATAATCCTAAAGAATTTTGGTCTTTTATTAAAACTTCTGGCATTACCAAAAGAAAATCTCAAATGGATTATAATTCATCTTTATGTGCTGATGACTTTTCAGTTCACTTTTCTGAATTATTTGGTAATTCTCAACTGTCTGGGTTTAATTTGATCAAGGGATGTTTTAATGATAGCATTTCTATCGATTGTTTCAACAATAGTGATATTATATCAGCTGTCAAAGAACTCAAAATACATTCAAGTATAGGTTATGACAATATACCTTCTTTCATTTATAAAGGTTGTGTAGAATATATTGCTGCTCCTTTATGTTATATTCTTAATTGTTCCATTAAAAATTGTATTTTTCCTAACTCTCTAAAACTTGCCAAAGTTATACCTATTTTTAAAAATGGTTCAAAAGATAATGTTAATAATTATAGACCAATTTCTGTGCTTCATACAGTTGCACGCATATTTGAAAGATGTGTTTATAAGAAAATTGTTAATGACATAAATAAGATTTTGGTTCCTGTGCAACATGGTTTTTTACCTGGAAGATCAACTGAAACTAATCTTTTAACAATAACTGATCACATTGCTAATGCCTTTGAGAATCAATGTCATTTAGATGTTGTTTATTTTGATTTATCCAAGGCATTTGATAAAGTGGATCATTCCAGGTTGCTTTTCAAAATGTATAAATTAGGTTTTTCCTATAATTTGGTTGCATGGTTTGAATCTTTTATTAAGAAGAGAACAGCTTATGTAAAGTTTAAGAATAATTCTTCTAATCCATATTATTGTAATATAGGAGTACCTCAGGGCAGTATCCTTGCACCATTATTGTTTAACATTTATATTGATGATTTGGGAGAGAGTTTAGAATTTTCGCATATTTTATGTTATGCAGATGATTGTAAAATTTTTAGGAATATAAACTCAATTAATGATTGCATATTATTACAAAAAGATATCAATAGTTTTGTGAAATGGTGTAGAGATAATAAAATGGATATTAATATGGATAAGTGTTCAACAGTTTCTTATTCCAAAAAATCTGAAATGATAATTTGTCCTTATTATATTGAAGATCATAATATAAAGTTTGTTGATACTCAGAAAGACCTTGGAATTATTTTTGCAAGCAATGGATCATTTCATCATCATATTGAAAATGTAGTAAATAAGGCTTTTAAAATTATGGGTGCAATTTTAAGGCATGGTAGACAATTTAGTAGTTTTACAAAATATAAATTGTTTCTCTCTTTGGTTTTGCCAATTTTAGAATATGGATCTGTCGTTTGGAATCCCAGTTCCAAACGAGATATTATCAAAATTCAATTGGTTTATGACAAATTTTCTAAGTACATTAAATTAAAAGACCATTATCTATCCCTATCCATTAGAAGAAAAATGAGAGATCTTAAAATTTTATATAATCTTGTGAATCAAAAAATTATATTAACTAACAAAATTTCAAATATTGCGTTTAATAATTGTTTACATAAAACACGTACATTTACTTTATTTTATATTAAGGTTTGTCGCTCTAACATATTAAAATTTTCACCTTTGCTTCGTTTGCCTAATACCTATAATCATGATTTTATTAATGAAAATATTTTTTCTTTAGACTTTAAAAAATTTGTTACTTATCTTGTAAAAAAGTATGGCATATAATTATATTATTTTCATCATTTTTACTCATTTATGTATATTATTTATGTATATTATTGTATAGTTATTATAGTGCAATTCTGTAATTGGCTTAATGCTGTAGTTTTGTACGGTAAATAAATTGAATTGAATTGAATTGAATTATTATTATTATTATTATTATTATTATTATTATTATTATTATTATTATTATTATTATTATTATTATTATTATTATTATTATTATTATTATTATTATTATTATTATTATTATTATTATTATTATTATTATTATTATTATTATTATTATTATTATTATTATTATTATTATTATTATTATTATTATTATTATTATTATTATTATTATTATTATTATTATTATTATTATTATTATTATTATTATTATTATTATTATTGCTGCTGACTTTGTAGAGTTAACATGTGTTATTTGTCTCTCTGATTTTTGAATTCTATAATTCTTATTTGGCTAAGTTTTTTTTCCTATTTGTGATGGTATTATTAAGTAGAGTTTGAAGATTTTATTGATATTGTTTTGTATGTATTTTATTTTCTAATGGTTTTATATTTCAATTTTTTTTTATTGATTTCTTTTAACTTATTTTTAAGTAGCCATTTTTTTTTTTGATTTTTTAATCTTGTTTTAGAATTTTTTTTTTTATCTTAGTTTTTTATCTTTGTTGTAATTTTTTTTTTTTTTAATTAATTGATTTATTTTATTCTTTTTGATTTTTTTTTTTATCTTTACTTTAGATTCTTAATTATCTTACTTTTTAATCTCTGTTGGAATTTTAATTAGTTTTAATTTTATTTTTTGTTTGTTTGGTTTTAAAACTTAAGGTTTTTAATATTATGGATAAATGTAATTCTTGTCATTTAGCTCTTCCTTTTGGTGGAAATTTTATAACTTGTCTGGGTTGTAATGGGAATGTTCATTTTAAATGTAGTACAGTAAGTGAAAAGACATTTAAAAATATGTCATCTACAAATAAAGCATTATGGAGGTGTAAAAATTGTAGAGCAGGAACTAATTTAAATTTGACTTTAAATGATGGATCTAGTTCTGATTCCTTATCTAATTCTTTAGATAATAATTCTAGTCTTGAATTACTTCAGCAGATGAATAGAAAACTTGATATGCTGCCTGTTTTACAGAATAATATTGATCCCTTATCTCAATCTTTTGCTAAACTTACTTTAGAACTTGAATTAGTTCAAAATAATATAAAAATATTGATTAGAGAATTTAATGAAATGAAAGAAAAAGTAAAAGCCCAAGATTCTTTGTTATGCAATTTGCAAAAAGAAGTTTTTTTATTTAAAGCAGCAAAGATTAGAAAACAATATTGAAATTGTTGGTGTTGATTATGCTAATGATGAAAATTTATTTAATATTGTTGAAAATATAGCTAAAAAATTAGAATTGTCAGACTTTAATAAAAATTATATTAATTCTATTTATAGATTAAAATATGGAGGTAGTTTTAGGCCTGTAATAAAAGTTAATTTTGTTAGTAAAATGGTAAGAGATTTATTCTTGTCAGGAGGTAAAAGAATTAAATTATATCTATCTGATGTTTTGCCCATTGCTACAGCTGATAAGCGTATATATTTGAATGAAGATTTGTTGCCTGAAAATAGGAAATTATTTTGGAAAGTTCGTTCAATGGCTAAAGAAAATAAGTATAGATTTGTTTGGATTAAAGATGGGAAAATTTGGTTGAGGAAAGATACTGGGGATAGGGCTATTAGGATTGTTTCTGAATCGGATTTGTCTAATTTATGACATGGATTATCTTTTAAAAATACTGTTACAGAAAAAGATAATTTGGCTATTGAAAATTTTAAGATTTTTCATATAAATATTCGTAGTGTGAGGAAACACTTTGATGAGTTGTTAATTCTTTTACATTCACTTGATTATTCATTTGATATTATAATTTTGTCTGAGATCTGGATTAAGGAATGTGAAAAAGGACTGTATGAGTTAGAGGGATATACATCAATTATTAATTGTAGAATTAATAATAGGTCAGGTGGAGTTTTAGTTTATTATAAATCAGTGCTTTGTGTGACTTCTATTGATGCAGTGTTTGATTCTTCTGAATGTCTTGTTTTAAATTTCATTTTAGGTTCAGACAAATTAACACTTATTGCTCTGTATAGGTCTTGCAGTCATACAGTTGAAAGCTTTAGTGATGAACTTGGTGATTTGCTTACTAAATTAAATGATAAATTCATTATTCTTGTTGGTGACTTGAACATTGATATTTCTGGTGAAATTTCTGTTGCTGCTCAACATTATTTAAATATGCTGTCACTTTTTGGATTTATTCAATGTTTATTTCATCCTACACGTGTTACATCTTCATCATCTTCACTTATTGATCACGTCTTTGCTAGATGTCCTGAAAATATTCTTTTGAAAACATCTTTTTTGGATTGGTGTCTTACAGATCACAGAGGAATTGTTGTTACTTTTAAAAAGAATTTTTCTCATAGTAAAAAGTGTTTTAAACTTTTATCTCATGATCGTTTGAAATCCTTAATTACTAAATATGATTGGAATTTAATCTTTGAGTTGAATGATGTAAATTGTGCATTTTCATTCTTTGTTGACAAGATGAAGGAGTTTATAGATTATTGTTCTTTTATAAAATATATAAAGAAGAAAGATCTGAAGAGACATGATTGGATTACAAATGAGTTAATATCAAAAGTTAACAGTAAGAATAAATTGTACAAGCTTTTCAAAAGGTTTCCTGCTAATGAAGATTTAAAAATTCAGCTAAAGGTTCTTGATAAAGAAATAAAGAAAGATATAGTCAAAGCTAAATTGATTTTCTATTCTACTCAAATTGATTCTTTAAAATCAACTAAATTAAGCAACTTTTGGACTGTTGTTAAAAAATTTATTTTTAAAGAAGGATTTTCACAAATTTCTAGACTAAAGATTAATGAAATATCTATTGATGTTTTAAATAATTCAAAACTAATAGCTGATCATTTCAATCAATATTTTGTACACAGTGTGGAATTGTTAATGAATAGTTTTGACAATAATTGCAGTTCTCATGTTTTTCAATATAAGAAATCTATCCTGAATTCTTTTGTTTTTAAAGAGATTGAAGATTGTGAAATTTTAGATTCTCTTTATAAAATGAGACATAAAAAATGTATTGGTTTGGATTGTATTTCTGTAAAAATATTAATTGAAAATGTTTCCATTCTTTTACCAATTTTATCTTTTTTATTTAATTCTTCTATTGATTCAGGTATATTTCCAGATTGTTTAAAATCTGCTGTTGTTACACCTATTTTTAAGAGTGGAGATAGGGAATGTTTGGAAAACTACAGGCCAATTTCTATTTTATCAACATTGTCTCAAATTTTGGAAATGTGTGTAAAAAACAGAATTGTTTTGTTTTTTCAAAAATATAATTTATTTTCAAACAATCAATTTGGGTTTTTGCCAGGAAGATCTACAGAACTGGCTTTATCTGAACATGTTTCAGTCATCACTGAATCTTTAGAAAAAGGTTACAAAACTATAGGCATTTATTTAGATTTGCGGAAAGCATTTGACTGTGTTCCACATGATATATTAATAATTAAGTTACACCATTGTGGCATAAGGAGTGCTATGCTTGAATGGTTTAAATCTTATTTAAGTAATCGAAGCCAATTTGTGAAAATTAATAATTTTTTGAGTGATTCTGAAATAATTAGATATGGAGTTCCTCAAGGTTCAGTCCTGGGACCATTGTTATTTACTGTTTATATTAATGATCTGCTTGATCTTTCTCTTCATTCTAACATTTTTTGTTTTGCAGATGATACTGCTTTGGTTACTTCAGCAGTTTCATATAGTTTACTTGAGAAACTTGTGAATGAAGATTTATTTAAAATTACACAATGGATGAACAGTAATAGATTACTGCTAAATATTAATAAATGTAATTACATAATGTATTCTCTTAAAAATATTCCAGCAAAAGACTTGTTAATTCAATTGCCTTATGTTAATAAAACGTCTTGTCAGAAAATTACCAGGACTTCAACAATTTCTTACCTTGGCTTGGTTTTGGATGAGTATTTACATTGGGATAAACATATTCTTTGGCTTCAAGTAAAATTAAGAAAACTTAATTTTCTTTTTTATAGATTAAGAGATTGTTTGAATAAATCTGTCCTATTAAGTATATATAAACAAATTTTCTTAAGCAGACTTTCTTATGGTATAACATTATGGGGTGGCACTGCAGCATATTTTTTGAAGTCATTGCAAACACTACAAAATTTTACGTTAAGAATTATTTTGTTTAAACCTTTGGATTTGCCAAGACTTGAATTATTTAAGTGTGCTGGAGTTTTAACTATTCATCAATTATTTTTAGTGAATATTTTGTGTTATTATATTAAATACAAAAAAATGAATAAATATAATTCTTCATCAATAATGGTGACTAGATCAAGTGATTTTGATTTATTATTTGAACCAGTGTACTTTAAAACTCATTGCAGATATCAGAAATGTTATCTTGGTCCAAGATTTTATAATATTTTTATAAGAAACATTGGATTTAATGTTAATGACTTATCAAGGAAAACTTTGAGAAAATTAATTATGAACTGGATTGTAATTGATGATAATCAAAAACTTTTTATTTCTATTTAATTATTTTATTGTATATTAATGTTTTTTATTTTATTGCACATGTATTTTTGTTAAGCTCCATGCGTGATTTATTTATCACAAGGAGATTATATGTTTAATAAATTAAATTAAATTAAATTATTATTATTATTATTATTATTATTATTATTATTATTATTATTATTATTATTATTATTATTATTATTATTATTATTATTATTATTATTATTATTATTATTATTATTATTATTATTATTATTATTATTATTATTATTATTATTATTATTATTATTATTATTATTATTATTATTATTATTATTATTATTATTATTATTATTATTATTATTATTATTATTATTATTATTATTATTATTATTATTATTATTATTATTATTATTATTATTATTATTATTATTATTATTATTATTATTATTATTATTATTATTATTATTATTATTATTATTATTATTATTATTATTATTATTATTATTATTATTATTATTATTATTATTATTATTATTATTATTATTATTATTATTATTATTATTATTATTATTATTATTATTATTATTATTATTATTATTATTATTATTATTATTATTATTATTATTATTATTATTATTATTATTATTATTATTATTATTATTATTATTATTATTATTATTATTATTATTATTATTATTATTATTATTATTATTATTATTATTATTATTATTATTATTATTATTATTATTATTATTATTATTATTATTATTATTATTATTATTATTATTATTATTATTATTATTATTATTATTATTATTATTATTACGTTTCAATAAAGGCTTTATTGATCTCAATGGTTTACATAAGTTTACATCTAGAAAATTTGAAATTTAACATACAATGAATAATATTAGGGTAAACACATATAAATGAATTTAGTGGTTACACTTTGTGGTTAATGGACTATAACAATATAAAAATTAAAAAAGCAAAAATAATCAGAGTTCTAAAGTTTGAGGAGCTTATTTAGTTTTGTCCGCATGTCACTTTGAATGTTAGTTGTATGATAGTTTTTCTTTGCAGCATTCACAGCATTGATGGTTGTTTTAACAATGACCATGTTGCTGCATATAAGTGGGGGTTGGTTATTATTTTATCTCTATTTCGAATGTGTAGCAGTTTGTTGCTAAATGTAGCTGGGTGTCGTCTGGTGTTATTGCCAATTAAGAAAGTACATCGGGTGCACCAATACGCATATAGAACAAATGTGGCTGCCCTAATGCTAGGTATTGATCTTCCCTGAAAAGCAGCTATTATGTGATTAATGATTGTACCCGGTTTTCTGTAGGTGTTACACATCATCTGTCGTGTTTGGTTAAGTGCTACACATTGATAAATAAAGTGGTCCAGTGTCTCTTCTGCTCGATGGCAGAGTCCACAGAAGGGGTCAATAGATATATACATTCTTTTATGATAAAGAAAGTGGGTTGTTGGCAAGGCAATGAGATTGATTTTCATGATAAAATCAAAGTATTTGGGCTCTAGAGCCCATTTTTTATATTCCTTGAGTAGTCTCTTGTTGTTAATTCCTAGCATAGGTTGTATAACATTAGTATCTGCTTCTCTGTTTATTAAACCATAAATATCCCAGTATGAATACTTATGCAAATACTGTTCTGGAATCTTGTCTGTGGTTTTGCATTGGTATATAATGTTGGTGAAAAAGGAACCTTTTGGAGGTGGTCTATCTGTTGGAGTAACTTCTAGCAAGTGGTTAATTTTGGGGTATTTGGCAAGTATTGTGATTATTGAGTTCCTTAACTTCTGTATATGAAAAACATTGATGTTGTGCAAGCCAAGTCCATTTTTTATTAGAGGTTGGCTAAGTTTTTTTGTGGAAATTGCTACTGTTTTTCTGGCCCAAAGTAGTTTATTATATATGGTTTTAATTTTTGAAATGAACCCCTTTGAGAATGAAATAACCGGTACATAGTAAGTTATTTTGGTTGTGATAAGCTGGTTAATTAACTGTACTTTGGAATATAGTGAAAGATATGCCTTGGACAAGGAGTTTATAATTTTTGTGGCTTCTTCTTTAAGTTTATTTTGGATATGGCATCTCATTCCTGTAATTCCCATATGAAATGGGAACCCAAGGAAAGAGTTTGGTTTTGATTTGTAAATTGATGTACATGGTTTACCAGTGTATAGAGACCAGGCTGTGGTTTTTGCTGGATTAAATGTTAATTCATATTTTTGTGAATATTCTTGTAATATCTTTTGGAGTTGCGGTATTTGTTTTTTTGATGTTAGGAATATGGTAACATCATCCATATAGGCGATGCATGTAGTGCGCTGTGTTGTGTCTGGTATCTCGATCCCAGTAAATGCATTTTGTATGCTTTTAATAAGGGGATTGATGTAAAATATAAACAATAGTGAACTAAGAGGGGATCCTTGGGATATAGATTTGGTGGGTGTGAAAGATGGTGAGTTTCTTCCATTTAAAGTTATATGGATCTCTCTGTTCAGAAGCAGGTTAGCAATTATATATAGATGTGTTCTAGGAATTTCTGTGTCTTTTAGCATTTTTAGAAGTGTGTATATATTGACTGAGTCAAATGCAGCTTCTATGTCAAGCTGCACAACAACGGGTCCGTATTTTTTCCGCTGTTTTACTGTTGCTAGAATTGCTTTGAAGAATAAAGCTGCTTCTGTTGTTGAAGAGTTTTTCTTTGCATATTGTGCTTCGGAGATAAGTGGCATTATATACGGTTCAATTTCATCTTTAATAATTTTCTCCATAATTTTGATCGGCAAAGGTCCCATAGATATTGGTCTGAGGTCTGTAATAGGTGGAATAATTGCTTTCTTTTTATTATAGGGTACTATGGCTATTGGATAGACACCCTCCATGGGTTGAATTTGTTGTGCTAGATGGTTTGCTAACTGACACAAATATTCTGTTGTGAATTTACTTAGATGCTTTAATACAAACAATGGAACTCCAGGACTACCTGGATGGCAAGCGTTTCAAATAGTATTTAGTTTTGTTGTGAATAGATCTTTTGTGAATGGGGTTTTTGTCTCTGGTGGGCCAAACAGATTATGTGGTATTTTATATGGTTGTCTTTCTTGTAATTTCTCTTTAAAATATTCAAAAATTGGCATAATCATATTGTGTCCTGCATATGTTCCACTATTTGTATATAGTGCCATTGGCACTTTTACATCTGGTTGGTTCCCCAGCGCCCATCTTATATAATCTCTTGTCCAAGTGTGTGGCCTGGTTAGGCATACCTTGCTTTTCTTTATCTTCAGATAGCTTTTGAGTTCTTCACATGCTTTATTGTATGCATGTGTAAGCTTGAATATATACTGCTGGGTGCAGTGTGATGGGTTAATCATGATTATTCTCTGGTGTAACTGATCTGCCAGAGACAAAAGTCTTGATGGTGGAGGTTGTTTTTTTGTTATATGGTTGATGTTAAAGGACAACATTCCCATAAATGCTAGATATTTCTGGACCGGGTTCAAAGTCATATCTTTGATTTTGTTTAGCATTATGTAGGTCTCAGAGAACAGAAATTCAGGGGTTGTTTCTGGGAGTAAAACTCTTATTGTTCTTGTAAGTGGAAAGGGTGATATTTGAATTTGGGCACAGTCAATTGTGACTATTTGAGCTGAGTGATCGGAAAAAGTTGAGGGAGTTAGTTTTATTTCAATAAGGTGGTGAAGCATTGGAGAATAAAAGCACAGATCAATAAGTGAAGAGAAGCGATTATTGTGGAAAGAGATGGCATCATCTGGCAAAAAACCTTGGCCACTCATTAGTGGTATGTTTATTCTGTGAAGCCAACGTTGGGTAAATTCCTGATATTTTAAATTAAAATCTCCAATTAAGATGGTTGGGTTTGAAGTTGTAGCTAACCTTGAATTAATGTTTGCAATTATGGTATCTATTTTTTTATCCTGTAAAGGCATATATACAAAAACCAGATTTATTGTTATGCTTTTTTGGTTGAAGGTTGCAATTAATAAGTTCATGTCAATGTGAATTATTTTGAACGTTGTGAATGGGCAATTTCTAGCAATTATGAGTCCAGTTCCAGCTGAGGGAGAGGAAGAGTCTCTGGAGCATGCACAGAAACCTTCCATATTTAAATGTTTGGCTGGGTCAGTTTGTGATCCAGCATAAATTTTTGTCTCAAGTATACCAAGCAAGTGTGGTTGTATATCCTTGATCCAATGTTTTAACTTATTAATTTTTGAGGTTGAGTTCAAACCCCTGACATTGATTGCCGCAATTTTTATTTTCATTATATGTTTTTTGGTTGAGATTTAAATATTAGGGTTGATCTGGTGTTTCTTCCCATTCATTCTCATATTCCATTTCCAGATCTTCATCTGTTTCCACTGTAGTTGTATTGTTGTGATCAGAAAGGCTAAGGTTGGATTCTGTTTTGATTTTTTTGGGCCCTCTATTTTTCTTTGGTGGGCGGCCTGGTCTTCTTCTTTGTTCTGTGTCAGCTTTGGTGATTTGAGGCATATTTGGGGTGATAGCTTCCATAATTTCCATTGTTGTATTATTTTTAATATTGGGTGTTTGGTGTGTTATATATATTTTTTCTTGATCACTATTACTGTGTGAGTTTATTTGTTCTTTTATTATCTCTTTTTCATCAGTATCTTTGGTAGGCTGACTTAGATTGTGCGCTATTTTTTCCATTGGAGCCTCTTGAGGTTGTTGACTTTCTGTTTTTTTATCAGTGGGGGTTTGAATTCTATTGGTTGATTTTGTTGATAAATCCAGAATTTCAGGTGCTGGCAATGTGTGTGCAGTTTTTTTATTATTCAATTGCTGTTGATCTGTGGTTTTTTTATTAATTTTTTCTTGTTTATTAGTTGTTTTCGTTATCTGTTTTGTACTGTTTGATTCCGGTTGGTGAGCTTCTGTTGGTTGATCTTCAGAGCTCGGTTGGTTTTTCTGGTTGATTTTGGTGTTGCAATCGATTGCTAAGTGTCCGGTTTCACCGCACGCAAAACATCTCGGCCTTAATCCTTTTATGTGAATAGTCAGTATTGCATTCTGGTCAATTATTTGTGTTGGAATATCCTCCGGGTTTACATTGTCATTCAGCTTTATTTTGAAATGAAAGTTGTTGCTGAAAACCGGTATGGGGGTGTCGGATAAGTAGATTTGTTTTATATAAATAGCTTTGCCAAATGACTGTATTAATTTTTGAAAATCCTGAATGGTATATCCGAAGTAAGTGTTTTTAATTATTCCGTTACAATAGTTTTGCAAGCTTTGATCGACTATTATTAGCGCGTAGCTTCCCAAAGTTTTTACTTTAGTTTGAAATCTTGCACGCTGATGTTCATCGAAAAACTGAATTGCAACGTATCGCGAGTTTGGATGCTCTCCAATACTAGAGACTGTATCCCACAATGCTGTTGCTGTCAGCTCCTCGTAAAGAAGCTCTCTGGGGAATTTATAGAGTGTTAAATTCCTATCAGTGACAGCTAACACTAATGATCTCGGTGAAAAAAATTTTTGGAAAGTTGCGAATAATTTTTTTGGGATGGTGCTGTTGAAATTAACGTTTATTTCTTGCAGTTCATCTTGATTCCATATCGTTGGGGAGGGCTCTTCATTATTGTTTTCTATGAGGTTTAAATTATTTATGTCGGCTTGATTTACCTTCCTAAATCTTGCTGTCTGTGTTAATGCTGGACTTTTTTCGATGCTGTGAAGCTGCTGGTTTATTTTTGTTACGTTTGCGTATGTTTTTGCGATAGTCGCAGTTTTCATTTTATCGCCGTTTGTTTGAGCGCAATTTACGTCGTTTGCTTCTTGACGCGACGCCATGCTTGTTTATGACGTTAGAATTTATTTTTTGTTATGAACGACCGTATTACTTACTTTTTGCTAGAAAACAACTGTTCAGTAATCAGCCATCGCTGTCTTTATCTATCACAGATATATATCACAGTTTTTAAGTGTGAAAACGATTAGAATATGGGGAAAAAAAGATTATTAATAAGACCTTCGTTCTTGATGACTTAGGCATACACGCGCATGCGCATTATTATTATTATTATTATTATTATTATTATTAAGTTTCAACAATAGTAAACTTTATTGATCCAATGGTTACATAGTATTATAATGCCATAGCAAGATACATGTTGAATCTTATTATTGTTAGTTCAATTTCAAGTCTACAATATTCATTTTTTTAAAAGTACATATCTGTACGGGTAATTTTACATGATTCTATCCACTTTATCAATGTTAATTAATCATATTCTTGTCCAATAGGAGCATAATCAGGACCATGCTTTCTTTAATTTTGTTTTTTTATAGCTTTGCTATTTGTCTGAGCAGGGACCAAGTAGCTGCATAAATATCTGGGCTGGTGATCTGCTTGTCTCTAACTTGAATTTTATTCAACTTATTTTCAAATGTGGCTGGATGCCTTCTGGGGTTATTACCCAATATGAATACACACCTAGTGCACCAAAGTGCATATAAAACAAACATTGAGGCCCTTATGGCTGGTATAGACCTATCTTTGTAATTTGATATAATTTGCATCATTGTAGTATTTTTTTCCTGTATTTGCCCTGCAAAATGCATCTAGTCTGCTGCAAGGCCTTGCAGTTGAAAATTATATGCTGTAAGGTCTCCTCAGCCATATAGCAAAGGCCACAGAATGGATTATTATTATTATTATTATTATTATTATTATTATTATTATTATTATTATTATTATTATTATTATTATTATTATTATTATTATTATTATTATTATTGTTTCAAAGCAAAACTTTATTGAGTCTAAAAAGTTACAGAGTCACATCTAGTACTATATTGATTTGTTACAAATGCAAAACAAATTACAACAACTTTCAGTTATTATTATTATTATCATCATCATTATTATTATTAAAACAGACAAAACTCTCCATGCAATAGTGCCAACCAGAGTAATCAATGGATGCCATAAGGCTTGAGTATAAAATCCCTATCTAGTGCCTATTCATGCAATATCTCCAGACTAGTTTATGGCTTATGGCCTTCATCAGTGAGGAGCTTTGTATCTAAGAGCACTGTACCTAGATCTTAGGATTACTCTGGTTGGCACTGAGTGGCATTACTGTATGGAGAGTTTTGCTTGTTTTAATAACAGTAATGTGCTAGCATAAGAAATAGTGATCATGTGATGTTTAGTGGTTTACTATTATTATTTATTAATAATTATAAAATTAACTTTGATGGAGCGCTTTTAACAAAAATAACTTGATATTGAAAGTAAATGTGCTTTATATGCATAAGAATAATTATTTTTATTAAATTTATTTAATAAGTGCTTACTTATAAATCTGAGATTTGGATCCTGAACTTCAGACTAAATGGCAAAATATGGAGATGTATTTGAGATTAACCGAAAGTGAGGTACATGAATAAACAACACAGATTTCACTGATATTTTTGGAAGAATTAGAGATTAAAATGTAGTTGGGTTGGATATGTCATTAGCATGAATAATAATAAATGGACAATTTTTCTGAAAATTTTCCGAAATATGTAACAAAGTTATATTAGAGCTTAAGAACAATTTTCATGTTGTATTTAATGTAATTGAAGAAATGATCCTAATAAATCTAAAAATTCGGTATGAATTTCGACTTTTACTTAGCAAAGATTCCCAGTCCACTGGTAGATATACAAAATTTGTTTTAAAGACAAAAACCGCCATCTAGTAATGATATTTTAAACTATTTATCATGTGGTCTTTGCATTAATGCGAATAATTATATTAAAATTATTTTTAATTTCTAAGAAATAATTAAAAGCGCTTTACTTATTATCATTAAAACTAGAATTTTTATGTTAATTTATGTAAGAACAATTTATTTCTAGGAGAATTATTTAAAATATAACAAATATTTTTTAGATCTAAATGCAAGGTATTAGTATTTCTATAAAATTAAAAAACAAAACAAAAAACATTATTTAAAAAACTCAGGGTCTATTAACAATTGAAACTCTTAACAACACACTAGCTAAATGAATAGCTAGTGCGTGTATGCGTAGTACGAACTAGTTGATGATGTTTCATCGCTTGTTCTAACATTACTTCAATCTAAGATTGCAAGTTTTGTGCGCAGCAATTTTTCATACATCTACTTCGGTTATCCACAACAATCTTAAGATACTTTTCCGAGAAAGCCAATACAATTATCTGAGAGATATGCAAGATAATTTAGACAATGGAATATGTCAATATCTTTTATACACTGAATGAGATGTGTTAAGTTTTGGTGGGAACTTAAAAAAAATTATTGCTTTTATCTATCGTCAAATGCATATTTATGCATACGGCAGAGCTGTCAAAAGGTAGTTAGGCTACAAGTTTTAATTTTTTTTTGAATGAAAAAATAATTTGAATCGAATGCTTATTAGATATTTTAATTCTATCACTAATAGATAATCTTGACGTTATCATATGGTATTTTTAATATCATTATATAACTATAGATTTTTCAAATATAACATATATGAAAGAAACGATCTTCCACGTTAATGCGTATGCTCTGAGCATTACTGGCAAGCTAATGCATGATTAGTATGCAGTTAGCTCTGTTTAGTTATAGCTCATCTGTAACAAAAAGTAGCAGTCTCTAGTAATTTAATATATGTACTGTATTTTTTTTAAAATGGATGTAACCCTTTGATTACTTAAGATTGTTATGGGAACCTTTAATGCTAGAACCGATAAACAAATGAAAGATGAAAGTGCTGTAGGTAATTTTGGTTATGGTAATAGAAATGAGGGAGGACATAGACTTGTGGAGTTTGCAGAAAAAGAAAAACTTTATATTATGAATTCTTTTTTTGAGAAAAATTGTTAAAAGAAAATGGACATGGAAGCATCCAAATGAAGGTACAGCAGAATTGGATTATATTTTGACTAACAGAAACTACATATTTCAAGATTGTAATGTTCTTAATAAATTTAACACAGGAAGTGATCATCAATTAGTAAGATGTAAAATAGGTGTTAATGCAAAACTAGAGAGACAAAAATTATTAAGAAAAACAATATTTACAGTTGATATTCGTAATCTTCAGAAACATTTTAATGAATTTTAATTAGAACTTACAAATCGGTTTCAAGTGATTTTGAACATGATTCAGATTTGAATGAAATTAATATGAAAATAACTGATACACTTTTAAAAACTGCAACAAAAATAGCTGGTTGAAAAAAGCAGCAATTGACCAATAAAATTTCTACTGAGACTAGAGAATTTATGAAGAAAAGAAGAAATAAGAAGATATGCAAAAATGATGCATTTAAAAAGGATTGAATATTTGGAATTTTGTAAAATGGTGCAGAAAAGAGTTAAAAATGATATAAGAAAGTATAACTGTGAACTAGCAAGGAACGCTGTAGAAGAGAATAAAAGTCTCAAGAGTGTAAAACAATGTTTTGATATTGGTAGGAAATTTATATCTGCAATAAGAAAAAAGATGGAATTATTACTAAAAAGAGAGATGACATCATAAAATGGGTAGAAGATTTTTATCAAGAATTATATAGTAATAAAGAACAAGTACCTTCTATATCTATTACATCTTCCGAATTGCCCAGAATTTTAAATGAAGAAGTGAGACATGCAATTAAATGTATGAAGAAAGGAAAGGCTCCAGGTAATGATGGAATTATAATTGATAAATTAAAAGAAGCAGGTGAAGAAATTGAAATTAAGTTATATATCAAATGTCTAAATGATAAAGATGTACCAGATGATTGGAAGAATGCAATATTAATATTTAAAAAAGGTGATAAAGAAGATATTAGAAATTATAGACCTATCAGCCATTTATCAGTTTTATACAAAATTTTTACCAAGATAATTACAACTCGTCTAGAGAGAACATTGGATTTCCATCGATCAGAGAACAAGCTGGATTTAAAAGTGGTTTTAGTACAGTAGATTATATCCAGGTATTGTGAGAAGTTATAGAAAGGACAAATAAATATGAGTTGCCATTATGCTTTGGATTTGTAGATTATGAAAATGCATTTGATTCTATAAACATTTCTTCAGTGATTAGCATTGGATTATCAAGGTATAGATCCAGGATAATGTCATATTTTAAAGAATATTTATAAAATTGCAGCAGCAACAATTAGATTACATAATGATACTGGGAAAGTGAACATTGAGATGGGTGTAAGACAGGGTAACTCCATATCTCCAAAACTTTTTATAGCAGTGCTGCAAGAAGTATTTTGTGGATTAAAATGGGAAACTAAAGTAGTGAAAGTTAATGGACATTATTTAATTCAGATTTTGCAGATGATGTAGGTGTTTTTGAAAATAATACTTTAGAGTTGCAGGAAATGTCGCAGGAGTTATCAGATGAAAGTAGGAAAGTAGGACTAAAGATAAATGTTAAAAAGGCTAAAGTAATGTTTAATGGATTTTCTCAAAATATAAAAATAAAGATCGATTATGATAAGTTAGAAGAAGTTAACAATTACAAATACATTGGTCAGATTATTAATACAGTTGGAAACATAATGGATGAAATTAATCATAGAATTATACTTGGTTGGAGTACTTTTGGTAGAAATAACTTGACACTAAAAGGAAATATGCCTATATGTTTGAAAAGGGTTTTTAATAAATGTGTTTTTCCAATTCTTACTTATGTATCTGAGACTTGGACATGTAATAGAAGAGCAATACAGAGACTTCAGTCCATTCAAAGAAGTATGGAGAGATGCATGTTGGGAGTAACAAGAAAAGATCGAAAACCCAATATATGGGTAAGAGAACAAACAGGTGTTACTGACCTCATTGAAAAAATTAAAAGACTGAAGTGAAGTTGGGCTGGACTTATTGCTAGAAGAGATAATAATAGATGGACAATTGAAATCTTAAACCAGATTCCAAGAGATTGTAAAAGACCCAGAAAGAGACCACATGTGAGATGGATGGATGAAATAAGAAAATATGCAGGAGTGATATGGAGAAGAGAAGCTAAAGATCAGAGAAGATGGATTGAACTTGGAGAGACCTTCATCCTGCAGTGGATTGATAATGATTCATGATGATGATGAATCATGGTATATTATACAATAAAACAAACTCATTTTTAAAATAAATATTGTTACTTCAAAACACTAATGTAGTATATAGTGAAACATTCTTTTACTTTTAGTATTTCTTTATTTAAAGCCTTGTCTTGCTTAGTGTAGTGATTCAATGTCAGACTCTGGCATAATAAAGCCATTCAATTCACATGTTTCTGTTCTTTTTTTTATATCAAGTGGTTTATTGCTCCTGAAGTCATAAGAATTTTGAGCAACTCAAATAACAGTGTTAGCTCACAATGCACATATTTGCCATGAGTTCTAGAAGCTAACTATCACATCACCAAACCACACCAACATTAGTCAAATGCATTATGTCAAAAACAGATAAAGAGTTTACCTTAGACTGATAATAAAGCAACAAATTTAACATTTTTAAGTGCTAATAAATGTCCTGTATGGCTAATTGTGGCTGTTTTGAGAACTGAATGCCCATGGATTGTACACCTGGGTCTCTTTTATGCAGATTTTTTAAATGCAATTTTGAAGATATGCAATTCATGTTTCTTCTTAATATCTTTTTATGTGTTTTTCTTTTATATGATAAAGAAGTTTATATTTCACTTAAAATCAGGATTTTCCTATTTTATATACATGCATTAAATTTTACATATTTTAAATGTCTATTGGAAAAAGGTTTGGCAGAAATTTAGATACTGTAGAAGATTTAGAAAAAGATAATGAAAGAGATATGTAACCTGTTCGTTTCACAGTAAAAATGATTCGAGAAAGTCTTCAACTTTCTAATCAATTAGAAAATCATTTTCTTGTTAATGACAAATTACGAATGAGCTCTTAAATTCCAATGAGAGCTAAATAGTTGTATGTCTGGATATCATGAGCTTCATAAACAACTCAAAGTTTAATCACCATTTACATTATCACCAGAAAACCAATAACAGACTGAAGTTGGTCCTAATTCTGCTGTTTGTGTTTCCTCTTGTGAGAATCTGATTTCTTACCAGTTCACAAACAAACCTGCATATTGTCAAATAGCAATAATGATTAAAATAGGTATGAAAAAATGTAAAATAAATTACTCATAAAAACATATTGCTTTGAATAAAATTAAATAATTAATAAAGAAAAAGTAAAAAAAGTTTATCTTGTATCAATTTTTTTTCAAATATTTGAAATTTTTTATTAGTCATACTTTATTACATTATTTTTTTTATGTGAATTTTAGAGTAATTTTACATTGTTGCTTTGGTTTTATGCGATTTTTGAAAATTAAGGAATGTATCTCATATTTTTCAAGGTAAGTTAAGTCTATTTTTGTTCAATTTTTTTATGCAGGTTTTCTGCAGAACATAAAGCCTATGTTTGTTGAAGAAAAAATATTCTACTATTATTATAGTGATTACAAAAAAAAAATCTATTGTATTAAAATTATAAAGTGGGTTTAAAATTATTCCAGTTTATAAAATAAAATTATCATATTTTAAATTTTTCTTTACATCTATAAACATCAAACTCTCCATACAGTAGTGTTATCTAGTGCAAGCCACAAGCTAAAAACTAGTCTGGGAATATTGGAGCAGTAAGCACCAGATGGGAATTTTATGCATAACCCTTCTGTCATCAATTAATCACTATGGAGTGGCACTACTGTATGGAGACTTTGCTACTGTTATTAATAGCTTGTGGAAGCGTAGGAAATAATGATCATGTAATGCCTCTATATGTAATGATATTCATATTTCCTTCCAAGAAAAGAAAGCACACATGAGATTGATGAATGACATAAAAGAGTTTACTTGAATATTTGGGGAGAAATTATGAATTAGAAAATGGGAAAGATTTTCATTATATCATATATTAAATTGTTGAATGATGATGATGACGTCTTATTAATAGAAGACTAAATGATAATGTAAATTAAGCAAAAACATGAAGTAATCTTAAATTAACCATGCAGGCAATGGTTCTTTAACATTCTGGAGAAGAATCATGAGATATAAAAGAATATTCCTCACTGGCCTCAGTTCAGTTGATAATTGTACGGTTTTTTTCTCTTTATTTTCTTAATCTAAAAACATCTAAATATCAATTTATTGACAATAACTGAAGTGTCGGAGTAACTATGGATTAGTTATCTTAAAAATATTTTGAGTTTGCTTTCATTAGAAAGGAAATTTTAATTTAAAACTTAAACTAGAAAATATTTAAGAGTTTAAATAAATTGTATTTCAACGAAAGTAAAGTGATAGATAAAATGGTGATAAGAGAGAGAGAAAAACAAATACCGAATTAAATAAAAGTATATCTATATAAAAAGAATAACAGTGGGAAAATAAAAATGTAAAATGATATCAGAAAAGTAAAACAATGCGAGAGAAATAATATAGTAAACAAGATTGTAGATAAATAATAGAATAAAGTAGCTTATGAAAACCACAAGCCCTCGGGTGTTAAAAGAATCGTGGAGAACCTAAAATACCTAGCAACATAAGATGTTTGTAAGCCAAAGAATGTGAGATTGAAATAATCATATATGAATAAATTAATGGAAACAATTATTAGAATCGTTAAGAGAGTTTACATAATATATATATATAAAATTAATAAGTAGGATTTCCACTCTTAGTATTAAAAGGAGAGAGGTTGCCTTGATAACAGTGAGAAATATTGATTACTATCTATACTGGTATGTTTAGGTGTTTACTGTTTTCTAATGGTTATATAAAAAGTTGGATTATAGTTGTTGGGCGTTTGTTACATAATATTTAAAATTGTCATGGAGGAATACATCATTTTTTAATATATCAAAAAATTGAAATGGAATTTTGATATTTATTCAGTGAATGTCTCTCATCACCAGGGCTGTTTTATTACTTGAGCCAAACCTTAAAACTATGCCTTTTAAAATTATTTACAATGGTCAATAGTACAGAGATAATTCATCTTCCTATCAAATCTATGACCTGGGACTTAAATTCAGGTCAAATGAAATTTTTTTCAAGTGGCTTAAAAATTTTCTCTCAAATAGTTGACATATAACCAATCTGGATAACTATCCAATGTTGGTTGGTAAATAGATATCTAGAAATTCTTTAGCTAGATGTAAAACAAGAATACAAATCGATTCAAACCTTTACCACCTGACAATTGGCAAGCCTATTGAGAACTGCCTTCTCCTTTATTGTTTTTCTATGAATGTCTGATGAAGAGGTCATTCCCTTGTATTGGGCTACTTATTATCTATACTTTTTCTTTCATTTAAAATAGTCTACTGAAAAAAGTAATGAGTAATAATAGAAAAAAAATATATTAAATAAAAAGAAAATATATTTATTAAGAAAATTACAAACAAAAATGAAAAATTTTAAAATGAGATGCAGAAAAATAAAACAAAATAAATTTAAAAAATCATAATATTAAATCATGTTTGGGGATTATTATAATATATATTGAAATAAAATCCTTGTTTTTTACTTCACCTTTGAGTGGTAAGTTTTAAATTGCACTTTATGCAAAAAAGTGAAGCTTAGTATTATTAGAAAAGAATTATATGCATGAGCGCTTTCAGAGAACTTAAGTCTCCATATTCATAGACTATCTTTGAAGTGTCGGCTTACATTGATATTTTAAGCAAAGTTTAGTGGTAATTTATGCTAAATTTATTCAAAGTTTTTTTTCATACAGACCATTTTCTGGAGATTGTAAAGCACTATTCTTTTCAATTTATTGCATAGTTGTCATTTGCAATAAAGCATAACTCCTTTATCTTTTGTTTCATACCATTACATTCAGTGCACTCTTGTCATAGTGGGTTCAAACACATGGCCTGTTGTTTTTTGGTGCTCAAAGAATATGGATTTGCTTTCAGTATTATTTAAAGCTTTTCTGTATAAATAATGATGTCGAGATGTTCTAGAGGTGATGTTGGCATGGGTCTCTCCATAATATGCTGCTCTACATCCATTTGTTGGGCATGAAATTTTGTAAATTGCTTGGGTTATTTGATCAGAAGGTATTTTGTCTTTGGTATTGTTTATCATTCTGTTTGTTGAAGGTGGGGTGTGGAATTCTAATTTGAAGGACTCAACAAATATTGATAATCAGAAAGAGCTGCAAACACAAACCTCCTTAACAAAACTGCATACCAGAAAACCTACAGCACAATGTTAAATAACTGGATATTCAAGTTCATAGAGACTGTCACCATGATAATCAAGCCATTGGAAATTCGAGGATTTATAAATCCAAACTCGAACTCACCCAACTCACATAAATTGGCTGGACTTGCATCATTCCTGCACAGAATTCATAGACTATGTAAATTTGAAGCCAACCACAAAAAAAAAACACACGCAAATTATATTAAAGAACTGGAACATTCCAATGATTAGATCACCAGATAATTTATAAAGCTAATTAACAATGAATTTAATGATCAGATTAATGGACAACTTAGAAAGATGATCAACAGAAACCATCATGAAATACATTCTAATGAGCTAATTAATGCCAGGTTTAATGATTATATTAATAAATAGAGTTAAATAACAGAGTTCAAACAGTAAAAAAAAAACATTATGTACTATCAATTTCTACTTTTAAAAAAATCACCCATATAAAGAAGTAACAGAAATATATTACATATTGATTAACGAAATATATATTTCAAGACTATAATGTTAACATATTTAGCACACAACCCATTACTGGTCAATAAGATATAAGATAGTAAACTAGAGATTCAATAGCTATTAGGATATATTTGTAAGAGTTGATATTGCTAGCCATGAATTTAATTTAAAAATTAAAAAACACTTTAAAATATTAAATAATTTCAAAGGCATTGAATGTGTTCAATTAAAAAGATAAGTAATACGCTGCTAAAAATTATTCCATAAATAAATTCTACAAAAAAAAAAAAAAAACAATAATAATTTAGCAGTATGGTTAAGCAAAATAATATATGAAGGAAAAAGAAATATAAATTGAATATTCAGAATTTTGTAAAATACTAAAGAAAAAAATTAGTGATGGTACAAAAAATATAATTATGAAGTGACAAAAAAAAAAAGCTGTAGAAAAGCCATAAAAGTATAAAATAATGTCTTCATATTGAAAAAAATAATAATTTGCCAATCAAAACAAAAATGATATTATTACTAAAATAAAAGAAGAGACATAAAATCATGAAGTGGGAAAGAATTTACTATATAATATTAAAGAGCAAAAAAAAACAGTCCATATTACTATGTCAACATTATTTGAAATTTCCCCTTCTTTAAAAAAGAAGAGGTTTGAAATACATCTAATTTTTTTAAAAAATAAAAAACTCCAGAGCTATTGGAATTATTATACAAAATTGTTATAATTTTAAGATGTATGAATTTTACCACATGAGAAACTAAAAAAAAAAAAAAAAAAAATCGTTGGAAAAGCTGTATACCAAATGTCTAAATAAAACAAAACATATCTGGAAGATTTGGAAAATGTAGAAGTGATATTAATATTTTAGAAAGATAAAAACAAAGAGAATAGAAATTACACTTTTATACATAATATTTATTGCGATCATTATAATTTTTTATGGAGAATTTATTACTGAAGCCAATAAAAAAAATCTAGATTTAAAAATGATTATAGCAAAGTAAATAGAGTCCAGTTATTTAAAAATATATATTAAAAAAATCCAATGATTATGAATTGTCATTATGCTTTGGATTTATAGTTTATAAAGAAAGTATTTGATTTTATAAATATTCCAGTGTTGCCAAAAATGTTTATTAAAATGAAATAGCAGCAATTAAATTACATAAAGTCATTAATATCTAGCATACAGGCTATACATATACTTGTACAAACAATGTAATATATAGACTATTTTGAGCTCAGACTCTCACATGACCCTCAACTCTCCACACCATCTCATACCATGGATAACCTTGACCACATACATGTCTAAAAGATAAATAATCATTTCATGCTAAATCAACACTCGTCAGTTGGTCCAGATTATCATCTCTACACATATATACAATAAGTGCTCAGATTTATATTAAGATAACCAATCTTCATACTTTAATGGACAGGTTTCAATCCACTCCACCCTCCAACTCTTCAGACATCCATACCATTGAAAATCTGATGGTGGAATGCTCAAAGTCCTCACTGATGCTGACATAAAGTCATTAAGAAAATTAACATTGATATGAATGTTTGGCAAGGATTACCTCTTGTTTCCAAAACATCTTGCAGCAGATTTAAGAAAAGTATTTTGAAGACTAAAATGAGCAGCTAACATAACAAAAATAATAATAATCAATACTGTATATTCAAATTTCAAATGATGTTATTGTGTTTCAAATAATGCTTACAAAAAATATTTTAAAGCTTCAAGAAATGCTACAAGATCTGTAAGATGTTAAAAAAAATACACCAAAAACAAACGCTAAAAAGTCTAAAGCAATATTCAATGAATTTGCAAGAAAGAAAAATAAAGATTGATATGGATGAATTGCACTTCTCAAAATATGGAGACATATATTTTGGGAGTAAGCAAAACTGATGTTTAGGAATAAAAAGACAAACAGGTTTCATTAACATCACTGAAACAATTTAGAGGCAAAACTAAAATTGGGTTGGATATGTCATGAAAAGAGATGACCATAAACTGACAACTTATTTTACAAAAGTTTATGCATGAGATGGTTTGCTGGAGTGAAATGGAAAATAGTTTTTATATATCATAGAAACTGGATTGAGTTCAGAAACATCTTCATTCTTTCATTATTTTTAATTATTACCAATAGTAGACAAATCAAACGGAGACCGTATTTACATTTATATACAGTGCTTATTTACACATACACATAAATTGATATAAAATCATTAATACACAGAAATGATAAATGTATGATGTAGTTCAATGAGTGAAACTTAAACTTGTTACGAGAAAAGAAACACTTGCGTGGCTTAATGCTGTGTCAGAGAGGCTGATTCTGGAGAATACATCCATTGATTGAGGCGGTCGCATCCGATGATCGATCTTCTTACAGACTGAGCAATAAACTAAGAACATGATTAGAATAATGATGTATAAGTAGACTGACTGGAAACATCTCAGAATATTTCAGCAGTTTATGAAATGTGCTATAAAATTGGATTAGAGATAATCTAACAGTTTGTCACATTATTTTTAAAATTTCGGAAGAATGTATAATTCCGTAATAAATCAATATAAAGCAAATTAAATTTTGATCCTTTTTTAAAAAACAAGAATTTCTTATTCTGCTAAAAAATACTCTTTCAATCGGACTTTACATGAATTTAAACAGAGACAAAAAAATAATAATTGTAATGTGTTGTGATGTGATGATGTGATGTGATGTATTATGGCTTCTCCTTAAACGAAGTCAAGAATATCTCAGCAATTATGCCCAGATAAACCTGTTAGCCACTTTATTTTACATTCCTCACTCTAAGTTTACCCATAATCTACTATATCCCAAAAACATCCGCCATCTAGCAATAAAGTCATTAACTATTTATCGTGTGTTTAGAATATTATTTTTAATAATTATATATATATGTATACAGTTAATTTTTACAAAATCATTGAATTGTTGTAATCTAATAATCTTAAAAGTAGATTCTACCCAGAAAGTCCTAAAGAAAATTTTACTTAATCTTGAATTTCTACAGCAATTTTTTTAAAGCCTGAATACAAGCTGTTGCAATTCCTACAGAAAGCAATAAAAAACTCTTATTCATTATCATCTTTTTTTGATATATGGACTATAAGCTCATCATTCACTAGATGAAACAGTGCTAGTATGTGGATGCACTGTACAAACTAATAGATAAGGTTTCCTCGTTGGTTCCTATATTATTTATTTTGCTTTGTGATTGCAAGTGATATATGCACCAATTTTTTAAAAACCAGAGGTAATTAAACATTGCACACGGTCATGTAACTTTTGCACATAACTTTTATTTTTGCATATAACTTTTACAATCCATTATTTATGAAATTATCAAACAGATAAAAAAACCTATGTGCGATTAAAAATTGTTACTACTTTAGTCCTCATTTTATTCAAAAATTAATCAAATTGCTTTAGTTCCAGAATTCATAAGATTTTTGAGCAACTGAAACAATACACCTGGCTTGTTATATAGATATCTCCAAAATTTTACACTCCATCATTGCACCAAAATATATAGACATTATGGCAAATATAGATGAAAAGTTCTGCTTAGATTGAGAAAAAATCAATAATTTTGACAACCTCAAATTAAAACAAAGGTTCTGCATGGCTTATTGTAAAGGTAGAATGACTGGCTATTTTGAAAACTAAATGTCCAGGCTGCATTTCAACTCTAACCCTTCCAGGGTTCCAATGCCCCATGATTTACTGATGAACAAATCATTCTACTATTATTGTAATGGTAACAAAAAAAATCTCTTTACTGTGTTAAAGATTGTTTAAAAAGTTTGTAATTTATAAAACCAAGATTAGATTGAAGCATGTCATATCCTAATTTTTTCTTCATATCCATTCATATTGCCTTAAAAAAAAAAAGAAAATATATATGAGATTAACGAATGAGATAAGAGTTTTGTTTGAGTATTTGCAGAGAAAAGAAAATATGAATTGGAAAGCTTGAGTTAAACTGGCAAAACTTTATTCTATGATATGTAGAAATAACAAATAATGTCGATAAAATCTTAGTGTTAGAAAACTGTAAGAATAAAGTTTTGATATAAAAAATAGTATTGTTGAAGTATATAAGAAAGTTTGAAATGGTATGATATGTAAACATAAAAATCAATACATAAGAAAAGGAAGAAGAAAAAAATTGTAAAACTAAATAAGACAAATTTAGAAAAAAAGATAAAGAAATCTTAAATTAATCACTGCAGTTCTTTTTAACATTTTATAGACAAGTAATGGACACAAAAGAATATCTCTCATTAGCTACAGTTCAGTTAATAATTGGATAGTTGCATTCTCCTTATTTTGTTATTTATATAAAAACATGTAGATTTCCATTTATTGACCAATAACTGAAAGAAAAACAGGGTAGTTATGATTCAATCATTTGAAAAAAATCTTAAGTTTGCTTAGAAATTCAAATTTATCTTAGATACAGAATTTGTGGACATAGATAATTAGAATTCTTAATACCACTACACTACAATTTAAATGTTAAGCTGGAAAATATTAAAAAAAAAATTAAAATAATTATTAAGAAAAGTAAAAGAGCACAAAAAAAAGAGAAAGAAATTGTAGTTGATTAGCAGTAAGATGAAAAATAAAATGGTAAAAAGAAAAAAAGTGGAAACACATAATTATATAAAAGTATATTTGCATTGAAAAAATAGCAGTGAAAAATATGTACAGATAAAAATATAAATAACAAAATGGTAAAGGAAAAATAATAAAAAGAACAAAAGTAAGGATGAATGAAATAATCTGGTGGAAACTACAGGTTCTTATGAATTGTACCACGATTGAAAAAAAAAAGGTAAATTATATTTGCATTAAAAATATGACACCTATGATTTGAAACAATAGCAAATTCTACATAAAGTAGTGCCAGCCAGTGCAAGTCAGAGTAATCAATGGATGCAAGGAGGTTTGTGCATAAAATCCCTTTCATCTGTGAAGAGTATTGGATCTGAGATCACTGTACCTAGATCTTAGACTCTCCAGCAACCATCTTTTATTTTTTTGGTTAACTATAATCTATAAGCCAAAAATGAAAAAACAATAATATTTTCAATCCAAAACTCATTCTTTTGTATAATCATACAGATCTGAACCCAGTTCAGTATCTATACATTTCACCATAATCTCAAGGGAAGGATTGTTATTAAATCACCAAACATCACATGATTACCATTTCTTATGGTTACATGGGGGGGGGGACTACTGTATGGAGAGTTTGCTATTGTTTTAACAGCTTGTGTAAGCATAGGAAATAGAGATCATGGAAGCTATGATTTGGTAGGAGTGCCTTTAGATCATAGATTTTCCAAAAGTATTGAAGATATTTCAAAAAGATTAGCAATGCAAATTGCATTTTCTTTTTTAAAGTGCAATTCTAGATAATAATTATATTAAAGAGATTGTATAATTATATCCTGCTTATTTAATTACAGACAATTGTTATTTCTTCATATATTAATCCCAAACATCAAATATTTTTGGTTATATCTTATATCAAAGTCAAATATAATATTCTATTCATTCATTAACTAAAACTATATCTAATCAATAAGAGGACAACATAAGCTTTTCCATGAGATATCACCATAGTTTTCAATATTTTTTAAATCTATATTTGCAAGATATGCATGTAGCAAACTTTATGACACTTAGAATAAAACAGTTCTTGAAAAAAGGACACAATAAAATTTATGCCTATTAATGTTTTATTCTATTCAGTCATTTTTCACAAAATCACAAACTGTTAAATATATTTTTTTTAAATTTTGTCTCATTCAAATAATAAATAAAAGTAATCAAATGGTTTATTTGAACAGTAGGAATAGATCTGGCCTATAATGTAGGCACTTTAAGGCCAGAATTTGATATTCTATCATTGCACAAAATCATAGGCAATACTATTCAAAAGCATCACAACAAAGATGGATGATGAGTGTAGCTTAGCTACAAATTTAACATCTATATATGCTAATAAATGTCCTGCTTGACTGGATGTTTCAAAAGCTAAATGTCCATGGATTGCAGTTAGAATCTAACACTTCCAATACTCCCATGTCATATAATTTACTGAAAAACAAATCATTTAACTGATATTGTACTGGTAGTGAAAAATACATCTATTTATTGTGTTAGAGTTTAAAAATGTATTTAAAATGATTGCAGTTTATAAAAGCTGAGATTAAATTGCAGCATATCATAGTCTAAATATTTCATCACATAGAAATATTATTCATATTACATTGAAAACATCACAAGTGAGCTCAACAAGAATATATAAAGTTGCTTAAATATTTGTGGACAAGTGAAAATATGGGCTGGAGTACATGTATTACATAGTAGAGCTGTTCAAGTTATGATAGATTGAAAATAGTGAAAAATTATGATACTGATGAAACAATGAAAAAGAAGAAGTAAAGAAGGTTTAATTGTGGTATAAATTTAACAAAAAAAGTTGTAAATTACTCAATGAAGATAAATCATCTTAAATATTATTCTATAAAAAAAACAGTGTGACAAAAACATTTTTAATTAGCTACAAACTAGTGAATAATTTGCTTGAAAATTATTACATTTTTGTTATTTATATTTTTTTACGACTATGAATAAAAAACACAGCTTAAACTTTTTTGTCTACCTGACTGAATAAAAAATATCCAAGTCTCAAGGTTAGTTACCTTCATTTCTACTCAATGTGGAATGCTAAAGGATGAATCATTATATTATAAATCAGTTCATCCATTATTATCTATCTCCTGGTCATTATCCCAGTGGCTAGCCCAACTATCACTATTATTTTTTTTGTAATTATTAATATAATAATGATATTTTAAAGTAAATAATATAATATAAAATATAATTATATAATAGCAATAATTCTACACATTTATTATAATAGTTCAAAAAAGCTTTTTTCGGCAAATATTTTATGCCCTTCTCAATAATCTTCAATTTACATTACATATATAGTGACATCTATTGTTTAATTAATAAAGCAAGTCATATATTGGTGACTTGTTTTAAGCTTGTATTACAGATATGTAATATAGGGAGTGTACCAATAGCTCTAATGAGTTTTTATTGATATGTGCCATAAGAGAAAGCATATAAAATATTTACTTAGAATTATCCCTATCCTCAGACTAATTGGTTTCAAGGTTTTGGCTCACCTCAGTGGGGATCTAGTGTCTGAATGTCCTAGATTCTCAATGAGGTGAGCCAAAACCTCGAAAATGATTGGTCTGAGGATACGGATAATTCTAGATAGAGATTTTAAATGCTTTCTCTTGTGGAACTTATCAATAAAAGCTTGTTAGAGCTATTAGTATGTTCCCTGTATTATGTACATCTATTATTTTTTTAATGTAAAATTAATTAGAATAAAAAATAATGAAAAAAAGAACAACCCAAATATTACCAATAAAACATACAAAAGTAAAATTTATTATTTAAACAACAAATATCAATTGTACAAAGTATTTGAAAAGCACAATATATAAAGATATATAGCTTTCCCTCATTTTTAATTGACCAATTATTAATATATATTTATGCAGTTATGCTTATTGCAGTTAATATATTTTTGTTCCATTAGATTATTTAATATAGTTTAAAGATTTTTAAGTATAGGGGATTTGAACTCAGATTTTCAAGCACCCTTCAACTATCGACACTATCTCATACAACTGATACACATGACCATATACATGTAGAAAAGATAAATAATCATCAATATACGTATTTCCTGCTAAACCAGCACTCATCAGTTGGTCCAGATTATCATCTCACACACATATATATAATCAGTGGTCATTTTATATTAAGATAGCAAATCTTCATACTTTAATGGCCAGGCTTCAATCCACTCCAATCTCCAACTTTTCAGCCATCCATATCATTGAAAGGTTTTTATATTTTTTATGCTATTTTATGTCCACATTTTAAATATTGAATATATAATATTTATTTATCATCACTTCACTTAATTGCATTGTTATTTCTTTAACTCTCTTATCTAATTGTTTCCCTGTTTCCACAGTAAATCATATGGGCAATTTTCACAATTGATTTTATATACAATTCCTTTTTTATATTTTATATCAGCTTTTATTTTATAATTACATATTAATTTATCTAGACTAATTATTTGTTTTATTTATTTTTAAAAATAGCAATTATTTTATATTGTTCTTAATTTCTTCCATGCCTGAATAAAAATAAAATTCGCATAATAAAAATGTAAAAACTTTTTTAAAAAAGTCAATTTTTAGGGCAAAAAAATGTAACAGTAATGGAATAGAAATAAATTAAAATAATTTTTTTTAAAGACCAGATAAGTGCTATGCTTAGATTTTTTATTGTTAATAGATATATTTTCATCTTCATTGTATAAGCTATTTACAGAAACAGACAAATTTTCACACTTGTACTGTTTAATATAAATTGTCACACATTCACTCACAAGCAAGGGTTTAAAAAAACAAGTGAATCATTTGTTTCTCAAGCTTATCTATATATAATTCAACCTTTTCTTACCATGCATGAATCTATTATATGCCTGATTTTTAAATGATGTTCAAATTGTACAAATGTCACTCAAATATTCCAGGAATTATCTCATTTTTAACTACTTGAAATTAATACAGGCAAAACTCACTATATGTATTGCCACTCATAGCAAGCCAGAGCAATCAATGGATACCAGAAGCCCTGTGCACAAAATCCCCATCTAATGCCTACTCATTCAATATCCCCAGACTAGTTTCTGGCTTGTCTGGGGATATTGGATAAGTAGGCACTAGATGGGGATTTTGTGCAATGGGTCTGGCATCCATTGATTGCTCTAGATTACTGTGAGTGGCAATGCGTATAGTGAGCTTTGCCTGTTTTAATAACAGTTATAAGCAAACATAAGAAGTAGTGATCATGTGGTACTTGAAATTAACATATAATAATTTAGAATCTAAATAAATTCAAAAATATTTATTTTTATACAGTACAGTATTTATTGCAATATATTTGGAAGTAAACTAACCTCACAATTGCACTGTTTAATATAAACTGACATGCAATCACCCGTAAACAAAGATTTTAAAGAACAAATGAATCACTTCATACTAAACAGCACATGTGTGAAGATTAATTTACTTCTGAATATATTACAATAAATACTGTGCTGTATAAAAATAAATATTTATCAATGTATTTAGATTTTTAATTACTATATGTTAATTGCAGGTAGTTAATAATGGAATAAATTCACTCTTCTGTAATATTTGAGTTACATTTATACAATTTGAATAACATTAAAAAATCAGCAATTAATAGAATCAAGCCCTGAATAATGCATGATAAGCAAAAGTTGGCTTATGTATGGATAAGCTTATAGAACAAGTGATTCACAAGTTCTTCAAAATCTTTGCTTAAAACAGACAAAACTCACTATACATATTGCCACATACAGCAAGCTAAAGTAATCAATGGAAGCCAAAAGGCTTGTGCATAAAATCCCCATCTAGTGCCTACTCATCCAATATCCCCAGACTAGTTTCTGGCTTGTGGCATTCATCAGTGAGGAGCCTTGGATCTGAGAGCAATACGTATAGTGAGTTTTGCCTGTTTTAACAACAGTTATACACAAGCATAAAGAGTGGTGGTCATGTGATGTTTAATCTTTGCTTACTTGTGACAGTGTATCAATTTATATTAAATCACTAGTGTGTGGATTTTTTATGGGTTTGCATTTCTGCCTACATTTTATTTGCTCTTTTTTTTTTTTTTAATTTTATTAAATGATTGATATTCTTTTGAGAAATAAATGATTTTCTTTAATTAATGCTACAATTTTTCTTTTTATCAATTAGTTATTTTTTGCTCATCGAGTAAGTAAGCCATACACCATATTGGTACTAAAATTATTGCAATATTTTAAAATAAAATTATTAAATTACATATTGTATATATTTATTTTTTTATTGTAAGGAAATTCTAATTCTTTTTGTAGCATATATACATAAACATTTCTTTTTTTAAAAAAAGCCTTTGAAATTTTAATACCAGAAATCTCAACTAGTTTGATCCAAATAATATTCAATAGTTTTTCAAGATTGGAGAGAATAAATAGTAATGAATTAAAAGCAGTTATCAATTTAAAATTAGGTCTGGTTTGTTCGTTAGAAAACTTGCACCTACAAAATTTTAAGACCTAGATAACTTTATATGGAATGCCTAGGCTCTACAAAATTTTTAGGACCTAAAAATAGGATTAACAAAAAAAAATTATAAGAATTGGGAAAGAAAACAAAATTTTAAATTAAATATACTTTATACTTTTATTCGTAAAAAATATAAATATATATTTTTAAAAATACAAATATTTATTAAAAAAATTAATAATTGAAACATAAATTACTATTAATCATATTTGTTATATACAAATCACATTGAACATGTACTGTAATTGATTTTTGATTGTTGTTTAGTTTCAGCAATCTTTATGAAACACAACCAACACATTGAATTCATAGACTGTTTTACTGAAGTTGAATAGCACAGTTTTAAAATTATACATTTTTGTTCCTAGTGATATGTCAAGGTAAAAGTTATCAAAGAAATACAAAATTATCTTAGACCTATGAAAACTTTAATATGGTCCTGATTTTTGCAGTCTTGACTTAATAGCAGCCATTTTGCTTATTTTTATTAAGAATTGGGATAATCTATTAACTTTTTTTAAAACTTAATTTACTGAAATGGATTTTTTTTATCCAACAACTTTTAATTACCTATACTGTTTTTCTATGTTCATCACTAATCATGTTTGGTCATCGTATATAATTAAAAACTAATAAGTCAAAATTATTTATAATTGAAATTTTATTATTTTGTGTTTACATAAAGAAAAGGTAAAATAACCAACAAATAAACCCTGTTTTTTTTTACAACCTTGCAAAGAACAGTAAAAGAGAAGATATTATGCACAAGGGTAGCCAATTGCTGGGATGGAATAGTTTTGGTGTTTTTTTCTTTCTGGATAAAATTATCTAATTATCCATTTGCTGACTAATATTCAAATAACCAATTACTTTGTTTACAAACTTACTTTTTTAAATAAGAATTTTAATTATGTTTAAAAACTGAAAAAAAAAATTCTGGATTCGAAGTCCAGATCAAAAACAGTACAAGTAATAGCATTAACAATTATGCCAAAGTATTTATATATATAGGTAAATGTTATGATATGAATATACAATATATACATGTGATTAATTTACTATTTTAGATTTCAGAGTGATCAATATTTCTGGATGATTCAATATTAGCATCAAACTTTCCTGAAAATGACAATAGGAAGATTATTAGAGTAAAATCATTATTAAAAATAAGTTGTCTATGCATATTTTTTCATCCAAAGCTCATTGCTAATTCCAGTTGATGCCGTTACATTAATTTAAAATAAAAACTAAGTTCACAAATAAAAATAAATTTATTAAAAATCTAAAAAAAAAAAAATTAAAGAGTTGTAAACGTATATATATTCGCACAGATGCAAAACTTTAAAAAAAATTTTTTTTTAATTAATAAAAGTATTTGAACGTACTTTGTTATAAAAAAGTACAAGATTTAAAGATAAGATATTTTTGTAAATGGAAATGATGGTTTATAAATTAATTGAAAAGCAAGCTAGCCCTTGGGCCTATTGTGTAATTAAAAAAATCTAATGAAAAATGAATAAGAGAATAAAGAGAATTTAGCTTGACCAATGGAAGCACCAAGCCTCTCAAACCTTAATGAAAATTTGGATTAGTGACATCTTTGTTTGTTCAATATGGAGATTTACCATAAAAAAAATATTGAGTTTCCTGACAGTTCCAACTTGATTTGGTGAGAAGAATGATAAGATGCACTTGTCATTCTCTCTCACTTATTTTAAAAATGAAAAGTCTGTGATACCATGAACCAGCTAATGCCACCTCCAGAACATTAGATCGATCTTCCAATGGAGATGTCATGGGAATTAAAACCAGGAACCTGGACTCTTCTACCATGAGCTATGAACTTTACAAATTAACAAAAAAAAAAGTAATTAAGAACTTTCGTTATTGTTTTTTTTTTTTAAAGATTCAGCTAACATAAATTTTAAAATGAACTCTTATTTGATTTCCAAATTAATAATTGATGTTTAAATTTATATAGTTAAGTTTTCTAAAATCATTTCCATTTTATTATTTTTATTTGTATTAATATTAAATTTTAAAATGCATTAAATTTAAGTTGGGTATGGGCATTGCATGGATTCATTAGCGGTTAATTATGTTAGTGGTTTTCATATTCGATTAGAATATACAAGTCATCGATGTCAATGCGGCATCTTATGATGAATGCCATTGGGTTTCTTGTATTCACTCTGCAATTGATGTTATTGATGACTTTGTATTTTGATCGGTTATGTTTATTTTGAAATGTTTTTAACCGTGGAATCTATGCAGCCGATCTATACTCAACATTATAAAACAAATTTTATAAAATTCATCTGTGTGAATGTATCTAAATGTTAAATTTAAGTCGGGCGTGAATGGCTATATAGTTTTGTAAAGTTATATTAAGGGAGGGTAATCTTAGGTTATTCGTTTCGTAGTTGAATTAGGTCAATGGATTGGATATATTGGTGTAGTTAGTAGATGTAGTATGAGATTTGCTACATGCAGAATCCCTGTATATGCCACACAAACCCTTTTGCCTATGGATGGGATTGTAAGTCGGCAAAAAGGACCACGGTCCCTTCCTATGGAGTTTTTATTTTATTGCTCTTCTTGCCATACAGATGTAACATTCCTGTATTGGACAAGAGTCAATGTCTTCTCTAACTATGGCCTAAGGTTAAATAAGGGATAGAATATTTTCTTTTCAAATGCAGACCTATATTGTCCATTCATACTCGACGATCTTAATAAAAATATTAAATTCATTCATACTCAACAATCTTAAAATAATAATTTAAATTAAAAATGAATATTAAAATCTAAAACAATAAATTTATTCCTCAAAATTTAAAATGATTATATATGTGTGTAAATAAATATTTTTATGTGTTAATTTCTGGCAATGGCTTTTATTTTTTTTATAGATATATTTAAGATATAAATCAAAGTTATATTTTATTATCTCTGCTACTCCCTGAGCTAGTGACAATGGGCTAACGGTCTAAATATAAAATAAAGTGGGATCTTAACAGCGTATCTGCCTACTTTATAAATTTTTCTAGGTTCAAATGCCTAGATGGCGCCCTGGTAGTACAGATTAAGGTAAGATTCGATCTTCACTTTCATTTGGATCATTATAGTATACTAGATGTGATATTATGTTGGACTATTTCCATCATCTATCAATAAATCTTGAATGCATAGAAAATTTTAAACTTTTCAATTACAACCAACTTGTTAGTAAAAATACACAACTTGTTAGTAATAACACACAACTAATCTGTGTTGTCTATTCGGATGTTATTACTAATAAGTTGTTTGTATTAGAAAAGTTTAAATAGTGTTTAAAATTTTCTATGTACTAATCATTTACTGATAGATAATGGTAATATTTCATTACATTATCACATCTAGTCTTTTCTGTTTATTAAATATCATTTACGCAGCAAGATTTATTTTGATGTAGGATTATGGCGTCTAATTTCTATCTAGAACTTTATTATCTCTCCTTACTTCCCTGAAAATGAGCGACTTAACTGATTATTCTGACACATTTTTAAAATTCTATTCATATCAAAATTAAGATAAAAATATTATCTAGAGGATTACTAATCGATTTTGTGTTTAAAGGAAGGATAAAAGATAAATTTTGAACTTAAAACTGTTATAATAAAAACTATTATTTAAATTATTCAGAAAGTAATTATTTATCAATGAGGCGGTGTAAACTTTGTAATTAGTTAACAAATACTTAAATAATTAATAACATTTAATAACAATTGGAAAAATAGGTATGTATAAAACATATATATATATGTTTCTGGCTTGCATATTTGTATTAAATTTTTTTTCGCTCAGAAATAAATTTCTCTTTAAGTAAAAAATATTATAATCAGGAAATTCTGAGTGTAGGTTGCTGTTGTGGGAAACTAAGGAACTCGAAAGGTAAAGGCACCACTATTAATGTACATCTGTCACGTCTGATACTTTAGAAAAACTAATTAATCGATTATTTATCTCAAGAAATAATACTTAAATCATTGTGCGATTACACTGCATTATTATTATTATTATTATTTTTTTTGGTATATTTTTTGTTATTGCTGTTGTTTGAAGTCATAGAAACTTTAATGAGATCTGATCTTTAAATTCTATAATAAGTAGCAAATTCCGTATGTTCATTGTTTATAAATATTGAGTATTTTTGTTTACTTTTGTTTTCAAAACAAAGGGTTCTAACTATGATTAAAACTTCAGTAGAAACTTTTTTGTTAATAAATTTACACAATTTTATTTAAATATTTACTTTTTAGCGACTTTTTTTTTTTTATATGCATTTTCTTTTTTTTTTTAAAAAAAAAAAAAAATTTATTCCAAAGATTATGCTTTTAATAGCTTAATTAGAATATAGTGCACGTATATTCAGTATTGTTCATTTTATGTCAAACTAAATGAGAGACATTAAGATTCGGTATTAGTCATAAAATCTTTTTTCAATCTGCTTTTGATAAGTATGGAGAATAGCAACATATATTTTGAATAAGAGATCTCGATTTTGATTAAAGCGTTTGAACTTTAAACAGGATGTTATTCCTTGTGACAAACAAATATATTTTATGCTTGATTATAATGATCTTGTTAAGAAACTTCTTGAGACCCCCCCCCCCCAGATTACTTAGCGCATGCTAAAATTAAATATATTTTTAAAAAGTACAAGTGAATTGATTTTATTATTTGAAGATAAATGTTAAGTATTTGATAAAGAATACTATGACATATTTGCGTGTCAAATTCTTTATCCAAGGCTTGAGGTAACTTATGGTAAGCGATAATATTTGATTCACATTGGTTACAATTTGCCATTGCTTGTTATCATTACACAATTTATCCCTCAATCTTAAGTCTTAAAATTATACCATAAACTCTGATATTTTTAACTTATTCTAGATCAATCTATTGAAAGTTTGAGTAATCAATGGACAAAATATGAAGATAGCTAATCTTGGAAACATTTAAGAATTACGTAATATTATGGCTATATATCACAAACGTTAAGAACCTTTTAATTATGTATTTGAGCGGCATAATTGCTATTTAATATTTGATCAAATTAAAAATAATAAAAATTAGCAAAATTTTAAAAATCGAAGATATTTTCCACTATAATAGTGCCTTAATTAATATGCTGTAAAAAATAACACGCTATTGTGTAATTTGAACGTTTGGGAGATAAAATGAAAAACAGACAATATATATATATATATCAATAAATTAAATTATAATAACTTATTAATATTAATTTATCAGTTTAATAATAATAATAATGTACCCATTAAATTCTGTGAAATATATGTTTTAATAGTTATTTAGCATCAAATCTATCATATTTTTTCATAGTACATTCTAAGTGTGAAGACAATATTGATACACAAAGTAAACAAATGATTAATCTTTTGATAATCATGTGATATTGAAGCGTTGACAGTTACATATTGAATTTCAATTCATATTTCTTATCGACCACATTCAAAACATCACAAGAAATTATTGAAATAAAGAAATATATTTTTCTTAAAAAATAGAAGCTAGAAAGATTATTCAAATTATATCAAAGTTTTGGTTTCAGTATCCGTTCTTCAAAAAGGCATAACTGATACTGTATTTCACCATATCTTTCAATTGTATTTTACATATGCTTAATAGAATTAAAATCAAAGTTGTCCAGGAATTAATAATTCAATAAATTACTATTCTTCAAGTGTGTTTCTTTGAAGAGGTAATTATTATTCTGATAAAAAAAATTAAATTAATTGCTGACATGTAAGAGAGTGTATAAGTAGTAAATGAATACAAGTAAAAATGATAACAAAAATGCAAAACTATGTGTGAAAATAAAAAAATATATTTATCAAACAATCATATAATGACTAAGACGATTATTTATACCAAGTGAAAAATATATGTAAACTTGAATGTCACATATTGAAGTTTTTATTGCATAATAGTTTATGTATTCAATGAAACAAATATTATCATAACTAGATGAGAATCACATTGGTGTTATCCTATTCATTCTTAGTTTGAAGCCGGTGTTATCCTATTCATCCTTACTTTGTAACCAAAGATACCATTTATAGTTTAATTCAAACTACATTTCCTTTTTAATTTTCTTTCCTTTATTGAACTTGACTAAAGAATCTTTTTGGGAGATTTTAATTTAGAAAATATCTTTAAAAGTTAAAGTAACAATAAAAAATAGTAATAATAATTTAAATCACAAATATATTTCAGAAAACATGAGTAATAGTAGTAAAATCAGAACTAGTTTTAGGCCAAAAATGAGATGATACTATCTCTCTCCCTCCCTCTCCCTCTCTTTCTCTCTCTGTATATGTGTATAACACAAGATGGTTTATCATTCATCAAAATTGTAAAAAATAAAAAAATAAGAAAGGAATTTATGACGGATTACATTTATATATGTTTAGCATGTGTGAATTAAATAAAAGTAGATGTAGTTAAACTTAAGTAATAGTTAGTGTGAGAACAACTTTGCTATTTAAAAATATATGTATAGTTTATTTTAAAAATAATAAAATAGAAATGTCCAAATGAGTAATTAAAATCTTTTTTTTAAAAAAGATACTTTGGGATTAATGGAGTCATGATGTAATTGTCCAATCATAATGATTCTAACTTTGTGAATTATTTTAGCATTTAGGTTTTCATAATAATTTCACTACCCATGTTTGCAATAGCAGAACATCATACCTTTATCCAATGTGGGTGCATGGGGGGGGAGGTATTTGCAATGGCAGAATTCCATAGTTAGGAGCATTATGAAAACCTAGAGTGCTAGAATAATTCATAAAGTTTGAATAATTATGACCTGATGATTATATCATGGCTGCCCTAATCCCACAGTAACAAAAAAAAAAAGTTAAAAGCATGTTTTTAATTTTTTAAAATTAATTATTTATTTAGAAGAAAGATAAAATCAATTTTGGTTGTGTGTTTTAATTTATGGTTTGCATTTTGAAAAAAAAAACCCATATAAGTGAATTAATTATATTCTTTTTTAGTTTTGTTTTTCAACTAACTATAATGTTCATTACTTCTTTTGAGAATTAGTACTAATTAAAAATCGAGCAGCTCCATTTTTAATAAAACATTATTAATAATAAAAAAAAGAATGGCATGAACATGTTTAGATGAAAGTATTGTTGAATGAAGAATCCATTATGTGATAGAAAGACTGTGGCGACCTATAAATCTATCAATTGCTGTATGACAGTGCAGTTTGTGCTATGATAAAATGGATTGACTTTAATAAATACTGAATATTAAACAAAAAATTATGCTCTTGTAAGTAAGTTGCACTGATGCTATCTTAGTTCTAAGAATGACCACAAAATTATTCAAACCCTGCTTTAAAATTAAAAGAAATTTGAAATTTTATCTTTAAAAAAGAGATAATTTGATATAAAGTTATAATTGAAAAGAAAATAGTTCATAAAATAAAACAAGATTTGAAAAGAAAATGTTAAATTAATTTGGTTATAGTATTAACTTTATTTATTATAAAATTGATAAATACAGTTAACTATTTTTTGTTGATGGCATAAGGGATGTTTTTGAAATGAAATTTTATCATTCATATTATATATATATATTAAAAACACGTCTATTATATATATATATGTATGTGTGTGTGTGTTAAAATGCATATTATATATAGTTCATTATTATTCACATATTTCATTATCTGAACCATAATATAACACCAAATGCCATGGATTCAGAGGGACTACTTTAATTAATAATATGATTTTTTTTTTTATATATATATATTTTCATTAAACATCTGTAATACATGACTTTTTTTATTTAACCTATTATTAACATAAATATATATTATTAAATTTATTAATGATATATACTGCACCGATTATAATTTTGTTTATCAAATTTAAAAAATTATTATAGATTATAGCCTCTAGTTAATTATATAATATATTATTATTATGATAATGACTATGTAATAAATATTCAATGAAAGGGGTAATGTTTAATTTAAAGACAAATTACTGCATTGAATTATTTTGATATTATATGTGTGTAAATTTAAATTTTAGATAAATTCATATTTTTAGTTGAAAATATTACATAAATTTTAAACTAAAGGTATTGCAATGTATTGAAAATATGGGTACATAAGATAATTTTTTTTACCATGCAAAACTAATACTTATTAATAATTTTCAAAATTATCTCTTTTATCTTTAGAATGTATTATTATTTACAGATGCTAGAGGATGTTTTGATTTTATATATCAGTTAGTTGCAATGAGTATCTATTTTTGATACAATAAATTATACATGATGAATTAGATAATATATCATTTTTATCTGTAGTCCAAGAAAATTATGATTTTACTATATATATATCTACTCTCAGCAATTATTTATAAGGTCTGAAAACATGTACTTGTAAATATTTAGATATTACCTTTTTTTAATTGTTATATGCTTTAACTCTGCATTTTCCACTATATACCTCTGAGTTATTATTATTATGTAGAAGATTTTTTTTCTTTCCCGTTTTTCAAGTAAGTCCACAAAAAATTGATATACTGCATTATTATATAATTCTACAGAAAGTTTTATCATCTAATACAGGGTTTAGATGTTACTTAATTCTACTCTTTTAAAAATCGTGATTAATCTTTTTTTGTGTGTTAATAGTGTTTAATTCTAGTAAAACAAAATGTGTGATATACATTATTCTGTAAGTAAAATATAATTAAAGCTTTCAGAGTCATTAATAAAAAAATGTAATACTAGTTTAAATTCTAAGTTACTGAATTTTAAAATACACACTAAGTGATTTTTTGTTAGCCTGCTCATGCTGATGAATTCTATTTCCACAAGCAGGGTCAAGAAAAAAACAGTAGCAGTATCTCCATATAGTAGTGCCATCTAGTGCTAGCCATGGTAATCAATGGATGCTAGAAGGTTTGTGCATAAAATCACTATCTACCAATATACCAGAGTAGTTTCTAGTTTATGGCTTTCATCAGTGAAGAGCTTTGAATTTGAGAGCACTGCATTTAACTCTTTGGATCTAATGCAACACTTCTGCATCCACCCTTTACCTATTTAATTAATTATAAATAAAGCTATTAGGCTAGAATCAAAACACAATAATATTTTCAATCAAAGCTAATTCTTTTGTATTGTCATACAGATCTGAACTCAGTTAGCTATAGCTTTATAGTAACTAAATACATAAAAAGTGGCTGCTCAAAGATTGCATTAAATTTAAATACCTAGTCTCAGAAATAAAGATCATTACTGATGAAAGCCACAAGTTAGAAACTGTTTGGGATATTAGTCAGCACTAGATAGGTATTTTATATGCAAACATTCCAGAATTTCATTGATTATTATTACTTGAACTGGGGGGGGGGGGCACTACTACATGAAAAGTTTGCTACTGTTTTAACAGTTTGTGCAAGCATAAGAAATGGTGATCATGTGATGTTTTAGTGGTTCAATTTAAGAATTGTGTACTAGACTATTGCCAAGCCAGTGGTGCAAATAGTTATGTTGATGATAGTAAAGTATTGCTTACCATTTTCTTATCATTATAAGATCTATCATCTTACATATATAGCTATATGTAACTCTTTATAAGATTAGAACTAAAAAAGATGAACTTTTTTATTATCTGATCCCATCTTACTGATATAAGGCGCTCATGCTTCTTCTAAATGAAGATTCAAATACTAAAGCTTAATATATTTTACAGTATAACTAAATATAAGATTTTATATTACACCACTTTTTTTAAAAAAAAAAAAAAAACAATTTAATTTTACACGAAGCATTTGTGAAGTTTTTTTTTTTAAAAAAAAAATCCAATATATTTTTTCCCAAAATGAAACATTTTATGACATCAATACCGCTTAATAATCAATACGATTCATCTTTTTTTTTTTTACAAAGGTGTAAAAATCTTCTCTCTCTCTTTGGAAATTTTATTAATTCTTCACTTAAGCCCATACTCGATTCAACAGCTAGAATCGTGCTAAAGTCCATATTGTCTTACACCCACCATACCACAGTTATATTATAACTCACACCCACGCATCTGTATAAATTTTTGAAATATTTCCAAATAAGCAAATATTTCCAAACAAGCTTACATTTTTTTTTTCATGTAATTGATTCACTAACTCAGGTGCACTCCAATTTTTAATCGGAAATAGTATGCCTAGAGAAATAATAATAAAGAAAAATTCAAAAATCGTTCATATGTCGATTATCTTGCTCAGTAGTGTCTAATTGCCTTCTTTTATATTTTTCAATGAAGGTATCTATATTGTTTGCAGTGGACTATTTAAATCTGTTTTGTCCTTTATTTTATAAACTATCAAAATTATAAAATCAAAAAATATTTAGATTGTTATAAACAATCAATGATCGTTCAGCATGTTATTTTTTGGAATAAATCAAGTTTAATTTAAATGTTTTGATTTTGTGCTGTAAATTTTTATAATAGTTTTATTATAATTATTTATATTCAATTATGAAAGTAAAAAAAAAAAAAAAAAAAGCAAAAAAACAAACTTAGAAAATATGCGCATTAATAATAATAATGATGATTAGCGAAAGGTGATTTATAATAAAATTAATAAAAGTTCAACTCTAATCTTAAATCAAAATTTATGGTATCTATATTTTTTACAAATGTCGTATTAACAAATTCGGTAAATAAAATTTCAGTTTAGTCTCGATTGATAGTACTGTTGTCCTTGTGAGCTCAATTGAGAATATTCATGTTCAAGCAGCACATGACACCAGAACAACTGTTTGGACAATTATATTTTTTTCATTAACCACTTTTATATAATTTAATTAAAGCATGAATATATATAAAGTGGTATACCTTATTAAACCGATCAAATTTAAATCTTAATTTAGTTTGTGATCTTGTACAGTGATTACATGGATCTTATTCAAATATTGCATAATTATTATGTAAGCAAAATTGTTATCTTACAGATAAAATTATATGATTTTTTAAAATATTTTTAAAAAATATTAATATATTTTTATAAATAACTAAAATAAAACAAATACATTGGAAGTAAAAAATAAATTGGTAATTAAAAATTAATAATCAGATATAGAAATGTTAATTTGAAGGACGTGACTTATATAGTCAAGTTATTTTATTATATATACGTGTGTAAAATTAAAAGGAGCTTAAATGATCTACTATAAAACTATTCTCATATCTTACTATGGAAGAATAGCAGCAGATAAAACTTTATTCATTAGTCTAGTCAATTGATATTTGTAGTCTATGTCCAGGGAAATTTTTATTAGAAACTTAAATGTATAAAAGTAGCGTAGGTTAGTGTAATTTTCACAACACCAATCATGAATGCGGGTTCCGCATGAAATGTGCATATTAAGGATCATAAAATTTTTCAAATGTCTTTGTCATATGTTGATGACTGCATCCCTCTACAATGTAATAAAAGCAGATAAAAACCAGTCTCTGAATATTACACTACAGAAATATTATTCCTTAAGTGGATAATCTCTAGAATGACTAATAAAACTTATTACTATACTTCCATCAATTAGTTTGTGCCAAAGTTATGAGGGCAGTAAATTTGGCAATTATCAATTAAGCTGTAGTAATTGTCTATCTATATATAATGAACAATAATGAAGATATAAGTAAGAGATTTGATCTGGGCCAAATAATGAGTGCTTGTTCAGTACAAAATGGGTATCATGGGGATGATAATCTTTTTACATGTGATCATATGTTTATGATTACACTCCTCCACAAGATGTTAAAAGAGGATGAAAACCAGTTCTTATCTTGCATTAGAATGATGTAGTGAAAATTACACTGAAGAAATATTATTCATTAAATATGATTAATAATTATATGTCAATCATACTTCCGGTTAGACCTAGATTTAATAAAAATATTAAATCAACAGTCACATTTCCAAACCAAAGTAGCTCCCCGGCTGCATAAAACATGAAACATCTCATGGGGATATTTATAATGGGTTTAAACCCAGGGTGCCATCCAATACTTACACTGGAATCCATGAAATATCATTAACACATTTTGAGTGGTTGACCCATGGCTAGTTCTTATCATGAGACCAGCTACATATTTACTTAGATAAATGGAGAGAAAGAGAGAGAGAGAGAGAGGGAGGGAGGGAGGGAGGGAGAGAGGGAGAGAGAGAGAGGGAGAGAGGGAGAGAGAGAGAGAGAGAGAGAGGGAGGGAGAGAGAGAGAGAGAGAGAGAGAGGAGAGAGAGAGAGAGGGAGGGAGGGAGGGAGAGAGAGAGAGAGAGAGAGAGAGAGAGAGAGGGAGAGAGGGAGAGAGGGAGAGAAGGAGAGAGGGAGAGAGAGAGAGAGGGAGGGAGGGAGGGAGGGAGGGAGAGAGAGAGAGAGGGAGGGAGGGAGGGAGGGAGAGGGAGAGAGAGAGAGATATGTAAAGTGATATTAATAATTTGAACAAATTTATTAAAAGATAATAATTATAAATGTAATAATTATAAAAATAATAATAAAATATAAACACATAAGGGATAGTATACACTTAACAAGTATGCCAACGAATTCTATTCCAGATAAAATTTAAAAGTTTTAATAATAACAGCAATGAATATTTACCTAGGGTAAATACAGCACCATTCTTGGTTTTTCTTTATATGTGGGTGATCACCCATTTTTCTTGAATCCGGTCAGTTTCTTGGTCAAGGTATTTGTAACTTAAAAGAAGCTTCTTGTTCTACATCATGTCTGGTTTACTTAATTTAGTAGGGGTGGGTTAAAACATCAGCAGAAGGCAAGTTAGAGTAAATTACCATGACATTTTGCTAATGGCAAATGGGAGATGAGTGGAGGAAACAGCTAAACACCAGCGTTCGGTTCTAGCCATTCATTCTCTTTAATACTTCAATAGAATAATAATTTAATAACTCTCTAACTGAACTCAAAACAAAACTCAAACTGAAGACAATAGAGGATATGTTGCTTTTTATACTTCTCTGACCCCACCCTTGTTTGAGTTTTAACCACGCTATCAATACATTTTATCTCTAAAAAAATTTAATTACAATTTACATTTTTTTTATTTTTTGGATTTTTTAATTTTAATTACAGAGATTAGTCATATTGTACAGCTAATCAGTCTTAATCTCCAGAGCCTGATTAGTTTTGTACAAACTATTTTAATTAATCATAAGAAACGTTTTTTTTTATATTTTTAATTAAAAATACCTTTTTCAAAGAGTATTTTTGACAGGATTACAAAATAAAAGTATATAAAAGAGAGACAAGTTACAATTATTAATTAATTCCTAACTTATCTCTAAATTTGTCTTCTATTTTTTAACTTCTACCCTTTCAAACTATTAAATTATGATTATTTTAAATTTTATATTTTTTAAAATAAAAAAACAAGTAAATTATGTAACTCGTATATATACACAGACTTGCGCAACAAGTGTATATACATACTGTTACAATACATATATACAATCAGTGCTGAGTTTTTAATAAAATGTCAATTTTTCAAACTTTAATGGACAAGCTGCAATTTTCTTCATTCTCCAACTCTTTAACCATCCATATCATTAAAAATCTGAGGATGGGACACTCAAAGCTCTTATTGATGCCAATATTATTATCATATCCATGTTGAATTTAAGTCACTTTGACCCCTCACAGATAGGATCTTAATATTTCCACTTAAATATACAGGAGGGATGAGAAGATTACAGAAACAATTGAATAAATAAAAATACATCTTATTACTTTACATAAATACAATAACTGTATAATAACAATTCAAAAAACATAATCATACATATTATACCATTAAATAATACATTTACTTTCTATTTACTTATCCATTTTTTTTTATTATTAACACCTATTATAAATCAATTTCTTTAAATTATTATAATACAACAAACAAATAAAATAAAACAATCTTAAATATTACCTATACACTTCTATTTCATTTATATTACATTATATTTTTTTATATTTTACCAATGCCATTTTACTAATTCCATTCCAACTAAATACCTTAAATCATTTAAACATACCTCTATTTAAATACTTTCATAGAGCTTTTTTAAAACCCATTGTTTAATACATTCCTTTTAACACCTCTATACACCATTTATTTTATTTAACACTGGATTTAATTTTTTTATATAATTACATTCTTTAATTATTCTTTCTTTATAATTCCTAACCTTTTCTATCATTTTAATACTAAAATTCCTATGTTTATATTTTTGTCTATGAATAAAAACACTAGAATTCTTATCTTTTAAATGTTGTTTAAATCTAGTTCTTAATGTATTCTTAGTTGTTCCCACATATGATACATTATTTCCTTCTGTTTTACAATCTTCACAGATAATAATATATATCCCATTCATTTTATCTTGTTCACAATTTATACCAATATTATTATTTATTAAATTTCCTAAACTACATTTTTTCTTATATACAGGTTTAACTAATAAATCAATCTTATATTTATATTTTAAATTAATATTTTTCATAATTTTTTTAATTTCTTTAAAAACCTCTTTTGATACTTTATAACTATTATAAATTACTTTATTATCTATATTATTACTACAATTTTTATTTTTTCCTTTTTTATAATTATAATTACAATTTTTCTTTATTATTTTACTAATATTTTTCTTATTAAATAAATTATTAATAATTTTTTCCGGATATTCATTCTTTAAAAATTCTATTTTAATTTTATTTAATTCTTTATTCAAACCTACATTATTGGAACACAAATTAACTGCTCTATTAATTCTATTATTTACAATATTAATCTTATGTTCATATTCAAAATCTGAAAACCAATTACTAAGCAACCCATGAAAAGTATTTTTTCTAAAAACTACTGTGTCAATTTTTATAAATCCATTATCATAATATTTTTTTATATTTACATCCATATAATTAATCATATAAAAAAAAAAAAAATTGTTGGAGTAATAATGTCATTCCCAAATTTATTAGATTTAATGTGTTTAAAAATTTATTTAATGATAAATATATGGTAATTTTACAAAGGAAATTGATGAAGAAATATGTTAGAATATTATATGAAGAAAAAAATATATTAATAGATAAGGTTAGAAATATTTATGATATATTAAAAAGGATTATTACTTTGGAAGAAGATAATATATTGAAATATTGTTTTGTTTATAAAGCTAATAATTATAAGAGGAATATTAAAAATAGGCATGATAAAAAAATATATAATTTAATTTATAATAGAAATTCAAATATGAAATATTATGATATAAAGAATAAAAATAGAAATAATAATTATAATGAAGATAATATATGTGGTAAGAGGATTACTAAAGATAATTTTATTATTAATTTAACAAAAGTAGAGTTTAATTATGAGGAGATGAAATTATTAGAAAGAGGGTTAAGATATATTCCAAATAGGTATATTAATAATGATAGAAATATTTTTGAAATAGAATCTAAAAATTCTTTGTTAATAGATAAAATAAAGAAAGAATATAAGTTTAATGATAATAAAAATGATGAAGATGGTTTGGTTGATAATAAAGAATTAATGATGAAGGAATTTAAATATAAAATGGATTGTTTGATATATAATTTAAAAAATGGTATAATTAATTATAAATATAATTATTTAAGGGAATGGAATTTAATTAATAGTATTAAATGCAAATATAAAAACTTGGTATTTTTAAGAGGTGATAAAACAACAAGTATGATTATTATGGAAAAATATGAATATGAAATAAAAATGAATAAATTATTAGAGGGTAATTATTTTAAAAAAATTAATAAAAAAGAATATTATGATAAAATAAAAAGTATTAATGAAATAGTTACTGTTTTATATAATATGAACTATATTGGTAATATAGATATGATGAGTTTAAAAAAAATGGATTATAAGGACGCTATTATTTACGGTATACCCAAGGTACATAAAATAGATATACCATTAAGACCAATTATTTGTGGTGTTGAAGCATATTATGATAGTTTGTCAAAATGGTTATATAATAAGATTTTTAAAAAATATGGATTTTATGAGAGTTGTCATAATGTTAAAAATTCTAAGGAATTTGTGATTAAATTAAATGAGTTTTTAAATACAAGTAATAAATATAAGAATATATATTTTATTAAATTAGATATTGAAAGTATGTATACCAATATTGACCCAGAAAAAGCTTTAGATATAATATTAAAAATGTATAGTGAAGATAGAGAAAAAAGTTTTAACATTGAATATTGTTTATTAATTAAAATTTTTGATGCATGTTGTAAAGACATTGTTTTTAAATATAAAGATAGTTTTTATAAACAAAATAGTGGTTTAAGCATGGGGAATAGTCTTAGTGGTTTAATGGCTAATATATATATATGAGCAATTTTGAAAATTTATATTTTGAGGAGACTAAATTTAAAGCAATTTGGTGGGTAAGATATATAGATGATTATTTTCTTATTTTTAATGGTAATAATAGTAAAGGAGTGAATTTTTGTAGATATATTAATTCAATTGAAGATAATATTAAATTTACCATACAAAAAGAAGATAATAATATGATTAATTATATGGATGTAAATATAAAAAAATATTATGATAATGGATTTATAAAAATTGACACAGTAGTTTTTAGAAAAAATACTTTTCATGGGTTGCTTAGTAATTGGTTTTCAGATTTTGAATATGAACATAAGATTAATATTGTAAATAATAGAATTAATAGAGCAGTTAATTTGTGTTCCAATAATGTAGGTTTGAATAAAGAATTAAATAAAATTAAAATAGAATTTTTAAAGAATGAATATCCGGAAAAAATTATTAATAATTTATTTAATAAGAAAAATATTAGTAAAATAATAAAGAAAAATTGTAATTATAATTATAAAAAAGGAAAAAATAAAAATTGTAGTAATAATATAGATAATAAAGTAATTTATAATAGTTATAAAGTATCAAAAGAGGTTTTTAAAGAAATTAAAAAAATTATGAAAAATATTAATTTAAAATATAAATATAAGATTGATTTATTAGTTAAACCTGTATATAAGAAAAAATGTAGTTTAGGAAATTTAATAAATAATAATATTGGTATAAATTGTGAACAAGATAAAATGAATGGGATATATATTATTATCTGTGAAGATTGTAAAACAGAAGGAAATAATGTATCATATGTGGGAACAACTAAGAATACATTAAAAACTAGATTTAAACAACATTTAAAAGATAAGAATTCTAGTGTTTTTATTCATAGACAAAAATATAAACATAGGAATTTTAGTATTAAAATGATAGAAAAGGTTAGGAATTATAAAGAAAGAATAATTAAAGAATGTAATTATATAAAAAAATTAAATCCAGTGTTAAATAAAATAAATGGTGTATAGAGGTGTTAAAAGGAATGTATTAAACAATGGGTTTTAAAAAAGCTCTATGAAAGTATTTAAATAGAGGTATGTTTAAATGATTTAAGGTATTTAGTTGGAATGGAATTAGTAAAATGGCATTGGTAAAATATAAAAAAATATAATGTAATATAAATGAAATAGAAGTGTATAGGTAATATTTAAGATTGTTTTATTTTATTTGTTTGTTGTATTATAATAATTTAAAGAAATTGATTTATAATAGGTGTTAATAATAAAAAAATGGATAAGTAAATAGAAAGTAAATGTATTATTTAATGGTATAATATGCATGATTATGTTTTTTTAATTGTTATTATACAGTTATTGTATTTATGTAAAGTAATAAGATGTATTTTTATTTATTCAATTGTTTCTGTGTATTTTGTAGTTTTGCCTTGAAAATGATTGTAAATTAAAAAACAATCGAAACGTTGGAATATGGAGATTGTGGAAGGATTTAAATATATATGATGAAAATAAAAGTTTTTAAAAAGATTATGGTGAAGATTTATTGATTAAAGAATTATATGAATTGACTATATATTTTTAAAAAGAATAGTGGAAAATTTATTGTTATTGTTATGAACTTTTAACATATTAATTGAAACAGATACACTCTTATATATATATATTCTAGCAATAATGGGGATTATCGTTTGAAATAGATTAAATTCAAATTAACTCTACAAAGGGAGCAGTTATTTGTAGTGATTAATAACAAATGATGAAGAACTCTCATCAATAATAATATTCAGATTTATTTAAAGACTGTAATAAACAAATAAATCACCAAGAATAACATTAATTTATTTGAATTTTTATAATAGAATATGTAAATGAGATATTTATTTTATATAGCGCTATGTTTTATAAACTGTAATAGTAATAATCAGCCCTTAAGCTAATGCACATGCACTTTGTGGATTTTTAACTATAAATGATCACTCTCACTTCCAAACACAAAATAAAGTCTTTGTGAAAAGGTAGAATGAATCCATCAACTTTTCGACCCAAACATTTATGTATGGGCAAATAGTTAAAAATCCACAATGTGCATATGCATTAGCTTAATGGCTGATTATTATTATTACAGTTTATAAAATATAGCACTATATAAAATAAATATCTTATTTACATATGTTTAATTACAAATAAGACTGACATATTGCAAATTCTAGAAAATTTTGCAAGCGTCATTTATTCAGGCATATAATTTAAAGTGATTGCTTAACATCTTCATGCTCTCATTTCCAAATGCTTAAGATTTTCCCATACATAAATGTTCAGGACAAAAAGGTAGATGTATTCATTCTATCTTTTCACAAAGACTTTATCTCACATTTGGAAGTGAGCATATTTATTTATAATTAAAAATCCACAAAGCTCATGTGCATTAGCTTAATGGTTGCTAATAGAATATGGTAACCTTTGATAAAATTACATAATTCTATTTAAATCTCAATAGTATATATACTTTCCATACAATTTTGTAATTCTACCCAACTTGTTTGGTTCAAGTTAATATGAAAAGATAAAACAAACCAATAAGAAAGTCTTAAAAGCACTAAGCCAGCTTTTGGCAAATATTTTAGTAAGGGACCAAATATTTTGGTAAGGTGTTTTTGAATTTGAGATAACAATGCTGCCAACAATACCACTTAGTGGTACAACCACAGACCACCCTCTCACCATTTTGTAAAATTTCTCATTGTCAATAGCTACAATTTTGTTGTTAAGGCAATTAAGAACTTCAATTATAAACTCATTTTTATATTGATTATAGTTATTTTGCTGCAGCATATCTTGTATGACGCAGATAGAGAGTTCTTTACAACCCATATAGCTTCTTTATGTTTAACAGGGCTAACTTGTGTTCTTTATTGACTTTAATGTTTTTAATTCTCTCCATACACTTGAAAGATGAGTTAATAGTATAGATGCAAATCCAAAATCTTCTACCAACCAGTCAGCTATTGTCTTTGCTGCCTTGAAGTCAATTATTAATCTTAGTGGTTGGCCTTCTTTATGTAACTTGATATTATCAAGCATATGAGGTAGTATTATTGCAGAGGAGTGCACCATAAGATACTCAGCTTGCATGTATGCCTTGTTATGTACTTTTCTCAGAAAAGTTAATATAAATTTGTCTTTGCAATATTTCAAATTGTATGTGTCTATGTTTTAAATTGCAACTTTGTGATCTGTGAGTTTATTTTTTGAACATAATCGCTAAAATCTAACAAGATCAATGAATCACCTTTATCTTCTTTGATCCATATGATATTATTGATTTTTTTAAAAATGCTTTATTTTCTTTATTTTAGAAATCCAACCATTTTCACTCTACTCGAGTTATAAAATTCTTAAGTAATAATTAGTTCAAATGATAATATAATTTGACTTTTGAGATTTTGAGTGGAATACCTAGAAATTCTAATGGTGCAGTTCTAGAGATAGAAACACTTTGCTAATCAAATTTACCAAAATGATAATTTATTGATTTATAAAAGTCTTGTTGTATTGAACTGAAAATAATCTAATATGTTAAGAACAAGTAAAATATTAGAATACTCATAAGGTTATTATCAAAGTTCATAGTTGGAAGTAAGACTAAAATAAAATAAAACTTGTTCCAATTCTTTGATTAATGGTTCCAAATAGATTGCAAATAATATTGATGCAGGACATAAATCTTAAAAAATACCTTCATTAAGTGTAAATGGAATAAAGAGACAGGTATAATTCTTTAACTGAATTGATTTATTAGTAAAATAATTGCAAATAGTAAGAATGTTATATAGTCTTGTAGAAGGAAGTAATGAAATGTGGAAAACAAATAATTCCAGTTTATATAATCAAAAACTGTGTTAAAATTTATCTAATAATTAACAAATTTTTTATATTTATTTTATTTCATAAAAATAAAAGTTTTCTATATAAAAATAGTATCTTAAGAAGAATGTCATTCTTTTATAGCATGGTGAAAGATGGACAGCATAGATTTAACTTGTTTATTTTTTTTTTGCAAAAATTGCCAGATCATCTATTGATGAATATATTATTGAAGAGTATTTTTGAACACAAATTAATGTTTATTGACAAATTGATCAGAGTAATGCTACACATAAATAATTAATATGATCAGATAAAAGTGGAATAAGAATATTCTCTATGGCATTATAAACACAAGTTGGAAATGGTCACCTGCAGGTGATAACTTGTTGTTTTATACCAGAAATTTTATGAAGGTTTTCTATAAGTGACATGAAGGTTTCCTATAAGTATGACATAATTATAAGAGTTCAGTAGATTAGTTGCTGAGTAGAAATAGCAAGACAATTAAATACAACAAATTTAGCTTTTAAATGTTCTATAATTTCTATATCAATTCCAGACACAGACCTGTTATCTCTTACAAGTAATAGAGAAATTCCTGAGGCATGAAGAATATATGACCCAGCAGAAATTGAAATAGTTGGTATATATATATATATATATATATATATATATATATATATATATACACACACACATGTGCCTAACTATATTGTACAATATACATTAACTTATATTTGTATTGAGTAAATATCTACTCAATACAAAATAATGTTATATACAATTAATTAATGACTTATCTAATAGAGACTAGTAATACATAATCATTAATTTATTTTTCACTAGTCTTACTTTAATCTTTTATATTAATATGAATGTTTGGAATATATGAAATTAGAAAGATTGTACTAACTTTAACCATGTATATTACAGCAAATAAAAACATTTAATAAAATTAATATTGTTATACATTTTAATATAAATAATAACTACTATAGTATGGGAATATTGAAACACTTCTAGTTCTAGAGTACAGCTTAAACCATGCTTTATCAGTTAGATTAGCAGAACCATGACTTTCCAAAATGATATGCTACATAACTTTAATATTATATTGTGAAATAATTATTTATATGGTATTAATGTTATCATATTTCTTGTATATAATATACTAGTATTTAATTTAATATTTTTTTCTTGCAACATCTCTCTCTCTCTCTCTCTCTCTCTATATATATATATATATATATATATATATATATATATATATATATATATACATACACACACACACACTTTTACATATAATGATTATTTTAAATTATATATAATTCTTTCAATAAAGTAGTTACAAAGTATTAAATAATTTCTAATTTTAATCTGTATATTTATAATAAAACAAATAAATAATAATTTCAATAAAATTATATATACATAATATATTTAAAATAAAATAGAAATTCATATTTAATTTTTAATAATATATTTAATGCCACATTCGAACTTGATGTAATTCACCTAGTTTTTAATATTCCATAAAATATTTTTAAAAAAAAACACCAGTTCTTCAACTGGTTTTAGATTTTTTTTGTTTTATTTTTAATAATTGTTAATGTGGGAAAAAATAAATTTTAATGCCTAATTCATCTAAATAAGTAATAGAAAATTGTAGCAATATGACTTGATTTTTATTAGCAATATGAGGATATTTGTCTTTTACATTAACCTATAAGAATTTCCCCTTTATGCTTTAATTTTAAATTTCCATAATTTCTTAATTTTTTAATTGCTGTTGATTTATTATTCTTTTCCTACTTTTAGTAACACATAAAAGACAGTATGGTGCAAGTTATTACTATATTTTGCAACCCATTTGAAATGCCATTGTGGCACACTAGTATGTTGTGCAATGTGGCTGAAAAACACTATACTAGATATTTAAAGTAATATTTATTAAAGCTATAACCTTAAAACTATGCGCCCGAAAATTTTTAACACAAGATTTATTTAAAAGACAAGAGCAGCCTCTTACCTAAACTTACTTTCTAAATAAATAGGAGAATGTAAAGCATTTTTAATTATTTAGAAAGTAGGTTTAAATAAGAGGCTGCTCTTGACTTTTAAATAAATCTTGTGTTAAAGATTTGCAGAGGTCCCTACTGTCGTTTTTTCAGGCGCGTAGTTTTAAAGTTGTAGCCTTAATAAATATTACTTTAAGTAATGAGTATGCGCTTTATAAATGTAATTATTATACTAGATATTATTTATCTATTGTACAGTTTGATTAACTGTATGTAATGGTTTTAAAAAATGCACATTTAATAATACTATTTCAGCTTAAAATGAAATATTGTTGTTGTATATAATAAAACATAATGCTATGTCATATCTCAGTATTGGATGTATCATTGTTCTTTTAGTTCATTAGGCATTGTTTATTTTTTAAAATATCATCATTTATTCTAATATTATTCATTACATTTCTTTAAACATTGCACAGTTAAAGCTACTGCAAGCTTTTTAACTGTACAATGTTTACATTTTATTCATATATATTTTATTATATATATAATAAAGAATTTACAGTGCCAAATATTTGTTTTAAAATTAATTTATTCTATACGCATTAATTATAAATAAACAATTGTTATGAGTTAATCTCAAAACAGTATATATTTATATACATTTTTTTTCCAGAAAATCAAAATGGATTTTTATGTTTTAAATCTTCTTTTATTCCTTGCAATTTCTACCACAGCAGCAAAATATAAAACAGGATGTCCACCTTCAAAATCTGATATTCCTTGTTATTGTCATGAGACAAGTATTTATTGTTCAAATATTCAAGACATAAAAGAACTACAAAGATACTTGGATGCACCTCGTGAATTTGAAAAAATTCAGTTATCAATGTGTCAATTGAAATCTTTACCTAAAGAAGCATTTGGCAATATCAAAGTAGAGGAAATTGTGATTGAAAAATCTCCTCTTACTAGTATTGACAAAAATGCTTTTAAAGGAATAGATGCTAAATCTCTGAAAGAATTAAGTATATCTCACACCAAGATATCAGAAATCCCAAAAGATTTGTTTATTCACACTCCAAATATAGAAAACTTATTTTTGGAATTTAATGCAATATCTGGAATAGAGAACTTAGCCTTTAATCATTTGACACAACTAAATAACTTAAAATTATCAGAGAACAAAATTACTTCAGTTGGAGATCAAGTCTTTAAAGAAGTGCATAAATCATTGGAACACTTAGATATTCATAGTAAGTATTTCTTTTTCTCTTTTTGCATAGAAAATTTGAAATTAATGTTTTTTTATTGATTTTTTTATTTATTTGGAAATATACTTACTGAAAACTTTTATACAAAATTAGTAGAAAATATATACATTATATATAGCACTTATTCTTTGTTCTATGACTTAGCAAAAATAGATTAAACTTTTTTAAATATTCCATCTTATATAATAATTAAAAAGAAATATGAATTTTATATTTTATAGTAGATAATCAATCGGAAATCTTTAGCAGTTAAATCAAACAATTTTAATGTAATGTTAACTACTAACAATCACGTCTCATATTTTCCCTATGCTTCTTAAAAACAATTATCTTCCCGTTTCTATGCATTTGTCAATAAAATTATGTCCAATCAACTACTAAATTGTATTTGTTTCTATTACTAATACTATATAGATATTTTATGAGTGCCCTTATTTTAGAATCACATAGTGTCGATATTCGTAAACGAATATTGATTATATTTTGGTGCAGAAATGCTCAATAGTCCAAATGATCAATTAAAATGTTTTGAATAAGTAACTTATTTTTCTTCAATGTAAAATTAAATCAGTAAAATAAATTTGTCAAAGTTACAGATATTGGAATATTTAGCTTTTAATGCTTCAGTATATGTATTGTAGTGAAATAGTAAGTAAGAGAAAAACAAAAAAGAGAGAATGGAGTCCCCTCCATATTTTGTCACATGATGTAACAATTGTAACTAAATAAATATTAGCCAAATAGGTTAAAATCTACATATTATCTATCTACTGCTAATGATGATTACATTCAACAATAGGCACAACTCGTGCACTATTTACATGTATGTGAATATATCTGCTTATGAGTATAAAAAGATATAATTTTATTTAATTAGAAATGATGTCAATAATGATTATCTCAAGTGCAAACATTAGAAATACAAATTATAATAAAAATTTCAATTATGATAATAAAGGAGAATGTGCTAGGTGTCTTGCAAAAATACCATGATTAAATACAAATATTTATATTTCTTTGGTATATCATTGTTTTGTATCTATGATATTATTAGTCATATAATATATGGATGCCATATCATTAATTGGCAGCATAAAATATCATACCTTGGTTAAGCTAAGGAAGACACCAGCTTACCAGACTCCTTTTAATATAGTTTCTGTCCTTCTGTTTCTCACTAGATATAGTTTGGGAAAAACATAAAGACTCCGGTATAATATATATTGCTAATAAAACAGAAAATTCATTGAGATAAAATCAATTAATAGCATACATGTACTTACTAGAGATACAATTAAAATTATTCATAAAATAAAATTACCGATTTAAATAATAATGCTAGCATTCATTATATTAAATAAATAATTATGAGATAACACTTGGGAAATGATCTATCTATCTATCTATCTATCTATCTATCTATCTATCTATCTATCTATCTATCTATCTATCTATCTATCTATCTATCTATCTATCTATCTATCTATCTATCTATCTATCTATCTATCTATCTATCTATCTATCTATCTATCTATCTATCTATCTATCTATCTATCTATCTATCTATCTATCTATCTATCTATCTATCTATCTATCTATCTATCTATCTATCTATCTATCTATCTATCTATCTATCTATCTATCTATCTATCTATCTATCTATCTATCTATCTATCTATCTATCTATCTATCTATCTATCTATCTATCTATCTATCTATCTATCTATCTATCTATCTATCTATCTATCTATCTATCTATCTATCTATCTATCTATCTATCTATCTATCTATCTATCTATCTATCTATCTATCTATCTATCTATCTATCTATCTATCTATCTATCTATCTATCTATCTATCTATCTATCTATCTATCTATCTATCTATCTATCTATCTATCTATCTATCTATCTATCTAATGCAGAGTGAAAGTTAAAAAACTTTTTGATAATAATAATAATAATAATAAACTAACCTTTTAAAATGAACTACTATGCTAGTCTGCATGCATTTATATGTCAAATTCATGAACATATTTGTTATGGTGATTTATAGCAAAAAAAACCATTAAAATCATTACACAATTAAAAAACATTAAATATTCATTTTTAAATAATTGATCCTGCAGATTTAATTAAATTTAAATTTTGCATTACCACTACAAAATATATCCAAGTAAAAAAATGTTTCATTCTCTCTTTAAACTGCCTACAGGATCATTTCTAAATCAATGCATATGTTTAGTAATAACATAGTTTAAACATTTACCATAAAAATTTTAAGAATTCTAAAGTATCTATATAACAAGTTATGATATGAAATATTGGTGTTTCATACCATAACCCACAATAGAACAATAAGATGATATTAAATTTGGTTTAAATTTGGAAAAACTGATACAGAAACATTTGAAATGATTCAAATTGTAAATGACAATGACGCTATGGGATGCAAGAACATTTTAAATCAGTTTTCAAGATTTTTAATATCAGGAAGAGTATTGAAGACAGTTTATAACAAAGTATTTATGATCCAGACATGTTGGAATCTTAAAAGGTTTACAGTGAATAGTGTAACTGTATTGATATGTGGCATAGATGTTATTTAAGAGATAGTGCCGACCATTCCTTTTAACAAAGTCTATTAAATATTATAGATTTTTTTCTTAACTTTCATTCTTTATATATTTTCCACTTATGTGATAGCAAGATATAAACTTTGATAAAGTTTTAAGGTATTATTCCTGATATAGGTCAATTAATATTTTGGTAGAAGGACAATGACATGGATAGCTAACTTTTCAAAAATGCATGATCAACTGGTCCAATTTTTATGATTCTTTAGCCAATCATGGATATCATATAGATATCTGTTCAAAGTATCAGGCAGCTTAGATTAACAGATTTTTATTTGTAATTGGAATCAACTTGTTATTCCACTTCAACTGACTAAATTTCTTATGTACTTTCTATAAAGAGTAAGTGCTGCTTTCATAAGCATGTTTCCATAATTGTTTTTATATTGTTTAACTTCCTTGATTAGTTTATTTATCTATAAACTTCCATATCTTTATCTCTAAACAAAGTTATTTTATGCATTCTTTCTTTTTTAATTAATTACATAAAGGATTTACCAAAAAACATATTTTAAAAATTCTTTAAAAAAAGCAAGTTTTTTATCTTCTTTCAAATTAAAATTACTTATATGCATTTAAATAAATATAAAAACGATAGTTTATGATTATTTGAACCAAATGTTTGAGCAACATTTTTTTAGTATTACAGTGAAGCCACAAATTAAGCTATAAGCAAACAAAAATGTAAATAAACAAATAAAAAAGATATTAAAATTCATAAAATTAATATATTTAGAATATGTGGGCAGCTATTTTTTCCTAACCATTGTATGTGATAATATTTAAAAACTATGGCTATTTTTCCATCTTAGGGCATTATACCCAATCATGCTTGTAAATAAAATTTTTTCAGTTTATGTTGAAAGCACATATATTTTATTACTCTTTTCAAATTTGATATGTAGTATTTTATGTAATAATTTTTTTTCTAAGTTTGATGCTAAATTTAAGTATACAAAAAGCTATTAAAAAAAATAATCATGATAAAAATCAAATATTTTCTATTCATTTTTTTAAAAAAAATAGAAATACAGTACAATAAATTTTATTTATTTTTATTGTTTTAAATGAGTGAATGATTGAACATATACTCAGTGAAATATGTCTCCTACATTTATTATTAATAACTATATTATTATTATTTTAAATTTTTGTTTATACTATAATCTTAATTTATATATACATACTATATATATGTGTGTGTGTCTGTGTTATATATATATATATATATATATATATATATATGTGTGTGTGTATGTGTATGTGTCTTTATTAAAAAGTACTGTACACTTGTCTTCAATAAACAATACATATTCTAACCAAAGTTATCAACAAAACATGAGCTCTTACATCCAATGTATAATATATGCGGGTTGGAACAAAATATAATAAAAATTGGGACTCCACTGTATTATTATTTTTATTAATTATATACACAAATCGATAGGATGGATTGTTACAGTATATATGTAGTTGGCAAGAAAAATATGCATTAAGTAAAAAAAATGTTAGAGATTGCATTCTTATGAGTATTTTGCTAAGCCTACTATGCATAAATATTTAACATAATAAAGAAATCATAGTGATGTACATAATTTAAGACAAACAACTTTTTCAAAAATATTTCACAAAACTGATTCGCTTATTAGTTAAATTCTTCAGTGATCATTAGTGAAACAATTACCCAGTCAGTAAAATCCATACATTTATCAATTTAGTACAATCTCTATACTTATTTTCAAATCTTAAAAGTTGTTCCATATTAATTGAAATATCAATATCATTTATGACATTACTATTTTTATAGAAACATTTAAAAATCTTTTACAGTAAACTTTTTAAGTAAACATTTAAGAATCTTTGCGTGCCATTACACTTGAATCATGTAATATTATGAAAAATGATTGCTGTTATTTAAATCATGATAATCAGAAAACGTATAAAGCATTTTGACAGAATTGTTTTTACTTATAAACTTTGCAAGTCATTGATATTATAGTTAATATTTATATGACAACTTATAGAAATGTGTGACTTTCAAAATCTGACTACAATTTAGGAATAAACATAGTGATTGTATTAAGATTATATAGACTTAAATTTCATTGATTATTCATGACTTTAGTGATTGATGCATCCACAAACCATGCATGAATCCTGATAATCATATTCAAACGGAAGTTGAACATTTTTTCATATAGATGAAAATTTCTAAATGAGCCTAATTTTTTCAGGTGACTCATTTAAGGCCAGTCAGATAGCTAACCAGTGAATAGTTCTTAAATGAGGTATGTAGCTATTCTTAATTAGAGCATAATGGTTTAAGGTTAATGAATTGACTACAAAACAAAATAATAATTACAATGAGCTGCTGACTTAAACTAAAAAAAAAGATATATATTTTTACAAGTTTCAAGTTTATGAGTTATTTTTATTATTTCCCTAATATTTTGACATGTAAAAATTAAATACTTAGTCGTTTAAGTCATATGATGTTAAAATATTACAAATGGTTTTAAATTAAGTTTTAATCCCGGATATCTTTAGCTCTGAGGTTCATTACTCAGCCACTGCATTAAAACTCACAGGGCATATTTTGCCGGAATAAGAAGTATATAGTGATTATTAGTGCATCAACATATTCGATTTGGTGAATACTTGTTAATAAATTACATTAATAAACATTTCATAAATTAACTATGGTCCAAGTAAACAAAGGTAATCAGGTTCAAAAAAATCTCATATTTTTAGATCTGGAGATTAAATTGCATTATCAGTATAAATATAAATAAAATATTTAAAAAATAATAATTAGAACTTTTATTTCTGCCTAAGTATTTTTACAGTTCTCTTGATGCTATAAAACTACTGGATAAAAAAGAATTAAAGAAATAAAATACATTGTTTAGACATAAGGATGAAGAGATATAAATATCAAACGATGTCAAAAACTCCTAACAAATCAAAAGATTTACAACATAAAATGAAAAAAAAATTATTTTCCAGTACAGAAGAGAAAAACAAGAGCTACTTTAAAAAAAACTTTAAAATATATATATAGAAATAGACTCCACATTAGAAAAGCTGAAAACAATATTAAGCAGAATAAAACTTTCACTTAAACTCATTTTAAAATGAATTAAAAATTTAAAGTATAAAATAAATAAATCATGAAATTTTTTTAGAATCAATCATCGTCATTGAAACAGTATACAAGTCCCTATGATATATCTTACGAAATACATATTCCTCTTTATAGAAATTATATACACATATATAAATAATGCAAATTATTCAGGAAATATATGAAATAAAATTTCAGAGAAAAAGTAAACTCATACATATATTTGCTTAAATTTGATATTAAAAGTAAAAGAGAGATGAAAATTAAACAAAACATCTAATAGAAGTGAAATAAAAGGCAATAAATGCTCTTAAAACAAATGTTAGATTCCTCCACTACTCCAATATTGAAATGAAATAAATCATACATTATCAGTTTATTTTATCTCTCTCGCACACAATATAAATAAGCTATCATCAAAAACATGCATTGAATTTAATGTTTATTAGAGAAAAATTTATACATATATCATCATCAATTCTAACAATTGGCCAAATCAAAAATTAGGATACAACTTCAATGACCCAAATAGATTAACTTAAATCATTTCCCATGCAATGGAAAAAAAAAAACTAACATAAATTTATTATTTTCTTTAAATCTGACCAGCTTAGTATATTGAAATGCACAGAAAAGATGCAGTAAGTCTGGCCATAAACTTGTTAATTGATTCAAAGTCTTTGAGCATTTATCAGATATTAGAGAATCCTTCGTATATTAGAAAATCTCTTAAATATTCCGTCACTTCAAACAAATGAATAAAACTAAAAATACCAGATAAATTACCTCCTTGTTCACCTAAAACATCATACCCTTTTAAACATTTGTTATATTTTATTACAACTCAATCTTTAAATGCAAATCTCTTTCACAATGTTAATGGTAATCTATTGTCTTTTAGATAAATGTATCAATGATATAAATTATTTCTTAGACTATAAACTTTTATTATTAGCACATTTTAGACTATAATTTTTTATATTATCATTAGGTCATACACATAAACTTCAAACTCAGCTAAAGGCCAATATTTTTATTATATATATATATTGTAATGGTAACCACCTTTTAACAATTGATAATGAATCCAGTTAGCTATAAAATAAAAAACCCTCATAATATTTGCAAATTAATTTTGTTTAGGGGAATTTAAAGATAACTAAAGGGTGACCATGTATATGGTGGAGTGACTGCATCCAAATTATTTTTCATTGATAAGTCAGTACTAGTCACAACCAACAATCAAATTGAACATGCATAAACACAAGTTTCCACACACATTCAATTATATTTCTTGATTGTTATCCCTCTCTTCCAAATAATTTATTACATTAACAAAATAAATAATCAGCTTGGTTGAGATGAAAAATGACAAAAAATAAAATTATTAGCAACAACAATAACTTTAATTAAAGAATAGAATTATGTGATAATAATAATGGTAATAAAAATATATATTTACATATTTACAATTAAGAAAATTATATGGTGATCACATATAAGAGAGGAAAAATCTTTGTAACTTACAATCGCTGTGATGATAGCTATAGAAAGTTTAGTTGATTTTCTTTAATGTCTCTATGAGCTCACATATACATTTTGTATCTGTAAATGTGAGAACATGGCCATTAATCAAATTTTAATGTCTGCTGGCAATATAATATTTTAGTTTAATTTGATCCATTCTGTGAGATTTTTCCTAGGAGAGTTTCTATTTCAATCTTCTTCTGAACATTTAAAATGTGTGGATTCATGATTCCTTTTATAGCAATTAACTGTCAAATATTTATTCAACATTCAATAGTGATGAATAGATTGGAAGAATGAAGGTTAAACTTTAAAGCATTTCTGTCTATAGCTTCATACTCAGCAACAATCCTGGAAAGATCAGACAAAGCATTCTGGAGAGTTTCATACTCCATAAAATGCTTGATATAAACTTAAAAATTCTTATAAATTTTTTTGGATTTCTTTGCAGTCAAAGACACACCAGCAAAATGTGTTACAATTCTTCCCATGGTTTCTTGGAAAGCAGATGATTTAGAAAGCATCTGTTGGTTCCCATAGCAAGGTTTTTATTTCAATTTTTCCCCCAGTCAATTGTGACTAGTTTTTATATCGATGTTTCTTTTATTTATTAAAATCGTAATATTATTTTTAAAATAATAAAATAATAACACATTTCATCTTTATACTTATTTTTAACATTTTAAAAACACATATAAAATTTATTCTATATACATGAGCTTTAGTATCTAGTTATATATAATAATGAAAAATATTTGCATTAAAGCGATGTCTGTAAAGTCAAACGTGAGGGTTACAATATATAAAGTCGAAATAATGTCATGTATGAAGTTTATTATAATAAATATATTGACTTTTAATTGAGTGTGAAGGCCATATCTGAGCTAATGATAATTTAATAGTCTCTAGTCTAATAAATAGTCATTCATAACATTGATATATTTATTTATCTAAAGGACATAAATCATCTAGATGGTAATTTATGAATTATGTTACAACAAAATAGCTAGTTCCATGTATCATTTTAACATTTGTATATATAGATATATAATATAGATGTTTTTCATATGTCATGGCATCGGCCGGGACGCGAACCAACAACCGTCTGCAACCAACTACTTGCTTGCAAGGCGGCTGCGATAACATCTCGGCTAACAACGCTTTAAGATGTTTTTGACACATATGACCAAATATAATTTAAAAATTACACAGAAAAATTTAGTTTCATCACAATTAAACACTTATGAAAAGTATCATTTTCTTAATTTTTTTTTTTTTTTGGAATTCTTGTTATCATTAGTAGAAGATGCATCTTCAATTTTGAAGATCTTACTCTTTTCAAATAAAATTCTTCATCAGAATATTCTTTTTGTTTATATCTTTAATACTTTTCAGTTTTCACTAAATACTTATATACTGTGGATGCAATTTTAGCAGTTTTAGGAGCATTATTTTTTTTTATTATTACAATATTTTGCCCTCTTATTAAAAAAACTTGTCAGTATTAGCATACGCCTTTTTCTTACAAAATTAAATCATCTATTTTCTTTAAATCACATAAAAGAAATGCTTGGTTATTTTTAAAGCATAATATATATAATTGGTATATTCATTAATTTTGTGCTTTGATATCAAATTAAATGGAATTTGATTTTCTAATTCGCAACATCGAAATAATTACAAATAACTTCTCTATATTCGATACAACTTGAATGCTATAAGTGCATGAGATTTAAAAAAAGCTGCTATTATACTGCATAGGCAAATACATGAAATTTTAGCAATTTGCAATTTTTACAAAATTTTTATTTGATATTTTTTCAAACCGTTATTTATTAAATTCGTGTATTTTGAGAGCGTGAATATGGTAGCCCTGTTGGTATATATATCATTAATGCACAGCATTTGATAAAATTGATCTAAAATGCAAAATATTAAACAACAAACTCACATTAAATTAAAATAATATCATCGAGGAAAAATCAGTTGTAATGTTTTTATTAAAATAAAATTGGGCTCTCTGAAATGAATCGCCCTGCTTAAAAATGCATAAAATACTTCTTTTGATTCTACCGAAAAAAGTTACTTACAAATCACAAAGATCCCCAACAAATAAATTATTTAGAAATACGTAAATAAAATGCAAATGTTGGGACATCAAATCGAACTCACAAAACACACATACATTATAAAAAATACTAAAGCCTGCTATGTAGTTAATATTTAATATGAGACAACTTATTCAAGTCCTCCAAAGACATAAAAAAGAAAACGCATTGATAAACCATATATATAAATAAATTAAATACCAGTAATTTTATGCAAATTCAAGAAAACATATACATAGTACCAAAAATAATAAACCGACATGTACAGTGCAGTCATTTAATGCTGATGGAAGCCACAGACACAATCATTGATAATATAGATGAAGAAAAAAATGCATATATTACAGGGAAAAAAGCAGAAGCAAATTAAAGTATAAATATAACGCATATAAAACGTTGAAGTGCCAAAAGAATGACGAAATATCGCAGTATGATAAATATACCCTGCTTGAATAGAATGTTATTCTAGCATTTATCATTGTAACAATTCACTTCCTATATAATAACTTAGGCTGCAGATCCTTTTGCTTTAATGATTTAGATACGTTAAAGTGAAATGCAGAAAGTTATAAATGTAGGCGTTATGAGAAATAGTTGGTGTGAATATATTTAAATATAAAATTATAAAATATTACTTAATAAAAGATATAAAAACAATAAAGTGTTAAAAAAGATTATAGAGATAACAAAAGACAAATATATGTTTACGAAAGATGAAATAAATAGCCTTTAAGTAGGCCTCTATAAGGCAATAATTTTCCAATAAATCAATAAAATTAAAAAAAGCTATGTAGTAGAAGATAATCATCACTAGGCTCAACATTTGCTAGTTGGTGAGAATTGAAGCAATTATTGATTCTTTTTTTTTATTATCTAAGATCAGTTAAATTTCCATTTACCCATCAATGCTGGATGATTAGCTAGATTGATTATGGATCGGCTACCTGAAAGAAAGTTTCTAAGCCTGATTGTAATCACAAAAATTTTCCTAGTTTGACTTGATATAGTCAACAGAATCTGTTATTTGCTGTGTTGTAAGACCCTTAACAGTCTTAAATATTTACTATGTATCAATGTTATAGGTATTTAAGTTATATTTTGTTACAATTAATTTGAATAAAATCGATTCACCATAATCTAGGTAAATTATAAAATGTGTTTTTTAAAAAAATATTTTTTAATTTTTGCTTTATATTACTTTTAAAAGTAACAATCATTCAAAATGTAATCACTATTTATTACTAATAAAATTTTTTGTTGAAATGAAGTAACAATCATTTTATTATTTATTTCAGATAATCCTTTCAAGTGTGACGACAATTTAGCACCTCTGGTTGCATTTGTAAAAGAATTTGGAAATAAAGAATCAATTGCTAATGCGTATGCAACTCGATGCACAGAACCGTCTCCATTTAAAAATATCCAGTTGACTGCATTGGAAGTTGTATCAAAGACCGTGGGTAATAAAAAACAATTCAAATTATCTCAGCCTAAGAAACAACCATTTCCATGGCAAAAATTTACTAAAGATTATGAATTGTGGATCTCAAAATATAAACCTACATCAAAACCACCATCAAAAAATTCACCTCATCCTGGAAAGCCTTCTCTTTTTCCCATTAAGCCAAGTCTAAATCCAGCAGTTGGTACTAGTCATAAATATCCACCAGTTAAACCATCTGCCTTTCCTGCTAGACCAAGTTTAAATCCACAAAGTGGTACAAGTCGTAAATATCCTCCTATTAAACCATCTTCTTTTCCTATTAAACCAAGTTTAAATCCAGAAGATGAAATAAATTACAAATATTCAGAAGAATCTTCATCAAACAGTAAAAAATCAACTTCTTATGATTGGGAAGCTTGGGTATCTAAATTATCTAAAAATGTTAAACCAAAACCATCTACATTTCCTGTTAAACCAAGTTCAAATCCAGAAGTTGGAACAAGTCATAAATTTCCTCCAGTCAAGCCATCTTTTCCTGCTAAACCAAGTTCAAATTCAGAAGCTGTAACAAGTCGTAAATATCCACCAGTCAAACCATCTTTTTTTCCTGCTAAACCAAGTTTAAATCCAGAAGCTGCAACAAGTCGTAAATATCCACCAGTCAAACCATCTTCTTTTCCTATTAGACCAACATTAAATCCAAAAGTTGGAACAAGTCATAAATATCCATCAGCCAAACCATCTTCTTTTCCTATTAGACCAAGTTTAAATCCAGAAGCTGCAACAAGTCATAAATATCCTCCTGTCAAACCATCTTCTTTTCCCATTAGACCAAGTTCAAATCCAGAAGTTGGAACAAGTCGTAAATATCCACCAGTCAAACCATCTTCTTTTCCTATTAGACCAAGTTTAAAACCAGAAGCTGCAACAAGTCGTAAATATCCTCCAGTCAAACCATCTTCTTTTCCCATTAGACCAAGTTCAAATCCAGAGGTTGGAACAAGTCGTAAATATCCACCAGTCAAACCATCTTCTTTTCCTATTAAACCAAGTTTAAATCCAGAAGTTGGAACAAGTCGTAAATATCCACCAGTCAAACCATCTTCTTTTCCTATTAAACCAAGTTTAAATCCAGAAGTTGGAACAAGTCGTAAATATCCTCCAGTTAAACCATCTTTTTTCCCTGCTAAGCCAAGTTTAAATCCAGAAGCTGGAACAAGTTATAAATATGCATCTGAAGAACCTTCGTCAAATAGTAAAAAACCAACTGTTTATCCTTGGGAATCTTGGGTATCTAAATTTGTTAAAACTGTTAAACCAAGTTCATCTGGTGACAAAGTAAATTCTAGTATAAACCCTTCTTCAAATAGTAACAAACCAACTGCTCATTCCTGGGAAGAATGGGTTTCTAAATTTGCTAAATCTTCGTCGTCGGCATAAAAAAAAACTAATATTGTTAAATGATTTAAAATTAAATGTTCAAATTAAATTATGTGTATATTTTATAAAATAATGTATAGATTTTAAATAAAAAGTATTTAATTGAAAAACAAGAGTATATGTATGTAATAAATGGCTGCTTTTAAAAAATAATTAATGACTAGATAATGAAAGAATATATGAATAACAAATCTGTGTGGTAAATTGCTCGGGAGATCATGTGATGTTTGAACATTTTAGAGACATATTTGAGCATTTAAAACTTCTATTTTCTTAATCTGATCTGAGACTTTTTTAATATTTATGTCACTTGTTGTGAATCTATCCTGGAAATTAACATTACATTAAACCACATAAAGCAAAAATTATCTAATGACTTATTAATCAGGAGGTCAAGTGATGTTCACGCATTAGAAGTGATACAATTGAGCAGTAATCCAAATGTTTAGTTTTGAATCTGTTACTGGGACTGTATTAAATCCCATAAATATTAGAATAAATATATAATTGAGCAAATAGAATGAGTTAATAGAAAATTAGAAAAATAGATTTATAAACAAATAGGAATGTGAATAAATATAATTTTAATAATTAGTTTGATAAATGTAGGTGGATATTCAACTACAATTTATTTTTTCTATCTGACTATTGATCAATATATATATATTGTAACGGTCCGGTCGATGACATGGAAAGAGAAGGTCGCATCTAACTACGGTCGGGCCTTGGGTCTATGTAGGTTGCTGGAGATGACGCGATGAAGTACATGACTCATGATTACATCTGTCTTCAATAGACTAGCCTAAGATTTATCTATCAAATCTACATGTTATTTAAGTCAGTTCATCCACATCTCACCATTCTCTTTTGGATCCGTTGCCTCAGTGTTCGAATTCAGGGAGAGTTCGCCTTTGACTCTTTTAACAGGGTGTACTTGCACATACTAACGATTAGATCACCTTATCAAAGCTTCTATTAATGTATTGGCTTTGTCGATGAATGGAAGGAATAGCATTAATAAACTAAAGAGGCTACATTAATTTCAACAAGCTTTATAACATTTATTTTATAACATAAAATAAAATAAAAAATGAAAACGTTAATAAAAAAAAAAAAGGAATAATTCAATGTTTAGTTAATATTTACAAATCTGGATAAAAAAAAAAGTGCCTGTAATTTAAATGCCAATGAAGAACATCTATCATTTCTACAACTTAATAATTTATAGTTGCCTCCCATTATCCCCATGATAGAGATCCATATTAAAGACATTTCTATTATCCCCATGATAGAGATCCATATTAAAGACATTTCTATATACAAAGTAATGATATACAAAATAAAGTTTTAGCACGATTATTTAGTAAACTTGGAATTAACTAACTGAGATATATATTTACATTTGATATATACGTCAATTCATACGGCAGTCCGGTTTCAGTGGTTAAATGCATCTCATAAGACAAAAGAAAAGTAAATGCATTCAGAGAATTAATCATTTTCACAGAATAAATTTGTTCTATCATAGTGTATGAGACTTAATGTTTTAAAATAAAACTCTTATCTCAAATTTCAAGTGATCTTCACTGTAGTGACAAACGAAAGTCAAATACTAAGAAAGGGGATCGAACCTAGACTTTATTATTAAAGAAAAATATATATAACAGTAATCCCATCTAAAGTTAACCTTTCCTCTCTTGTTCTCTCACGCTCTCCGAAAATGAACTATTTTAAAAATGCTGAATCGGCTGACTTTATATTCCAAATAATAAGAATAAAATAATAAAGAAAAATAGTGATATATACATAGGTATTTTGAAAAACAAAAATTTATAATACATAATGAACATAATTTCATGAATCGATCAGTTGACTATATTAGATGCATTGACAGGGTTCTCCACAGGACTCATATTTCAGGCAACTTCCTCTGTGCAGATATGGATTGCCCCAGGTGATTAATTTGACATTTTCTTTAGTCCTAGCATAGACATTCCATTCTGAACAAAGATAGTCTATTAGGCAATTCCAATGTAGACACTACTGATATTTGAGCTTCCATGGTTAGCAGATTAATGATCCAACCAAACGACAATCAACTCCTTTAGCCAAAATACATGTTATTAACTTTATAAGTGTAAGTTTTAAATTAATGACAGTTCGCAAAAAAAATATTATATATACTAACTTATCTACTCATTTATTATGCCTGCTATATAGATACATATTCTTCTTCTAAATTCACACTTAATTAGATGATTTATTACAATTTCATTATTTTTATTTTAACAATTTAAAATGTCTTCTAACAAAAAAAAAGATATCCGATTGCTTGAAATAATTTGTTTGCTTTATAATAAAAGTCCTTTTTGCTTCATTAAATCTTGCATTATATTTATAAAATCAATGTTTTAACTAAAATCTCCATTTTTAATGGCGTTCGAAATCTCTAATTCCAATGAAGTTAGCTTCTTATAGCAAATGTATAATATTGAAGAAGAAAGGGTTACCATTGTTTTGCTTTTTATACACGATGTCATTTTCGTTTTCTAGCATACAATGTATCTCATTTCCTTTCTGTATGAGCCTATTGTTATCCATATACATATTGCGATAATCGATTCAAAAAATTATGGTATACATTATTTCACACCTATTTATTAGATAGCTTGGCAAAGTACATGACCTTTGACTGTCACTAAGCTTACTTATTACAGTCTCTGTCATCGTTCTATCCTTTGTTGTGACATATATAACATTCAACACAAGTTAAGTGTTATTGTATGTATATATATATATTTGTATTAATTCTTAGTGTTTAATCTTGCTAATTGTAACAATTGGAGTTTTTACTGTTACCATGTATATATATATATATTAGATTTTCCCATACATGATTTATTATTCAGTTACGTAATGCAGTACTGACATATTAAGCTTATATGGTTAACCATTTTACTTCATTTAAATTGTACAAATAACAGATTAGCAAAACTTATTAGTTTAACTGAATATAAACATTAACCTGACATAACCTAACACTATAGGTTGCTAAAGGTTGGTATGGGTGAGATTTTAAGTTACCCTTACAGTATATATATATATAAGACATATTCCGTGTTAAAATATTTTAAATATTGATATACTGACGTTTCGACTTGGTAACACAAGTCATCCACAGAGTGATAAAAGATAGAAAGACGGTTGTAGAGGCGCTACAATCACTGATTTGAAAAAAACGTTAAAGTTCCACCAATAGCAAAAATGTTAAATTAAGAATGTTTCTTAAAAAAATCTTTCCAAATAGGAGGAAGTTTGCTTGTATCATCTTGCTTATTGATACATATAAATCAATAAATAAATAAGTAAAAGCTGAGCGCTTTCGAGGTGTGTTGCCTCATATTCATAGCTACCACTATAAATAATGGGGAGTAGTGTGTAGATGGCAATATGCAAATTATATGTAAATTGTTTACTTTATCCAACGCTTAGAAATATCAAAGCAAGTGACGCGTCTGTTAATGGAGTTATTGTTGCTAGTGATAAATTATGCTTCCTTGATTTTTCGTTTACAGTCATAAATCTTTAACCCTTAATATCACTTTTGCGATATTTTGTTATTAGTAATTTCAAAAATGCAAAAACTTATATGTAACAACATATTAATATTTACTTAGGGTGTTTAACCACAAGCTTACGCTTTTCTTCCACGTAAGCTTGTGGTTAAACATCTGTAGAGGTCCCTACTATCGCATTTTACACGCATATTCTCGAGGTTACAGCCTCAGTAAATATTATTTACGTAATCAATGTGCGTTTAATAAAATTATAATAACAACATATTGTAAATTTTAATGACCGATTTATAAAGTATTCAGTTTTCTTAATATTATAACTGAATTAAGCTAATAAACATTTTAAATTATACATATTATTAAGATAAGATCATCCTATATGTTACATTTAGCTCACTCCCACAGAGAAAATTTTTATTAGCTTATTGATTACAAATTAGCATTAACTATAATATTGAATTGGACGGCCTAAATATATAATTACTATGCTAACAAATTACTTCTCTATCTATTCACAAATTAGTATTCATGAATTGAAAATCTTAAATATACAACCATATTTGATTTATAGTTAAATTTATATTATATAATTAAACTGAATTAATTACTTAAATAAATCTGCCATATATAACTAACATATACATATAATTTCTTGCTCTATTATATATTGTAGAATCGTTACAAACATACAACTTTTGTCTGAATAAAGATATTTATTATGTATCTAAATAAAAAAAAATCTTATCTATAAATTTTAAATTCACTTATAAATTAATGTAATATTTCACTAACTTAACGTTAGCAGTAAAATGTGTATTATTGTTACAATAAAAATAAATATTTTCTATTATAAATATCTTATTTGGAATGTGCTATATGCTTTAGACTTTTATTCCATCTGGGATTTATAATAAAAATGCATTTTATTCGATCTTTTTCGTTATTTAAAATAATCTCTCATACAGATTATAGAGTTTTTTAAATTTGTATATTTGGGGGCCAGTAACCTGGGAAATCTTCATTAGTTTAATGCATAAGATTTTGGCCTAGTCCTTGATACTTTTATATAAGTATTTTATGAATCGCTTAGCAGTATAATTTCCAGACAATATAGTTTCTAACTGCTCTAATCATTTTTTTCATTGCCATTTGAATTATTTACATATAGAGATCCCCTCTGAAAATGATGATACATATTTATATATTTCATTTCTTGTTTTATAACTATTTTCTGACAACCTTTCACTAAGATCTAATCCCCTAGAATTTTTATATATCTTCTATAATATGACATCAGTGACTATCAAAGTTTGTTGTATATATCTAGGCAGATTATGTCTAAATAATGAGAACAATTTAATTTCCAGACCCCAGAAATCAGTGAATATTTTTAATTCAGCTGCTTGATCTCTGAACAAGTCCATGTAGCTATCCTTATTATTATGATATATCTTTTGTATAATCTGGTGTCTTACACATACGGTCTATTTTCATTCCAAAAGTTCATTGTCATTACGTATTTAAAATCACCATAAGTTTTGAGTTTGTTAAATAATGACAACCACCCATCTTTAGCAGATATATATTGAACCAGACCCCTTGAATATAGCTTATTCTTGCTAAGTTTAAATACCTTTTAACATAACTGTAATATCTTTTGGCTTTAAAACTTTAACAAGTTTTAACATTTACTTTAATAAGCTTATTATCATGCTTCTATATAATTTTTTTGGTAATTATTCTTTTATATCTTTAATCGTATGGAAACAGACTGGCCCTTCAACCAGAAGGAAGAATATCATTGATAGCATAACCATCAATGATACCCACTGCCAGATCAGGCTATGCAATGCATATCACAACCATATTTCCAGACTATGGCCCACCTCAACTGCTGGTTTCAAACCCTGCCATCCAAAGCATTATATTGGTTTTGAGAATCAAACTCAAGCACCAGCCAAAACATATTATATAGCTGGCATGCTAAGGATGACAAGCACACAATACAACACCTATAAGATCCCAAGCTAATTCATAGGGTTCAGCACCATCATTTAACACATAAAAAATAACTATACACTTAAGTTACTGGTAACACAGTGACAAAAGAGAGAGAACGAGTAAACTGAATAATAATTAAACAAACATTAATATTTATTCAAGCACACACATTTGTAATATAATATAATAATATTGAAATTTACATATTAAAAACATATAAGCAATTACTCAGGATATATTTTATTGTAGTCTTTTGTTAATTAAAGTTCATTTCATTTAAAACAAAATGTCTATAGATAGTGATCAAAATATATTTACCCAGGTTTTCATGATTGTCAATTTCCAAGCAGTTGGATTTTTGGTCTCCATCATTGATTCCAGATCTTGCATTCCATTCTGTGACTCAACAATGGGAGAGGGAGAGAGTAGTGGTAGCATCTATTTTATGATTTCAGCATTGTTTTCAGGTGTTGGTTTTAAGCAAAGACAGTTAACTTTAGCAGAGAACTCTGGGGGTTTGAAGTCCACTCAAATACTTCTAAGTCAGTCTAGCAATGCATGTAGCTAATTCTGTAGCTATTGCTAATTCTGCAGTTTCTGCAACAATATTTGCCACAACAGTAATGAATGGATCTATTTGTCCTTATATTTCTGAATCATTGGAGCAATGAATAATGTAATGAATCAATCACAAAATGAGGACCAGACTGAATTACAGATTGAAGATCAGAGTAATTTAACCATTCTAAATTGCAGCAATACACCTCTTACATTTCAGCATTTCTGATGTTTTTTGTCTTACATATCAACATAAAATATATGATACAATGATTATTTCTTAAATGTTTACATTTTGTTTTTGTAAATATTAAAAAAATGAGACTGTAATCAAAACAAAGATGTTACACATCATGTTTCTAGAAATATTAGTTTCAGTTTATAAAATCAACAAAATATTTCTTAATTTTTATTATTTTTAAACATTTGAAATGTATAATTATTTATTTCTCTTATATCTAATAAATTATGATTTAAATGTTTAAATTTTTGAATATTTATTGCAAAATTATATTTTCTTTACTCATAAATAAAGTAGATTGCTTATATCATAGCATGTCTTCTAATGGCCATATTTACGTTAGCTGCTAATATAACATATTTTTGAAAATAAAATATTTCAAGTCAAAATAAATTATTAATAATTTATACTTTTTGATATCTAACAAATATAGTGAAAATTATTAAAAAAAATTAAAACCACAGTAAATTTGCAAATAAACATGTTTTTGCATCATTAAAAACTGCAATGTTATAAAATGCAGAATGCTTTACAGCCTTGGCAAGAGACAATGACTGAATATGTCAGGGTGGGGTTTATGTCTATTGAAATAGTGGGAATTTTGAATTTCCCACCTTAAAAAAATTATTATACTGAAATATACCATTTTACATGCATTTTAATGTATAATACTTACAAAAAAATTCACTAGAGGGCAAATTAGCCAAAAGATGAAATAAGTCACTTCAAACTCATAATGTTAATCACAAAATGAGGGCTGGAATGATTCACAGACTCAAGAGTTGAAAAGCAAAATAACTCAATCACAAAATGTGGACTGGAATGATTCACAGATTGAAGACCAGACTCAGGAATGAAGAACAGATTGGACTAATTCTATCACAAAATGAAGAATGGGATAATTCAATGACAAAATGCAGATCAGACTAATAATAATAGAGAGTTGTGACTTTTTATACTTTTTTCTCTCTCATTGTTTTAATTTCTTATTATTTTTAATTTTGATCTTAACATAAACCTGTTTTTTTAAATTAATTTTTAATCTAATGCATTTTTACATTGCACATTATCTAATCTTTTGCTTAGATTAATCTACTATATTATTCATAGTTTACGTAGTTTGTAGTTACTTCAATTATTAATTTCAATTTTATTATTAACCAGTAATCTTGCAAAATTATTTGCATTCCAAAGCTTTTACTAATTAATTTTTATTCTGTTTTCACATTTGCTTATTTTAATTTATAAAAATTTATAAAAAGGAGTTTTTAAATCTTTATTTCTAATTCTTTTCCCTACCCCATTTTCAATAAAAGCTTTATTCTCTTTTAAAAGTAAATCCAACACAATCTTTTTATTTTTACAAAATTACATTTTAAAACTACTTAAATAGTTATTTTTTTACCTATTCTTTCAAATAAATTTGATCATCTATTTTTAACTTATGAAACATGTAACACAGATATATGTAAGTTTTATAACACATATCTTGCTAGTGTTACAGTATAAATGTTTGCTAGTGATTAACAGTTTCTCTTTCTCATTTAATTTACTCATGGTAAAAAGTCATTTTAGATGGTTCAGATACTCAATAAGATTTTCATTATCATCATCTTTAAATATTTTGACTTGTATAAAGCTAGGAGCATTTAAATTTCATATGATTATGATTTTTTAGTTCAACTGCCTGTTCTGTAATATTTTCTACAGACACCAGTAACATTTTGCTTCTTTAAAATCTACAATTTTTCTCATGTGGATTTACATCCCACATTTTGAGAATCATATTTTATATTGATATACTGGATATTTTTAGTCTTAGCACCACTTTCTTGTAACTCTGTCAATTTATTTTTCTCCACTATCATTAATTCTTCTTTACTATTATTCTCAATCTGTCTAATTTTTGAATTTAATTGTTTATTTTAATCTTTGTCTTGATTAATATTAATATTCATTTCAAACAATTTCTGTTCAATATAGTCTAATGCCAGTGGGTTTTAAAACTTACACAAATCTTTCATTATTACAAATATTTAGAATTTGTCATTTAAGACTTTGTCAATTTTCATCTTCATTTCATCCAATTGGATAGTTGTAGTATATTATCATACATCCTCAGATAATCTCAAAATTCTTCAGATGTCATACCACTATTAATATTAACCTTTGATTCCTTTAAATTTCCATAAAACATTTTTGTTCATTCCTACAAAAATCTGATGGTCATTTTCTATCTCCTTTTTAAAAATCTCAGTTGCATAATATATGATTTGCCTATTTGTCTTTATTTGCTCTGGAAAACTTTAGCATTTTATTCAAACCTCTTTATATTCATTTTGTAATTTTTTAATCTTCTTGTCAGATTTAGTTTTATTTTAAGAAGTTCTTCAAATTCAGACTTAGATTCTCCTCTAAATTCATTGAACTCATACCTAAAATCTTTCTTTTAAAATTTTACATTTAATTTGAATCTTTATTTGCTTTTTCTAATCTATCAAACTTTTTGTAAAACTCCTTAAATTCGGTTTGTGATCTTTTAAGCTTACTTTTCAACTCATTAAATCTAGCATTGCAATTAGCTCGAGATTCATCGAATCTAGCATCAAACCTAATTTGAGATTTTTCAAGCTTATTTTCAATTTTTCCTTCATTTAATTTGACATACAAATCCTTAAATTTAGATTTGAATAACTAGATTCATCGGATCATCTGCTTAATGTATTTAATTTCATTTTCAGATCCGCCCCACAAATTTACATTATTATCATCCATTATGGCCAACTTAATTATATAACCACAGATATATTGTTATAAACAAATATAAAATTTAGATTAAGAAAGAACTGATGATAGAGTTCTATAAAATATATTTGCCGAACATTTGTCCAGAGACATCTGCAACTTCTATGATTGACAAAGTAGAACATCATTTCATGATATATATATATATATATAAAATACATATTTTGCGGGTTCATCCGTGTTAAAAACTTTTAATATCAATATACTGACGTTTCGACTTGGTCACACAAGCCATCCACAGAGTTATAAAACTCTGTGGATGGCTTGTGTGACCAAGTCGAAACGTCAGTATATTGATATTAAAAGTTTTTAACACGGATGAACCCGCAAAATATGTATTTTATATATTTAACCCGTGCAAATCTTCGTTTTAACATATATATATATATATATATATAATCATTAACTAATATTGTTTATTTAGGAGACTGCTTTACATTTCTATATTTTTATTAAATTTGATATTACCTTATGTATTACATCATCAGTTTTTTTTAAATATTGCACATAAATTAAAATAAAGTTATATAGTCAAAGAGATTATTATTAATAAAAAATATCATCATCACTTATAGCGTCACATCAAAATAAAATAAATTTCAAAATTAATTGGAATGCAGTTAATTATGACTTATATTGAGCATCAAAAACAACTATATCGAGCTAACCACATTAGAAACCACTGCAATTTCACTGAATTTTTATTATTTTATATAGATGTAACCATACTTATGATGTTAAAACAATTATTGATGGGAAAGTGTTTGACGATTTTAATGCATGTGTGAAGGATAGTTGCTTTTACAATACATTACTGATATATAAATCTATTTACTATTAATTATCGCATCTATATAAACTAATAAAAATTCAGTGTCGCTAGTAATTAAAAATGAAAAACTTTTTCTTCCCTGTGAGATATAAATAAATTTGTACAAGTAATATGCCGATTAAAAAATCAGGCTCATAATAAATTTAAACCCTAATTTAGGAATAATCAATAATTGTTGGTTTATTTAAAAGAATAAGTTCTAATCATAGATGGGACTACTTATGGTTTTAAAATAATTATTAACGGCAGAGTGTGTGCCAATTTCAGTGCGTGTGTGAGGAGTAGTTGTTTCCATGATATTACTGATATAGAAATGGCTATGTTATTAATTATTATGTATATATCAAAGATTCCCAATTTTTTTTAGATCAGAATTCACCTTTTCAAATAGGAACTCAATCAGTGCCCCCTTTACAAAAACAAAGATTTTTTTTCGATTTATTTATTATAGGAATTTAACAATACTGGCATTTTGCTCAAAATAGGATAAACAAAAACTATTATAAAAAATGCAAATACTATTAGTGAAAAGACTGAACTTGGTTTGATGATACTAATTTATCAATATTTGGTGCCATTTTTGTCACCAGCAGTCTTAAGTCACCATGTTGAACTATTAACATTGTTTTTTTTCTGTCAATAGATTGGTAACTAGGCTAAATCCTCTTTTTGACTAAATATGGTGATGGGAATGTAATGAAAAACTTCTTTGCTGCAGCCCATAAATCTGTATATAATATTGGGTTTGCTTTTGAAACCAAAATTTTTGATACCCATTTCTTACTTTCAGTTTCAGCTTTTTATTTGTTGATAATTCTACCAATTCCTCCTAAAGCAGCAATTCTGCTGCATGTTGATTTAAGGAAGATTCTAGAAGCCAATGTGGAATAGCCATATTGATGATGTCTTGAAATTGATTTACAAAATCTTCTTTAAGTGCTTCCAAATGCTGGGTGTATACCAGAATTGTCATCATTTGTTCCCACTAAGACAGGATTTGGAAACAGGTAAAATTTGCTTCATCTTATATTTTGTTTGGACAAGGAAAGTTTTGACATAAATGCAAAAATAATCACTTTCTCTTTGATGAAATTTCCATCATCTTCTTGCAGCTGGAGATTTGTTTTATTAAATTTATTAAACAAATCTGTCAAGTAAGTTATATTATTATTAATTAAATTCTTTCTTAATATCTTAATGAATCATCTCTGGTTTCAAAAAACTCTAAACTGAGTCAAAATTCTCCAAAACATTTTGGACATGTACACTTGGATAACCAATAAACTTCTGTATGCAATAGTAAATGACTAAAATCATCATCATTTTTGTCAAAAAACTTTCCAAACAATCTATCATTGAGAGCATTGCTTATTTTATTAATTGTTGTGATTACATAGGGAGCAATGAAGATGGTCACTCAGGTTTTTTGCCACCAAATATTGTCATGAATCATACAATGTACAGTGACTACATTTGGTACTGCTTTTTCAAATATGTAATAAACCTGCGGTAATTTCACTGGAACACCATCAGTACAGTATCAACTGATAATATATTTTTCAAAGAAATACATTTTCCTGTGAAATAGCATTCCAATACATCAAATATAGACTTTCCTTTTGTGGTCTATTTTTAATCATGTTGTGAACAATAAATAGTTTTTAGAAATTTTTTCCATCTTCTATAAAGCAAACTTTTGCTAGAAATTGTCTCATTGTTTGGTAAACTTGATTCATCAAGTTGCAAAGAAAACTCAGCAGCCTTTAAGAACTCATTTAGTGAATTCTCCACATTCTAGACCATTCAATTCATTTATTTCAACACTCGATTATTGTTCAATGGAATTTTAAAAATAATATCAGATGCTGGATTGTGCAGTACAGTGCTCAAAGGCTCACTTATAGCTAATAGTATTAATACTTCACCAATAGTGTGTGGTTTCCCTGATTTAGCAATAAGCAATGAAATATTGTGAGAGGCACATAATTCATCGTCTTGTTTTGCTGCTGCTAAAAACATATCAGACAAAATTGACTTGAATGTTGATCTCTGAGCATCTGAAAAAAGGATAAATATTTTTTTGTCAGAATGGATTTTAGTCAAATGTTCTTCTAATTGGTTTCACGGCTTTATTGGAGAAACATTCTGGCAAAGCAGATACATTGGTAGTGTTTTGTTTGTTGGCGACTGAATAAAACCATACTTCAAATAGTCAACAGTGTACTGACTAATTTTTTCTTTGAATCTGACATGGTTTTATCTTTGAAATAAAACAAATAAGTTAATTTTTTTTTATATTTAAAACATTATAATAATTTTATATATCTGGAGTGTAGATTCAATATAGGGTTTTTAAACATCGTTTATGCTACATAAATACATCCTACTAATAAAGGACCTAAAAGACCATACCTATGTTAGATACTCATAGGTGATAAATTAAAAATTGATCAATATTTAACACAAGAAATAAAACAACCATTATTAATTAGGACTCTGATATTGAATCCAGGTCATTGACAAAATAAAACACAATTGTTAATTGAGTTACATAGATTTGATTTAATCATTCAAAACAAACTTAGTGAGGTATTTTGTGGTGAAAGTAAATTGAAACAAACATAAATATTATTTTCAGTTGAGAATCAATTCAAGCTATCTGGTAACAGTTATACTTAGTATTGAAGCAGTCGGATCTGAGTTCGATCCTAGCTTCATGACATCTATCGATAAGCCCACTTCAAACACATAATACTAATCTTAAATTTCCGATGCAATGGGGCTTTATACGTTCAATCCATGCTAATTTCCATAAAGAATAACTTATTTCATAAATGTGTATTCAAATAACTAGTTTCAGATTTAAATTGATTAATTTTATTAATAAATTCATGATAGAATTATTCATGAATTTATATGTATTATAACTGCGTGGATTGTGTGTATATATTTGTAAATATTTGAACATATATAATTGTTTGAAAGTTTCATTGTGTCGGGAATGTTTGATTTTATTTTTAAATAATTTGTTAAAGTTTTATTGATTAAAAGCTACATTCTTTCGATAAGCTTTCAGATTTTCCCTTTCCAAAAACAACAGTTAAAGTTTTATTAATTAGAAAAAAGATAAGGATTTCCTAATTAAAATCATTTTCTGATTTTAAGAATTCATTTTCTAATTAGAAAATGAATTCAAGTTAATGAGTTTGAAAGCCTTATCGAAGGAATGTATCTAAAAACATTGATAATGAAAGAAGCGCTAGCCTGAAGGCATCAGAGGACAGATATATAGCTCTGAAAAGTTAAAAAAAAGCCATCTTTGTTGCAGAAAAGTGCCAGTAAACTATGTGCTGTTCAAAATCATGAATTCAAAAATTGTTCCTATCATGATAAGGGGCTAAACATCAGGAATCTGGCTATTGTTCCTGAAGTCCCCTAAAAATCTTCAATGAAGCTGCTAAATTCTTTCCGGACAAATCAGGCTGCCAAAATCAAATAAAATGCTGTTCAAGTAATCAATCAAATGGTGCCTACGTTTTTTACCAACTCGGACATGTAACCTAAGGATCCAGCCTGGAAGAAATGGGTAATATATTTCCATAAATTTCTGGCCAGTTCCAAACTTTATTTTACACTCCCTTTTAGAGCTCTTTTATTCTTTAATGTAACAATCTTTATAAAACCTTTTATTCATGCTACTGTAAATTTATATCGTAATTCTCTCAATCTCTAGTCTTTAAACTTTCTCTTTTCTTACTTGGTGGTTCATTTACTATATTATATATATATTTATTGTGTGATTTATTAATGTCATTTATTTTTAATTATATGCCAATAATCTTTCGACTTGATGATCTCCTTTGTTTCCTTTGCCTTGTGCAAATAGTAATATATTAATTCTAATAGTAATTCTCGCCCATTAGAATTAAATTTACAGTTCTATCAATCATCGAGTCGAAAGAAATTATTAAATGGGTGTTATTTTTATAATTGGCTAATAATAAATTATTAGCTCCATTTCTAATCTATGCGACCGCTATTTTTTCGTTTCACTAATATTTGTTTATTATTCAAATATAATCTTAAAATGTTTTTTGCAAAGGGCCGATAAAGGAATCAAATAAATATATTCTAATTCAACTTTATTATTTTCTATTAAGATTCAGGAAGGGCACGATGATTGGGGCATAATTAATATGATTTACAAATACTTTAAAATAGTTTTACTTAAAAACTCGTTTGACTTTAATTCATTTGATCAAGTCATCACGTTGAGCATTCTATAATTGGGTTTTAGTTCTCAAATGGTGACTAGTAAGTCATCATCTTCAACGTTGCTGATGTAGGGCAATCTTCTGCTCCATTAGGCTGGTCGGTGATCATATTTCTGTTATTTAAATTATCGAGGAAGAAAGCTCTTCCTCTCCTGTTCATATTAGTCAAAAGGCATAAGACTTGTCAGACACAAGCTGCCATAGGACTTCGATTATTGACTAGCCATCGTCTTTTAATTTCACTTTATAGCTCATAATTCGTCAGCACCGTTACCTCTCTGTTCTAGTAAAGCCCGCTCTGATGCTCGTAATTCATGATGAAGTGATTTAAATTAAAGTCCAACAAATTCTCCGTTTTATCTCAAAATAAGTTTTCTAATAAAAATTAAAGTTATGCCCTAAAATATGTATTTTGCTCTTCATGAATGGATTTGCGAATGTGAAAATAAATATCACATTCTTTCGTATAAAATTAGAGTAAAAATTTTCTTTACTAATGAATACCTTTATCTGCCTTTTATTTTCTTGTTGTGGGCATAGACATAGAATTCCAATATTGCGTAATATCCATTGGCATATAATAAGGACCACCACTCTTATTATAATTCTAAACTATATTAAAGGCTAGAGGTGAGTAATATAATCATTATCTTATTCAACCAAACAAATTATTATTATTAAATATTTTCTAAACACACTTGGTTTCTTAGTTCATAATTCTTTTATAATTATTTTAATGTTAATACTCTCTGTCTGTGTTGGCAACCCGAACATATACATATGATTCGATTTAAAATTATTTTAGTCATTTATTATCAGATATTAATGTCAGTTCAGGGGTCTCTGATCCTCACCAACCGTTGAGCTAGTTTCTTGGCGCATAGCACTGTGCCGTCGATTTAGATTTCTACTAATTTGAGCTGTTGAGTTGGGTTTGAATTCAGTTTGTTTCAGCTGAGTTTGGATCCAACTTGCATTTTAGGTGGTGGGTTTTTCGACTGGTACAGTATCCACCTTACCTCTTTACTCCACCAACACAGTCATATCATAATAATCTTAATAATCTTATGCAAAATTAAAAATACATAACAATAATAAATAAATAAAAACAATTGGCAATAATTATTTGTGTCACTAATATAAAGTACACAATATAAATTATCCTTTTATTGTGGTCTCTGTATATGTGTGGCACTGAACTTTAGTTTTACACAATTTTTCTGAAGAAGTACTGAAACGAGCTGATATTGTCTAAAAAGTTTTACTTTATTTATAGTAATGTTCAGTGAATGTGCAATAGATTCAGTGTTCTGTATACATGATAATCTTGTTAGGACATGCATTATCTGAAAATGCATGATTTGCTCAAACTTGTAAATTCATTGTGTACAGGCCAGTACAAATATGTTTAACCAAATGCATTTATGATTTGATTAATAATACTTTTCAGAATGTTCTCATGAATATAACCCAAAAGGAGAAGTGAATGGTCCTTGATGCCCCTCTCTTATGTCTTAGACCAGCAATACCTCCTTAGATCTTCTCAGTGACCACCACGGAGCAGTACTGCCCTCATTGGGAAACAAAGGTTTATTTAAACTAATAAAAATTCAGTAAACACAAGTAGTTAAAAATGAAAAACTTTCTCTTCCCGGTGATATAAAAACTGAATTTGTGCAATTAATATGCCGATTTGTTGGTGAATTCAAACCCTAATTAAGGCACCGTCAAAATGGTTTATTTAAAAGAATAAGCTCTAACCATAGAGGACCACTTGTGGTTTTAAACAATTACATCAAATATGTGCATATGTTCAATTAACTAAAGCATTTTGAATTTTTTTTGGAAATGTTATTTTTAGAATTGATTTATTTATATATTAAAACAATTAATACTCATTAGACCAATATGAAATACTGTCTCCAGAATGACAATAATTTTAATATTTACAACTATAATGTTTTATAATAGATGACAATTAATAATAATAATATAATAAAAGTGTTATATGCATTACATTTACATATATAATGCGCTAACTTTTCTTTGTCCATTTCTTTAAAGTTTGATATCTTTTTTTAGACTTCCAAGTCAAATGATATTTAAATTAAATTAGACTGGAGTATACTATATAAAAACTATATGGTCAATCATTCTCGCTATTATTGAATTAACAAATATTTTTTATCAGATAATAGAAACTCAGCATTTGATTTTACTTCTTGCAAAGATATATGTTTTTTTGAGAATGGAGTGAATTTTATTAAATTGGTCTTTAATGTTTTTATTGTAATGGAAGGAAAAGGATCGGCAGCAAATCAAAATTTTAGTAGATGATTTAGATGCAGTTGGAAAATAGTAGACTCTGTATCTCAAAATCCATGGTTCGCAGCCGAACGTTATCGTTTTTGATGCGTCACATTCTTATGAGCTCCTAAGCAATAAACAATTTGATTATTTAACTGAACTAATGCTGATAAGAAAATGACGGTGCATCTCAATATATTTTATTTTTATTGATTGGAATTACAATCCCCGTCTCCCATTCCTCTATTATTTTAATAAAACAACGTTGCCAGCAAAAAAAAAAAAAGTTTTATAAAAAATATTGTTTGTGCTATAATTAAATTTAATTTCTATACTTTTTAAAGAAATAAAAGATGGCTATTAGTCAAGCGTTGTTAGCCGAGAGCAGCCGCCTTGCAAGCAAGCAGTTGGTTGCAGGCGGTTGTTATGGGTTCGCCTCCCGGCCGATACTATGACTTATGAAAAAAAAAAAAAGATGGTTATTAGATAAAAGTCTTTATATATATTTTTCTAACATCTCATATTAAGAATGAAAAATATTAATTGAACAGTTCCATGACTGTTTTTCCTGATCTTATATTTTTTAAATAGTGAAACCTAATGCTATCACTTGTACTAATACATTTTATTTCAAAATTAGGAGATTGATTTCTGTTCTAGTTTTAACTTTTGGATATCTTCTTAGGCTAAAGGAGTTATTTTTGGTGTTTCCACATGAAGAAAAAAATCTATTTTTTGTCCCCTCAGTAAAATAGTAAATTTTTATTATATTTATAATACCCATGAATTAAAGTGATTTGTATTGCTTGTTGTTTATTAATTATTTGTTATCAAGTAAATGCTTGGGTTAAACAAGAATTCAATTATCAGTCTATTTATTTCCACTACAATGGTAGTATTGTTATTATTATTTTAAATAAAACAATGTTATTGTAGTTACTATGGATTTTTTTAATAAATTAATCAGATTTTAATTATCGTATGATTGCAAAATATTTTCAGAGAAAAATAATTGCTAGAACAAAAAATCACTTTGTGTTGTTATCAAAGTTTGATATCCGATAAACAAATCAATATGATAAGATTAACATATATAAACAAATAAATAAGTAAAATAAATAATATAGAATCAATTCCAAAACAAGTAACAGAATTATGTACTTTTGATATGTAAAAAATGAAAGAAGAATGTAATTTTAGTTAAATAATAAATAATTCATAAACAATCTCTTTTTTTAATAATGGAAGCCTATTGGTCAATTTATAGTGATCCCATTTATTGAAAGATAGCTTTGTAATATCCTACTTATTACTATAAAATTATAACATATTTTAATATAATACTTTACATTACAAACTTTGTGCATACACATGCGCACATTTGCATGTGTATTATTTTTTAAATATACGGGATTTGAACACAGACTTTCAAGCACCCTTCAACTATTCACACTATCTTATATATTCCACTGATACATATGACCACACACATGTAGAAAAGATAAATAATTACCAATATACATATTTCGTGTTGAACCAGCACTCATCGGTTGATCCAGATTATCATTTCCCATACATTATAGACCAACTGATGAGTGCTGGTTCGGCACGAAGTACATGAATTGGTAATTATTTATCTTTTCTACATGTGTGTGGTCATGTGTATCAGTGGTATAAGATAGTGTGGATAGGTGAAGGATGCTTGAAAGTCTGTGTTTAAATCCTGTATATTTACAATTAAGCTCCAGGTATATAAAGAATGCCTGTATTTCAAATATTATTTTTTAAAAGATTTTTTTTAAGAATATACTTTTACGCGCGTATGTGCACACATGTATAATACCGTACCTATTACAGCACTAAAATCTTGTCATTGTAAAATAATATATTGACAAGATATATAAGAACTTCTGAATTATAAATTTTATAACAATAGAGGACTCTCGGAGTCAGTTTCAAGAATTTTTTTATCAGTTCTGCTAAACTCTTACACGTTTTTGAAACACAAGTCAGAATAAACTAAAATCCTATTTTATACAATGTAGATTTTATATTATATATTCAAATATGGAAAATAAAATACATATATTTATTAAAAATAATGCTTATTTCTGTAGAGTTCAATAGAGAGTGCATTAATCCTTTGATTTGTATATTATAATTTACATATCTTTACTATATTAAATTATTTTATGTAATATAGGGTATATGAGCACAGACTTTCAGATGACCCATCACTCTCCACTCTATCTAATAACACTGATACACTCAAGTACATATATGCTGAAAAGATAAATAATCACCAATATACGTATTTCATGCTAAACCAGCAATCATCAGTTGGTCCAGATTGGAGCCTGTCCATTAAAGTATGAAGATTGTCTATTTTAATATATATCTGAGCACTTATAGTGTATATGTGTGGGAGATGATAATCTGGACCAACTGATGATTGCTGGTTTAGCATGAAATACATATATTGGTGGTTATTTATCTTTTCAGCATATATGTACTTGAGTGTATCAGTGTTATTAGATAGAGTGGAGAGTGATGGGTCATCTGAAAGTCTGTGCTCATATACTCTATATTACATATATATATAGACACAGGTATATAATAAGCCTGTGTTTCAGTTATTAAATTATTTTATGTTTTATACATATTTAATTCATATAGTAAGTTTATTGTAAAATAGAAATAAATTTCTATCTAAACTATATATATATATATTGTAACAATCAGAATCGTCTATCTCGCTAAAACACTGCAGAATTCAAATCCCAGACACGAAACTGAACATTCTAGGAGGGGTTGCCTTCTAGATATACTAAGCTCGAATCTAAAGTCCAAATTTCACAGCGCCATCTATGTGACAAAGCATCTGATGCCACTACTAGTATAACCTTTGACCGGTGCCTGGTGGTCAGGGAGAAACAAAAGACTCTATACTAAAAGAAGTTTGGGTGGCTAATTAACGTCTATGGATTTACAAAAGAAATGCAGAAAATATATATATATAGACCGAGACAGTGATAGGAATCAATAAAATAAGATATCAAATTTAGTTTTAAATGATTTCACAAAATTTATTTATATAAAATATATATATATATAATGCCACTGTCTGCTTATATGAGACAGGGACCCATATTAAATAATTGTTGGCATTATATTCCAATAAATGACAAAAAGGTTTTAAAGCAAAATGATATATTCTATTCCTTGGGCTAATAGCATTACGATAAGGTGCTTGATGAGATAGGAACATGTGCAAGGTGCTTTGAGTAATTATACAAGTTTAAGAAAATATTTGAAAATTAAGTGTTATAAAATATTTATTGATTTCGAGAATAGCACGGACAAAAGCTTACTAAGTATCAAAGCGGGAATGTGATCAAAGCATTTATTTGAGAATAATAATAAGAAAGTTACATTGGGAGGTCAGTATTGCTGATAATGAATTTATTAAAGTTGGAGGGTGTGACACGTTTAAGTCACGGATGCTTTGTAAACTAAATATAAAATAAAAACAATATTGAATATCCGGAATGATTACGGAGGGCATCTCGCCACTAACCCATAAGAAAGTATTTTTATGAACAGCCAAAACTTAGCGGCTGGGTGACGATTGCATTTATTTCCAGGTGTGTCATTTGTGGACAAACTCTGCCTGGAATCTGCAAGAAGCGAAGAGAACGGCCTTGGCCGTGTAAAGAATCCTTGGAAAATTAAAACAAAGCGGTCTCAATAACCAATTCATTTACCAGCAATATGAGACTAGTGTATACAAAATATACTGAATGGGTTTTATTTGGATTAAGAGAAATGCCCAATCAAATTCCCAGAAATTCATTTAAAAGGGTCGCATATTCTCGACGTCAATGATGAACTTTGTAATTAAAGTAGAACACGGTAATTAAAATAGGAAAATGCATGCTTACGGTTATATATGCAATCATGCATTAGGGGACACATTTAAATCATTGACCTCACACATACTCTCATATTATATTAAAATCAATAACATGTAGATTTTAAACTATGTGATTATATTATATATTAAAGAAAAGAATCGCCCTCGAATGAGTGATTTGCAAGATAATAAAATTGGAAAATTATTTAGAAATTTAAAATATGCTTTCATAGCTGCATCTTATTTTCAACAAAAGGAATAATTCACATGGTCAAAATGTTGATTATATTTAAAAGAAATACATAATAAAGTTATGTGAAGTATCAGAAAACAATTTAAAATAGCTATAGCATGTTAGTTATCACAAGAGCTCTTGGGTTAATTTAAGGTTACCTCTGGAGAAGCATTTTTAGGTAGATTGATGGTCGGCAGGTTTTTTTTATATAATTTAACAGCAAAATCTGGAAATGTTCATATTTTTGGCAGCAGTAGCAGCTCTGGGGTTCCTTGTGTGATAACTTCTGATGGTCTATGGCAGCATATGACCATTCCAGAGAGAAATAGCCTTCTTGCACTCTACTCCATCATGTCAAGATTTACAAATTACTACAATAGTTTTGGTTAGAAACATTAGACCTCAGAATGATTTCTCTTAGAAACATTAGAAAGGAGAACAAAAGAAAACCCTTTTTTATAGTAGACTTTAACAATAGAACTGCCCTGGAGCATTCCAAAAATATATCGGAATTATCAGATGTAATTAAATCATCCGAATGTCTAAAGGAATTCAACATTAATTAATTTCTTTTGTTAATTTCCCTGTCGACATTCGAATTACAAACTAGATTTAATTAAAAATTCCTTTTACTAATTAAAGAAAACCTTAAGTGGACATCTGCTGTTTTTAGATAAACTTATATAACATTAACTAATTAAACTATTGTCCCTCATTTATTTTAACAGAAATATTTGGAATGACTTTTATTAAATTAAACGAAAAATTATTTTACTTTTAAATTGCAATATTTGAATCTATTTACTAAACGAATATTTACTAAATGAATTTTATTTAAAATCAAAATATATTATGACGGTAATATATATTTGTAAATAGATTCAAACAAAATAACTTTAACAATTTATAATTTTGATATGTTTTAAAATGCATATCATAGTGTGTGCGCAATTATGACCTATATAACCTACTTTTAAATAAATCTAAATTATGTGAACAAATACATAATCTATAATCTTTTATTTATTTGGAAATGAGTTATATATATAATATGAGCATTGTACTCGTGGTTTAAAATTAGGTGGGATTTTCGATATATAAGCGTATTGCAGACACACTATGATAGATTGGGGTTCAAACTAAGGTATGAGGTAGGAAATAGGTGAGAAAAGGTGAAATGAAGATCTGCAAAGCAGACCTTTCTTTTTCAATATATATATATGAGTACATGTTTATTTATTATGTAAAAAAATGTGAATTTTTATCTTAAACTTTCAAATAAAGTAAATATCTTTATATATATTATTAATTTAATGAGATTTTTTTTGAATAATTTTTAATAAAAAATACATGGAGAAATAGCATAAATTACAACATTTACATCTACAATCCCATGAAAATTTTGTAATTATATATATATATAATGTGTGGGCTTGTTATATATATATATAATGTGTGGGCTTGTTGACTATAAAAACATTACATTTAATAATTTTATATATTTAATCTTTCAACATTTTCAAATAAAGCAAATAAAATCTGTTTTATATAAAATAAGGTTTCTAGCTTATTCTTATTTGTGGATGAAGATGCATAAGAATTTGACACAACTTATGAAAGGTGCTTTTCCATAACCAGTTATGTGAACCTTGTATTATCATAATTTCCATTTTAGAAGGTGACTAGTATATTTACAATATTATATAATGTCTTATTTCACAGTAAACTCACCAGAGAATTTAGTAAATGAAAAAGTATAACATGTCAAATTTTTATTTTGATAAAAAATTCTAGATGATATTTATTTACTTGGATGGTCTTTTTTATGTACAGTGAAGCAATGAACTATGCTATATCAACATATAGAATATTAATTATATGCTATGTTACAAAAACTTAAACAAACAAACAAAAAATTCATTAAAATTTATAAATATAATTTAGAATATGCAATCAATTTTTTTTCTTTCTGAATGCTGTATGTGATTACATTAAAAAGATGTAAATAAATTTTACAATATACCAGCAGTGTTTTTCAACTGCCATACATGATCGTGTTTTTAAATAAAAAATTTCAGTTTATGTTTAAAACATGTATATTTTATTTTTTTTATTATCCTTTCTAAATTTGATGTGCAGAATTCCATGTAATAAAATGTTTTCTAAGCATAATACCAAAAGTTTTATTAAAAAGTTACTGAAAAAGGTAGAATATTACTCAGAATGGGTTTAATTGTAATGAAAGAAAGACATTTTGCTATTTTTTAAAAAAAAAATAGAATACCCTATAGCCAATTTTTAAAATGCTTTTTGTTTAATTAATGAGTGACTGATCAAACACTAGTAATATATACATAAATGTATCTCCTCAATTTATTATTGATAACTATATTATTATTATTTTCTTAAATTTTTTTGGTTATACTATAATCTTAATTTATATATATATATATATATATGTACTATGCATATAAAAACATTTGTTCTCACTTAGCTCCAATAGCTACAATTCATTGTATTAGCTTAACCATTTTTGTACAATTATCTGATTTAAAAATAAAAATAAAAAAAATAAAAAATTAGTTATTTAATGAATATGATGTAAAATAATTGGTAATGTGTTTATATGTGATAGGTTGATATAATTATATTTGCAAAGTAAGCCACATGTTTATAGTTAGTTGTGCTGGAGATATAATATAGCATTTCTCTCAAAATAAATGTTTGAGTTACTATTTAAAATGATAATAGACAATGTTAACTGTGTCATAAGATATCTTTTGTTTTATTTATTTCTAGTTTGTAGCCTAATAACTGAGCTAATATTATAAATGGGGTAAACAATATGAAATTGATCTAAAATTAATTTTTGGTTTTCCTAAAACATTCAGATAATAATTTAATTTTTAGTGTAAATTAGCCTTAACTTGTTAAAAGCTATTTTAATATAATATTCCCAAATATTTTTAATGTAGTCATTAAAAATTATAATTAAGTATTTAAAGGTAAATTGGAGGTCAAGTTAAAGATTTAAATGCATACATCACTTCCCTGTGTGAGTGTTTTCATGCAGGGAGATATAAAAATGTTTTCTAATTGTTTAAACTATTCTGTTTAAGTTATGTCAACTCATTTAAAAAAAAAAAGAAAGTGAATAAATAATTAGCTATAATATTAATTTTAAAAAAACCAAGTGAATGAATAAAACAATTATTAATTTAAATTTTGGAATGTAAATTCTAAAGCTGTATCAGTTAATAAATAAAACAAGTTTTAATTTTATATCAGTATTTCTATTTTTATTTTGTGTAATTTTTATTATTATTATTATTAATATTATAAAAGAAACTAATTATTAACTTTTAAATTAAGGTTGTTATATCACATGATATATTTAAATATCTAGTTCATTCTGATGTCATTTATTAATCGATCTGTCTTCCAGCTAATTATAAAAAAAAGTTACAGTTAAAAAAAGTTGTGTTTACTGGTTGTTTAAAAGAAATTGACACTAAAATTTGGGAGGAGAAATAAGAAAGGAAATTGATATAAGAGAGAAGTTTTATTTTTTTTGTTGGGTCCTGAATTATTTCTGAAGTCTTATCTTCTCTAGAATAAGTATAAAAAAAGTATTAATTATTTTTAAAATCTTATTATTTTATAAAAAAAAGTATTGTAAATTATATTTAAGTATTTCATATCTACAATTTACAATGGCTAAAAATAGGTAACTCATTTCTTGGTATCTGATTTTCAATTAACTTTTAAAACTTTCATAAAATGCTAGGAGGAAATTTTACTTATTCTATCTTCAATACTAACTATATGAATAATATCTTGTATAAAATAAATTTAAAATATATATGCAGTTATTATATTTATTGCTAAACTACTATTATTGCACAGAGATATGTTGTCTACATTTATTTAGTTATTCATTAAATAAAATAAAACTAAAAAGAGGAAAATTAAATTGTATAGAGACTTAGCTATATATTTTAAAAGACTAAATATATTTGTATTAATTTTGCCTGGTGCTAATTTAAACCTTCAACATTATATTAAATTTGCCTGATGCTAACCAAAACATTCTTCATTATGTTAAAATTACCTACTTCTAAACTAATAATATATAATGTTTGTACCACAACTATTTAAGGAAGAATTTTAAAAAAATATGTATAGTATATTAATAATAGTCTAAAATGTTTACTTGAGTTCCAAAAGTTCACAAAGTTTACAAGGTATACAGAGTATTTTATACTGGGTTAAATTATATAAAGCCATGCTTATCATTGTGATTCTCAGATTGAATCACATTAACTGATAATCACATATTCACATATATTTAATATAATGTTTATTTTAAGAATTATTTTAAGTTATTATTATTATCTTTTCAGACTGAAGATTATATAATATAAGATGAAGACTATTAATGATTCAGAAGATTATTTACTATGTTTCAAACTGCACACTATCTTGTATATTTTTAAAGCTGAAATCTATCTGCATTTATTTTCATAAGAAGGTTGTCTGTGAATAGGTGGAAAGGCATAAATAGCATCCTTTCCCTTTTCCCAGCTCAAGTGATGTCCTGGGTAATAGGCCATAATTAGTTTAAATTTAGATTAATTAATCAAATTCTTTAAATTAATATATTTTTTATGCTATGATTTAATGAAAGATAGTTATCTTGGAGAGGCAGTCATTACAAGTGCAGTGCTTGCCTCCTATATGGTTGGCCAACATATTACTCACTTGTTTATTCATCCAATTAATCATTTATTAGGCAACTTTAAACTTTTATCTTTCACAAGAGTTTAGTTAAAACCCTAAAATGGTTTACTCTTGTTGTTATTGTTAATATGGTTTAGTGAGAGTCCTTCAACAAAATGTCATTTGTTTTATTCAGAGTATATGATCTGATAGGAGGCTAACTCTAATAACTATTAAATAATGATTTAAAATGTACTTTATATTATTTATGTTAGATTATTGAACAAGCCACAATAGTTATTTGCATTGGTGTTAGATTTTGTCTCCATCTGATTGTATATCTCTGTAACATTATTGATTTCATTGTAAGCCCACTGAGTTAAGTCATCAAAAGTCTCTAATATATTAAAAAATAGAACACATACAGAATAGTTCATGTCATCTTCCATTCCCAGGTCATCTCATATGCATCATCATCTTCATCTTCTTTTATCATAATATCATCTTCCATTTCTCATCTTCATTTTTCATATTCATCTTTCATATCATTCTCATCTCTTCATTCTCACCCCATCTTTAATTCTTTCATATCATCATCTCACCTTCTTTACATTCTCATCTCATCTCTTTTCATATCATCCCTCTCTTCATCACCACTATCATCCTTCATTCCTCATTCCTCTTTTTCTTTTTATGTCATTTCATATCATCATCTCTCTCTCTCTTACACATCATCATCATCATTTCTCCCCCTATGAGTCATTTATTAAGGTTACAATTGGCTTATCCATTCATTTCTTCTTTTTTCTTTTTCATTATCATCTTCATCTCCATTCATCAGTTCATTCCCATCTTATCATTCATTTTTTCATTTTTCATCATCATCTTTTCATTCTCACCTTCATCTTCATCTTCTTTCATCTCATATTCCATTTCTCATCTTTACTTATCATATCCATCTTTCATATCATTCTCATCTCTTCATTCTCATCCCATCTTCCACTTTTTCATATCATCTCATCTTCCATTCTCATCTTCATTTTTCATTTTTTGGCATCATTTTCTCTTCATTCCCACTTTTCTTTTTTTTCCTTTCATAGTCATCATCAACCCTCCATCATTCATTTTATTAAGGATACTATTAACGTTTTTCGTTTCGCTAGGCCTTTACACGCTAATATAAACTGCGCGTGAGTTGATCAAGCTATGTCAAAAAAGAAGAAAGTTATATTTCTATTCTAAAAACATAGCTATATTTCCTGATCAAATCAGCCTAGAATTATTGCTAAGTACAATCGTGAGCTGACTCAGTTTTTAATTTCTACATGAGGGCGCCAGAGTCGTTAGACCCACTGAGTCGGCATCAAACATATTGTAACTCGTAAACTAAACAGAAAAAAAGTGCTTTTAAACTAATCGGTATTGCATCATACCGTAACGAGAAATATTTTCTCCTTTTTGATTATTATTTCTGGGCTTGTTTAAATACATTGGCAAGGTAAATTCCGTTTTAAATCCCACTAAACTAATAATAAATTTAATACTAAAAAAAAACAACTATTATTAATAACGCACAATGAAAAGGTTGATAAAAGTAAAATCTCTTTTATTCTAACAAACTAAACATATTTATAAGTTAAATTACGAATTAACTAAACAGGAAAGTACACACACACCAATCCAGATAATGAATCGATTAACAAAAACAGATTAAGCAATTTAATAATGTCCCAAGATCTTGTATAAAATTCTTTATTAGAAAGTCCCTTGAATACGAAAAGTCTATATCAGGATGGTAGTCTAAGCTTAGATAAATAATTGTTTGCAAACTTTTAAGTCACTATCAGAAAAATTTATTCTTAACTTACCGGTAAGTTCATGTAAGTTTATGGGATCCCAGATCGTGAGAATTTCCATTGGTCTCTCCTGCTGGCATCTTCCATTATTGTTCCATTCTATAGCTGGAGAAAAGGCACGGTTGTAGTGACCCTTTTATTGCAAAAAGCGGTCTTCACAAGTCCTGTTTCCATGCTTGCGTGACAGCTTGGTACAGCAAAGGGGCATACCTGTGTAGAAGTATATTTCTTGCCACAGGTTATGCTCGTGAAAACTTCCAACTTTCAGAGACGTAACTAGAAGTTAAAGAGAAGACCCAGATTGAAGTTGTCATCTCCTTTTTATATCACGCTCCATTTTTGGAACTTCTGCGCACTCTTTTGTCTTTTTATCAGCGTATAAGATAATAATCTTATGCACTCTCTCTTAAATTTAAATTACAAAGTTCTCTTTTTTTTTAGCATTATTCTTCCATCTTTAATTAGCTAAAATATTTTTCTTTTAGCTTATACTTTTGGAATTCTTTTAATTTATCTGGATTAGTAATCTGTATGTCATTTATTCTTTCCAATTAGATAAAAAAAAATAAGAATGACAATTTTAACCTTCATTGCACGTTTTAACAAAAATTATACTAATCAAAAAAAAATCTAAATTTACTTTTTTAGCTTTTACCAAATGCCAATATATTTGTAACGTATATAAATAAACGTTACAATATATATATATATATATATATGGGGGGGGTGCATGTAGAAAAGTTTAGTACATGTGCAGTTTAATAAACAACAATATGTATTCTATTCTAATAAATGTTAACAAAATGTAGGTTATTATACATCCATGAGCCATGTATGCCAGAAGGCTTGGAACAAAATATAGCAGATATCACAGTTGCATTGTTGATGTAAAGGCTGATATTTTTTTAAAAGAAGCTGAAATGAAGACAATTTAAGTTATTTTATATATCATAGTTAAAAGTAATTGACTTAATTTAAAAATGTCTTTAAAAAAAGAAAATAGATATTAGTAAATGTTTAGTTGAGTTTGTCATCTGAAAAAGATGGGCAAAATGAGAAATACATATATCTGAAAGTAATGGGAATAAAAAAGAAAGCTGAAAATATGTAATATTTGAATCCATAATTGTTTAAGAAAATGGCTACCAAATAAAGATATACATTAGATGTGTATTACTATGAAAGCAACTGATTTGTTTGATCTAGTGTAAGTATGATATAACTGAAAAGAAAAAAATGCATTTATTAATAGCACTATATTTATTTATGTATATAAAAGAATATTTACAAAGAATATCATTTGATATATTTGAATTTTAAATAAAATGGCTATAGTTTATATAAGTAGAATTTTTGGCTCCATTTAAATAATTTATAATGTCAGAACATATAGTAGTGTAAAGAAATACTATAGAAATGTTATTAAAATATTTTATATATTTCACAAATTATTAGAAAATATATAAAACTATAATTAATATTCTAAGAATAATAGAATAATTGAAGTGTGAAGATTTGCTTGTATAAGTTTGTAATTAGAAAAAAAACGCCTGATTTTTTAAAATTGAAATGGAATATTAATATATCTATAATAACTAATCATAATTATAGTATTGGACATTCATAATACAGAAGTTGATGTAAATGGTATGCACATGTTTACACTTAGCTTACAACCTTTGTTGTGAGATATGAACGTGCAAAAATGAGATGGTCACTGTTATTTGATCCTTATGTTCTTAAATAGTAAATAAATATGAATATTAATAGGGTTAAACATTATATTAATGGTAATTTTTGTAATTATTAATCTAACTGGCTTAAAGTATCAAATAACAATCAAGGTGAAAATTCTAATAATTTCATTAAGACTGAAAGTAAATTGCAAGTATTAAAAATGATAACATTGAAAATATAAATTTACTAATAAAACAACTAATTCCAAAAGCAATGAATGATTTAATAATTCACAAATCGGATTTCCAAAGAGTTATTTTTTAATAAACTTGCAAACAATATTCACTTTCTCATATTAATACTAATATTTTGGTCAAACAAAAGACCAAATTTATCTGACCCCAAACTTTTTAAATGGTAAATGAATCAAGTAATAATACTTGAAAGGGATGAAACTTTATAGTATAAATGGCTTTTATAATTAGTAATCAGGCTAGCTTATCCTTCAAATAACAATCAAGATAAAACCTCTAATATTTTTAATAAGCCTGTAATTTAAAAGAGCTATTAAAAGTTTAAGACTCGCATCTAAACTTACTCATATGGTAACTAAATGTGAATTCATAATTATAACAATTCACAAATAAGATTCACAAAATTGGTGAAATAAAAGATGAACATTTTATCTCATCATCATTTTTTAAAGTGATAAATAAATCGAGCCATACTTTAAAAGAGTGAAATTTTATATTAATAATGACTTTTGTAATAAAGCTAGCTTATTATTTCAATTAACAATCAAGATAAAAATTCTAGTAATTTTAATAAACCTATTAATAAATCACGACTGCCTATAGGATGATGGTGCTGTGTTTTTAAAAAAAAACAATGATGTCAAAATGTATAGTTACAGAATAAATTCACATCTATATTATATTTTAATCTTGGACATATAGCATATTTTTTACAAAACAACTATAATAATTCACCAGTTAGATTCCAAGGAATTATTTTTTAACAAACTTATAAACAATACCACTTACCCCTATTAATGATAATTTATTAGTCAAAAAAATATCATTATTGACTCTCCCCCATGATCAAGAATTAACACTTTGAATGGTAAAACATTGTATTAGTAGTGCTTTTTGTAATTATGCTAAAAATTAATTTATATATTGCATGCACAATATTTAAATTAGTTTTTAGGAACTTAATTGCAGCTGTAATAATTTATCATAATTATTTAAAGTTGTAATTATAAATTTTATTTAACACACATTGATTACCATTGATTACGTAAGTAATATTTACTAAGGTAATAAACCTCAAGAATGTACGCTTGAAAATGCAAAGGTAGGGACCTCTACAGGTCTTAACCAAAAGAGGGGGTTTCTTTCTCCTTTATAACCTAAAGCTGAGCACATTTTTGGTGAAGTTTATCATAATCTTAGTTCTCTTAATTAATTATTGTTGCTGCTTTATTTATATTATCATTTAAGTAAATATATAAATGTATAAAAAGATGCACACAAAAATCTCTATGTTACACTTGAAAGTCTTATACATAGAAATATACCTATTTTCTTCATGTACAATATATACACATATTTAAAGTTACTAAAATTATGTATATGATTGGCCTTTTGAGAATTTCTAATCCTCTGAGTGGGACTTTCAGCACAAAAATATCATTATCATTCTTAGTTTAAACTGGATCACAATATGGTTATACAAATCTTACAAAATATTATGGAGTGAGTTCAATCCATTTTTTCTTTAATGAGCTTGGAACTCATTCTCAATATTAAGATGTGTGAACAATCTCACTTTTTTTAATCTTATGGTCAACATGCATGAATCAAGGTATTATAAAACTCTTCTATTATATTGTGACTACAAAGTAACTCAGGTACACATGACCACAGTAGATTTATTATTATGTTACATAACAACAAAAGATCACTATATGAGTGAATTGAAAGTTTTTATCTTCTATTAATGTTAAATGTTGATTAGGTGCTTTTATCTTAGTAATAAATGATTAAAGATCTAATTTTATTTGTCTTAAAAGTTACTACATTTTTGTTCATTATGATACTTAAGATTTTGATATCAATTAATAAATTAAAATTTACTCTTTATTAATATTGACTTGCAAATGCCTATCACTTTCTTATTTCAATAGTAATTGTTGTTTTTTTACTATTTTTCTAACATACGCACACACACACATATTATCTATTGCGTAGTATATAACATGAAGTAACTTATCTTCAAAATGTAAAATTAATGATGCACAATGATAGGGTTATATATATATTAATGAGTTTATAGCTAAGTAGATATGGTTTATGAATTTGCATTCAGGCATATAAGAGCTTATCAAGAATGGAATGGACTACCTGTAAGAGGTACTTATTTCAATTAATCTAAAAAGATAAACCATCACAAAATAGATTTAAATAAATAAAATCATTGTGCAGGTTTTAATTCCTGAATACATATATGCAACATCTCACCTCACCGTTTAAAGAGCTAATTTAAATATTGCCACATTGACAAATAATAGCTTAAAACTAAAAGCAAAAGCAGGAAAACTTTATTATGAAAACTGACTATTATCTTAATAAAATAAACATATTTAAAACACTGATATTTCACTACAGTGCAGGTAGCAGGCAATCTAATTGTAAACAATAAAATATAACCTAGAATGTTTTATTAGAGATATAATACTTGTTCAATGCAGATTATTTGCAATCTGGGAATATACATAAACTACACATGAATAAATATAAATTACACATAGAATACTTGCGAACTACTAAGATTTTTATCTATACTTATAAATATAAGTATACCACTCACAACATTATTCTGATTGCTGGCTAACTTTTATATCTTTAAAACTGATTTAAAAATCTTTTTTATTATTAGAAAGTTAAGTAACAAAAAATTCCAATATGATCTAAAATATATAACTACAATTTTACAGTTTTCTTTATAATTCCATATGAATACATGAATGGTCAAAGCATTTATAAAATACACATATGGAATCCCCATCTTTGGACTACTACATTATAATTAAAACTTTGGAGTGATCTTTATTTCTTAAATTAATAGAATTTTAAGATTGCCTGGTTTTGACTCAACAACGTAATAAATGAAGTATAAATGTAATTATAATATTTAATAATTCTTATGCATATCTGAAATTTCTAAATTTATCATTCTAAATATGTAATATATAGTGGGTTTGACCTCAGACTTTTACATGACCCTTAATTATCCATGCCATCTCATACCACTGTCACACACATGTCCAAAAGATAAATAATTACCAATATAGGTATTTCATGCTAAACCAGCACTCACCTGTTTGTCCAGCTTATCATCTCCACACTTATATACAATCAAAGCTCAGCTTATATTAAGATAGCCAATCTTCACACTTTAATGGATAGGCTTCAAATCACTCACCTCATGCAGGGGTCATATCTATGTTAGTTCAGTGTATAGATAATGTCACTGGAAGAGAATTATCAATCTGCATTTATTGATACATTTTTTTATTTAAGACAAAATTTTGTTTACTTATTTAGTACATGTACATATTCAAAAAGCTTAACTATTAATAAATTATTATGAAAAAACTGTAGAGATTTCAGCCAGGAGATAAACACTCACTTACTGACTTCATTAAGTTCTTTAATTCCATTGTTGTAAGCATACATTTGACAATAAGTACATTAGTAATGAATCTTGTCTTGACATACATTTACATATTTCAGTGATTGCTAAACTCCATTTATGATACAGATGATCACAACAGTTTGGATTGTCCTGAAACTATTGATAAGACTTCAATTGCATCTGAAACACTAAATGCAGCTGGCTTTATTGATAGCTCTTAAAAATATTTGATATTTCATAAAATTTTTATTTCTTGTGCAATATTTTTTCGATTGTAGATTTTTAAATGAGATCCAAAAAGGGCATCATGATAAAATGAATCTTAGTTGGCCAAATTATACTTTAAATTATTAATAAATCTGATCTGCTTTATACATTTTTCTATGAGATAATTTCTATTCTGATATCTGGTGGAAGAATATCTGAAAGAACAGGAAGCCACAGCAAAAGAGTAGATTTGAGTATATCATCTTGTGGTAATTTTGAAGTGAATATTTAAAAACTTAGTGTGGAATCTGTTTTCAACCAGAGTACAATATTCAATATTTGTCAAGCATTGGTGGTCGAGAGGTCAGCGACAGCAGCTTTACAAGCAGTTGTCCCGGGTTAGCGGGTTCGCTCCCTGGCTGATGCTATGACACATGAAAAAAAAATTCAGTAGAATATGCTAATGGTAAAGAAGCTATATGTAAAGTATTGTCAGTCAGCTTTCTGAAAAGATTATCCCTAAAAATTTTGATCTAACATAAATGAAAAAAAAGGTTAGGTTATCATTTGAGATTATTTTTAATGGATTGTATTAAGTCTATTATTGCATAAAAATTATATTTGAATATGATTCTTTGTGACTTAGGTGAAAAATTAAGCATATAGACTTCATTAGATTAGGAAAAAACCTTAGACTTTAAAAATATTTCCAATATTTTTATATCCTTCTTGAAATACATTTTTTATTTCAGGATTTGTTATTTTTTTATTTTTTATTTAATTTTTGTTTAACTTACTCTGTTTAGAAAAATATTATACTTCAATTTTCACATATTTCCCAATTTTTGATTTAGTTGAAATTTTATATATGCATTCCAATTACAGTACACTTTTTTTGGGTTTGCAAATAAATTTAATAAAAAAAAAATAAAAAAAATTTAAATTTTTTATTTTATAAGTAATGTTGGTGTATCTAGAAGCAATTCTTGTAATTTTGAAACTGAATGATTCATTGAAAAATGATTTCAATAATTTAGTTTTCTAAGTATAACACTAAAAAATAGAAAATAAAAAATTTTTTTAAAGTAATACTTTTATGTATATAAATGCAATAAAATTTAAAGAAATAAATTATTCTTTGGTTTTTACAAATAAAAGCATTAGAACACTTCATGATTAGAACTAGAAACATTACTATGATAATTGACATATCAGATTCCTAAAAAATCATAACTGCTGAATAGATTAGTATTGATACACAAAAAAAGTGTATATTAGTTTTTCTAAATGATTTTTGAGGAATCTGACTTGTGAACTATTGTTATAGTATTTCTATTTCTAAATATTACTGCATCATGCATTTATTTATCAAAGTTGAAGATAAAATTTATTTTTTGAATGGAGTGATTTATTTTATTATTATTATTATTATTATTATTTTTTTTTTTTTTTTTTTTTATCTATTTTTTTTATTGAAGAAGTCTATATCATTAGTATAGATGAATTTCCTGCATTCTGTTTCTGAACGACACTGATAAATATTTTAAATAAAATAAGTGACCTCTGTGGTAAACTATTTTATAAAATTTTGTATAAATTATATGTTGTGTTTGGCTAAATTTGAAGTTTGGTTCCAAACCAAAAGACAAATGATGACACTTTCAACAATTAATATGTATAATTTATGTGACAAAAATATACACGTGTGTTACTTTATAAAACATATAAATATGGTTTATGCAATTTAATGCTGAATTACTCATGCTGAGTAATGGAACTCACTTCCAGCTATATAAATAGCCTGCCTCATGAGTTCAAGTACGACTCTTCCAGCTGTGCAGTATAGCTTGCCTTGAGTCAGCTGTAGTTCAGACTCTTCTGGCTAGGCAGAACAGCTTGCCTCAAGTTGGCTGTGGATGTAGCAGTTTTCAGTCTTTAGATGGACCTGCCTCACTATGTAGACATCTTGATAATGACTAGAGAAAACACTTTTGCTGATAGCAGAGGGTTTATTGAAAAAAACATTCAGTTGTTCAGGTTGACAGAAGTAATTTCTCTCTACGTTCCCTCCATAAAGACTGACTATTTATTGGCATATCCCCTACATTACTGAAAACACTTGGATTATGTGCACAAACCACAATGAGGGATTTATCCCTATTGGATAATGACTGAATGCTAGCCAATCAGGTGAGGAATCTGGAATAGTCCACTTCTACAGGCAAGATCAGATATGATATCCCCCCTGGCTGTGCTGGATGACATATTGTCTGCTATGTTGGTGGTTTCTATTCATTGCTGTCCTTGGCTTCTTCTTCACCTGATGAAGTTGTTTCTCACTGTTTGCTGCTGCCTTGAGATGTACATCTTTCCTGCTTGATGTACTTGTCCCAGGCTGATTACTGCTTTTGTCAGCTTTTGTTGTGTTGTTGAGTCTTAGCTGGTTGAGATGGCAATGATGTTGACTATCATCTGTTTGCACAATGACAGTGTAGAGACCCTTTATTTGAGTCACCACTTCTTGGTGTCCATTTTGGGACCCTGTAGTACATATGGTATAGTACTTGTGTACCTATTTGAAGTTTTATTTTGTTTTTCTTTACTTGTTCAAGTTTGGCATCAGACTTCAGGGTTGACAGGATAGTTCTTAAGGGTCTGTTGCATAACAGCTCTGCTGGACTTTTCCCTATTGCTGTGTTTGATGTGGAGTGCTGCACTGGGAGAGTACTGGCAATTCTGGTGTTCCAATTTCTGTATCCATTTTTGTTATCAGCTTTTTGCTGACTTATGAGTAAACAGGTTTTAATTTAGTTAATTTTGTGATCTGGTTTAGCTTTGTCACCGCAAAGCCTAAGTGGATGAACCAGTCATGGCCTAATAAGTTGCTGTGATTACCTAATGCCACTACCAGTGGTAGGTATATATTTTTGTTAGGAATAGTAATTTTTCCTGTTGTTTGACCCAACAGTTTGATTTTTTCCCTTGATAGTCTGATATTGACCTTTTGCTAGGGTGCAGTTTATATTTATTCCTTTATTAATGATTGCCCGGGACTTTCTTAAACTATAGACACTGCTGACCCTGTGTTAAATTCCATCCTAAGTGGCATATCATTAATTATAAGTGTGTGTAAATACAGACTGTTTGTCTTTGATATGATTTGTACAGGCAACTTCTTTAGATTTCTTATAACTGCCTTTACTGTTTTCTGGAATGGGTTTTTCCATTTTCATATCGGCCATTTATCTATTCAATTTCAGACATGCCACCTTTATATGTCTGACTTACTTACAAAATATGCATGTTGCATCATGATATGGGCATTATGTATGCCTGTACATTGGTTCATTGCATCTATAGCAAAGCCTTGGGTTACTCAATGCTGAGTTCTCTGAGCTGACTGAGTATTTAAATGATCCAGTGTTATACTCAATTTTTGCACCTCATACTTAGTAATTCTTTTTTGTGGGGTAACTTGATGAGCTATAGTCTCTGTCGTCCCTGAGCTACCACTGTATCAAAATCTAGGTCCAGAATCATCAACATTTTCAGCCTCAAATTGTGATTGTTTATGCCACAAATAAAATGATTATGAAGTGCTTCATTCACGAATTCTTTGAAATTGCACTTCAAGGCTAATGTTTGAATTCTTGTTGAAAATTCTCTTTTTTTTCCCCCTATTCTTGAATGCTGAGATTGAAGTGATATCTCTGCATTATTATCAAGGGTTTGGGGGGAATAATACTCTGTGATAATTGTCAACACTTTCTCAAAATCCAGGTCAGCTGGGATTACTGCCAAAGATTGAGACTTGAGTATGTTTTACATCTGCAGACCTATAATGGTTATTAGTGTGACCAACTTTACTTCAGGCTTTTTTATCTGGTTAGCCTGTAGGTAAAATATCACATGCTTTTTATAATTTGACCAGTCCTCATGTTGAGCCAGGTCAAAAGCTTTTATAGAACCAATTGCATTAGCCATATTTATTTATGCGAGATACCCACTCGTAATTATTTTTAATTTTATTCAGAGTTACCATTCTTAAATTTTTCATTTTACAATTACATTGTTGTAACTAACTCAATGAAGCTTTTAAACTACAAGGGTGAGCTTTTGTCATTGAGCTGTGAGTAAAGCTCTCATGATTGGTTGTAGCTTCAGATTGACATGACTTTACATTTGCAGTCAATTTTTATTCAACAGTTTTACATCGTTTGAAAAAATCACTGTAATGGAATTATGGTGAATGTAATTTTTTTCAAAAAAATAATAAAACAAATATGCTACCTAAGAAAATGCATATTTCTATAAAATCAACTATAATTTTTCCAAACATGAGGAAAATTTTTTTTGTCCAGCTGTGCCAGATCTGTTGTCTTTGGCTAAATTTACAGGTTCAGTTCCAAACCAACAGACAAATGATGACACTATTTAACAATTAATATGTATAATTTATTAGTGACAAAAATATACACACATGTTAGTTAATAAAACATATAAATATGGTCTATAAAATTTAATGCTGAGGTAGTCATGCGAAGTAATGGAACTCACTTCCAGCTATATAAATCACCTGCCTCGTGAGTTCAAGAATGACTTCCAGCTGTGCATTACGGCTTGCCTTGAGTCAGCTGTAGTTTAGATACTTTTGGCTGTGCAAAACAGCTTGTTTCGAGTTGGCTGTGGACACAGCAGTTTTCAGTCCTTAGGTGGACCCATCCCACTGTGTAGTCATCACAATAATGATTAGAGAAAACACCTTTGCTGATAGCAGAGGTATTATTGGAGAGCATGTTCAATCATTCAAGTTGACAGAAGTAATTGCTCTCTAAGTTGCCTCCAAAAAGGCTGACTATTTAAAGGCAGATCCCCTACCTTACTGGAAATACTCAGATTATGTGTGTGGGCCCAACAACGGATTTATCTCCATTGGATAGCAACCAGATGCTAGCCAATCAGGCAAGGAATCTAGAAGTCCTCTTCTACAGGGAAGGTCAGATATGACATTATTATTATTATCATAATTATCACATGTCATTTGAATTTTTTATAACAATCTTACAAAATTAAAAAAAAGTTATACAAAATGAGTATGTATATCTTTCTGAATGAAATATCTATAAATAATTGTAAATACTAAGTCAACTTTAGCATGCACTACTGAAATACATGGTAAATTCTTGAACTAACTACCTGACTGCTTATTAGATATTTGCAATATATGATAACCTTTACATAGGACCTTTATCTCTTTATTGTATATACAGGAACAATCAATATTGACATTTATCAGCTGTATAATCATCTGAAATGTTATTAGATATAAATACTTAACAGAAAAAACACTTAACAGTAAAAGTTTATTAACTCTATATGTGTATAACTAAAATATATATCTTCAGTGTAATGATTAGCTTGCTCGCTGATTGTTTAATTTTAATTGCAAAAGTAATTTCAAATTAGAAAATCTTTTTGTATTTCTCTTTTTTGCATGGTTTATCCTCAGTATGCACTAAACATTTCTATTATTACAGACACATAACTAATTCTGCAGTTTTTATCATTCTGCATAATTAATTTTAGTTTGCATTATTTGCCTGATCTGTTCAACTAGTTTCACTATACATAATCTACTTAATAGCATATTTTTGTAAATCAGCATATGTACATTAGTAATTTTCTAGAGTGTAATATTATTTAGGGGTTGTCTTTATTTACTTCCTGCCTGAATATTAAATATAAAAAATAAAGATTTTATTTACAATACTTTCCAAATATATGTATACACTTATTAATCAGACATTCCATAATATCTTTTTACTTTAGAAAATAGTACAAAGTTTAATTGCATTCATAGTTTTTAATCCATCTCTTGACTAATTGGCATTCAGAATTATTTTTTGCTCACTTGGCCAAAATTGTATTGTTAAATACTTCTGGCTTCATCAAGTTGATGTACTTTATTTCAGTGATTTCACTTGTATCCAGTATTCTCAATAAAGTATCAGCTTGAGTAATCTATTTCTCAGACTTATACATTAGTTTGAAGTTGTACAAAGCTAATATATTTATCCATTGGATCATCCTTTGACTAGCATGATCCTTAGTTCTTCTAAGCTTTCCCTGTATTTCCAATATAGATCTACATTGTATAGTCTTGGATGTTTGTCCATACACATATTGGTGGAATATCTTCATGGTGAGTGTTATTGCTAATGTTTCTTTGTTGAAATGGTTATAATTTTTTTTCAATCGCTGTTAAGGATCTAGACATATATGCAATAGGGAATTTGCCCCCATAAATTCTAAGAGAAATAAGAGCACATATTATGTACTCAGAAGCCATCTGTAATTATAATAACTTCTTTGTTATTTTGGTAGCACCAGAAGATGACATTAGTGACTCTTTTACTTTTTTGAATGCTATGTCTTATTTAATTCCCCATCTTCATTTCACAACATGAGATTTTTCCTTAAAAAAACTCTCAAAGAAATTCAATAATCCTAGGAGGACTTGCAAGTCCATGTTGTTCTTTGGCTTAGGTACATTTGGGCTTGAGTATTAATTTGTCATAAAAACTTAATTTTTTAGAGACCATATGCTTTTCATCTTTATGCATTTATATGTTTGTGTAACACTCTTCCATCCTTCATTCACATGGCAACCACTTGCTTTCTTAGATGTTGCACAATTTTCAGCTTTATCCAAAATCTGTCCTGATTATTTCTAACCCATATGCGTCTTGTGGTGAAAATTTATAGTTTAGGCCTAAAGGTACTTCAGTGTCCTTCATTGATATAACTTTTTCGAGCTTTGTTCACTGTCTATGACCTACATATATTTCTGTGGGTGATGTGCTCAGTGTAGATATGTTTCTGAGGATAATTTACCCAACTTAGCTGTAGGTTTAGAATGTTGATAAAAAAGCACATTGACAATCACTTTGTGCAGACTTTGTTTTCCCATTTTGCAGTTTTTTCAGCCTGTCCAATTTGGGGTGATAAGGTGGAATAAATATGTGATTAATTCTTCATTCGTGCATCAAGTATGCAAACTTTTCTCACATAAAACCTGGGCCATTGTCAGATACTAGGGTTTCTGGGAGACTATGGTATGTGAACATTTCCATCATTTTTTGATGCTTTCATCTAAACTGGTGTTTTTAACTATTTTATATTCAGCCCACCCTGAATAGGCATCCACTGCTACTAGAAATAATTGTCCTTGAATCGAGCTGCAGTGATTGATGTGAATTCTCTGCCATGGTTTATCTCCTTCTTGCCAAAACTCAAATTTGGCTGAAGGTGCATTTGAACGTGACTGACAGTTTGTGCAGTTTTTTGTGCATTGTTCTATGTCATTATTAATTTTCAGCCACCAGACTTAATTATGAATTAACACTTTTGCCCTTATAATGCCTGGATGATCTTCTTTATGTAATACATAAAGTATTTATGACCTGCTGCTTATGAGAATTAGTACTTGGTCACCTCTGTGTATATAGCCTTTGCAGATGGATAGTTGTTCTAGAGCTTTCCATAGCTCTATGTGCAAGAAAGATGGTCTTTGTTTTGGACAACCTTTGCTGATTTTTTTTCGTGATCCATCTGTAGCCAGCTTCTTCTCTGGACCATGTGACTACCTTTGTGCTATTAAGTGCCTGACTTTTTAGTGCATTGATATAGTTAATTTTTACATCATTTACTTCTTTCTCAGGCTGATCTGGCATTCGAAATAAAGCATCGGCATGACCAATTTTCATGCCTTTTTTTTATTCAAGGCTATAATTGTAACCTTTGAATATATTAAGCCATCTCAACATATGAGAGCTTAAATATTCAGGCATTTGTTTCATGACTAGAATTACCAAGAGTGGCTTGTGGTCAGTTATTAATTGGAAAGGATGTCTGTACAGATATTGGTAAAATTTACGAATTCCAAACAATATGGCAAGGGTTTCCTTGTCTGGTTGGCTGTAGTTATTTTCTGTCTTGGACAAGGTCTATGACACATATGCTATAGGATGTTCACTGGAGTGGGATGGATGGCATATCACTGCCCCATGCTATTTTCTGATGCATCAGTTGTCACATTATCTCATACTCACTGTCATAATGGACCAGTAGTTTATTTGATGTGAGAAGGACTATGGTGTGCAGAAATGCTTGCTCTTGTGTTGCTTCCCAATTCCATTCCATTTTTGTTTTTTTAATAAATTGTAAGCAGTCTTGCTATATGTGCTTTGCCATCTAGGAAGTTTGTGAAATAGTTCACCAGGCTCAAAAAAGCCTGTAGTTGTTTTCATTATTCGGTCTTCTTGCATCAGATACTGCTTTGACTTTTTCAGGGAGGGGTTTATTCCTGAGCTTGACACTATGTGACCCAAGAACTTTATTTCAGTAGCTTTCCAAATACATTTTTTCACATTTAGTTTTTCTCCAAATTACTCGAGCCTTTGGCAAACTTTTTGAGATACAAGTGCTCAATTTGTTTTCTGAATTAGTGGTGACCAATATATTGTCAAAGTAGGATGATGCCTTTGAATTTACTTAGAAGAGTTTCTACTTTTTCCTGGAATATACTGGATGCTGAAGATATACCAAATGGAAAATGTTTGCATCTAAATAAATCTATGTGTGTAATAATTGTTAGAATGTCAGCAGCTTTGTTTGTCACTGGGATTTAGTGGAAGGCTGTGTTGAGGTCCAATTTTGAAAAAATATTAGTAGTGACACTATGATTTCTCTGGAATGGGGTATGCATGTTTGTTTAATGCTTTATTAACAGATATGTGGTAATCCTCGCACAATTGTATCTGTCCATTTGGCTTGGTTATTACAAACCATGGAGTAGGCTTCTTCTGTTGGTTCAAGCACACCATCTTTAATCAAATGCTTTATTTCCTCCACTATTTTTTCTTTGTGTGCATATGGGATCTTTTGCAGTCAACAAATTATAGGCACTACTTTGGGTGATAATTCTAATAACACTGGTTTTGTTTTTATCATTCCTGGTTTCCCATTTAAAAAGTTTAGGAAAATGATGTCTGCAATGTCAATGTTTTTTACCTAAGTAACTTTTATTCCAAGTTGCTGAAACCAATCGTAGCCAATAAGGGAATTTATATGGGCATGGACTATACATAATGGCAATGTAACTATTTTTATAATGTTGTTCGAAATAATTGGAGCCTGAATTACTTCTTTAATTTTTATAGCATTACCCCTGACATATTGAACTTTCAGATTTGTATGCATAAGTCTTGGTGGCTATCTCCTATCTGACACAATGGTTTTTCAATATTTAATGGAAAATAAAGACACCCTACTACCACTGTCAATTTCCATCAATAGGGGTTTTCTGTAAAATTTTGACAGTCATTTCAAATTTTTGTGATTGGTCCAAAAACATGTTATTAATTGCTGAAAATTCCTCTTGCTTAGGTTTTCTAGTAAAACACTCTTGGATACTATTTTTTGTATAATTATCAAATTTTTTATTTCTGCACATTTTTTCCCAATAACTGATTTTAATACAATGTTTCCAGCATTCGTCTTTATAAAAACACTCATGTGCCATATGACCTAGTTTTATGCAGCAAAAGCACTTAATTCAACTTTTCTTAATATCAGTTATTTCACTTTGGGTTTATCAACATTGTGGATTTCATAAGGATCATTGTCTGCTAGTTTCATGGCTGCAAATTCTTTAGCTTGATGTAACAAGTTTGTGAGTTATTGTACTGGTCAGTTTCAATATCACTCACATTTTACATCTCTTTGAACTCCTCTATCATATCTACACAGTACATATTATTATTATTATTATTATTATTATTACACACAAACTCCTTTTGTACGGTCCAAACCTGGATAAATTACTTAAAACTTCTATCATCACATATCTTTACTTTACTAATGGTACTTATATATAAATGAATAAGAAAAATTATAAATAAATTGTCTAACTAGGATAAGAATTCACTAAGTATGTGTGTTTAAGCCATCAAATTAGCAATACAATATCTGGGGTTAATAATAATAAAAGCAATATAGACTACAGGTTTATTTTACAATACTGTTTAATATAATTAAATAATTGGTTAACATAAGAAAGCTACTTTTATTCTAAAATAACTTTATTAAAACAAATAATATTTGGAAAACATTATTCAACATTAATTAAATGCTTCGTTCAATATAGGTGGGAAAGATCTACATCCCAATGAGGTAATGATCTGTAAATTATATACAGTATAACTCATTGCTATTAGATGCAATAATTTATTATTAATAAAATTAATATTTTATAAACACAAATATCTTTCACAAATGAATATTTGATTTATACGTCTACAATAGGGTCTTTTAATTATATAATTCTTTAATGTGAAACGATTAACAAATAAATCAATAATTAAAACTTGGGTTTTCTATAACGCATTTTATATAAAATTTTGCATACGTTTAGAAATTCGCTATTAAAAGGGAATTGCTATAAATCAAGCTGGTTAGCAAAGTTAACTAAACAAATAACAATAAATATCACTTTGATTTGATATTCTTCACTTGGCCACAACTTAAGAGGCAACTTTAAAAAAAATATAGATCTCGAGAATGAAAGCAGTACTGACATAGCAGGATTAAAAACATCGATGAAAATTTCGCCATTATATTTGAAGAACAAAATGGTCACTCTGCATTTTCGCAGATCGCAACCTGGAGAGAGAGTTTTCTCGGACATAAGGAGAAATGAGGTCGGGCCTTTTTTTTAACTATTGAGCCTTACTGTCTGACTATGAGGATCCTGAAGAATTGAAATCCTCATTATTAGCTTAGATTTCCTAAAATACATATATTAAGATAATACCAAGGTCATTGAACTTATTCTTTGTTTATGTCAGCAATGCCCATATTAATGGAATAGATGCTTTATTCACCTCTATTACTTAAGTTAAATAATAAAATAATTGCCAAAGCACAGCAACTTGCACTCTTTCAAAATCAAATTGGAATAAAACAATCCTGACGATAATGTTGATTAAATAACAATAAAAGTAATTACTCCCTTTTATTTAGAGATTTCCCAAACACAAATTTCATTTAAGACCCTCTTTAATATGTCATCAAAGCATACTAAAATCTATTGCAAGAAATATTCATTTCCTTCTCACAAACTTGAATTAGTGCTCTAATAACAATAAAATACCAACATACAATATTCATTTTATTGACAGATCACAACTATGAAGTATAGGTATTATTGGATTATGTTTAATAAGTAATTCCAATTCGGTGAATCAAAATGAGCTAAACAAATACTCGCTCATTTGGGAGAGTATTAGATCGACCAATAAATCATGGGCCGATTGAAAATATTTAAGGAAGGTTTCATTTCACCGAATTAGATTTATTGGGACATAAATATTTAAATATTTTAAATCATAAATTAATAAATAACAGGAAACTGCCATAAGAAAAGAAATATGAAATAATAAAAAAAGACATTTTTAAGAGAAACTAGTAAAGTTAAATTAATCTTATAGAGAGCAATGACAAAAGTAAAATTTCAACAGATATATAAGATTTACATGTATTACAAAATGTGTTTATTTAGGATAGGGTGGCAATATTTAATTACTGATGTTACGAAAGCCATTTAAGACAAAAAAAAAGCGAATTATATATTTTAGAAAAAATTCTTTTGGCGGTAGTATTATCTTCCAACAAGTCCTTTCATGTGTAGGCTTCATATCTGCTTGCAAGTTCTTTTCGGAAAGGGAAATGAGGCACTTTTCCGTCGATGAAATAGCTAGCTATTTTTTTATTATTCAGCAAAATTCATTCACCAACAGTTCTCTTTATGATTTCAGGAGGCATTAGATGGTTTTACGGTAGCATACTGATATTACTGGGAAAGGATCAGGAACAACGGCTATGTGCCCCGACCTTAGCTTACATTTTTGCATATACTAAATCATAAAATAGACTGACCTAGATTCAAACTGCAACTCGTTCATTATAGTAATCCCCACCTCCTCACTCCCTTTTTGGGGGGTATTTATAGCCATTGCTCCAGAATATTTTATCTTTCCATAGCTTCAGGCATTGTTCTGTCCATTCATTTAAAATAATTTGCTCTATTGTGATTCTAAGATACACTTTTCTGATAAATCTTTTAAGTCTTTTGTTACAAATCCATTTTTAGTTCGCAAATGGATTACAAAGATAAAATAAAATTAATTTAAGATAAGTCCCTTCCTTTCCATTCATAAATAAGAGTAAATTCATTACCCTTTGTTGAGTGGCCTTCGTGACTTTCCAGATTTATCCAAAAGAATGTGACTTTTAATCACTAAAATTTAATAGAAAAATATAAAAGTAATTTTTAAGCAAATCTATTTAACAGACTTTACTATTAATATTTAAAATACGCACAAAAATGTAATATCCACACACAAAAATATGTAATAAATAAATCTTATTTTATTAAAATTAATATTATTTAAACCTTATTAAAGAAATTAAAGTAAAATTAAAATATTCATTATTAAATGAATATAACAAGGTTAAAGAAAGGAAAATAGGCTTGGCGTGTGTATGAATATAAAACTATCCGTTAAACAAATTTACTATCAAAAAGATAGAGATTAGGTTTGATCTCAGGTTATGAAACTTGGATCGAGTTTGGATCCAATCATTTTACTATACCATGTTTGATAGCTACTTTATAATTGATATCTTTGTCTGCCAACAACTGCTATCTCAGACTATTACTATTCATACCACATAAAATTTGTTCGAGGAGAGCTTCCTCCAGGGATAGTATCATAATTTTGAGTCGCTCATTCTTGCCTTGTCAGTGATTTTTGAAGTGGAATCTGGCAATGTGTCTAGACTCAGGTGAATTAATATAATCAGCCAAATGATCTTTGTTCTGTTCAAATGTTAATTCTTCCAGGGTTTGGGGTTCGCAAAGCCAATTTGCAATTTGGATGACTCCTTTTCCAGCAAAACACAATAAGCTCACTGTTTTACATTTATTGTCCTTTGTTAATAATTAAAAGATTCTCTATTTGTTGGACGTACAGGGCCACTCACTTGCCTCTCTGATGCCAAATTCAGATATTGCCAGAATTTAGCAAAAAAATCTTTCTTTTTTTTCTTAGTAATTTATCCACTCACGAAATCAGTTAATTAGATGCCAACATATTCGGCTGCCAAATGTGCTAATTGTTATTATTAACAATTTTGCAATTTGCTGAGGATTAAGACCATTGAGGTTCGTAATCAAGACTGTGATTGTGCAAATTGCTATGTCAGCAGCACTCTATTGCCTGCTGGATTGCAAATATATAAATTACACAAATAATTAATGAGGTGGCTCAGCAAATAATTTTAAGTAACAAGAATTTATTTTACAGAATTAAAAAGAGATAATCAATCTTGTCTTATATATACATATATGACAATTATATACACATGCTATATAAATAACAATAAGGGCCTGAAGGCATACCAAAATGATAATAAGATCAATATGACATGATATACCATTCCTAAGTTTACTTTTGAATGTCTGGAGGTAAACTTCCCCACAAGGCTAAGTGAAGGAGGAGCTGACTGGAGCACCTAGGGAAATGGCACATCTGCCTTTCAGAAGTTTCATGTAGCAAGTGTCCTGCCTCAGTTCTATTCTAGATCTTTTTCACCCTCTGTTTTTAGTGTAGACTTTTTTGATTGGCCACCTGCTGTTCATGTGGTGGTCATTTCTTGAGTTTGATTCCTGATCAGATAACGCAATTACATTAGAATTGTCTAAGTTAAGCAATATTTCTATTATCATTAAATCTGATCAGGAACTAAACATTAAGAGTTGCAATGGCTTTGTTTACTTTCTCTTAATCCTTTGCTCAAATTCATCTAACTTTCTTGATAAGTTAGTTTATAGTTTTTCCATTAATTCAACTATTTAATTAGACTAATTGCTTTTATAAAATATTGTGAATGCCATTGGCATTCACACACATACATTTAGTTTACTGTTACAATATCGTTTATAATACTTATTTTGTGTATATATAAATATATACAAACAATTAGCAATCCATTTAGTTTTACAATTATAATATTATTTAATTAATTATAAGTATTTTGTGTATACATAAATATACACACACATTTTTCCTAATATTTATTTATTAAATTAAAAAGGAGGGAGCAATTTGGTCATATTATAAATATTAATCTGTTATATTTGTATGTATAGTATAAATGATTCAAAACCCCATTAGTTACTGGGATCTATATAATTATCATAAAAAAATTACCGATGAAAAAGCTACGACTCGGTATAGTATGATGTGATTGATAAGGAAAGATCAAAAGTTGGTATGAAATAGAGTTGATATAAACATATTCAAAAAAGATATAACAACAGTCAAAGAACTCAAGTTTAAATTGAATTCCAAGATATTAATATATTGAAAAAAACTTATTTTTCAAATAGACTTACTTACATTAGATGAAAATGATAAAAAATATTAATTAAAAAATAGAATGGTAAGTTTTCCCAAACAATATGAAGGCATGCAGATAAACATTTGGGTAAGAAAAATGAGACATAAATTTAAAATAATTTATTTGCAGTGAACTGAAAATAATTAAAAACAATATATATATTTGTGTATGCGATGATATACATTTGTGAATAATAAATTGTTTCTACAAAAGCTTTATTTAAAATGCATCAGAATGTTGTCATATTTTGTAATGATCTAGGTTGAAGTTTGTCTTTTCATTAAATGTTTTATTGTTGGAAACAATGTACACTAAATAAGACTTCGAACTATAAAAACGATATCAAGTGAAAAATGCTGTCCTAAGTAATTTCCGGCAATAATCCTCAACATAGTATAATTATTTTTATTTTATTTTTATAATTTTTGAGGATTTTTTTCTTTGTATAGTCAAATAGTTTGTGCCTTATCTGACTAAGCAACAGCCCTTCTAAAGATGTCCAATTTATATATATGGGGAATTATAAAGTTTATTATAATTCATAAATATTTTTCTCAAAGATGTTGCATTAGTTCTCTTTTCTTGTCAAATGCATATAAATGAATGTGACTACTATCCCAAACAGAAGTCCTAGAACAAGAAATCCAATGCCCAGGCTTGCCATGACATCTAAAACATATATAATCATGGATTTAATTTATAATAAAGTAAAATAAATTTTCTAAATCTACAAGCACACACACCTATTTATATAAATGATATTGTAATTACATTCATATCGGCCTTTCAAGCCAATTGTGCAAATGCTTTGCGAGTGTTAAATAATAAATGAATACCCTCTGACCAATACAAGATATAGAATTTATGCAGGAATAAAAAGAATCCCTCTTATTCCTACGACTCAAATATTTATATATGAGCAAATCTAAAGTACTGGAACAGAAGGCGTGACGATAGAATGGTCACTTTAAATTACTATATACAATGTCTGAATGAATGACGCCGATGAAATTTTCTAGAATTTACTAAACGTCATTCCAACTGAAACTTAATCATATATATAAATAAGCATTTATTTTTATAGCATCTGTATATAATTGTAATTACATTCATATCGGCCTTTCAGTCGTAGGAATAAGAGGGATTCTTTTTATTCCTGCATAAATTCTATATCTTGTATTGGTCAGAGGGTATTCATTTATTATTTAACACTCGCATAGCATTTGCACAATTGGCTTGAAAGGCTGATATGAATGTAATTACAATTATATACAGATGCTATAAAAATAAATGCTTATTTATATATATGATTATGTTTCAGTTGGGATGACGTTTAGTAAATTCTAGAAAATTTCATTGGCGTCATTCATTCAGACATTGTATATAGTAATTTAAAGTGACCGTTCTATCGTCACGCCTTCTGTTCTAGTACTTCAGATTTGCTCATATATAAATATTTGAGTCATAGGAATAAGAGGGATTCTTTTTATTCCTGCATAAATTCTATATCTTGTATTGGTCAGAGGGTATTCATTTATTATTTAACACTTGCAAAGCATTTGCACAATTGGCTTGAAAGGCCGATATGAATGTAATTACAATTATATACAGACACTATAAAAATAAATGCTTATTTATAAATGATATTGTATAAAATTGATAATAAAGATTAAATAGTAATGGCTTAGTTAGAAAATTTGGCCCTTATGCAATATTTCAAAAAAGTCCCATTTTTAATATTTGTAACATATACTTTGATACTTTTTAAAATGTATGTATAAAACAAAAATTCTAAAATCTAGAGACCCATACGTATTATCTCGATTTGCTTCATAATGACTATACTATTTTTATCTGGGTAAATATTGCTTATATTTGCTACAATATTTATCTCATCACAGTTTTGCATAGCAGCATAGTATATGTTCAATACAATTTCTTACTTGATAAAATGTATATCAAATTTTTAGTCACAGAAAATTACAAATTAATATCGTAAAAATAAACCAAAAAAATATTTTTGATATTGATGAAAATCAATCTGCTGGTTGAAATATTAAAGAAGCTTTATACAGAAGTAATTGTGTATTTTTTCTTTATTAGTACATGTCACCATTCATTATGAAAAGACATGATTTGTGATGACAGTTAAAAGAAATTTGTTATAGTTCAAATTCTCAAACATAAGTAATTTATTTGTTTGGCTATAAGTTCTTAAAATAACTTAAATATTAACCAGAATCAATGACCAGGTTCTTTTTTGAACAATTAATTTGTTTTAATTAGTTGTTGTCTTGGTTACATCTTAGCGGAAAATTTTATTTATATTATAATATAGAATTCTAATTTATTACAATGTTTTCATTATATATATATAAATATCTTATAAAATAACTTTTTTTAAGTTCTTTTGTCCTTTGTTCTATCTCTTCTTTTCTCTATATCTATAATTATTCCTAATATAACTTTCATAATATCTTATCACATGCACAATTCAATTTTTTTTTATCAATAAATAATCTTTATTTCTTCCCTTGTTAATACTTTTATATTTTGACTTTATCTTCTCTACTTATATTTTTTGTTCTTATTTTAATTTATTTCTATTAAATGTCCAATTCTTACTTCCATTTCTGCTTAATATAAAGTTATATTTTAAATAAAACTTTTAATAAGTAATTTTTTTAAATCTATTGTTAATTGCTCTCAAAAAACTTTCTCCTTTATTAAAAGCTAGGTTAGTTGTATAATTTTTATTTCATTTTCTTTATTTTTACTTTCTTTATTAACTGATCACAGATTTAGTTGCATTTATTTTTACTTCAGTGTTTCCAAGAACTTTTAAACAAACAGTATATAAAATATAAAAATAAATCGCTTTTCTTTAAAAGTTATCTGATTTTTATCAAAGTTATATTAATTAATTTAACAATTTCATTCATATAAATAATAAGCAAACTAACGATAGATTTATTTTTATATTGAACTATATTTCTTTCTACATCTATGTCTTTTCTAGCAAGATTAATTAATAGGTGTTAGAAAGGGTCATAATGAAAAATATCAAACTGTTAACTGGATGTTGAGACTCACTAATTGATTGTGAAATGTATGCATAGGATGGTCAGAGGTTTTGCACCAGAGCATAGTTATGATAAGATGGAGTTAAAATGAGGGATGCACCAATAACCCCCCCCAAAAAAAAAAACACCCAAAACTTTAAAATATTTAATATGTATGTGTTAAAACAAAAATTTCCATGATCAATTATGTAAATACGGTTTTGAATTTATTTGTTGCTATGTTGTATGGTTGCTTGCTATATTAATATAGCAGTAACATTTCAACTACATATCACTTTTTCCATCATCTGGGTAGTGAGGGGAGATTTTAGAAACTATTTCAAAAAATGTTGATAGCAAAAAAGTAGACAGCAGATTACCTGTTATATGATTTATGATTTTGATCAATACAAAAGTTTGAAAAAAGAAAGAACTATGTGGATAATTAATTTAATGATTTCTTTTGACTTGATTTAAAAAAAATTCAAATGATTAGATGTTTTGCTGTTTTATCACATTCATTAATGCAGTTAAGTATCTTTAGAATGTCAATGGACTTTTCTACATTTTTATTTACTTCTGGCTAATATTTTAATGTTAAAAACTTTTAAAGTATATTCTAAAATATTACAGTATTGAAATAGTTTTCACCTCTAATCAGCAAATGATAATATTTTACTTGGAATTAAAGATTCAATCTCTTTCGAAGCCAATAACTTTTTCAGAATCTCTTTAGCATTTTTAAGGCTTTTTATGTAGTCTTGAGTAATCATGACATCACTTCTAGGCAAGGTAAAAATATAACAGAGTAAAAAAATAGCCATCTTAATCAGCAGTCACTTTAAATGTTTTGAATGCCAGCTATGATATACATTTTTCCAATATTAAAATTTTATCGAGCTGTAATATATACTATGAAGAAACAATTAGAAAGACCAATGACATTCCAAAGAGACCTAGCTACATTACTGATAAAATAATAAAACATCTAAACAAAAATTGTCAAATCAATTATTTATTCATATCCACTCTAATATTGTGTTGATTAAAATAAGCAATAGATTAAATTATGTGATAGATAATCTATAGTATATTTCAGGTTACTAGCATCGGTTGCAATCTGCTACTTAAATAATGTCATATAAAATCTAACCAGAACACTTATAATACTAATTAAAGTAACCACACATAATGATGAACCTGAGTACAATATATATATATATATATATATATTTACCATAATTAGAAATAATAGCTATACTAACTGTATGTAAAAGACAAATGATTGATCTCCAAGTATTACAAATAAATAATTGAACTGTCCTCTAATTGCCATGTTTTATAACTTTTACAATAAAAAAATAGGTGTTTACATGATTTTATATGGAAAGTTATCTTGATCTTTTTCGCTGAAGTAATTCAGGATATCTTTCCTTATAAAATTATAATTGACAGTAAGAACTGGCCATTTATTTATTATAAAATTACTAAACCTGGCATCTAAAGAATTCTTCTCTTATTTATTAATAATGCTTGAAAATTATCATTTCACTTTTACACATGCATATAATCAACTATACATATATATGAATTCATAGTATTATTTCCTGGATCTTCCATTTAATAAAAATATATTAGCTAAATAGTTGACATTTCAATACAATAAGTACTTTCTTCAATGCTTCTTTCTCAAAGCATAAGAATGTGTATGGTGAGATTTAAAATCTTATTTTTTTTTTCATTTGTTATTTTTTCCTCATTCTCAAATTCTAGGATTAATTGAAGTTTTAAAGAATATTTTATTCTCCAATAGCTTTTTCCAAATATTGTTAATTTTCTTTAACTCACATTTTTCATTTATGCTCTTAGACCTTTCAAAATTTCTATAGCTTTCTGGCTATACTATTATGAATTCATCATTTATCCGTGAGAATATTAAAATTAATATATATATAGTGATGCCAAAAACATTCAAGCTTCAAATCAAAATGATTATAGTTAAGATAAATAAATAAAAAATTCTGACTGTTGTTTTTTGTGGATGTTCAGATGTTTCAAATTTCTATGATGTTAATTTAGACTTCAGCATGTCTGATCATAAATTCTATATAATAGAATTAGCTAATAAAAAATTATAAGTTAATGAAAAATGATCATAAACTATATGTTTTTTTGCAGAAAGAGAGAAATTATTAAAAGAAAGTAGTATATTAGTATTAATTTAAATATAAGCAAGTAGTTTTAGATATTTATGCAAAATTCTGCTTTGTTTGTTTTATAGCACTTTTTTTCTTTTGATTTTCGTTTGCAATATTTTGTGATTGATAGTTTTTATTTTATAGATACATTGAAATGGAAAAAATATTTTAAAGATTAACTCCTAATAGTTATATATATATATATAAAGTATTATTGGCAATCACTTCACAAGAGCCCTGAATGGTTTGATGCAGTGATAACGTGTTAATCTCTGGCAAATCACGTCTAGCTACATCACTTCAGTCAATCGAAATTTTTAAGAACTTCAAATCAATAAAGTCATTCAGTAAGCAATAAAATGCATGCATTTATAATAAAATCCAAATAAATAAAACCCTTAGCAGCAATTGAAATAAATAAAATCATAAAAATAATAAATTTTGCAACTAACCAGTGCATAATAATGACGTTTATATTATGTGAAATAAATACAAAAAAGTTTCATTTATGGGAAAATAAATATAATATAATTCACAGGAGTGCTTAATAAATGAAAACATATCAATAATATATTTAGTAGTCAAACCAAAGCAGAATTTTAATAAGCATTGCAATATAAAAAACAAACAAACATATAAACCATAAAAAACTATATAAATAATCAAATGGTTTATTATTCAGGGGGTGATAAGATGATTAAGCACCAGCAATGACAAAGGCTGCAATCCACAACTGCAACCTTTAGTATCTTCCATTTTAACATTGCTCTAAAACATGCAATGGATGGCAATGTGTTAAATACAAGCAATCCATAAGAAAAGAAATGCAATAAACTACTTTCAGCATATAACATTTAGCTCGGGCTTTATGCAAATCCCTAAAAATTAAATTTAAAAAAGCAATCCATTTTTTGGCTTAGACTGTTTTGCTATACATAAATTGTTTTTTTGAAATTTAACTGCTTGCCATTTGCTAATAAGGATTTGCAATGAAATATAATAATCACTAACTCAGAATTAATAATCATTATATTTCATTGTAGCATCACAATTATTATTTATCATATGCTTACACATTCTGTTAGTAAGAATACCAAACTCTCCATACTTTGTAACCAATGGATGCAGGATGGTTTGTGCATAAAATCTCTATCTAGTACCTACTCATCCAGTATCCCCAGACTAGTTTCTGGCTTGTGGCCTTCATCAGTAGGGAGCCTTGGATCTGATAGCACTGCACCTAAGATCCAAGGCTCCTCACTGATGAAGGCCACAAGCCAGAAACTAGTCTGGGGATGTTGGTGAGTTGGTACTAGATAGGGATTTTATGCACAAACCTTCCTGCATCCATTGATTACAAAAACTTGCACTTAGTGGCACTACTGTGTGGAGAGTTTGGTAATTATATTTCATTGTATTTGATATACACGTTTATTATAAATTTATATATTTATATACTTCTATGTAGCACGATCAGTTAACACACACACACACACACATATATATATATATATATATATATATATTGAAGTGTATTGTTATTAGTATTATATATGATTTATATTGTCCCCCATTGGAATATTAAATCACCTTGCTATCTTCCTTTTACGTTTTTTTTAATTTGTTCTCAATATCACTTAATTAAAGAAAGGCTTATTTATTTCAAGTATGAATACATTTCAATAATGCAAATAAAGCACTTAATATAGTTTATGATGTGTTCTAAATATTGATGTATTATTATTAAAATATCCTAAAAAGAGATGACAAGCAGAAGATTTCTACAGTTGATAATCATATTATTAATTAGTTTGTCTTTATTTTTTTTAAAAAGCTAACTTATCGGCTTTAGAACAAAGAACTTAATACCCACAGATATTTTTATATATGGTTTAAAAAAAAAAAGTGGAAAAAAGAAAAAAAACAAAGCAAAATAAAGCTTTCTTATATTCGTACTCTGGCCATGTTTTCTTTTAAAAATTTAATTTAACCTAGGAGGGAATGAAAGAAAGGGAGGAAGGAAAGGAGAAAGAAATAATGAGAGAGGGGAGAGGGAGAAACAGAGTGTGTGTGGGTGGAAGGGAGATTAAAGTCTTAAATTTTATAATAAAATGAACTGGATAATTGTAATTTTTAAAAGTTATATCTTCATATTTTATTGACTAACTATTTCACTATTCTTTGGATAGACAACTTACCACTTATGCACACAAATAAAAATAATATTACACCAAAGATGCATTCGTGACATTAAATTACATATACAAAATAATTGCATTTTAAAAAAAGATACATTGATTTGTTGATTACCTGCCGTGTATTGTTCATAATTACAATTGGTTTTTAGTGCGCAATTGATTGTATTTTCTTGAGATATAATTTCTAAAGTACCAGGAATTGGCCAAACTTCAAACTACAATATAATATGAATATTAATAATTAATTTGGTAATGTTAATGCGAGCATCCGTTATATTTTGCAATATATATAAATTTCAATGAATAAATAAATATAAATATGCTAAAACTGTTTATACACACATACATAAAAAAATCCGAAATATTCGAAATATCTATAATTCATAACTAATCTGCAATTTAAAATATCAAAGAGCCATAATTTTGAATATTATTAATCAGAGCATTTAAGCACTCTCTACTAACACATTGTGAAAATAAAATATATAAACTAACCAAAATCTGAATTGCAAATTATGACAATACAAAGCTTAGAGAACTATCTGTATGGAAATTTTCCAACAACTCTGCCTAATTCTTACATGTCACAAACCATAAATCAGAAGATATTTAAATTTTATTTAAAATAAATAGTTTGAAAATTTAAAAGAAAAAACACACAAATTTCAAACTTTTTGTAGCAAATAAATGCAATTGAATAGTCAAATATTATAAACAATTTAATTTTTGAGAACTTTATATTGTCATTAAATTGATTATAATATTTGCCTATTCAAAATGTAAATATATATATATGTGCTTCTTTACTACAAACTCAAACGCATGTTTTTTCTTTCACATTCTCAAGCTATTTATTTTAAATAAGATTTTATCTTATTTTTACAATAAGTTAATAGAGGGCATTTGAATTCTAGGATTTATAATATTATAAATTAAAATTTTTAATGTAATAAAGCATACATTTTTGAGATATATAAAATTTTAATTTAATTAGAAAAGTTTTTACTAAGTTCCTACTTCACTAGAATAAATTTGTGCATGAGATTATTAATTTTGAATGCGAAACATTAATTATTGTGAATTTCATATGTCATTTGCAAATAGAACAAATAATTTTTTACAAACCCATACACACACGCGCGCGCACACACACACACACACACATATATATATATAATCATTAAAAAGAGTCAATGCATAGACAATCCCAACATCAATAACAATCAACAATCTTAACCTGTTAGACACTAAAGATGGCAATTTGACCACAGAGATTGAAATTATTGATATAAAGAAGTTTAAATAAATGTCTTTAAAAAGGTAAATATAATATGATCTGAATGCAGACTAATAAATAGTCAATTATAATATTACAAACTGCAATTATAATTTTCAAATTGCACTCAAAGTATTACTTAAATAATAAGAGTAATAATGCTCAAGGCTAAATGGGTTTATAAGTAATCATTAAAACTAATCAACATTTAGGCAATCCCATTATCAATAATAATCAGCAATCTCAAACTGTTATCAAAGCAATATATATATATATTGTGCCAGGTTAAAATATGTGTCTATCGAAACACCGACCTCTTAGGCAGAGAAGAACATACTCGGAGAGTATGTATGCCCAAACAATAGCTATAAAATATATAACTAGCAGGACATAACTTCTTCTCGACTGTTGAGTTCAACACCAGAGTTCAAAGCACTTTTTTGTTTTGTGTATACATGGGTGCCAGTTAATTATCCAAGAATGAATAAATAACGCACTTTGAACAATGGACACTAACTCAACACCTAAGTTTTACCCATAGACTAGCTCAGTTGCTTGTAATCACTAACAGATTATAAATAATTAGTGGTGAAAAGAATTTATAAAAGATTTGTAAAAGATTGGTAAAAAGAATTGATAAAAAGAATTGACTGACAAATAGAGTTTAAGTTTTAAGATAATTTATTAACTAACATTAATTTACTAAATTTAAACATCTTTATAATTTTTTAACTAATATAACACGCACACATTTTAAATTAACACACTATAATACATATCTTATGAAAAGCATAAATAATGTTTGACGTTTATAAAATCATATAGCATTCACAAACACGCACATCAATAGTTAATTTTATGCATGATTATAGAGTTCAAATTACTTGTCTCTGGAGGCTTTACAAATTAATGCAATGGCTATTATGGTATAAACGAAAATAAGCAAATGTTTTACCTAGGATTTTGAATGTAGATTTAGAACTTTGTTTTCTTCTTGTTTGCTGCTTCCATTACGAATACTTCCAGCCAGCTGGGACATTTCCTTGATGAGTTTCCTTATTATTCACAATTATTACTATTGGAGACAATTAGATATTTTGTGGAGATTTCCAAGTTGTTATGCTGACATTATTTCATGGACAGATCTTACTGTTTTCATCGGACTTTAGGCTGTGGAGAAACGTGTGTTCCCAAAAGCTGCTCAGCACTGCATTTTGTTTCTGGATACAATTAACTCAACTGATTGTCCTCTCTTGACTTAACTGACTCAATTAATTGTCTGAATAAAAAAAAGGTCTATTTATACCTGCGACATGTTGTCCTTGTAATATCCTCTGGCAATATCTTTTGTCGAAATTCCATTGATAATCCTTTGACAACATGTTTTGAAAGATCGTTTAATTAATAATAGCCATGCAAAATGTGTTGTTTTATATTTTAATTAATAGCCATTGCTTTGTTTTTTAATGACAACTTCCATTTATTTTTTAATATTTATTTAATACGCATACATTTATTTTTATTTACAATCCCACATATATACGCACATATATAACTGGTTTTAAGATTACTTTTTCTTTAATTCGAATGAAAAGAGATTTGTATTTTTTAAACTTTAAATTATATTTTGACTGATAATAATAAACTCTACTTCCTTTTATAAAACTTTTAGTTTATCTTTTCTAACCAAAACTCCCCCTCCCTCCTTTTAATCAATTATTTTCTAACTTTTATTTCAAAAACTAATGATAGAAAACTATTAAACTTTTAGATACGTTTTCTTTTATGAAAGATTATTTTAATAATTTTTTTTAGATAAATTATCATGTGCCAATATCAATATTGGTACATTACACCATCTCTGTTTGAGAGTAAAATGCGTCATTTTTTTGACCATTTTATCTCTGACAACTTTAAATCGTAATCTATTATTTTCTAAGTTTGCCTTTTTGGTATCTTTTGCTTTTCATACTAAGGGCAATCTCAATTGATACTTTTTTTCTTTCGATGCTGGCAACATTGCTTACAATGTTCTGAGCCTGAATAGTGACCATGAGGACAAACTAATTTTGTGGCACAGGGATCTTTTAAAAACAAGGCAGATGCAGATTCACTGTCTTATACTGACTTACACTATGAAAAACGAAGCTTCGGCTGCCGATTCTCTTGATCGGACTTTGACTAAGAAAAGGTCGCTTCAAATGGCAGGAATTTTAAACTGTCCATTTCTGACTTATGCTTTGGAAAATGAGGTATGAGATATGGGGATTCTCCCCTGAAAAGTGACTTGCAGTTTATGCTGGATTGTCCCCAGTGCGCATTTTAAAAAAGGAATGATCCCTGCCAATCCATTATGGGTACTAAATTTTATCCAGTTGACAGCTTTAAACTTATCCTTAACTAAAATATTTCTATACTACCCTCATTCTTTTTAATTTCAAATCCTTACACTCGAATACAACTTAGATTGTTTATATTATTAACCTTACAATATTATTTTTAAATTCATACGAACATTGCCTTAAACATTTATTTATATTAATCTAATCTTGCAATATTATTCTAAACTACCATGAACATCAGTTTTCATATTTATTTATATTACGATATTATTTTTTTCTTAAACTATTACTTTAACTTCCTTACTTAACATGCATATATTTAGAAAACTATTGTATTTTATTGCTCTTCATTATTATACAGATATTTGACTTGACTTAATTACTTTAAACCATTTATTTATTTCATTTTATTAACTTACATATATTCAAAACTATTTTATTTTAACGTGTGTGTACTCAGAGAGAGAGAAAAAAAAACTACTTTACTTTACGAAGCCTCCATTATTATTATTACTTAAAAATCCATCATTTTAAATAGTGAAATTCTAATTCAGGCTTTTCACCTACGTCAAAATAATTATATTAAACTCATAGTCCATTTCTGGTCCTTTTTGTTTATTTCCTTTACTATTCTGCCCATTTACTAACTTTTAAACTATGTCAGGTGGTTCCTTCTTTCTTTCTATTAACACTATAATATAAACTAACTTTCCTCTCTTATAATTTATTATCCTTCTTTTATAATTTATTACTTTATCTCTTTCTCGCTCCATTCTATTTTCAACCTTATAAATAAGAAAACCTTTAAGCTTTGCAGTCCTCCGTATTTTTCCTAATCGTGAATATTTATCCTATGCTTCCTTTTTATTTTTAATCTACACTTAAAACAAACACGAACACTTCCTTTTGAAAACTCTATTACATTATTTTCTATCTTTATTATTTTTATTTCTCTATCACTATACTTAACATTATCTTCTGCCATTTGATCTACATAAGTTTCTACTTTATCTGTTTCAATGCTATCTGATTCTAATCCAAATTTTATGTCTTTTACTTCTGCTCTGAGTTCCTTAATTTCTTCGTTAACCTGACTAATTTCTTCCTTCAATTCTGCTTTGAGTTCTAACTGGCTTTGCTCAAGTTTCTGATACAATTTTTTATTGAGGTCTTGCTGACTTTGCTCAAAATTTTGCATCTTATTCATCATCATTTTCATCATCATCTGCATCTCAGATAAATTCTTTTCCACTAACTGGGGATTTTTAAAATATATGTGCACCCATGTTTTTATATTCTCATGTTCCCTTTCTAATGCCTCTAATCTTTTTATTAATTCCTCCAGCTCTATATCTTTTCCCATTTTGAAACCATATATTTTTTTTTCAAACTAGTGCTTACATTAAACTAAATTTAATATACGACTTACTTATTTATTTTTCTTACTAAGATGGCAACACATGCTAACTCCACCCTCTTTGTCCTTTTCGTTACCCATTCTAACATCTCAGCTCCACCCATAATACCCAATTATCTCTGATTTAACATAATGATTTATTTTAAATAATGTAAATAGCATAAATCTCTTTTCATTAAAAAAAAAAAGTTTTCAGTCAATTCTTTTTTTTAAAATTAAACAACTTTAACATACGTAATTTAGATTTTGTATAATTTTTTTTTTTAAACAAGAAACAAAGTATTTAACTACTATTGTTTCTTAGGTCCAACCCCAAGTTGGGTATAGCCATTTGTACCAGGTTCGGATATGTATCGTAGAAACACTGGTCTCTTAGGCAGAGAAGAACATACTCGGAGAGCATGTATGCCCAAATGATATCTATAAAATATATAACTAGCATTACATTTCCAGGACATAACTTCTTCTCAACTGTTGAGTTCAACACCAGAATTCAAAGCACTTTTTTGTTTCGTGTATACACAGGTGCCAGTTAATTATCCAAGAATGAATAAATAATACACTTTAAACAATGGACACTAACTCAATACCTAAGTTTTACCCATAGACTAGCTCAGTTATTTGTAATCACTAACAGATTATACATAATTAGTGGTGAAAAGAATTGATAAAAGATTTGTAAAAGATTGGTAAAAAGAATTGATAAAAAGAATTGACCAACAAATAGAGTTTAAGTTTTAAGACAATTTATTAACTAACATTAATTTACTAAATTTCAACATCTTTATAATTTTTTAACTAATATAACACACGCACATTTTAAATTAACACACTATAATATATATATCTTATGAAAAGCATAAATAATGTTTCACGTTTATAAAATCATATAGAATTTATAAACACACACATCAATAGTTCATTTTATGCATGATTATAGAGTTCAAATTACTTGTCTCTGGAGGCTTTACAAATTAATGCAATGGCTATTATGGTATAAATGAAAATAAGCAAATGTTTTACCTAGGATTTTGAATGTAGATTTAAAACTTTGTTTTCTTCTTGTTTGCTGCTTCCATTACAAATACTTCCAGCCAGCTGGGACGTTTCCTTCATGAGTTTCCTTATTATTCATGATTATTACTATTGGAGACAATCAGATATTGACAGAGATTTTCAAGTTGTTACGCTGACATTATTTCATGGGCAGATCTTGCTGTTTTTATCGGACTTTAGGCTGTGGAGAAACATGCATTCCCAAAAGCTGCTCAGCACTGCATTTTGTTTCTAGATACAATTAACTCAACTGATTGTCCTCTCTTGATTTAATTGACTCAATTAATTGTCCGATTAAAAAAAGGTCTATTTACACCTGTGACATGTTGTCCTTGTAATATCCTCTGGCAATATCTGTTGTCGAAATTCCATTGATAATCCTTTGACAACATGTTTTGGAAGATCATTTAATTAATAATAGCCATGCAAAACGTGTTGTTTTATATTTTAATTAATAGCCATCGCTTTGTTTTTTAATGACAACTTCCATTTATTTTTTAATATTTATTTAATACGCATACATTTATTTTTATTTACAATCACACATATATACGCACATATATAACTAGTTTTAAGATTACTTTTTCTTTAATTTGAATGAAAAGAGATTTGTATTTTTTAAACTTTAAATTATATTTCGACTGATAATAATAAACTCTACTTTCTTTTATAAAACTTTTAGTTTATCTTTTCTAACCAAAACTCCCCCACCCTTTTAATCAATTATTTTCTAACTTTTATTTCAAAAACTAATGATAGAAAACTATTAAACTTTTAGATACTTTTTTTTTACGAAAGATTATTTTAATAATTTTTTTTTTAGATAAATTATCATGTGCCAATAACAATATTGGTACAATAATATATATATACATATAAATATATTAGTGTATTTGGGTCTTAGCTATATCCATCCATACATTGGTCTGCTGATATTCAAGAGATAACTGTCTTTATGTAAGAGTATTAAAACTTTATAAAGTTTGTAAGAAGATGGTAGGAACTTTCTAGAAAAACATATTTAAGAATCTCTGCATAAGAAATTCTAGGTTAATATTATCATAATTTTATGGATCAAAAATCTTTAATCACATCATCCTAGGCTTAATTTTTTTTATAAAGTGCCACAACCCATGATGTAATAAGTGAGTGATAATATACATAGCGATAGTATTTCTAGAAAAGCATCAAACCCCATGTGACCAAAAAATATCAAGAATAAAGCTATAGTAAAAGCAATGAACTATTAATAAAATTATATAATTAAAATCACAGTATTTAATTTGTAGAGAAGTTATAGATTTTAAAAATGGAGATATTAAATACGTATTCAATTATTTAACAAATTATTCAGAATAAAATATTGCATAGTAATATTACCATTAAACAAAGATTGTCTTTGCATTTCAATGACAGAAATGGAATTCATGCATCTTTTTAACTTTAAAATCATTTCTTTTTACTTACCAGAATCACTATATTTTAAATAATAATATATAAAATATTAATTTAACTTCTGAGATATAATTAACTTAACTGCATCTAAAGTTGACATAAATTTTATTACTGTATATAAATATAATATAATATTATTATTAAAGTGAATTAATTCATTTATATATGTACGCACATAAAATATTTCAGTAGACAATTAACATAAAAATTAATTATAAATGTAATTAATTAAAAATATTTAAAATAAGTTAAATCCTTCTTGCTACTTAAAACAAAAAATAGTCTAAACCAAATTAGGAAGAATTTTAATAATTCTATTAAATAGAATTATTATTTTAATTATTACTATCTTTGATATTTCCATCTTAATTTTTTTTAATTAAATAAATGTCAGTATTTAAATTTTTTAAAATGGTAAAGAGAGTTTGTATATTAAACTTAAAAAATATTGATTCTGATAATCATAGATTAAAATTTTTTTAAAATAGATTAGACAGTGTGTCTGGAACATTGTTACAAAATTTAGTTCAAAACTAGAAAATTTGCAAGAAGAAAAATCAAGTCTTAATTAATAAAAAGCATTTCCTGTTAGTCAGGTAGGTATTTCATTTTTTACAGGGGTGGGGGTGATGATTAAATTCAGGATTAGTTGGAATAGTCGCCTATATTTTGTATATTAGAAGGAACAACATTAAAAAAATTATTAATAAGCAATATATTTATAATATTCTGATAAATCTAAGCAAGGCAATTGTTAACCAAATAAGAGCTTCCCAGCTATTTCAATCAAGAATTAAAATAAGAACAAAAAATCAAAATATCACTTTCTCAATGCATGCTTCTCCCCTTCTATCTTTTCAAAACAAAGTTTTACTTAAAAGCTTGTTCATGTTTTTTTTTTAAATATCTTTTTTAAAATTGAGTTACTATCTATTAATGAGAGAATGTTAAAAGCAAATTAATCTGGAAAACTGACGAATGAAAACATATCCTTAATGGATTTAAATACAGACCTCCTTTAAATATTATTAAAATCAAAATCAAGAAAAGATAAAAGATATTTTACTTTTATTTCCAATTAAATCCATTTTTTTTAATTGCTGTTTTTATATAAAGTAATAAATTGACAGAAAAAGAATTAAAAATAAAATAAAATTATTTATCACATGATCACAAGCCAGAAACTAGTCTGGGGATATTGGATGAGTAGGCATTAGATAGGGATTTTATGCACAAGCCTTCTGGCATCCATTGATTTCTCTGGTTGACACAGGGTGGCACTGCTGTATGGGGAGTTTTGCCTTGTTTATAAAATAATTTACAAGTTGTCTTATATATAAAATTTGTATTGACATATTATATAACATTAACTGCTGGAAAATTTATATATACATGTGATAAGAGCAGCTGTTTACTCTTTTTCCAGCTATAGTAAGCTTTAGTACCGATTTCTGACTTTTACTCTATCAATGAGAACTTGGGGATTCAAAGTTAAGAAGTAATGCAGACATACAATTAATTGGCATGCTTAATTCTATTTTCCTATTTAAGCTAAAAAGCCTGAAATTCAAAATATCTTGAGGTCTTGAATGCAGGCTATGCTTAATCAATTACATAGAATAACGCTCTGAAACAGTAATTATATATTTTAATAATCTCATCTCTTTTCTAACTATAAATATATTTTTCTTTGCCCAGAGATATTAATAATAAAAAAATGTCTTAATTCCTGACTTTATACAATAATTTAAAATAAGGCCAATTCTCTATTTTTTCACTATCTATAATAAGATTAAATAATTGATGATTACCAGATAATAATATATTTAAATTTCCATTCATAATCTGTTTCTGGTTTATATCTTTATCAATGATAACTTAAAATTCAAGGCTGCTATAGTTTTATCACATATTGAATAAACTAAGTATGCAATAGAATTGTTCTATATAAATATTAAACTAATTAGAAGCAACAACTCTGAATATAGTACTAAGACAATTAATAAGCTAAAGGATCCTTTAAATGAACTTGTAAATAATGTTCATCTATTTTATTATTTTAATGTCAATTTATTTTGTTAGATAAAAGACATCACTTTAAGGTGACAAACTATTTATTTGCAGTGATCTTTATTTTTACATAAATCAAGCCAACTTACAATTTCAAATATTGATTTAGATAAAATTCTAATGATTTTAAAGAGCACATAATTCTATGGCTTGTCAAATATATAATACTAATACTTTAACCAATTCATAGAACAAACAACTCCAAATATGTTACTGAGATAACTAGATTTCTAAAGAATCATTAAAAAAACTTTAGTATCTATTTTTGTTATATCAATACTAATCTATTTTTTCAAATAACAGATGATCATTTTTATTTGATATTTGACTTATTATTTAGTAATAAATTATACATTATTTTTCAAAAAAGCTAAAATTTTCTATGCAAACAAAATTGCTTCTAAATTAAATTTTTTTACAAAATGATCATTTTTCCCAAACAAAATTGCAAGCAGAGGTTAGCTCCATAAAAGTAGCACCAGTTTTTACTTTACTTTAAAAGTGTTCTTAAATGATTTTATTGAAGTCATCTTTTTCAAGTTACCATGAAATTTTAAAATCAAGGTTTAATATATTTAAGTTCAATACAATTGCTTGAAAATTGATATATAATTAAGTTATACCAGCCTAATTCATTTAAAACATTTAGCTTGTCAGTATGTCAACTAGTTTGATGAATATGAAGCAGAAGATGGGGAAAATATAAAAGTATTAAATAACTTTATGTATTGCCATTAACAAATATTCTCAGAAATTTCATTTGTTCTAAATAATGATTATGAGAGAGTAGCATATATATTTTTCTCAATTTAATAACATTTTAAAACAATTTTGCCCTTTTAATGCATATATCATATTTAGTATGTGTACATAATTTCATCTTTATGTTAAGAAGCGATTGCCTTGACAACAGTTTGAAATTGTTGATTGTTTTTGATATTGAGATTGTCTAAGTGTTGACTGGTATTTAATGATAATTATATATGTATAATAAATTAGTAACTAAATTTTCTATTTAAAATTGTTTGATAGTTATTTTAAAACAATTGTTTTTTTAAAAAATAGACTAAAAAACTTGCATTTTTTAAAATGATTGTGAAAAGTTAAAAAAACTGTAAATTATCAAAATTTAATTTGTATGGCAGTTGGCCAAGCTAATTTTAATTCCCATTCCAATTGTGTTTTTTAAATTTAACTTGTGTTTTAGTGAGTGAATTATTATGTATATCATGCACACACACACTAATGGTAAAGAGATTTTGAAAATAGATGGATATTTTAAGATAACATTTTTTTAAAAAAAAGAACTTTGTAACAAATTTTATTATCATTCTGTTAATTACTTTTATAAAGTTTGGAGACAATGTAATTTGTAAAATTGTCTTTTTATCAACTCTAATCCTTCTAGGAAGTAAGAGTTTAACAAAAAAGTAGTTTTATTTCTAATCAGCATTATCATTTATAAAATCCTTTAACTAAAGTAATTAATGTGGAATTCTGTTATTAATGTAGAAATGCTGGATTATCTAAAAAAATATTTTAACCATTGATTTGCTAACTGAGGATATTCTTAAAATTCATGAGTGGGATGAACAATAAGTAGTAAAGCTGTATAAAAGACTAATTGAACTTATTAATTGACTCTATTTTATCCATTTCATGCTATTCTAATTTATTTAGTTCTGAATTTATTAGATTCTGCTTTTTCTGCTTGCACTGTTACAAGTGCCCATTTGTAAAATAAACTCCAGACTAACTTAAGTTTCTGTATCTGAAGCCATGTGTGACTAAAGGTAACTTGGTTGGACAAACTTTTCTCCAGCATGAACTCATCTTTTTCCAGCATACACTAAAATTCATCTTTCAACTCACCTCATGAACTAACCAACTATCACATCATAAAACTAGGATGAGTAAAGATCTTCTCAACAACAAAGAAATAAGAAAATTCTGTAAAAGTATATCAATCTGCCAAGAGTATGTACTCATTTAATAAATCTGTACAAAAGTAAGAGTTCTTCATCTTGTCACTATGGGCTAATGGTAGATATATGAACAATATATATATATATATATATATATATATATATATATATATATATATATATATATATATATATATATATATATATTGGTAAATGAGTGATTTAAGGGTATATGTAAATTTTGTTTCATTAATTCAGATTTTATTATTCATATATTTCTTAAAGTATAACTTATATTTTGTATTTCAATTTTTTTTTGTTTCTTGATCTTAGCATTTCATATATGTATGATAGATTATAAATATTCTAGTTTAATTCTAATGTTTTTGACAGTTGATCAGTCAATTGATTTCTCAAGTCAGTTAATAAATCTATAGTTTTATAGAATTAGTTACTTTTTATTCTTTTAAAATTTAACAGTGTTATTAAAAACAATCTTATAACAGATTTTTGCCCCCTCTTTTCATTGTTTTAATTAATAAAAATTTAGATTTTCTGAGCTAAAGTAAAAGTGTTCTTATAAATTAGTTTTAAAAAGAACCTCTTGATTAATATTTTTTAAATATATATTTTAATTAATAATGTCTAAGAACTTGACATATTCAATCTTTTTTGTACTTGATGTATATGGATATATGTATAACTTATATATATATATATATATATATATATATATATATATATATATATATATATATATATATATATATATATATATATATACCTAAAACCATTAATATAATATATTTTCTTGTGTGTGTATATCATAATTGCATGAAAGAAACAGATTATTGGGTGAAAGTTTATTCATCTATTTGGTCTTTTAGTTATTCCTATTTAGCATTGGGTTCAGCTAAATTTCTGACCATGCTCATATATATATATTTCTATAAACTGTATCTATTTACCATCTGAAAAGTGTTCATTATTGCTTTTGCATTGGATCATGTGTAGTAAAGCTTCCCATGCCTTTTTTATATATTGTTTATGTTATTTAACACAGGTTATAAGTGGGCCTTTCTAAATGTTTGTTATCTATTTCCTCTCATGGATTGGGACTTGCACCACATATGAGCTGTGTTATAAAAATTGAGTGTGTGTGATATTGTTTAATAAGAGTATGCCTATGTTTAATTAATAATTAATGGTTTTACAGAGATATGTGCATATATAGCAATTTCTAAGCATAGGGAGGGTTATATTATATTTACACTGAATTACTTAATGAATAAAATTAATTCAAATGGGAAGAATCAAAATAATCAAGTGAAAAAGGCAATAACTATTTATTAAAATAGTTTCTACTAACTTAATATAATTGGGCTAACTAACCCATCCATTAATATAAGCTATTTATTATTTTTTATGTATTTTACTATAGTTATTTCATTAATAAACCATGTTGTCAATTGTTAGATTTGCCTGGAATTTGTTTACTGTTATCTGCTCTGCCAATTGTTTATTTTACTAAAAATCTCCACTCTCCATGATCTAGTAGCAATAATTAATTTGTGCATGGGGGAGCAGCTGTGTAGGCACTTAATGAATATCCGGGTCAACTAAAAATAAGTATTCTAGGCTAGAGAGTCCTAGCGCCATTTTGTTTTGGTAAATGTTTGGTGCAGGATGTCTGGTATAATATATTCACTTACTGCAAAAAAAATCTACTGACTTACATATACTATATGTGTGATATTGATTTAAAATAAATTATATATATTAAGTGAAGTTCATTTACAATATGTGCACATGTAATTAAAAAGAAAGAATTTTCTCCTTTAATATATGCACTACTGATCTTATAATCTTTTCTTCTTAATTACATATGATTTCTGCACATAGTAAATAACATCAAATATATACACATGCATTATTATGTACACCTACTAAATATGATATATCTATAAGGGGTATAGATTTTTAACTTATGGCAGAAATATCTAGTGATAAATATATATATTAAGTATAAGTATCCAGTCAATTTAAAGTACACTATATTGTGTCAATACTAAAAACTTAAAAAAAAGAGATAGCATTTTTTATATTAAATACTTTTATTGACTGTGCACTAAAAAGAAATATAATAATTGTTTTTCCAACCACAATTAGTTTTCCAATTTAACTTGAAATAAAAGCATGGGGGAGAGTCCAGGGATTATTTACGTCAATCCCTATTTTTTATGATAAGGATTGACTTAATTAATTTTTGAATCCTCTATACTTTTATTTTAAGTTAAACTTAAAAATTCAAATTGTGGTTGAAGAAACAATTATTTTTATTTCTTTTTAATACACAGTCAATAAAAGCATTTGATATATAAAAATTATCTATTATTTCAATGTAAATTGTTAAATATAAAATCAGCACCTTTTTCTGATCTAAGTTAGCCTATTCTACCATATAATACCTAAATCATTCATGCATTTTACTACTGTTACGCAATGCTTTATTTGCCACCCTCTTTTACAGTTTACAGTTTTGATTGCTCCAACAATCTTCTTCAGAACTCTTATATCTCCTAACTTCAACTTCTAAATTCAAAGTTGAAGTTAAGAGATATAAGAGTTTTGAAGAATATTGCTGGAACAATCAAAACTGTAAACTGTAAAAAGGGTGGTAAATAAAGCATTGTGTAACAGTAGTAAAGTGCAGATGATTTAGTATTATATGGAATAAATTTGGCAATGCAATAAAAAGAGTAATTATTAGCCTGTTCTATTTATATATATTTTATAAAGTATTGAATTATACTAATTCCATTGATTGGTTGGCTCATCAATTAATTTTTCAATAGGAAATATTAAGCTTTTTAATATATAGTTTTTTATTTTTTATTTTTGCATTCAATATCTATAATTTCTTCCCAAATACTGTAAAAGATTTGCCACTGTTTTATAAAATACTTACTTTTTGATTAATAGTAGTTAATAATTTACAATTTTGAACTGCCTGACAAAGTTTGTTAAAGGCTTTAATTACATCATCTTCTTCTGGATCATCATTCTTTAGTAACTGAAAAATAATGACTCGATCTTCTTCCAGGTGAGTCTAAAATAAATACGTTAAAACTTCATTCTTTACTATATAAATACAAGGCTAAATTCATAATATCTATTATAATTTGACACAATGAAACCTCAATGCCAACATATATCAAAATTCATTTATCATTTATCAGTTTCTTTGGAGAAATAATTTTTTATTATAAATTGTATTTGAAGGTGTCAAATATAAAAAGAACTAAACATTTTACTAAATACTTTCTAGATTTCAATCACTCTATGCAGTATTTGTAAATCATATTTCTGCTGTTATTTTAAAATTGTTTTCTACAATTCTTTGTTATTAAATTACAATGTTTTGCATAGAAATAATAGTTATGCATTTGCATTGGCATTATTTGACTCACATTTTGATATAACCATATCAGATAAATCCAAATAATTATGATTAATAATTTATTAAGATAAAAATTATTATAAACTAAACTTTAATTTTCTATTAAATATTAATATATCTGTTTTTAATTAAACACAAGCACATGGCAAAACTTTACATCTCTTTTTCAATGCGCTATGTATTTTTTAAATATGCTTACGATTTGCACTCCACAAAAAGATTTAATACGAGGTAATGATGGGATGTGTGTGTGTGTGTGTGTGTGAAGTTTAATTATCCCACGTGTTTATTAATAATTGCATAATAGGTAAATTGATTGAGTCTAAAATTTATATTTGACTAAAAATAATCTGTAGTTTAATAAATAAAGAATAATAATTATTAATGCATTTAGCTAATATAGTCACTGTTAAAGTAGTGAGTGCATAAAAATTAATACTGGTAAACTCAAAGTATAATAATTTGATATTGATTAATGCTAAACAAATGATAAAGATGTGTAAAAGTTTGTGATCTATTCCAAATAATGAGTGTAAGTTCAGTATGAAATGCATCTTGAAGATAATTTGTCTTTCTCAGATGTTTTAATTCATATGTTTCTAGAATATATGGTGGAGTCAAAACTTTAAGTATGTTTAAATATATATATATATTGTGCAGGGTCAAAATATTCTTATCCATCTAACAAGAGCTGGAACTCACAAAATGTACTTCAAACCCAGTTGAGCCCGAGATTTTGGTCAGGAACCAGCCTGGATTCGAACCCACTCTCCAAGCCCCAGATCAAATACCTAATGGAGAACATAACAATGATGGCACATGAGAATTAATTCTTAATCCGGCCCGCTAGCAAATTGGAAAAAACAATAACTCATGGACTTAAACATACATATAAACAACTTAAATACTAGAGACATTCCAAAGATAAAATCTAATATATTAATTTATATAGGGGCTTTACTAATGAAAAGCTATGGGCAATTAGTGAATTGGATTGATTTAATAATGAGACAGAAACTAATAGATAAAGAATTATAAAATATATTTATTGACAAATTTCATATGTATCTTGATATAACATTATTTAGCATGCAGGCATTTTATTTATTAAGTAATATTACTCTAGGCCATTTAAACAATAATTGATATGTTGGCAAATAAGTTTTGTTGCTATTATTTAATGGAGCCAAATATCATGCTATACAACTAATCACTACATTCACTTATTAGTTATGTCCTTTTATAATCAGTTCGAGTGGCTATTTTACATGAAATCAAACCAAGTCTGGAGTGAAGCTTAATAATACGTCTAATTATAATAAATTTATATATTTAATATGGGCTTGTAAAGCATGCCAGATAGCTTTAGATCAAATGGGTTTTCAAAAATGCTTCGGTTCAATGCCGAGTTGGCTATAACGATTTTACTAATATGATAGGCACAAGTAAAATATAATAACAAAATGGCTCTGCGGATGGAAAAATAGTTTTTAGGGTTTTTGTGACCAACAACGGTTTACCCAATAACCAGTTATCATGCTGCTAATGGGGAACCTTTATTTGGTTCATAAGAAGTGGGGGACTTACGTGCTAATCTGGCCCGTAGCGCAGACTTAGCTACAGAACTACCCATAAAAGAGGAAGATGGGATGGACTTACCGTGGCTCCATCTTATATATATATAAAAACAGCACAACGAGAAAATATTAATAAATTTCACATCTGCCAAGCCGAAATATAATATAAATTAATATTATACATCAAATGAACACTAGTTTTCAGCTTGATCAAAAGAGCCAACTCTTCTGTAGCATGAGAAATACGATATGCTACTGATGGGAATATATATCTATACAAACTTTACTTTATCCCATTCAATCTCTTTAGTTATCTATAACTACTAACTTTTAAACAGGGAAGACAAGTATATTTAATAAGGGACTTATGAATACTTTACTAAAAATATACTTATGATTGCCCTCCAGGCTAGTTTAATCTTTGATAATATAATAATTAAAGGTTGAAAAACCACATTTTATATTTATATTAATTAATTTACTAAATAACAAAATAATAATGAGCAAAAAGTGTCGCCATTATTTATAAATTTGGGTTTTGAAACAGCGCGCTAAATAACGCTATAATAAAATAATAATACGAGGATTTTAAATTATATCTTTAAAAACATATTCTATAATTAAATGCACGCCATTTCAAAATATAGACATAATTAATAATTATTAAAATAAGCAACAGAAAGGTAAATATCCTGCAGTGATTAATTTATATAGCAAAATTTTAATTAACAAAGAAATTTAGCAAAAGCATTTCATTTATAGATTTCAAATACTATTTAGAAAGAGTTTACAATATTGAATTAATAAAGATATTTGCAAAAGTATTTCATTTTATAGAATTTAAATATTATTTGGAAAACAATTTAGAAAGGAGTTACAATAATATGGTTATATAGTTATCTAACCTGGTTTTGAAGAAATAATGATTGTTTTTGAAATTCACACAGAGCTCTGCAATTTTAAATGTTAAAACAGTTCTCCTGTAGATGGACTGGAGATATTCGAATTGGAACGAAGGTGAGTTCTTTGGCAGCTTATAGCATCTTCAATTTAGTTGGGAGACAATTTTAAAAAATGTTGGAATGAAAGCAAGTCCCTTTTAGTGGCGTACGGCATCTTTCATTTGGTATAAGCTTGTTGGTTGTTGCTTCGGCATTCCATCATGGAAACGGCAGCAAAATTTTGCCTCACTTTAGCCAGATATGGTAAAATTAAATAATTTATAACTTGGATAGTAATAGCTCTTCAAAAGCAAGATGGAGTATATCTTCCCGCTTAAAATAAGGCCTATTTATACATTTTTACTAAACCTTAACACCTTTTTGGAATTTCATTTGCCCCGGGACCAATTGACTTTCAATTAAACAAAAATAATATAATCTAATTTTTACTACTGATAAAATCTTCAAGGAGTTATATTTAATTTACTTAAAATTATTAAAATATATAAATCATATAATTCGATTCAGATTTCACCAATTAAATTCCTTTCTAGGTGTTATAGAATGTTAAAGCTTAGCAGAAGTAACAGTATTCTGATTTAATGATAAAGTCTTTTGTTGCAAACAAAAATCAATCAGTAAACTAGATTTTACTTTTTACCCAGGGTGCGGTCACTAATTGATTTCTTGTCTACACAAAATTCTCATTTTTAATTACAAATGGATGATTTTTATTTTACTGAAATAAATAACTTTTAACATATTTGTTTTTACAATATTATTTGTTTATTAAAAAAAAAAAGCAAATTTAAAGAAAATACTTTAGTTTCAATTATATATGTAAAACATTAAATCAGAAAACCGTTAAATATATTTTAAAGAAAATGTTTTACATTATATCTTCTTTATTTAAACTTAAATATATATATAAATCATTTTGCCGTTATTCCAAGGTTTAAATTATCCATTCACATACGAAATAATAACAAATATAATTAAGAATTGACTGAAAATTAATAAAACATTTTATAATAGTTTGTGAGCATTTCTACGCTATAGTTTTATCAAACCTGTCTAATTATAGTGTTTTTTCGTATGTAAATGGATGATGCCATTTAAGCGGCCATTATAGCAAAGTTTTCCTGCTCGAATTACATATAACATTTTTGCATTTAACATTTTTACATTTAAGATAGGTTCAAAACTAGTTCAGACGAGTAGGTCATTAGGTTGATGGTGAAACGGAAAGAGATTGGAAGGTTTATGTTTCATATCAGTAAACTTAGTAAAAAAAAAAGACTTTATTTATATAAATATGGAGCTAAATTATGGCTTCTTTTTACCTATAGGAAATGTTCCACTATATAATAAATTTAATGCTTCTCGCAATTATCAATACATACAATGAAATCATCGGTTATTAGTAAATATTTTAAACTTAAACAGATATATACTCAAACGAGTATACATCTTGGTCAAAATTAAAAAAAATTGTAGGGTTATTTTTTTTTCTAAAATATATATAATATAAAGTGTGTAATATATATTGTTTATATATGATAAACTATATGGATAAAACATAAAGTGTATAATATATAAAGTGTATATAGATAAAATATCAAGTGTATAATATATATGTATATAGGGTATATAAATAAAATATAAAGTGTATAATATATATATAAAGGGTATATAAAAAGATCAATCACACACACAAACACAAAAAACTAACAATTTAAATAGAATCTGGGGGTTGTTTAAGGAGTAACTCCTCACCCTCCATCTCAAAACAACATCCAAATATTACATCATCATCTTCATCAGATGTCCAACAATAGCCTTCATATTCTTCTTTCAACCTCACAGGAGATCGCTTAGGGTGCATTGCCAAACTTCGTGTGAATTCGCTGCCTTCATGTAGCTCGAGATCCTTTTCTTCAAACTTGGGTTCCTGTTCTGTGGCAGATAATTCACTAGTATTTTCTATAGTAGTTTCTTGGAATGGGGTGTCTAGATGCTTTATAATATTAATATTACTCACGTTTATTATTGCTTGTGTATATTTTACATTATTTTCATTTTTAGTGGTACTTTCTCTAGTAAGAGCTTTTCCCCATTTCGTGCTTTGACTTTGCGTCACTTGGGATTTATTTTTTTCCAACCCAATTTGTTCTTCATACAGAGAAAACATGCTATTTTCATAATTAATCTGGCACTTATGTTTATTTAAAAGTCATTTTCTTTGATTATGGTATTTTGCTGATCGACTTTGGCTTCCACCTCTCTAAAATTATTTTCAGTATGTCTTCTTTTGTATTTCTTTCAGCCTTGTTTAATAATGAGTAAACAAAGTAAAATATTTAATTTTTTTGGAAGAAAGGAACAAGAAATTTTTCAAGAACCCAATTCGGATGAGGAAAATGTAGAACTGCTTACTATGTCGAGTGAACCAGTAGTGAAAAAACCAAAATTGATGCACACTTTTGTTTATAATTATAAAGAAAAATATATTATTTATGGTTTCACTTTTATAAAAGAAAATGAAATAGAGTTACCACAATGTGTTGTCTGTGGATCTATTTTGGCTAATTCTTCATTTAAAAGTAACAAACTATTAAAGCATTTGGAAACAAACCATAGTCAATATAAAGATAAATCTGTTGATTTTTTTTTTTTTTTAAAAAGAGATGAATTTAAAACAAATAGATCTAATTTAACAAAATTTGTTTCTAAAAGATAAAAAAAACTTTTAAAATGTTTGTATTTGGCAGCCTATCACATTGCTAAATGAAAAAGCATATACAATAGGAGAAATGTTACTAAAGCCATGCATGAAAGATATTTGCAAAGAATTATTTGGCAATAAATTTGAATCAAAAATAAACAGCACTGCCTTGTCAAATAACACCATAAATCGGCAAGTAATTGATTTGGCTATGATGTTGAATCTCAATTAATAGAAAATATAAAAAATCCAAGTATTATTCAATTCAATTAGAGGAATCTACAGACATTTCTAATGATGCAATAATATTTGTTTATATAAGATATATTGATCTTACATGTAAAGATATTCAGGAAGAATTCCTATGCAGTTTAAAATTAGAATCTTCAACAACATCAGAAGAAATTTTAAAAATAATGAAGTTGTATTTCCAAACAAAAAATATCTCTTCGGAAAAATACATAGGGATTTGTACTGATGGGGCTGTGGCAGTGACAGGAAAACATAGGGGTTTAGTAACATGCATAACAGAAATTTTTCATCCAGATTTTGTTTTCTTTATCAGGAACAATTGGCCAACAAAGATATGTGTGCAGATTTACATGATATTTTAAATCAGCGTGTACAAACAGTGAACTATATTTGAAAGGAGTGCACTAAACACACACCTATTTTGATTAATATGTGATGAAATGGGTTCAGCTCATAAAAATTTATTATTATATTCCCACATAAGATGGCTTTCAAGAGGGAGAGTTCTGATTAGATTATTTGAACTTCATGTGGAAATTGAAATATTTCTTAATGATCAAAAGCCACTAGTATTCAGTGAATATTTTAAAAGTAATGTGTGGCTTTCCATAGTTGCCTATTTAGCTGACATATTTTCATTAATAAATGATTTAACTTGTCATTACAAGGATGTCACACAAATCTTTTTATTTGTTACAATAAAATAGAAGCATTTATATAAAAAAAAATTGAACTCTGGTTTAAAAGAGTTAGAAACAATTGTTTTGACACGTTCCTTTTGTTTCACAAATGGTTGTGGGTAAAATGATAATGCATGATGAAATTTCAGGTATAAGTAAAATCATTCAGAATCACTTATTAAAATTAAAAGAAAATTGATTTATATTGAATTATTAACTGATTGTACTGGAATATATTTTGTGGTACAAAATGAATAATAATTATGAGTCAAGAAAAAGGTATACTGATAAGAAAAATATTAATGTATAAGAAATGTGTAATATTCTAAGTGATGTATGATATAGAATGTATGCAATATTTAATAATGTTAAATCATGATCTTAAATATTATAATGTATTAAGTGTATACTATGATGTTTCTCATAAAAGTAAATATTATTTATTTTAGCAAGTGATCTATCATAATTATAGATTTATAAAGGATAGAAAGATAAAAGTTATACACATGGATTGTAAAGATAATCTATGCTGATGCTAAAAGTTTACAAGTGTAGAACCCTTCTAAGTTTAAAATGCTAGGATAATGTTCTATCACCCTGTAGAACTAATGTGATATATAATGGGTTTAATTGAAAGGACACCCATATTATCTTAGTGAAATAGGTGAGAATTTTAAAAATATAACTGCCCTATATCATAAGTGTTTCAGGGTAAAGCCAGGATTTTAGTAGGAAGATCATTGAAATAATAATGATTGCCCTAAGGTTATAATTGTAAAGGTAGAAATATTAGTTACCTCCATTCATATAATGTACGGTTATTTATTAAATTAGTTTCTTATCCTAAATAATATCATTGATATTGGATTATAGTTAAGCATTGTATGTAATAAATTTGTCTAAGAGTTTATAGTTTTTCTTCCTACTGTCAGTAATGTTAGTTAAAAAAAAAGAACCATATGCAAAACAAATACAATTAGATTTTATAAAAGAAAATGATAAATCATTGTCAGAATGATAGTATGAGATCAATGATAATGAAGATTATGAAGGATTATATGTGACAATTACCAAAAATGAATATATAATATTTTTATATTTAAAGGTAAATATTCTTGATTCAGTTATTTATTCAAAGTATCTTGTGTATATGGCAGAAACAATATAAAAGTATGAAAAGTGATATACTAAATAATAATCTATTGACATAATAATTACAAAATTATAATATATGGTATTTGAATAAATTTAAAAAAGATAAGTATAAAGTAACTGACCACTAAAGCATATTGGATACAATAATAAAATTGCTAAATTTTATGAAAATATGAATGCAAATTAAATTTGTATTGAATAATTATCATTTAAATCCTTAAATGATAAGAACCTAATGGTAACTCATGTTAAGATGATTGTATTTATTTATTTATTTTTCTAATGTGTAAATGTAAATATATTAACCATAATAATATAAGTTGTTAAAAATAGTTTATTTTATAATGTATAATCGAAATTATTGTTGAAAATATTTATTGTTGTAAATAAATATATGTTTTTGATTTGAACTAAGCGATTAGTATTGCTTTTTTTTTTTATGGGATCATAAATATATTACAATGTCATATATTTAAGCACATAGCACAATAACGTTCTCATATAAAAATTATTTATTCGCTGTTTTATTAAGAGAGATAAAATAAATAATTTAAACTTAATAAATGAAGAGTCTGTTAATTGTAATTTATAATTAAATAAAAGTGATAATAGTTTTACTTACTAATTTATTTAAAGTTTAAATATCTGAATAAATATTTGAAATTTTAATCTAAAGAATCACTGTGTATTTAGAACATTATGGAAATTAATCTTGTTTAACAATCACGTAAATATTTTAAAGTTCATTTAAAATGTAATAAAGTTAAAAGATCATAAAAGTGTTATAAAGTTTATATCAATGATTCAATTGTAACTATCGTATTATTTAAGCTATACAAAATTAATAAGATAATTCTAGATTAAAACAGGCAATACTCACTATACGTAATGGTCATGTGATGTTTACTGGCTTATAATTCTTGATGTTTGATTGGAAAAAGAAACAGAGTGGGCTAAGTCTAAAGACAATTAATGTATTTTAAAACTGATTTATATAATATATTGAGTGGTAATAAGAGTTTTGATTATTAATTAGTGATTATTCTGATTAATGGTTGTCATTTGTAGTATTAGAGAGATAAGTAGAAAAAATTGTGTTCATAAATTATTATTTTAAGATGGTTTAATAATTTATTTATCAGTATTGATGTAGTATTAAAGTTATAGTAGTTATTAAATAGTTGTTGTGATTAGTATTTGTTAGTAAGAGTGTGATTATTATTATTTAGATAATTGGATTTCAATAAAACCACATTTGCTATTCAATTGTTTAGCTGTTAACCATTGTTATTATTATGCTTACTAAGGGAATAATCACTATTCCTGTGATGTCAATAGAATAGTTCAGTAACCAATTTGATTAATTTAATTTATATCTTTTCAATTTATTATACTTATATTTTATTATAAGTACAATAGAATAAATAATGATTTAAATATCTTGATAATTATTTACCATGAAATTATTTGGTTAGTCATTGTTTATTGTAGAGATTTTCCTAAGGATTGTAGCATAATGATAGCTGAAGAATTAATTTCTTTAATAGCAATGCCTTGTAAAGTATATTTCATATACTTTGCAATGTTAAAGCTTATGTGTTTGTGATAATTTCTAAAGTCTATCTACTCTTCCAAGTATCTGTGATAAATAATTAACTGATGACGGATTTAGTAATTGTAATTACCATTGTTAAACTTCCTTCACGCACAACTTTCACGCCATCCATTTCAGATAAATACAATAATGATTATTACTAATCATTATAGAAACTAGAGATTATCTCTAGCACAGATATAAACTTTAAACTTCAGTTAAAGATTAATATATCTGATTTTTTATTTATTTTATACACACGGAGTTATTAATCTTTCTCTTTTCCGTGTGTAATATCTTATAGATATAATAAACACCTCCTTACTTCCCCATTCTTTTTAAATTCATTTAAATAAAGATATAATAAAAGACAAATGACCCCAAGATGCATTTAATTACTGTATTTGTCAAGTGTTGTTAGCCAAGAGGTCATCGCAACTGCCTGCAAGCAAGTGGTTGGTTGCAGACGGTTGTGGGTTCGCGTCCCGGCCAATGCTACGACATATGAAAATTACTGTATTTATCTGAAATGGATGGCGTCAAAGTTGTGAGTGGAGGAAGTTTGACCATGGTAAATAAAAATGTAACAATTTACTCTAGATAAATAATTTTCATATAATAAAGATATATATGAGAGATAGTGATCTGGGCCAACTGATGAGTGCTGATTCAGCACGAAATGCATCTTAGGGGTCATTTGTCTTTTATTATATCTTTATTTAAGTGAATTTAAAAAGAATGAGGAAGTATGGAGGCGTTTATTATATCTATATAATTGTAATTAATATACGTTATTTTTTTTTAAAGAAAAACAATCCTCCACTAATAAATTAATTACTAATTCCTTTAATGATTGAAATTAAATTAATTTTATAATTATTGTAATTGTGGTATCTATTGCAATGATTAGATCACGTGTGTTCTAAATTATTTCAAATCAATGCAATACATACAATATAGATATAAACAATTTTTAAATATTCAATCAGTGATTAAAACATATTAACTAAATCTAAATGTACATATTGCAATCATCTTTGAGATTGTTGATCTTAAGACATCAAAGTGTTCACAAGTTTTGAATACTGATGATTTAGCTATTCGTAGTAATAATTTGAACTCTTTAAATTTAAAGTTATAGTATTTGTTTTACAAACTTATAAAACTGATATTAACATTTTGTAAAATACTTCTCAGTACTGACTGAGGATTTTATATATAAAGAAAAAAAATAAGCTGGTAGGTATATATTTGTGCAACATATATTGAGCTAAATAATATTATGGTCATGATTACAACCTTGCATATATAAACAAATATTCCCTTATGTTAATAAATTTTATGTGTGTGTGTGTTAGATTCTCTACCCAAAGGCTAAATGAGATAACTAAGAAAGTTATATGATTTGTGAGATAAAAATTTGTTTTGGACGATTCAAAAAATCAATATAATATTCTACTTAAAATAAAATAATCTGTTCTTGATATAAATATCTAGGACTAAATATTGTTTAAAGCCAATAAACATCACATGACCACCACCTCTTATGCTTGTGTATAACTGTTGTTAAAACAGGCAAAACTCACTATATATATTGCCACACATAGTAAGCTAGAGTAATCAATGGATGCATCCATTGACTACTCTAGCTTGCTGTGTGTGGCAATATATATATATATATTGTGAGTTTTGCCTGTTTTAACTAAATATTGTTGTGAAAGAATTGAACATAATATTTTTTTATAATGTAAATTAAAAAAATAATTTTTCAAAATTTTCAATTATAACATAATTAAATAATCAATCAAAATAAGATTAAAATAAGTAATTATTAATAACTATATTATAATATTTATCAAACTGAATCTCATCCCTATTGAGACCTTAAGATATTATACTATAATATATAATAGTATAATAATATAATATCTTGAGAAGATCTCAATGGAGATGAAAGTCTGTTCGATAAATATTATAATATACTTATTAATAGTTGTTTATTTCAATATTATTTTGATTGTTTATTTGTGTAGTGTAACAACATTATGGACAAATAAATTATATTGGATATTTGACCATTATAGTTATTGTAACGTAAATTTTCCTATTGTTTTTATCACGTTAAAAGTTTAGTCAGCAGCTTTGTAAAACATATTTGTTTCATTATACACTATTTGTTTATTAAATTCTTTTTTAAGTATATATTTATTTTTTATGTACTGAAATTTACTATCATTTAAACTTAAAAATAAAAAAAGACCAAAAACAACAGTAAAACAAGGAAAATTGTCACTCTTTTTTACCTCCAATCTGCTAATCCTCAAGGGGTTTATTGCAATTGTGCTGGCAATTTTTTGGATTAATGCATTTTCTATTTCAAAGGTTTTGATATCTTTATGTAAATTTCCTAAAAATATATATATATAACTATTTATGCAATTAATATATACAGAACTATATTTTATACAATTATAATGAATGACAGAATTTAAATGTCCTCTATATGGGAAAAATAAGACATAGGATATAATACATAATAGGCAAATTCTAAATTGTAATCTATGCTGACGAAAGGATGACAAAAGCAGTATCTGCCAAGTCCTAAACCATATAAACTATAAACTATAAAAGATTTGAATCTAAATTGCATTAAGCAGATTTTATTTGCTTTATTTTAAATTGGTGAAATATGAATTATGCATAATTAAAAAAATGTGATAATCTTTACATCAGTAGGCATATATATTATTAATTTTTGAATAGACAAAAATTATAATCAGTTTCATTTTTATATAAAGCTTCTTTACGTAAAAAAAAGAATTAATTAAGTTCCTAACAGACTAAGATATATTTTGTATACGGCAGAATATATTTTTGTAAAAAACAAAATATTAAAATTTATGAATTTTGTAAAACAAATAGTATTTTTATATACTCCTACATACTGTGCCGGGAAAAATTGTGTACTCATTCAACAAGACCAATAATCCAAGAAAAAGTACCTTGAATCCAACCATGCACAAGATACAAATGTCAGGACAAGAATGAATCCTAACCTATTTGCCTTAACTATTGCCTCTCTGACTAATGGACAACGTTTGTGATGACACTAGCAGTGCTTGGTTCCATTCTGTCCCAGCTGGAGGTCATGGTTCACATAGAGACTCAAAATAATAAAGGGTTTATATGAAAAATCAATGATTTAATGGATTCTGATGATTGCAGAATGGTAGTTAAAGATATGATTTGATCGATTACTAATGGTGTGAACTGTCATAATGATAATTCTTGATAGCAACATTACAAAGAAGTGAATTTACATCAAATAAATATTATAAACAAATAGAGTAATTAACCTTAGAGATTGGGAATGATGACAAACTAAGCTTATTTAGAATAACAATATTATAGGAATTTATTAAGGAATTTAGTACAAAATAAGTAGTCTTTGTTTATACAACTTGGTTATTTTTATTTAATTCGTTTTGATGCGGCTTTGACAAACAATGTAAAAGTTTGTTAATTGGTCAGCCAAAACCAATCAGCAATAAAATATTATTAGCCCTCTTAAAGATATTACAAATAAATCTGTTTTATATATATATATATATATTTACAAGACATGAAAGATGGGCATTTAAAACACTAATACATTTAAAATCATTTATATATAATGAGTGTGGGAAGCAAAATAGTTCTTAAATAAATAATTGACACTTATACAGTCAGATTTAATTAATTAACGAAATTGGTTTGTGAAGGATGTGCCATCACGGCAGAGAGCTTTTCAGGTTTTCTAAATAAAGATATAAAATGATGAAGAAGGCAGTATGCTATTATAGATTACAACAAAAATAAATGAGGTCTGTTATGAACCTCTGGGTGGGTTTGCTAAAGGAAATTCCTAGTAAATGCAACTAGATGATGAGAAATGCTGGCCCTTCAGCCAAAACATATCTCTAAATAATCATAATAATATTTTGATGTGCTGGACTTTCCATACACATCTTAAATGGCAATGCCAGATAAGAATCCCCTGGTATGAGCTACGTCTACTTTGAGGGAAAATGAAATTTCGAAGGTCCTAAAAGGTAATTAGCAAAGCAAAATAATAATAATAAATGAATGGTTGTAGCTATAAATACATAATGCCTTAGATGCATATAGATAGAGAGTGTATCACTAATGAAAGTAATCAATGAATTCCTGATTAAAATAATTAGTTCCCTGAAGTCGATAGAAAGTCCCCACAAACCTTAGTCCACTAATGAATGAACCATATATATATAATATATATATATATATATAAATTAACTAAAATATAAATTGTTTTCCACACTTCACAAATATTTCATTTATTAATAAGTTTTTAAATAAATGGACATGGAAGTATCCAAATGAAGGTACAGCAGAATTGGATTATATTTTGACTAACAGGAAATACATATTTCAAGATTGTAATGTTCTTAATAAATTTAACACAGGAAGTGATCATCGATTAGTAAGGGGTAAGATACATGTTAATGTAAAACTAGAGAGACAAAAATTATTAAGAAAAACTATATTTACAGTTGATATTCCTAATCTTCAGAAACATTCTAATGAATTTAAATTAGAACTTACAAATCGGTTTCAAGTATTAGTAGATTTTGAACATGATTCAGATTTGAATGAAATTAATATGAAAATAACTGATACACTTTTAAAAACTGCAACAAAGATAGCTGGTAGAAAAAAGCAGCAATGGACTAATAAAATTTCTACTGAGACTAGAGAACTTATGAAGAAAAGAAGGAATATGAAGATATGCAAGAATGATGCATTAAAAAGAATTGAATATCTCGAATTTTGTAAAATGGTGCGGAAAAGAGTTGAAAATGATATAAGAAAGTATAACTGTGAACTAGCAAGAAAAGCTGTAGAAGAAAATAAAAGTCTTAAGAATGTAAAACAACATTTTGGTATTGGTAGGAAATTTATATCTGCAATAAGGAAAAAGATGGAATTATTACTAAAAAGAGGGATGACATTATGAAATTGGTAGAAGATTTTTATCAAGAATTATATAGTAATAAAGAACAAGTACCTCCTATATCTATTACATCTTACGAATTGCCCAGAATTTTAAATGAAGAAGTGAGAAATGCAATTAAATGTATGAAAAAAGGAAAGGCTCCAGGTAATGATGGAATTATAATTGATATATTAAAAGAAGCAGGTGAAGAAACAGAAAAAATATTAGCAAAGTTATATACCAAATGTCTAAATGATAAAGGTGTACCGGATGAGTGGAAGAATGCAGTAATAATATTAATATTTAAAAAAGGTGATAAAGAAGATATTAGAAATTACAGACCTATCAGCCTTTTATCAGTTTTATATAAAATTTTTACCAAGATAATTACAACTCATCTACAGAGAACCTTGGATTTTCACCAACCAAGAGAACAAGCTGGATTTAAAAGTGGTTTTAGTACAGTAGATCATATTCAAGTATTGAGAGAAGTTATAGAAAGGACAAATGAATATGAGTTGTCATTATGTTTTGGATTTGTAGATTATGAAAAGGCATTTGATTCTATAAACATTTCTTCAGTGATTAAAGCATTGGATCATCAAGGTATAGATCCAGGATATTGTCATATTTTAAAGAATATTTATAAAAATGCAACAGCAGCAATTAGATTACATAATGATACTGGGAAAGTCAACATTGAGAAAGGTGTAAGACAAGGTGACTCCATATCTCCAAAACTTTTTACAGCAGTGCTGCAAGAAGTATTTTGTGGATTAAAATGGGAAACTAAAGGAGTGAAAGTAAATGGAGATTATTTAAGTCATTTAGATTTCGCAGATGATGTAGTTGTTTTTGCAAATAATGCTTCCGAGCTGCAGGAAATGTTGCAGGAGTTATCAGATGAAAGTAGGAAAGTAGGACTAAAGATAAATGTTAAAAAGACTAAAGTAATGTTTAATCGATTTGCTCCAAATATGAAAATAAAGATTGATTATGATGAATTGGAAGAAGTTAAGAGTTACAAATACCTTGGTCAGATTTCTGTTTTAACAAAGGACCTCATTAAAATACCAAAGGACTAAGTACAAGAACTGAAGTAAGAAAAACTATTTAGTTTTCACTATATGTATATGAATATAATTTTTTTTTCTTTTGCAAATTGTGAATTATTCATTATACTAATTCATTTATATATACACACACACACACTGTACTGCTAGTGAACAGTGCTACATGTTTCATAATTTGTATGAATCATATAATTACTTTTAAGGTTATTTCAAAATTAAACTTTAAAATATAAAAACTCTGTGGTATCATTTATTATTAAATACTCAGACTAAAATTCATAAAAGAAACCTGTAAAGTTTTAAGAAATAGAAATATAATTTAGAAAAGTTTTACGAAAGAGAAATATAATTTAGAAAATGTTTAAAGAGTTTTTTTTTTTTTTTTTTAAGAAAATGCAAATTGCCAAAACACAAAGCATTGCACCATCTTGTTATATTAAAAGTTTTAGTAGTTAAAGAAAGAGTAGGGAAGGAGGAAAAAATTAACTAAATGAAAGGTTAAAACTATAGTCATCTCTTTTAAATAAACTTAAAAAAAAATCTGTGGGTGTAAAAATGAAAATTGAATTTAAATGTGAAAGGATAGTGTATAAATTTAAATCCATTTAAAGATTGATCGGTCGATAAACAGAAGAAAGGGAATAATAACTATAAATTGCAGTAAATGAAAATAATGGAAAATGATTCAAGATGGCATCTTATCCAAAGGCCAGATTAATTGACAAAAAATGTAGATTAAAACACAATTGGAATGTAATTAATAAAATTTGTAAATTAATTAAACTAGATCGGAGTGATGACTAGAAACAATAAAGAGCTAGTCATATAAAGGACTGAAAAATCCATTCATTATCATTCATCATTATTCTTTATTCTTCATGCATATTAATAATTGAGATTAAGACTATTATAACCATATAGTGCCACCATATTGATATAGCTTTCACAGAATAATTTCCAGAGAAGAGAAAATATGGAAACCTACTAGCATCTCCAGAATGCGAGTAGCTGTCTTCACATTCACAAAAGAACCATCTAATATCACACAGTGATAGACTGTCACTGGAGTATGTAGCCAGTCCTGATTCCTCCAGAACATTAGAAGCCCTCCATCTAGAAGTCATGCCGTGCAATAATCTGAACAGTCATGGAATATCTATATCAGTGAATGTAGAAAGTCAGCCAGGAGCCAAAACTATTAGTGAAGTCCAAAATCCCAACTGGTTGGTGACCAATAAAGCAAGGAAAGGTGAGGAGTTGGGTATCTTTTGGAATTTAAAGTGCAAAAATTCTAGGTATTTATGAACTTCTTTATTCCCATTTATAAACTGATCCACATTCAAATAAAAGGACTTTATTGAACTTTGATAGTCATAGCAATTTTTAATTCTCTCCTATAATTCATTATATAAAATGAACCCTAGTATGTGCATCCATATGTAATTCTCATAATGTATTTTTAAACATGTGCAAAGCTTTTGTTTGAGTAGTGAATGTATATTTTAATGTGTGTGTGCATATTTAGATTTATAATATTTTAATTATAGTATTCTTTATTATTATATATGAGTGTGCTTAAAACAAATTCATGTTGTTCTTTATTATAATATTTTATTACTTATTTTTATTAGAGGTGTTTTAGAAATAAATTGGTTGTTTGCTAATTATTTGTTGGTCGGTTCTCTTTTATAATTATGCCACTAATATATAGTCTATAAAAATATAAGCATTAGGAAATTCATATAGTTTGTCTTCCTATACTTAAATAAAAGAGCTAGTTAGAAATTAATCAAGCACTAAATTATTTACATGTTGTCCAGGTATGCTAATTATAACCTATGATTAACTGGCACCTAAGGTTTTCCCTCAAAACAAATAAAAATGCTTGGATAACAGGGGTTTGAATTTGGCAACCAAGAAGTTCTTTAGCCTGGAAATGTGGCTGCAGGTTATACTTTGTATAGCCTCAGTCTAGTTATAGGTACCATTAAAGATACCATTGTCCTTGTCTATGTTCTGTATTAGTCTTCTCCATTTGAAGGGTTGGTTGGTGGGTTGCAATAATAATAATGCAGCTGGTGTAGATTGAAATTTAATAAGATTTTTTTTAATTATAAATTTATATAATCAGAGTAATCTGCTCCCACCCAGTTCACTATATATTATATTGTAGGGTATTAATTGGAAACCCAAGCAATACCCCAATTATTCCACACAAAAAAAGATAGTATAGAGAAATTTCTTTTTTGTGTTTGTTTTAATCAGCTATATGTATATTTCATTGAAAATCACTGATAGAATATAGAAAGAAAAATGAAATGGGAGTAAAATTCAAGATTTCTGCTATAGGAATCAACTTCTGGCTGTGTGTATGAGCCTATATGCACATGTAGACAGTCTAACTTAAATGCCTTCTTACAAGTGAAGAAGATTAATTAATATTTCAAGTTTTAATTCTATATAATAGTTTTTTTAAATTTTATTTTACATATTATTTCTGTTTTATTGTATGGTAATATTTTAGAAATAAAAAAGAAAGAGAAAGAAAAGAGAGAGAGACTCATTAGCAAATGTGTAAAATCAAAGAGACTGCTAATAATTGTTATTTGGCCACCATAGTTTGAACTCAGCTATTAATTAATCATAAGTTGACAGTTTCAAGATACAAATATTGCAAACCACCCAAGTGGATAGTAGATACCTCAATCACATATTACCATCAGAAGGATAGTTTCATTAAGGGACCAGGGATATCAGTAAAACAAAATAAATAAATACCAGAGAGAAACTAAAACAAGGGTATTTTTATTATTTTTTTCAAACTGGTGATGCCAACTCAACTCAAATATCTTATTGTGGATAAAATTTAAAAAGAAATGCCATGCTAAGCTATAGATTGCTTTGTTCAAAGGACTGGAGGCTCCAGGATTCCAGGCACATCTGAATGGAAGACTAGAGAAACACATCCAGGACTGACCATGTAAGAAGTAATGACTACAGTGTCCACAATGCCTCATGCCTCCATTCTCATTGGGAAAGAAAACCTTAGAGGAATAGAAAAAGCCTGAAGAAAGCCTACTTTAATTCCAATTCAGGATTGGTTATCAATAAGTCTAGACATCAACTTCTTTATATCTATATCATAAATTTGCTACCATCTTAACAATCATTTTGAAAATAGTAACCAAGGTAATTTGAAGAAAATTTGCATGCAATTATTAGTGTGTGCTTTAAAAGATGTTTTGTATTCCTTTTTGTCAGTAGTTATTGTCAAGAAAGTTTGCATGTAATAATCAATGTGTCAGCTACACATATACTTGTCAATAGTGTATGCTTAACTGCTAATTAACAGTACTTCCCAAATGCAGGAACCTAAGCAATCAGTAATATACAAACAAATTCTATTAATAACTATTCACATTTTCATTTTATAAGCCTCTCTCCCCTCAAATATCAAATAAGGTATTAGCAATTAAGAGTTTTGTTATTACTAAATATTATATTATCATGCTTTTTTTTAATTTTTATTTTATTTTCAATTGGTATTTCTTGATATAGTTCATTTTAAAATAGATGGTCACTTTTTTTTTTTATAGAAATATTTATCAATAAAATACAATATAAATCTTTATTATATTATAGTAATAACTTATAAATACATCAACATAATAATTATATATATATATAAAAAAAGCCTTTTTTAGTAATTCTAGATGTTTTCTTCTTCACTTTTTTTTTTTATAGAAATATTTATCAATAAAATACAATATAAATCTTTATTATATTATAGTAACAACTTATAAATACATCAACATAATAATTATATATATAAAAACCTTTTTTAGTAATTCTAGATGTTTTCTTCTTTTCAATATAATACCTCCTACTAATACTAATGTGATGTGATGTGATGTATTATGGCTTCTCCTTAAACGAAGTCAAGAATATCTCAGCAATTATGCCCAGATAAACCTGTTAGCCACTTTCTTTTACATTCCCCACTCTAAATTTACCCATAATCTGCTCTATCCCATTTCCACAACATAATTTTTGTCAACTCTATAACCTTTATATCTAAATCCCCCTTATCTTTTCCCAAACCCAGCATAAAAACCAATAATTCACTTTCTGTATAATCACTCTTTTCATATTTATTTTTCTACAACTTCATTATATGTACCCTTTCTGTTTTCAAACATTTACATTCAATTAACAAATGCCTAATATTTTCAATTCCTTCCTTACATAATTTACAAAATAAATCACCCATATTTTTCCATTTACATGTATATTCTTTTGTAGCTAAAGATCCCGTTCGAGCCTTAAACAATAAACTACTTTCCTTACTATTATCATATATTAATTCACACCTAATATTCTGTTTATTTCTATATATATTTAAACTCTTTTTACTCTCCATACTATTTCTCCATCTCTCTAACTCCCTAATCTTTATTAATAAATTTATTCTTTTATCCCATTCCTTACTACTATAACCCTCAATAATCCTCTTAACACAATCATCCCATCTTTTGTACAAATATACTGATATAAATTCTTTATCCAAATCTTTTGCATACCACATTACCTTTCTCACCCATCTTGTTATCTGCCCTTTACTCATAACCCAATTAAATACTATTTTAGCTATTCTTTTATTATCCATAAACTGCAATCTACCAAACATTTTCATTTTACTTTTTGCATCTCTCATATAAAAACTTGACCATCCCATTTCTCCTTGAATTGCCTCCCTTGCTGTCCATACTTCTGCATCCAATGCATGTCTTCCTACTTCGCTTTGAGCTTTTTCTAAATAATCTAATATCTTTTTACTAACATATAATGCATCATTACCATATGTTAACCCTGCTACTGCAACTTCTTTCCATATAATTCTAGCTACATCATATTTATTATATAAAAATACTGTTAATTTTTTTATCAATCCCTTTCTTTTCTTTGCTTCATTTATCAATTTTTTCTCCCATTCATCCAAATAATTTTTCTGATTACTTAAAATAATTCCCAAATAACTATATCTATTCACCACATTTAACTTAATATCTCCCAATAAAAATTCTACATCTTCTCTTTCCTCAGTATTAACCATCATTATATTTGATTTTTCTTCACTAAATTTAATCCCCATCTCTTTACCCACCCTTGCATATGTCCTCAACATAACTTCCATATCTTCTCTTTTTTCTGCACACAAAAATATATCATCCCCAAAAAAAAGACCTGACAAAATATATACTCCCTTACTACCTATTAACGGTATCTCTATCCCTCTTCCTAATCTTTCTATTGCTCTTTCCATTTCACTCAAATACAACACAAACAAAATAGGTGACATAGGGCATCCTTGCCTTAGTCCCACACCATTTTTAACTTTAATTGATTCTATATTCTCTAATTGATATATATAATAATTATTTTCATATAATTTCTTAATAATATCTATTAAAGCTTCATCCATTCCCAAATTTGCTAAACTTATCCATAATCTATTTCTATTTACTCTATCATATGCCTTCTCTATATCTATAAAACTCATATATAACTATTTATCTGCATTCCTACTCATATCCATAAGTTGTGTAACTACAAATAAACTATCTCCTATATGCCTATCTAATCTAAAACCTCCTTGCATTTCACCCACTACATTATTCCCTTCCATCCATTTTACAACTTTACTAGCCACCATATACGAGAAAACTTTATATAAAACATGTTACCGCTATCGGTCTATAATTATTCAACTTTCTATGATCCTTACCCTTTCCTTTAAATAATAACCTTACTCTTGTATTACTCCAACTAACACATATATTACATATATTACGTATATAGCGACATCTACCGACATTTTATATAATTCATTATTTTTATCAATTTATTTATATATTTCCTTTTATATTACTTTCCATTCTTTATCCATTACCCAATTATTCATTAAATCAATTGACTTTTTGTAAATGTTCATACATGTATTTATATTATATTTTATATAATTTGTTTCATATATTTTCCTTCCATTAATTTCCTTCTATTAATAATCCCTTTATATTATTTTCCATTCTTTATCCATTATGCAATAATTCGTTAAATCAATTAACTTTTTGTAAATGTTCATACATGTATTTATATTATATTTTATATAATTTGTTTCATATATTTTCCTTCCATTAATTTCCTTCTATTAATAGTCCCTTTATATTATTTTCTATTCTTTATCCATTATGCAATAATTCGTTAAATCAATTAACTTTTTGTAAATGTTCATACATGTATTTATATTATATTTTATATAATTTGTTTCATATATTTTCCTTCTATTAATTTCCTTTATATAATTTAATGGTCTTAATTAATAGAAAGAAATTAATGGAAGGAAAATATATGAAACAAATTATATAAAATATAATATAAATACATGTATGAACATTTACAAAAAGTCAATTGATTTAACGAATTATTGGGTAATGGATAAAGAATGGAAAGTAATATAAAAGGAAATATATAAATATATTGATAGAAATAATGAATTATAGACAATGTCGGTAGATGTCGCTATATACGTAAATACATATTGTAAATTATGTAAGGAAGGAATTGAAAATATTAGGCATTTGTTAATTGAATGTAAATGTTTGAAAACAGAAAGGGTACATATAATGAAGTTGTGGAAAAATAAATATGAAAAGAGTGATTATACAGAAAGTGAATTATTGGTTTTTATGCTGGGTTTGGGAAAAGATAAGGGGGATTTAGATATAAAGGTTATAGAGTTGACAAAAATTATGTTGTGGAAATGGGATAGAGCAGATTATGGGTAAATTTAGAGTGGGGAATGTAAAAGAAAGTGGCTAACAGGTTTATCTGGGCTTAATTGCTGAGATATTCTTGACTTCGTTTAAGGAGAAGCCATAATACATCACATCACATCACATCACATAGTATTAGTAGGTGGTATTATATTGAAAAGAAGAAAACATCTAGAATTACTGAAAAAGGCTTTTATATATATATAAATATTATGTTGATGTATTTATAAGTTGTTATTATAATATAATAAAGATTTATATTGTATTTTATTGATTATAAGATAAACAACATAAAGGAGTATTACTCCTTAAAATTAAGTAATTTGGAGAAATATTTATGTAAACATTTTATGATGGGGAAGGTTTAAAGCCTAGATGATGTGCATGTTTCTGAATGTATGCCAGTTGGACAGGCTTAAAATAAATGATAAAGGGGGTGGGGTATGAAGTAAAAATGGTAACTAGGTGAGATATTTTTTTTAGTGTTGATTCAGTAAGAGCAGAAATTAAGCAGAGCTATGAATGGATACAAATTAATTATGTAATAGGTACATTATAATATTATTGACAAGATGGGGTGTATATATATATTATTTTTGTTTATTAATTATATGAATGTCACACTTTATGTTAGGTGAAATGGCAGTTAAATATAATAATTAAAAGATGTGTGATGCTTTCCATTTTTTTCTCTCTTATTATTATTTCATTAAATGTTTAGTAATTCTATCATTAATTTTATCTTAATGAATTGTTTTGTGAATGTACCCATTATTTTGTAATGTTGGAATAAAACATGAATCAGATGTTGAAATCAAACCGCTTATATGTGTTTATTTATAAATCACAAAACTCCTTATAAATGTTGCTCATTAGTCATCATCAAATAAAAGTACATTATGGATCCCAGTAAAAATATGAAAAGGATAATTTGAGTCATGAAATGTAAAATCTTGGTCACAGAGATATAAATTTGGTATATATGACAATCCCCTAGTGACCAAATAAGTATTTAGGGTCTAGTTCTTTTTCATACCTTTAAAGGAGGATGGGAGTGATATTATTACCAGAAAATACTTATATAGAAGGGTAGATATGCATCGAATAGTAGTGCAAATCATTTGATCTTTCATCTATGAGCTAGCTTAGTGAGAAATCTCCCATTGATAGATCAAGTGACTCTAAGACCTATAAGCCAATCTTATAAAAGTGGGAATTCGGTGATGTCCCAAGGGATGCATATTAATCATTCCATCCCCAATAATAAAGCAAACAGTTAATTATAACTAAAGAGTATGGGACCAGGGATTTGTGTATAGACATTAAGGACCTCTATGCTCAAATGAATGAAACCTTGATGTCTTCAAACTATTGCAATACTATATATATATAAACTAACCAAAGGAAATACATATAAGAACAAAAAAACACTTATAAATCCAAGAAATAATATTATATTTCAACCAGAGGACTGATTTTCATCCGAAAGAAAAAAAAATACACAGTAAAATGGCGATAATCAAAAATATAATATTATTTCTTGGATTTATAAGTCTTTTTTTGTTTATATATATATATATAATCAACCATTATCAATACACTGCAGGTTGAAGGTCTCTCCAAGTTCAATCCATCTTTTCCTATCTTTAGCTTCTCTTCACATCACCCCTGCACACTTTCTTATTTCTTCCATCCATCTCACATGTGGTCTCTTTTTGAGTCTTTTAAAATCTCTTGAAATCCAGTTTAAAATTTCAATTGTCCATCTGTTATCATCTCTTCTAGCAATATGTCAAGCTCAACTCCACTTCAGTCTTTTAATTTTTTCAATGAGGTCAGTAACACCTGTTTGTTCTCTTACCCATACATTGCGTTTTCGATCTCTTCTTGTTACTCCCAAAATGCATCTCTCCATACTTCTTTGAGTGGTCTGAAGTCTCTGTATTGCTCTTCTATTAAGTGTTCAAGTCTCAGATCCATAAGTAATAACTGTCAAAACACATTTATTAAAAACCTTCCTTTTCAAACACATAGGCATATTTCCTTTTAGTATCAAGTTATTTCTAGCAAAAGCACTCCAACCAAGTTTAATTCTATGATTATTTTCATTCATTATGTTTCCATCTGTATTAATAATCTGTCCAGGGTATTTGTAACTGTTAACTTGTTCCAATTCATCATAATCAATCTTTATTTTCATATTTTGAGAACATCTATTAAACATTACTTTAGTCTTTTTAACATTCATCTTTAGTCCTACTTTTCCTATTTTCATCTGATAACTCCAGCAACATTTCCTGTAACTCTGAAGCATTATTTGCAAAAACAACTACATCATCTGCAAAATCTAAATGACTTAAATAATCTCCATTTACTTTCAATCCTTTAGCTTCCCATTTTAATCCACAAAATACTTCTTGCAGCATTGCTGTAAAAGGTTTTGGAGATATGGAGTCACCCTGTCTTACACCCTTCTCAATGTTGACTTTCCTACTATCATTATGTAATCTAATTGTTGCTGTTGCATTTTTATAAATATTCTTTAAAATATGACAATATCCTGGATCTATACCTTGATGATCCAATGCTTTAATCACTGAAGAAGTGTTTATAGAATCAAATGCCTTTTCATAATCTACAAATCCTAAACATAATGGCAACTCATATTCATTTGTCCTTTCTATAACTTCTCTCAATACCTGGATATAATGTACTATACTAAAACCACTTTTAAATTCAGCTTGTTCTCTTGGTTTCTGGAAGTCCAGTGTTCTCTGTAGATGAGTTGTAATTATCTTAGTAAAAAGTTTGTATAAAACTGATAAAATATTGATATGTCTGTAATTTCTAATATCTTCTTTATCACCTTTTTTATATATTAATATTAATACTGCATTCTTCCAATCATCTAGTACATTTTTATCATTTAGACATTTGGAATAGAACTTTGCTAAAAAAAATTCTATTTCATCACCTGCTTCTTTTAATATATCAATTATAATTCCATCATTACCTGGAGCCTTCCCTTTCTTCATAAATTTAATTGCATGTCTCACTTCCTCATTCAAAATTCTGGACAATTCAGAAGATATAATAGGTATAGGAGGTACTTGTTCTTTATTACTATATAATTCTTGATAGAAGTCTTCTACACATTTCATGATGTCATCTTTCTTTTTAGTAATAATGCCATCTTTTTTTTTTATTGCAGATATAAATTTCCTACCAATACCAAAATGTTGTTTTACACTCTTTAGACTTTTATTCTCTTCTACAGCTTTCCTTGCTAGTTCACAATTATACTTTCTTATATCATTGTCAACTCTTTTCCACACCATTTTACAAAATTCGAGATATTCAATCTTTTTTTTTAATGCATCATTGTTGTATATCCTCATATTCCTTCTTTTCTTCATAAATTCTCTAGTCTCAGTAGAAAGTTTATTGGTCAATTGCTGCTTTTTTCTACTAGATATCTTTGTTGCAGTTTTTAAAAGTGTATCAGTTATTTTCCTATTAATTTCATTCAAATCTGAATCATGTTCAAAATCTACTAATACTTGAAACCGATTTGTAAGTTCTAATTTAAATTCATTAGAACATTTCTGAAGATTATGAATATCAACTGTAAATATTGTTTTTCTTAATAATTTTTGTCTCTCTAGTTTTGCATTAACATGTATCTTACATCTTACTAATCGATGATCACTTCCTGTGTTAAATTTATTAAGAACATTACAATCTTGAAATATGTATTTTCTGTTAGTCAAAATATAACTCCAAATTTTCCTGTGTTAAATTTATTCAGAACATTACAATCTTGAAATATGTATTTTCTGTTAATCAAAATATAATCCAATTCTGCTGTACCTTTATTTGGATGTTTCCATGTCCATTTCCTTTTAACATTTTTCTCAAAAAAAGAATTCATAATATAAAGTTTTTATTTTTCTGCAAACTCCACAAGTCTATGTCCTCTCTCATTTCTATTACCATAACCAAAATTACCTACAGCACTTTCTTCTTTCATTTGTTTACCAATTCTAGCATTAAAGTCTCCCATAACAATTTTAAAATGTTGTTTACTCTGATCAAAAGCCTTTTGTACATCCATATAAAAATCTTATACTACTTCTTCACTATGAGAACTTGTTGGGGCTTAAACCTGAATTATCTGCATTTGGTATCTGCTATTAAGTTGTAAAACTAATCTTGCCACTCTGTCCAATATACCATTAATCTCCACAATGTTATTCTTCCATTTTATATTTATAATGAATCCTACTCCACTTGTATTTCCAATATTTGTGCCTTTATAGTAGAGTACATGTCCAATTTTTAAATCAATTGTTTCTTCACCTTTTCTTCTAACTTCACAAAGTCCCATAATGTCCCATTTAATAGAATATAGTTCTTCTAACTCTTGCAATCTTCCTTCACTTGAAAATGATCTGCAGTTGTAAGTATCTAAATAAAAAGTCATTGTCAAATGGTAGACCGAGTCTGCAATCAGGAGATTTTTAGTACCCTCTGCTTTCAGCCACCAACCGCTGCCTTGGTTGGTGACTTTACAGCCTCCTGGGAATAAGGATTATATAGATAGGTTGTGAGTGGTTCCTTTATGGTCTTTAATAATATGTCATCTCAGAACTAATAAATACTCTAGTATACTTAGATAAGCTGATAATGTTCCCCAGTTTATTCATCATAGTAAATGATTGGGTCAATAAGTCAAATACAGTCATCACCAAGGGTGGTCTAATAAAAATTATCATATATATTTCACTAACTGTCAGTATGTGATTGAAGGGATTGTGGTACATTTTTCTACTATATTTTGGGCTTGGGAACCATGCACTAGGTTCAAGCCCCATGTCTGATATCTGATGATGTACAGACCCTGTTTTGAAGTTGGGCATGTTATTATATATATATCTTTTTCATCTTGAGTTTGTTTAGAAACAAAAGGAAGTTCTCTTTTATTTATAACCCAAGCTTTAATATAAATTTAAACCCATGCAGATATATTTTTATAAGTATAAGGACTTTGAAAAATTACAACTTCTCTTATATCCTGCAAATATGATATCATCTTCCCCAAAAAGCAATGAATGCTAAAGTAAATATTTTCATAATTTAATTATGAATATAAGCAAAGAACTAATAAATATCATAACAAATATATAAATAAATTTAAACATTAATTCTTATGTCAAGTATAAAATTTTTCCTGGTCTTTCAAGCAATTACACTTATATAGTTTTGCAACACTATGTTGGATGAGTCCTTAATTAATTTTAAATACTGCTGATATTTTTAACACACACATATATATATATATATAATACAAATAAAATGTCTGCTAATAAAACAAGATTGTAATTATAATAAAAATAATAAATTTAATGGTAATAAACTCTTATAAATAGACTTTAAATGTGCAGAAATACTTTTGGTTAATTTCCTTAAACCTGCCTCAACTGTCATTAAATTAAAAACAAAAAACAAAGTGGAAGCAAATGTCATCAATTCAAATGCCATGAATCCCATATTTTAATGTTAGCAATTTGTCTATTTATTAAATGCATTTTATTCCTATTTATAAATATTGCTTCCTTAATTTTTTTTTTGTTATAGTTTTTCTCTTCATGAAGAATTTTCACACTTTCAAAATCAAATTTAAATTTATATTTACATGTTTTTCATGATCAAAGAAAACTGAAGCAGTCATTAAATCTCAATTATTCTTACTTTTTACATGCTTATATAACAATTCATGCTCCTTTAATCTTTTCTCAATACTGTATCTTGATTCATCTACATATGATAACATACAGTCACAAAAAATTTGATATATGATATTACTTTTCTGCTTGACAGATATGACCCCCTTAGAATTATTGACTAATTTATTAATATTGTTTGAAACATAGAATGAAACATTAAACACATTCTTATATATATTTTTAAAAAATTTCACTTGTGAATTTGAAATAAATGGAATAGATATCCATTGTTTACTATCAATCTTCTTTTTTTTAAAACCATTATAACTCTTTTTAAATTGACATAAAGTATTGTTTATTTGTTCCATTTTATAACCAACATCAAGCAATTCCTTGGCAAATATCTCAATATTTTTCAGTTTAACACTTTGGTAATGACATAATTTTTCATTAGGAAACAAAAAAGATCTAAAACTTGCCATCTTATGCATAATTGGTACTTCTGATTTATAATTTATATATCACCTTTTTTGCAATGGCTTGATTATTAATTTATAACTTAATATACTGTTATTTCTTGTAATAATTAAATCCAAATATTTAATATTTTTGTCCTGTTCCTTTTCAATAGTCCATTTCAAGCCATTCAAATTATTTAATTCCTACAAGCAAATTTATATTATTAGTATTTCCACAAACAAAAACATTATCCATATACATTTTGTAAATTTTAATATCTTTAAAATTAATCAATAATTCTAAGGATGTCATACCTCTTGAGCAGAAAAGTAATATCATATATCAAATTTTTTGTGACTGTATGTTATCATATATAGGTGAATCAAAGTGCAGTATTGAGAAGAGATTAAAGGAGCATGAATTGTTATATAAATGTGTAAAAAGTAAGAATAATGGTGATTTAATCATAAAAAACATGTAAATATAATTTTAAATTTGATTTTGAAAGTGTGAAAATTCTTCATGAAGAGAAAAACCATAATAAAAAAAAAATTAAGGAGGCAATTTTTATAAATATGAATAAAATGCATTTAAGCTGCTAACATTAAAATATGGGATTCATTGGACTCCACCTTGTTTTGTTTTGTTTTTTTTTTAATTTAATGGCAGGTTTAAGAAATTAACTGAAGGTACTTCTGCAGATTTAAAGGCTGTTTGTAATAGTTTATTACAATTAAATTTATTATTTTTATTATATATATATGTGTGTGTGTGTGTGCAAAAAATCAAGTCAAATATCACATGACCTAATTTAACAAGCTTGTATTGCTAATGTTATCTAATGAGCTTGCCAATAGCTCTTAACAAGCTTTTGAGAATATTCCCAACCCTAGGCCAGTTTCTCACTGAGGAAATCAGAAGCAGAAACTGATATGAAGTTGGGGATATTCTGAAAAGCTTGTTAAGAGCTATTGGCAAGCTCATTAGATAACATTAGCAATACAAGCTTGTTAAATTAGGTCATGTGATATATGACTATTTTTTTTTGCTATTAAGGCTTTGGTGATTTTATATTGCTAGAATTATTAATATATGGTGTATATGAACTTAGTTCTGGCTATTTAAATTAGGTAGCTGGATGTGAAGACATATGGATGGCTGAAAATGTCATATTTTCTACTTAATAGTTGACCATTAGATAAAGTGATGAGCTTGACCTGGGATTTTAAATCTAATGCTTGAATATCCTAGCACCTCACCGAGGAATCCAGAAGCAGATACTGGTCTGGGATTGGGGATATTCTGAAAAGCTTGTTAAGACCTATTGGCAAGCTCATTAGATAATATATATAATAAAAGTAATAAATTATAATTGTGATAATATATTTTATAAATAAGTATAAAAAGTCACAGAAGTACTTTTAGATAATTTCTTAACCTTCAATGGAAAACCACTGAATTTAAATGGTTTAAGAATAAGGTTAAGAAATTAACTGAAAGTATTTCTGTGATTTATTGTAGTTTTTATAAATTATATTATCACTGTTATAATTTATTATTTTTATTGCAATAATTATTTCAGAATGAATATTTTATTTTATTTAAACATATATGTAAAACTTATGGAAGGAAATGAATCTTCTATTTGATTGATACATTACATTTACATGCATTCACTATTCAATAACTGTTTTAAAAACATAAGTGAATCATTTATGCTTAGAGCCTATTCTTATATAAACCAACACCTACTGACCATGCTTAAATCAGATTTTGAGATATATATATATGCATGGGTGCATGGTAAATTAAGAAAGCAAAAAGTATAGCCATTTAAAGTTCATACTTTACAAACAAAATATTGCATGAATCAGTTTGTATAAAAAGCTTTGGTTATTGTTCTACTGTTAGATGTTTAGACTTATAGTATTACTGCAAAGACTATATTATAAAAAATGTATATAATATGAGATATAAAACTGTTTTAGCTAGAGATTAATAATACTAAATCTGCACAAGAGGGCGCTGAAGTTTATTTTTTATTTATTACAAATATTATGAAAGCAATTATTGCAGACACTTTGAAAAGCAACTTATACGGTAAACATTTATTGCTAGAAATAAAAGATCATTAAATAGATTTTTTGAAAATAAAACAACAATGAGCAAACATTATTTAATGATTATTAATTATTAATAAAATTAATTTAAGCTTAAGCTTGTATAATAAGAATAAGTTTTCCTATATACTTGCAATATATGCTTTGCAATTTTACAGTTTAAATCTAATAAATTAACCCTATAAAGACTTACCTCCTAAAATAAACTTTACACTTTTTATTTCACTACTATCTGAGCAAGAACTGACATCAAAAACAATATCAGGTACATTTTCCAGAGCTGCATATTCATAAAAATTTAAAATAAGATTCTCTCCTGCTTTTAGAAGATCAGTTTCATCATCAATCTGAAAATTAAGGAAAAGAAATTTATTATATGATTATTTTTGAAATAACAACAACAACAAAAAAAATGCAATACAGTAAATGGAGTTCGTAATAAAACTTTAGTATATTATTTGACTATAACAAATCATATGTGTTCTACATCTTGATTTAATAATTCAAATCAAAAAGTATTTACGTAAATATTTATATAACAATAAAATGAACTTTAATAAATGCATATATATTAATAAAATGCCTTACCCTCTTCCCACAGATATTTTGTTTTCCAACAAATAATTTAGTAATTTGTATTAGATAACAATATATTTATTATAGTCTAAATTTTTTTTTTTTTCATATGTCATAGCATCGGCCGGGACGCGAACCCACACCCATCTGCAACCAACTACTTGCTTGCAAGGCAGGTGCGATGACCTCTCAGCTAACAACGCTTGACAGTCTAAAATAAATTATTGGCAAGAAGTATTTACTACACTTTGATTCAAAAGTGTATTTCACAGCAACATTTAAGAAAATGATAAATATTAGAGTTTAAGACATAAAATAATTCTAAATCTCAAAAATTACAAAAAAATATTAAAAGTCAAAATATTTACAAAATAAGTTCTTTTAAAATGTATATTTTATATTGCATAAAATTTGAATTCTCATTTATAGTTTATACTTGTAATTCATGCACTTCATAAAAGTTTGTCAGAGCTCTAAAAAATATATACTTTTCAATCAGTTTTCTTACTAATTTTGTAATAAGTTTTTCTTTACTGCTGTGTTATTAACATTTAACTTTCGATTTTCAGATTTGTTTATTCAATATCTTAGGGTAGGCAGTATATTATAAACAGGTAAATTATTTTCCAGATTCATAATTTATCAAGAGAAAAACAATTCAAAAGATTAATGCCCTAATAGACAATGTTGAGATAATTTTCCATTTTGATGAGAACCATGATAGTTTTAGATATAGATAAATTATACTAATACTTACACTTCTATGTGTTATAACAAGCTATCTTATTAATGATTTTGATTTCAATTTGGAAAATGTAGGTCAATTGCTTTCTATGTTCTCCTGATGTTTATCCATAGCTTTCTGATTTTCATTATCAACACCATTATTTACTTAGATAATATGGTTAAACTAAATAAATTAAATCAATAACTAATAAGCACATTCATCTATTTTAAAAATAGACCATTAATTTCAATATATAAATAAAACACAAGCTCTTATTCTTTATAAATCTTGTTTTATTATAAGAACTACTATAAAATAAATAAATAACACTCCAAAAGTTTTGACTATATTTTTTTATAATCGTTATCAAGAAACAAATTTAAAACTCTTCTAACAAACAATCTTTGTTAAAAGAATGTTAAGTTTGTTTCTCAATAAAGACTATAAAAAAAAATATAGTTGAAATGTTGGAGTGTTATTTATTTATTTTATAATAATTCAAAACAAGATTTATAATTTAAGAAGAGCATATGTTTTATTTATATATGATTAACTAAATATTTGAATGAGATAAATGAATACTATAAACAACACTTCTATTTATATTCAATTGTTTACCTATGTGATAATTTTTATTCAATACACATATTATCTAATCTAATTTATAAAGTATTTTAAATAATTGTTCATATTTTTTAATTAATTACAGTTAATTGTTGTTAGCCGAGAGGTCATCGCAACCGCCTTACAAGCAAGTAGTTGTTTGCAGACGGTTGTAGGTTCGCGTCCGGCCGATGCTATGACATATGAAAAAAAATTACAGTTAATCAATTAATTTATTTTTATTTGATTTGTATATTTAATTTATATATATTCAAATATTTTCTGATATAACTATAAATTTAATTTACAAACACTTTTAATTAATATTCAATCTTAATAAATTTTATTCTCATTACAAATGTGATTACGAAGTCATAATCTTGCAATGCAAAACTAAGTAGCATGGAGAACAGTTTCTCTCCCAATTTTTTTTTTTTTTGATTGTAATAAAAACTACATCCTCAATATATATTATTTAATTATTTTAGCTCTATATAATTATTTTAAATCTATCCCAAAATATTTACTGAAAAATGAGAATCAAGAACAGCTATTCTTTAACATACATTTTCTATCAAGTAATAATGACACATATTAATTTTTGCAATTTATGGTTAGAATTATTATTAAATACATATTTGTCATATTGAAACATGATTTAAATAATAACATGATTAATATTATTTTATTTAAATATAATCATAGTGATATTTTATCTCAATAAAGAGAGTAAAGAATTAAAAAATTAGAGAGGTCAGCGACAGCTACTATACAAGCAGTTGTCCCGGATTAGCGGATTCACTTCCCGGCTGATGCTATGACACATGAGAAAAATATTTAACAGAACAAATGGGAAGCAAAGAAGAAAATGAAGTACTATTGTTATAAAAAAGGCATGGCATAATATCATGTTAAGAACATACATAAAGTAAGTAGTAAGTGATTAATAATAGTAAATTTTGATACAAAAGGAAAAAATATTGCTTGGAAAATATATATATAAGCTACACTACAAAAAATAATAAATACATATATTGTAATGATATGGAAGTATGGGGTGAAATCTGGGATAAGGACAAATTATCATCAGCCTCAATTCAAAATAAATATAAAATTCAATATCAATATTTAATATAAAATATATAAATAATGTTATATATAAAGTATAAAAGTAATGAGCATGTGCACATATATAATAACTCTGAGAGGTCAGCATAGCTAACTTTAATAATATAATTAACTATAAGTTCATGAGCATTATAAATAAGTATAACTCATTCATCATTATTAATGATCATCAATCAAAATAAATCAACAATCAATCTGGTGACTGGATTTGAAATGGGTCTACTGTAGACCAGGATAACTATTTAACTCTTGCCAGCTTGGGGCAATTATTTAAACATAATTTGGATGCAGCACAAACTAAGTGCTCATCCATCATAATCTATAAAAATAAAAACAATAATGCTAGGATATTAAAGCATGCTGACCATCCCCAATGCTTTGCCACTTAGTAGCTGAACAACTATAAAATTAATGTCTAATAGAGACTAAACTAAACAAAATGAGTGCATGGACTTTAAAGAATATTCTTCTAGCACCAATTCAGGATGATTATCAACTGAATGCCCATAAACACTAATATACTTCCCTTTCATATAATAGACTATTATACATGAATCTAGCTCAGAGTACCCAGGCTCTATAACTGTTATTGTGGCCAAGAGATGATGCAACATATATTATTCTAAAACTAGAATTAAGTTCAGTGGAATAATTTTAATAATAAAATATAAGTTTATTAATAACAATAAAAAATAAAATTAAAGTGTCTAGAATATGGCTGTACACATACAAACCAAATTATTTTGATTAATATAAAAACAAAATTTGCTATCACATTGTGATTTACATATATGTTCCATTAGGTTTACATAAAACACCTATATATCAGCACACAAACATGGTATAACAACCTAGGAACTTTTTGAATTGCCTTAATATAATAAAAATTTTAAGTTATCACATTTTAATGATACACATACCACAATGAGTTTGTATAAAATATATATATTTCATTGCACATATGTATTTGAATTGTCATAAAATAATAATACAAATGATTAAAATTTACCTATATATATATATATATATATATCTGTCATGCATTAGTATTTGCACACAGACTTGCAATACAATTAATGATTATATTTCAATCATCATATAAAATACAATAAATGATTAAAATTTGAAGTTATCACATTTTAATGATACAAATACCTCATATGGGTTTGCATAAAACACATATATTATCACATAGACATGTGGTATAATAAATTACCATATTAAATTCATAAATCTATAAATAAAATGTATTTATTTCATTTTAATACATAATTATGGACTGATTTAACATATATGTGTGTGCACATAGAAATGTATACGCACACTTACATTTATACCATGATATTCTAATTGATCAAAATAACAAAATTATTAAAATATATTTTCAGAATCAATTTCCTGTTGAATATACATAATATTCACACATGCCTGTGTGTATACAAAAAATAATATGTCTCAGTTATTAAATTCTTTCATAATTTTTTAAAAAAACAACAACATATATATATATTAATTCCTTGTAAAAAAATTTTTTTTTAATGTTACTCTTGATTAGTTAATTATAAATGTCTTTAATAATATTCCAGCAGGATTTTATTTTCTAATCTAAAAGATTTTTTTTAGATTATTTTTCCAAGATAGAAAGAATCATCTATGAATCAATTATTGTTTTACTTTCTAAAATATAGATTTTTTTTAAAATTCTTTTTTAAATAAATGATGAAACTAATATTATTTTCTATATATCTCACTTTAAAATGTCATTTTAAAGGAAAATAACTCACCAGCTGCACTTTCTATAAATACAGTGCAGTACATTTATTTGTGGTTCTTTGCATATAGACAAAGCAGCACACATACCAATTCTTCAGCAAGCTGATGGACTCTCTGGATGTCAACATTGGGACAGATAGGTATAGTTCATGTAACTGTTTGTCTCCAGTGATCTTCCTTCTGTCTAGGATTGGATAGACATCAGGCAAGCTAGCTGTTTTTGCCACATTAGGGTTATGAAGCACTGGAAGTTGACACTTTTTATCCATATGAATTCAAATTCTATCATCATGAACTAGTAGCACCACTGGGTTCACTGTCTTCAATTATTTCTTCATTGTCATTTTTTATAACTCTGAAAACCAACTACAGCCCAATAATTTTATAAACCCTTCTTATAATTAAGGTAGCTTGGGGAAAAATACATTAATTAGAAAATGTTTTTCTTATCTTTTTAATCTTTTCAAATCACTTTAATTTTTTAAAAAGCTACTTTGGAATTTTATCAAAGTATGATCTACAAACATTTCTAAAATAGATAATAGAAATTTTATAATTGCCAGGATATCTATTGTCATAAAACATGCTTATTTTAATTTCAAAATCAAAATTCAATAAAAATATCACCTAGACCTTTTTAAATATTTATTTCATAATAAAATTTTATTTTAAAATTCAAAATTATTTTACCCTTCACTATTACTCAAGTGAATTACAGAAAATATCTACAAAAAAATTGAGTGTTTATTTCTACTTTTCCTTTCATCTTTATATATATATATATTTGTGTGCATTCACTACTATGTTGTTGTAGGCCATGAAATTCACATTGTTACAATATATATATATATATATATATATATAAAGATAATAGATGAAATTAACAGTATTGATTTTCTCAATATGGAAACAAAAGTTGATTAATCGAAGGAATTTAACATATAATAAATTGAAGAAGATAGTAAAATTAAAATTTTAGTACAACACATTTAAAGCACAATAAATTATTTGAGACAAATTTTTGTAAAAAAAGTTAAATTGTCCAGATGATAGAAACATAATAAAATAGTATTTAACATACAATAAAACAAGGCACAAAGTACATATGATAATAGGATTCTTTTCACTTTGGGAAAATTGGTGTTGCTAAAATGAAAATATACCTAGCAGTATGTTACAAATTGTTAATCTTAGGAAATGGAATGAAAATATAATAATATTATAAAATTTTAAGTGGCATTTTAGAAGAAATGAAACTGGAATTTTTAAAAAAAATGTTTTGTAGAAAGGCAGGACAAGAAATAACTCATAGAATTATATTAAGAAAAAATAATGTAAATATATTATAGATTACTATTAACAGATTAAAAAAAATGTTAATATATAATGAACTTGAAAATATGCAAATAATAATTTTAGAAAATAAAAAATAAAACTGTAGAAAATATATCTTTATATTGGTGAGAGAAAAAATTCAAATAAATGTCTAAATGAAGTTATAAGCAATAATGCCAACTTTAAAATAAAATCTATAAAATAATAGAAAATAAAGTTAATAGTAGTGATTAGATTATGAAAATTTGTAAAAAATGTTTACAAGTAAGATACATAAATAATAATAATAATAATAATAATAATAATAATAATAATAATAATAATAATAATAATAATAATAATAATAATAATAATAATAATAATAATAATAATAATAATAATAATAATAATAATAATAATAATAATAATAATAATAATAATAATAATAATAATAATAATAATAAGCATTTATTTTATATAGCGTATGTTTACAATTGTATACATTCAAATATCAGCCTTTTAAGCTAATTGTGCATACACTTTGCGAGTGTTAATAATAAATGAATACTTTCTCACCAATACAAGATATAGTATTTATGCAGGAATAAAAGGAATCTCTTATTCCTACAACTCAAATACTTATATATGAGCAAATCTGAAGTACTGGCAAGTAAAGCGTGAGGATGGAACCGTCACTTTAAATTACTATATACGATGTCTGAATGAATGACGCAGGCACAATTAGCTTAAAAGGCTGATATTTGAATGTATACAATTGTAAACATACGCTATATAAAATAAATGCTTATTTACATATGATTAAGTTTCAGTTGGAATGATGTTTAATAAATTCTAGACAATTTCACTCGCGTCATTCATTCAGACATCGTATATAGTAATTTAAAGTGACAGTTCCATCCTCATGCTTTACTTGCCAGTACTTCAGATTTTTTCATATATAAGCATTTGAGTCATAGAAATAAGAGATTCCTTTTATTCCTGCATAAATACTATATCTTGTAGTGGTGAGAAAGTATTCATTTATTATTAATACTCGCAAAGCGTATGCACAATTAGCTTAAAAGGCTGATATTTGAATAATAATAATAATAATAATAATAGTAGTAGTAGTAGTAGTAGTAGTAGTAGTAGTAGTAGTAGTGGTAGTAGTATTAGTAGTAGATCAGTTCCTGCTGCATTTATTTTTTCATACTATAATGTCTACAAAGTTCAAAATAGACAAACAAATATCATTCAAAAAGATAAGGTTATTTATTATAACTTTAATATAAAGTAAGGATATATTAGGTTTCTTTTTATATCTTTAAAAGGTATAATATTACTAACATATTTTTACTTCTAATAATAAATTTAAAAATTTAGAACACTATTGTAATCTTTCTAAACAGAAGGCATTCAACCCTTTACACATGTGCTGCACTATTATATTCAATCAATGTTATTTTTGCTGAATGTTAATAAACTCTTGTTCCAAGGCACAAGATAGTCTTTAAAAAGATAAGAGTGACCATTATATATTTTGAACCTAAATTCAATTATATAGGCCAATCTTAAGTATTTTGGAATAAGAGTATGAAGATTTTATATTATTCACTTTACTTCCATATTTTTATTACACATATTAACACTTTAAATTTTTTAACATTTACTGTGTGTTAATATTAAGAGATCTTAGAATTAATGTAATAAACTAGAAGATTTACTAGTGTAGTAAAGATACAACTCTATTAGGCTGAGATTAAATGCCATTTAATAATAATTCTCTTAGCAATTGTTAACCAAACCTTACAAATTACATATGCACATTATATATATATATATTGTAACGAGCACAGACGTTCGTTACATTGTTTTTTTTTTTTATATTTATTAAACATGAAAGTCAATTAAAAAGTTCGCATTTAAAAATTTTCTTTAAGAATTAAAAATTGAAATTAAATATCATCTTAAACTCGTATATATTAAATCGCACAGATAATGAAAAATTATTAAAATAAAACTTTATTTTTAGAAAAAGTATTTTAAAACTAAATTTTAAAGAGATTTGGAGATAAAATTATATCTTTAAATATATCTTTGATTTGGAAAACAGGTTAATTAATCAGAAATGGAAATGATAAATTTAATTAGTCAAATGTAAACCAGCCTTGGGCATCTAAATGTAAAAACATCGGTCAGATAGGAAAACAATAGAAACAAATAGCCAATGAAAGAAATCCATCGGGAAATCGGACCTCAGCGAAAGGATCATCACATCGATGACATAATGCCAAGTCAATCCTTCGAATACGTATAAAAGGAAAATTTGGAAGTGATTATGATTATTACGATGTGACAGATAGGTGTTAGTGCGGAGGTGCGGGAGAAGGAATTGAAGAGACGCACGATTCAATCCCTTCAGTTTTGCCAAATAAAGAAAGAGAAATGAACTATCGTTTCTACATTGAGGACCAATTAAAAAAAAAAACCTCTGAATGAATAAATAAAACAACGGCTAAATGGATACCAATCGTTTGAGGATGGCGTGGGAATTCACGTTCAAACGGCTAAACAACATATAAAGATGAACTGTTGTAAACCGTAAGAACTTTATAAATAATGAACATTAAATTAAAACTTTTCGTATTTAAAATAATTGCATTAGTTTCCTATCTGACTAAAGTAGTTAAAATGTTATTTGATGTATTTTTTATTTATTTGTTTAAAATCATTTCCATTTAATTAATTTTGTTCTTTAAGTTTATTTATGATTTCTGTTTTCCGTTAAGTTAAATTATATAAATGTTAAACTTAAGTTGGACGTGAATGGCTGTATAGATTTGTAAAGTTATATTAGGGGAGGGTAATCTTATTGGGTCAATGGATTGGATATATTGGTGTGCTTAGTAGATGTAATATTGATTTGCTACGGGCAGAATCGCTTCCTACGCCACACACTTCCGTTTGCCTATGGAAGGAATTATAAGTCGGATACCGCAGTTCCTTTCTATGGAGTTTTTTGTTTTATTGCTCTTCTTTGCAGATAGATGTAATATTCCTATCTCATGAGAGGCAATTTCTTCTCTTAACTTTTTGTGCTGCCGTATTTTATTACATTGAATACATCGATATGTCAGATGAATTGATGCCAGTTTGACTACGAATTTTAGCCTAAGGTTAAATAGGGATAGAATGTTTATTTTCAAAAGCAAATTTATCTGGTCTATTCATACTCGACCCTAAATAAAAATGCATTAAATTTAAGTTGTTTATAGATGCTTGCATGGATTGTTTATTGGTTAACTATGTTTTGCATTTCCATATTTGATCAAAATATATAGACATTCGATAAATAATGATACCTTACGGTGAGTATCTAAAATGTATTTATTCGGATGTCTTTTAAGTTATTGGTGACAATGCAAGTATCTTACGGTGAATACTATTGGGTTACGTATAAATTTCCCTCCGCAATTATCAGTAATCAATAATTTTGTATTTTGATCGTTTATGTTTATTTTGAAATGTTTTTGACCGTGAAATCTATGTAACCGATCTATATTCAACATTATAAACAAGCTTTCATAAATTTATCTGTGCGAACTTAATTAAAATGTAAAATTAGAGTATAATAGTAATTAAATGTAAATTAAAGTCAAAAATCAAAGTTAAAAAGGTAGGTTAAATTTTGAAATGTAAAACTAATACTAAAATAATTTTAAATCTTATATATATGTGCATAAATAAATGTTTGTATGTTAATTACTGGCAGTGGCTTATTTTATTCCTCTTATATATATATTCTTATATTATATTATTAAATCTCTGCTATTCCAAAGAGCTAGTGACATGGGCTAACGACCGGAATCAAAATAAAAAAAAAAAAATTTTTTTTTTTTTTACTTACGTATCTGCCTACTTTATAAATTTTTCTAGGTTCAAATGCCTAGATGGCGCCCTGTAGTGCAGTTTACGTTAAGTCGCTTTCTCCGGATCGTTACAATATATATATATACACACACTAGAACCATAGGCATATAAAATAATAATGAAGATTAATATGACCTGTATGAGTCCTAGCTGGCTTTTCACATGTTTGAAGGCCAGGTCTCAGCACTCGAAGTCCCTGTGCACTCAGGTGACATTCTGCACTAACTTATAAGCCTGTGTGCACAGGTGAAGCTCCAAGAATCAAGTGTTCTTTTCTTGGCCAATTTACATTGAGTTCATTCATTGTTTCATTTCCTAAAGCTGATTGGCTTGTATTCTTGTCCATCCACTCAGGTGATTCTTTCTTTCACTGCTCACATGTGAATACAAGATTTTAACCATTATATATCTGACTTTAATTATATTTTTTGCTTACAGTTTATCTTCAAGAAGGAAATCTATACCAGAATTCCTTTTATTGTTCACTATCCTGTTATAATACTGCATTCTACTCTCATGAATTTAATTGCCATTAATGTAACTGCTTTGACTTTTAGAAAATAACCTTTCTTCAAATTTTATAAAGTTATAAATAACATTTATTTTCTATTTTGAAAGAATCAGTTTTTAAAATTTTTTAATTCCTTTATAAAATATTATTTCATTTTATAATTTATTATTTCTTTCCATTAATACTTTATATGTATGTGCATTTAAGCATACACATATCAGGTTTATTTCTAGATGTTAAAGTTGATATTATCACTCTTTTCTAAACTATTCTAAATATTTCACATTTTTTATGTGAACAACATGCTAAATTTATAATCAATCTCATCCTATTCTTTTCTTTTTGTCCCAATTCTGGATTCCCAGTTATGCGTTTAAGAAAAATACCAAATTTATATATTAAAGATAAATATCTTTTATTATAAATTTATCAGCCTTATTCTTTCCATTAATAAATAATATGTTAGACTTTTTCTTTCTAAATTTAAATTTCATGGATTTATTATTTTTATTTTTTATCTAACACACTTTTCTAATAACATTGCACTAATTGTTACATTATTTGCATAATGTTCTCAAAAGAAGAGAAAAGAATACTGCCATACTATATATTGTCTAGATTTTTCATTATGGAAATCCCCAATTTCTATGCACCAATAATCTAAAATAATTTATAATTTTCTTAGAAGCTAGCTAAATAAATAATAAAGATAATAATAGATGTGCCTGCTTCAATCAATTATACATTTAATTTCCAGTGTCTTTACACAATTCCATGTATTAACAAATATTTTTTAAAATATTTAACCATTCTGAATATTATAACTAAAGAGCATATTCCCTTTTTCTATTTTATAGCACTATCTATTATAATCTTAAGCAATTAGAACTATTCTTGTGATGATATTGAGTGGTACTATTATCTGGAAAACATTAGTCATTCAAGCATACAATAGGTTGTGTCAAACTAAAAAGAGGAAATAATATTAAAAAATCAAGCAGTCATCGTACAGATATTAATTTGTGAATGTTATAACGTAGAAAACCATTTTTTTCAACAACTATATCAGAATTCTATAATCGTATTCAAAATATTATTAGAAAATGCTTTCTTCTTGAGACTATCTATGTAGTCAATTATCCTTAAGTCTATTTTTCTAGGCATCTCCATTGACATGTTTATTAAAAACAGTCTGCAAATGAGTCTTTCTACAATATTGATGGTTTCATTATCATTTTTTTGTTTTGACTTATACTTTATATAAATAAAATTATTTGGATTGTGCTTAATTGTTCAAATATATATAATTGATAGATAAAATATAAAATATCTCTATTGTGCGAGAATTATTATAACTGTTAGAAAACAGTGAGGATTGCCAATTCCTCTACAAGCTCTCTGAGGAGTGCCAAAGCACGAAACCATGGTCAGGGATTTGGGGAGGGGTTCCTGACAGAGATATTTTAAGTGCTGGCTTTGCCTAAACATTTATCATAAAGCTTGTAGAGGAATTGGCAATACTCACTGTTTTGTAACTTACAAGCTTAAGAGATACGACTCTTATTTTGCCTATTTATAACTGTTAGATTAAAACAAAACTTTTTTTTTTCAAATTTTATAGATAATCAAAGTTATAGTTAGTGTGGATTTGGACCTATTTATATTGCTATTAAAAGCTGCATTTATATTTTTCATAGCTATTAGTATTATTATTATTAGTAGTAATAGTAATAGTAGCGATAGTAATGGCGATGGTAGCCATAGCGGCAGTAGTAATAATAGTATCAATACTCTAGTGTGGTTTTGATATCATATATATTTATACCGATCTGTTACATGTTTTGAATAAAGTAATAAAAAAATCTAATTACTATTTATTTTAAATGAGTATACATGGATTAATTTCTTTTATAATTTAAAAAACAAAACAAAAATTAACTAAAACACTAAATTAAAAATGATTATTACCGAAATAATGCGAATTGATAATTTAACAGGTTTGGGATGAGAATCCTGAAAAGAAAAAAAAAACAATAGCAATATTTGGTTAAGCATTAAGATTTAAAATACTAAATCTTTGCATGAATTCATTTATTAAAAAAAAATTAAGCAAAAATTCATTGATTGTCATTTTTTATTATCTCCAACTAAAAATTCTTTGCATTCGATATTATATGTACAATGTATTTTCATCTAATTTTAAAAATATTTTTAATTAACAATTTTTGATTTTTTTCTATAATTATTAAGTAAATATATGCAAATAGATTTTTGTAAATATAAATTGCCAATAACTCTATTTGATTGCATTTTTAAACTTTTATTTAACAAAGAATAATAATAAATTAATTGTATATATAATAAAATGTATTTAAATGGATATAATATAAAATCTTAATTAGTACATGATAAACAATTAGTGTTAAATATTAAAAATGTTATTTTACAAGTCTGATGATTGAGCATTACTTTCTCCATTTCATGTCTTATGGCTTTTATAGTTCTGTAACTCCTTTATACGATATATTTAATGCTTTATTATTATTAGATGCTATTGGACACCATTCTATTATAATATCCATTTTAAAACATATGAATAAAAACATCCGAGAAAAATAAATGACTCTCAATGATATCAAAGATAGTGCAGAAAATTTTACACTTATAAATGAAATTGTAGTAAATCTATAAAATATATCAATTTACTATGTGGATCAATGTAAAGATAATTAAGATTATCTACATATACATATTTATGGATAAAATATATAAACATATATTTTGAATTTGTCTATGTATATAACTGCTTGTTTACACACACACACACATATATATATATATATATAATAATCTACAGTGCTAAATATTTATATGTAACGTTTTAAGAATATCTCATTGCAGTTGTTTATGTATTAATATATATACCAGATGCACCTCACATTGTAAAGAATTGTGGGTTTTTTTTTTAAATTTGTTGCTTTAACAATTTTTTTAACATTTAATGTAATTATGGTTGTTTATTAAAAATTGCTAAGTATGTCATTCGTCTGAACTAATAAATTAGGGAATTGACAGACTATAAAAGTATGAAGCGCCTTAATCCAAATTACAAATCAGTGTTTGTAACTCTTTCTGCAGCTATCTGGGAACATTTGCTGTGAAATATATATTATATCTCTCTAGTTAAAAGCACTCCTATTGATTTTTTCCCCAGTGTTTTTTTATTTAATGGTGGAATTACTTCTTTTTTATAAACATAGTGGTTGTGAATTTGACATGTGATATTGGGCAAATACTTACATATTCACCAATCAGATAACAGAAAAAATACAGATTTTATTATAAGATGTCAATCAGATTTAAATATTTAGAAATAGATTTCTGATTGATTAAAAATTCATCTCTTTTAGCAAAAGCATGATAGATAATTCTTCTGATATATGGAAAAGAAGGAAGTTAAAAAGATATCTTTTTAATTTTTGAAATTGCCATTTGCTAATACTAAAAAGCTATTCAATTATGCTTAAACAATTGAAATAATTTTAATCTCAAAACATTATATATATATATACTGTAAATTCAATTTCATATATATAAAAATTCCTACTATGTTTTTCCAGCCATAAATAAGTATGACTATAAACATAAAGATAACGTGATATATTCTTCTTTTTCATTCAAATGAAAAAATAAAAACATCAGTTTATTTTTGTGTGTGTATATATAAAAATTAAAAATATAAATTTCTATATATTTATCTAGATATATTTTTGATATGATGTAATCACGCAAACAACCAAGTAAAAACTGGCGCTGCAAATTGAAAATTGTATCATCATATAAAAGTATTCCTATATAAATCAACTTTAAATAAAAAATGAATTCAATGAATGGACTTGCTTTTAATTTAGTATTCAACATTACATAAGAAGTATAAGATAAAAATGCTTGGTATGTGTGAAATCTGTGAAGTCTCTCCCATAAAAAGTTATAAATAATAATTAGCAGATTTTCAAAGAGTTTATATATATATATTGTAACCGGACCACCATACAACCCTTTTATTACTTCAGTTGTAACAATTTCCTGATGAGCATGTTGCAGGAAGGAACCATCAATTGGCATTACCCAATGCAAATGTTACCCCTCCCCCTACAACAATATTTCCTGCTCATCAGAGGATGTATCTCATAGAGGCTGGAAGCATCTAGACATTTATATGTTTGGTTTTCCAAACGGCGCCACTAGAGTTCCATCTCACTAAAAACTGACTTACCTAGGTCTAGTTATGCCAGACGTAGCTCAGTAGGCATTAGATTCTCATGAACAAGTGCAATGAATGATGAGTGATGCAATAAAAACAAAAATAGAATTGAACAACTGGAGAGCTAAAAGTAGTTTTAGGTAACAACAATTTTATTTAACAACTGATAATATTTAATTCAGAGTTCCACTTAAGAGATTATGTTTAGAAGCAGTTTAATTTAACAATAGTTCATTTTCAAGTTCATGCATATCCATGTGAGAAATTATTTTCAATTCACTTATGAGAAGAAGTTTAAAGCAGTTTAATTTAACAATAGTTCATTTTCAAGTTTATGCATATCCATGTGAGAATTTATTTTCAATTCACTTATGAGAGTAAGTTTAAAGCAGTTTGTTTATCAATAATCCATTTGCAAGTCCTTTCAATAAAGTATATGCAGTCAAGCAGTTATGATTTATACAGCATTTCATTATTTTGAGAATTATTACCGGTTGGTAAACACTTAAACCCAGCAATTCTTGGTTTGTGAAGCATTTATCATTTAGTCCAATATAGAGGTATATTCATACACACAAACTTTATTGTTTGATTTAGATAGAAGTAATATGCAATTGAGCATTTATAATTTAGTCAAATATAGAGGTATATTCATACACATAAACTTTATTATATTATCCATATAGAAGTAATATGCAGTTGAAATATTTATGATTTATATAGCATTTAATTATTCTAACATACATATTTACTTGGTCTGCTTCAAACGTATCATTTATACTTTGAAATATAAAATACAATTAACGTTTTCATACTTCTACATTATTTTTTTTATTTTATTAAAAATTTTATCATAGCATTAATAATTGGATTGCTACTATTTTTTAATTCTTACCTTATTACTTGTTGTTCTCTTTCAATACCCATGGGGCTTAATGAATGGCACGGTAGACAGGCTGGAGCTTACTTCATGATTGTGGATGAAGAGAAAAACGCAGGTCAACCGCCCATGTTATATTGTTTTTTCATGGTTAAGTTTTGATTTTTCTGTCTTGCTTTACTTAGTAAAACTGATAAAAATAAACACTCTCTGATAATCTGAATTTTCCAAATATTTTGTACTTTCTCTGCTTATTTTATTCAATATGACTTCTTCAAAAGAAAAACTATTTAACTGATAATAATAACAACTATTCCCTCTGTCTCATAATCCAAATTTTTCAAGCTATTTATACGCTCTGCTTATCAGAATGGATTCTCTTTACATGACGCCTGCTTTAATTGGTGTTGGTGGTATGTTTTTGTCCACGTTTGTGCCATTTCCCCCAGCTCATTGGCTATTCTTTTTGGCGGTAGAAGACCGTTTTTTTAATTATCTGTCTATGTGTTTTCGAATTCCAATTTATTAAGACTGCCTCAAGCTATTATCACATTTTATCTGACAACATCATTCCAAAAATTGAAAATGTAATATTTTTAATAACTGCCAGCTTTTATTTACATCATAATTTGAAACTATAAAATCAATAATGATTTTCTTTTAACTATAAACTTTTTTACTTTATTTCTTTCTTAATTTGATGAAATTATGCTAGTCTTTTCTAAATGGGGGGGGGGGATCTTTTGAATATATATGCGTGGAACAGTATACCTGTTTCAATATATATATATATATAATAAAATGGGGCTTTATTTTTGATTTAGTGATGATATAATTAGGCAAACAACCAATTAAAAATGAATATCGTAAATTAAAATACAGAAACTATATACAATCATGCAGAGAATACAGGACATGGGGAGTCATGATAGAATTGAATTCAATACTTTTAATTATTAATTTTATCACTCTAGATTATGCACTAATTTAAGCAGAACATGAAGGTGAAAATATATTTAATTATATCATGAAGATTATAAAGTTTACTCTCTAAATATAACCATAGATTTGTATTTAATCTACTTTACTAAATTAATTCCATCCTAAATTGACATTTTAACCCCAAGTGAAATATTATCTGTGATTTCTGACACAGTAATGATAACAAAACTAAGTATCACTTATGAAAAAATTGTTTCTGGAGATCTTTAAGTAATAGACTATTATTAATTTAAATTAGTATCTAAATTGTTCAATCTTCATGATGTAAACATTTAATTTGGCTTCTTAGATAACTCTGCATTGAAAATTCTTCATTTGAATAGCTTCACTATCTATTTAACTCAATTTTTTAAATCATTGTTGTTTTACTCTCTACAAGAAAATATACTTCTCTCATTCACCTATAAAAGTATTGACGTTTTTTTATCTCAATGTGTTATATTTTTATTATTAATATATAAAACTCTTTTGTAAACAATTATAAAATTTACCATACAATATGTAATAATTTGTAATTTTCATTATTTTTTTAAAAAACTATATAAATACTTCCTAATCTTTAGTAATCTTAATCTTACTGTTAATAAAGTTTTTTTTAAATTAAAAAATAATCTATCTCTAGATATCTGCTAAATCATTCAACTGTCAACTTGTGCTCTCTTTTTTTTAATAGCTTTAATTTAATCTCTCATTGTCAGTAAGTACTTATAATTGCTATAGTCAACTTCTTACTTCTTAACTTCATTATTTTTATATTTTATTAACATTAACAATATATTTAAACAACTAATAGTTTCTTTTGGAGCTGTTTTTAATATAACTGTATAGTATCTATTGGGCATCCATCCATGGCTATGTCATCTTTATTGTTACAATTTAATTTATTAGTATCAAAATTTTTGTATTCCTAATTTGAACATTAATCACTTCAGATAAATACAATGATTATTCCTAATCCCTGATTAAACTAGAGATTACCTCTAGCTCATATATTGGCTTCTTTGCTATTTCTATATTTTTTTCTGATGAAATAATATCATTCACTATATTTTAGAATCATTTTTGTAGGTAGAAATTGATAGATATTATGCCACATGACAATATAAAGTTTATCCTCAAATCGGTTTCTAACTTTATGGTCATCTTTATTTTGTCACTTTCTGCAGATTATTGACTATTCATGCTTTCATTGAAGGTTTTGGACTTCAAAAGCATTTTTATTGGCAAAAGCAGCCTAAATCTAATACTATTTTAGTGTGATTTATAATTTATTTTTATTTTGCTATCTGAATATATATATATATATATATTTGTTTGCTCTCCTCTTTCTGATCTTGGTGATTCAAAAGGATCTACTATATTAACGTTCACTGATGTTTTTAGTAAATTTCTTAATTTCTCCTTCTTCAATAATACTTTCACATCTAATGTGCTCATTCTTTGCTGAAAAACTCTTTTTTTTCCTCCCTCCTTCTCTCCTTTCCTCTCTCTCCCTCCCTCTCCCTCTTTCTCTTCCTACCTCTCTTTCTTTCTCTCCTTCTCTCTCTCTCTCTATATATATATATATATATATCTATATATATATATATATATATCTAAAAAATGTATTTGTTTAAACACTATGTTAAAATACAAAATAAAAGAAAACGATGGAATTTTTATCTGAAGTATATTTAGCCAGATTAAAAAAATAATCAGTTACTCATACTTTGATAAAATATATTGACAGTTTTTATTTAATTAAACAAGCATATACAAGTTGTACAACATATTACAAGCTGTATTTTGATTTCAATTGGGAGCAAAGTTAAAAACTAATTAAAAAGCTGTTATTATCAGCAATATTCTTTTTTAAAAAAAATTAATCTTTGATATTCCATTATAGATATAATAAACACCTCCATACTTCCCCATTTTTTTTAAATTCATATAAATAAAAATACAATAAAAGACAAATGACCCCCAAAATGCATTTTGTGCTGAACCAGCACTCTTCAGTTGGCCCAGGTCACTATTTTTCATATATATCTCTATTATATGCAAAGTATTTATCTAGCGTTAATTGTATTTATCTTAAATGGATGGCATCAAAGTTGTGAATGGAGGGAGTTTGACAATGGTAAATGAAATGTAACAATATTTCTTAATATATATATATATATATATGAATAATAAATTCAAATATAACAATATAAAGATGTGCTAAATGTTTTCGGGAGATTTTTTTTCCATTATAATATTAGGGTTATTTATTCTTGGCATTTAATAAAGGACTTTAAAAGATAATGGATTATACTTTTATTTATAAATTTTGTCTAATATATATAGATTGGTCAAGCATTGTTAGCTGAGAGGTCAGTGCAGCTGCTTTGCAAGCAAGCGATTGGTTGCAGATGGTTATTGCGGGTTCGCCTCCCGGCAGATGCTATGACATATGAAAATATATATATATATATAGATTGATAAGCAAATTTCTAAATAATTAAATTAGAAGAAAAATGGATAAATTATTAAAGTACTATATCAAATCTAATAAACATAATTTACTTTGCTAAATGCCCACTCCCAAGCTGTTTTCACGCCATTATAGGGCCAATCTTCTCTCACAGCTGCCCAAATTTCACACAGAATGTCAGTTTCATTGCGCTAGAAAAAAACAAAAACAACAATTTTGATTAAACAGTAATAAATTAATATATATATGTGCTCTGCACACAGGTAATGAAGCTATTAATAAATTGTCAAAATTTTTTATTGCCAAGCGCTTTCGGGACAGTCTACAGTCCCATATTCATGGCGAGTTATTCTGTTAACAGTCTGTTCAAGAAATTCAATAATAAAATAAAATTTTTAGCAAAAAAGCAAAATATTCAATTTGATGTGCTCAATAGCAACAAGTTTGTCAACCTTACAAACACAAACATTCCACACACGATTAAGGAAGTTTTGAATTAGGTCCAAAATTCATAGGCGGACGCTGGAAAAATCCCAAAATGGAAATTGTTGCTGACGTCGAAACAGCTTTAATGGACAACCCACTAAAGGAACCAATTATTGCATGGATAGCAAAAACTATAAAGAATAAGCAGCTAAACAATTATCCTAATGATTGGAACAAGAAAATTACTAAAACAAATCAATTTCTAGCGGATAACTCCATCATTTGCTTAAAAGAAGACAAGGGGAACAGATTTGTATTGATAGATGACGATGAATATAATATTAAGATTAATACACAAATTGAAAAATTAAAAATTGTAAATCTAAATAATTTCAACAATAGGCTTAACAGAGATAGATTTATATCCAATATACTACGAATAAATCGTGACAGCGTCTTTACAAAAGCCGAATACCATTGTATATACCCGACAACCTCTTCTCCTCCTAGAATCTTTGCTAACATTAAACTGCACAAGCCTGATAAACCTTTGAGACTTATGATTGATTTTGGCAGGGCACACTATTTCAACATGGCAGTTTGGATCAATTGCTGGCTTATTGATATATTAGGCTTTGGCGATTACACCATTAAATCATCTTTCATGTTTGTAGGAAAAATTAAACACGCGTTTATACCAGCTAATTTTAAAATCGCATCATTTGATGTGGCAGAGCTATATGGCTCCATTGACCGTAAACAATCTATCGAAATAGTCAACGATAAATTAATTGCAAGAAACTGCCCACCTACACATGCCAAATTCATCATCGATTTTTTAAAATGGCTTGATTTAAATATAATTGCTGTTTTCAGAGATAAGTGGTTTAGTATGAACAACAGATGGACGATGGGCCTCCCACTTAGTGGTATAATGGCAAGCATTGTACTTGACCATTATGAGAAGCTAATACTACCTGCACTCTTCATGTCAACCCCACATATGATATATACGTGCTACATTGATGACATATTCGTTGCTGCCCCAGAAGACATCATCTCTAACCTTCACAATAGCCTCCATAATAATACCAAACTTACATTTACTACTACTTGGGAAAACCAAGACAAACAGGTCAAATACCTTGAAATATGTGTTAGCAAAAATATAGATAAGCTGGACTACCAAATGGTAGTCAAACCTTTGGAAGTAAGAGGCTTGACAAACCCTAATTCTTACGCGCCACACTCACACAAACTTGCAGCCCTCTCTTCATTCATGTTTAGGAACCATAACTTGTGCAAATATGAGGCAGATAAAAGAAAAAAATCTCATCAATTATATAACTGATTTAAGGAAAATAGGACACACTTATTCATCCATCAACAGAAAAGTCAACAAATTTTTCTATAAAATAAACCACAACCACAAGAAAGAAAACAAACCAAGAATCTTAATCCCATACGTTCACTCTACAGCTAAAAGCCTTATCAATCAACTATCATGTGACTTTGAAGTCGCTTTCCGTTCACCTCCCAACACCAATAGACTGATAAATAATACCAAAGACAGGATCAAACCTGAACTCACCCCTCAAGTTGTGTACAAAATTACCTGCCCCCAAAGAAATTGTACGACAACATATTATGGAGAGACCAAAACTAACATTGCCACCAGAGTAGCTCAACACCGATACCTTTACAATAAAACCAAAACAAAGTTTGAAGGTAATTCGATTTTTGTCGAACACGAGAGAAACTCTGGACATGCTTTTCTACCTACCACAGCCAGTGTCATTTGCTCTGAAACAAACGACACCAAACGTAAAGTTAGGGAAGCTTACTTCATTGCGGCTGACCCATCGGCAATCAACAGAAGAGAGGCCTGCTATTCCCTATCTCGTAAATGGTCCACATAGCATCTGCACATAAATTTGCATAAAATTTGCATAGTTTTACAGTTATTAACAGAATAACTCGCCATGAATATGGGACTGTAGACTGTCCTGAAAGCGCTTGGCAGTAAAAAAATTTGACAATTTATTAATAGCTTCATTACCTGTGCGGAGAGCACATATATATATTAATTTATTTAAGCGTTAATGAAGTAAAATCTTAACTATTTAAACAGTAATAATAAAGCATTTTCCAGTACATGAGTATAAAGCGGTAAGATTTCATTTGAAATTCAAAAATCATATACATGCATTTTATAAATATATTATAATTATTTTTTAAAATAATAACAAAGTTACAATACATTTAATACTTTGGGATCCATAAGATTAGATAAATGATGATTTGAATATACTTAAAATTTGTTTTTATATACTTTAAAAAGACAAATGTACGAAAAAAGAAATGATTCCCAAGATTCACGTCATGCCCAACTAGCTCTCTTTGGTCAAAATTTCTCACCCATTTTCATTATCTTCGCTCATTATTTATTAACATCATATTATTCTACTTTAATTTAAAGATTGTCTCAAAGCTATGATTCTATTTTTCCAGATAAATATAGTAATCATTATTAATAATCATTTTTCAAGTGTCTTTATTCATAAGATCAAAATATATGAAATACTATAAGCATTATTAAGATATTAATCATGAAAAAAATGAAGTTAAATTGTATTATTCCATGCATTTATATTTAATACTGATAGAAATATTAATCTTTAATTAAAGTTTGAAGTGCGTATCTGGCCTAAAAATAATACGATAATTTCTACCTTAATAAATGATTATTAATAATTATTAAATATTTATCTGGAGTAAAGGGTATGATAGACCAGAAAGTTTGACATCTTTAAATTATTGTCTATCTTAATATATATCTGAGCACTTATAGTATATATGTGTGGGAGATGATAATCTGGACCAACTGATGATTGCTGGTTTAGCATGAAATATGTATATTTGTGATTATTTATCTTTTCAGCATATATGTGCTTGAGTGTATCAGTGTTATTAGATAGGGTGGAGAGTGATGGATCATTTGAAAATCTGTACTCATATACCCTATATATTACATATATAGACATGGGTATATAACAAGCCTGTGTTTCAGTTATTACATTGTAGAGATGTCTGCCCATCCTTGCATATGTATTAAATGGATTATGTCCTGTACATGTGGGGTTCAGATTGACCTTAGGTCAACATGGGTGTGACAAGAATCTCGGCCTCAGGGTGGCCTTTGAGCGTTTCATCATCAGATTTTCAATTGGATGGACAGTTGAAGAGTTGGAGTGTGTAGTAAATTGGAGCCTGTCCATTAAAGAATGAAGTTGTCTATCTTAATATATATCTGAGCACTTATAGTATATATGTGTGGGAGATGATAATCTGGACCAACTGATGATTGTTGGTTTAGCATGAAATACGTATATTGGTGATTATTTATCTTTTCAGCATATATGTGCTTGAGTGTATCAGTGTTATTAGATAGAGTGGAGAGTGATGGATCATTTGAAAATCTGTGCTCATATACCCTATATATTACATATATAGACATAGGTATATAACACGGCTGTGTTTCAGTTATTATAATAATAATGGTAGGTTTGAGAATGAAACGATTTAAAAAGTTGAAAATTTAGTTATAGGGAAAAAATATAAAGGACGCAAATGTGAAATTTGTATGTGTGTGCGTGCGCGCGCGGGGTGTGTATGTATAAATTCCTCGTTTTAAAAAAAATCCAAAATAAAAATTGGCATCAAAGTACAGCAGAATTAGATTATATTTTGCCTAGAAATTATACATTTCAGGACTATAATGCATTTAATAGATTCATTGTTTAATACATTCAGCCAAATTATTGAGATGTAAGGAAATGTAATATATATATAAGTAGTATGCTTTTAATTGAAAGACGAACCATTAAGTTTTTTTTTTAAAAAATTTAATATACTTAATAGGGACAAATTATTAATGTCTAAGTTATGCAGACACTCAAAAAATAAATTTCTAATGTCTATACGTTCTAGTCATCGTAGCTATTATGTAGTGTTTACTCTGGGCCAGACCGATCCAAGTTTAATGCCTGAGGCAAACTTTAAACACTGGAAATCTTATTAAAAGTTTTGTAAAAATTCCCTACTGAACAAAATCATTCTTCTAATAGGAACAATATATGTTAAATATATATATATATTCGAATATGATGTCACATTTCGGTAATTATTTTAATATTGTGTCTACAGCGCATATCTCACTTATGTGACCAACCCTATATTTTTAATTAACATCCACCGTCTTCAGAGGTCATTCAGACTTAAATGAAATCAATATAAATAATTTATACTCTACTTAAAATTCCCATTCAGATAGGCAGTTAAAAAAATAGCAATTTTTCAGTAAATGTTTCACCTACGATAAAGCAATGTATCAAAATAAAGGAACAAAAGGTATCTGAATAACTGACATTCTGGAAATAATAATAAAAAGATTTAATGGTGAGATAAGGAAATATAACTATGAAATAGCAAAGAATTCATAGTAGAGAATTATGATTTCAAATAAAATAAAATAAAAGTGTACTTTAAAAAATTGGAAGCAAAGTTATTTTGATAATGAGAAAAATAGATGGCACTTTACGTGAAACCTATGGGTAATGTTTACAATGCAGTACATGAAAACAAGGTAGTTCCTATAATTAATACATCTTTTGAAGTTTTACGTTTTTAAGTAAAAATTTGAAATATGCAGTTAATTCTAAAAGAATATAAAAGCTCCAGAAAATAACAAATTTATTAAAAAAAATTTTTAAAAAGTAAGTAAAAAACAATTGTTGTCAAAACAATCTATCAAATGTCTGAATGGTAAAGATATGAGAATAATTCAGCAATAGTAATATTGAAATTCTAAAAAAATAAAAAAGGCAATATTTTAGCAGCTCTATACAAAATCTTTATTAGAATATTGTCACTTGTCTACAGAAACCATTGGATTCAAGACAATCAAAAGAACAAGCTGTTAAAAATGATAATAGCAAAGTAAATTACATATAGATAATAGGAAGTTGTAGAAAGCACCAACATATAGCATATATTTTATATTGCATCAATAGATGATGAAAAATATTTGGTTTTATAAAGGTTTAATCAGAAATATCATGACATAAGACCAGAATATTGTCAAATTGTAAAGAATATTTATAAAAATGGAATAGTAGTAATTTGAATAATGGTGACCTAAGAAGATGAACATTAAGAAGGGGATATAGTAGGATGACTGAACGTCTCCAAAAAAAAAAAACTTATGGTAGTATTACAGAAATTACTTTTATGGAATAAAATTGTAAATTAATAAATGAAAGTAAACAGGGATGATGTAATTCATTTAGATTTTGCAGATAATGTTCCAAATAAGGCTTCACATTTTCAGGAAATGTTTCAAGAATTATTACAAGAAAACAGGAAAACAGGATTAAAGTTTAACATCTACAGAAATGTTCAATGTTTTTTTTTTTAAAAAAAAATGAATAAAATTAATACATATGAAATGAAAAAAGTTAACAATTATTAATATAGATAAAAATAAAAAGAAACATAGATAAAATTTTTATCTGATTACACTTAAATGAATGCGTTTGCTAAAAATAATTTAATATTTTTTAAAAAAGTTTTGTGCTTTAAAAAAAGAATGATCAGTAAATATGTATTTTTAATACTTATATAAGGATTTATGACAAAAGCACTTAGAAAAACATCAGACCAGACCATACAGGAAAGCTTGGAATGATGTTTATAAAGATTGATAAGAAAAAATAAAATATAAATTATACAAATAGATTTCACTGATAACAGTGAAAAAAATTAAAAAGCCAAAATGAAGTTGAGTTAAACTGTCACTGAAAGACATGATATTATATGGACTTCTAGAGTCTTAAATAGAATTTCAAAAGATTATAAAGTCTAAGAAAATTACCATATTTGATATGGATGAATGAGATAATAAAATATGCTGTTGTAAATGAAAAGAAGAGGCTAACGATAAAAATAAACTATTAAACAAGAGTTGTTTTCATCTTGATGTATACTGATAATGATTAAAAACAGTGATAATATATATATATATAATAAACAGAAAAACAGATCAATAGACAAACAATTAGACAGACAGACAAAGAGACAAAAAGATAGATAGACAGACAGAAAGACAGATAGATAGATAGATAGATAGATAGATAGATAGATAGATAGATAGATAGATAGATAGATAGATGGATGGATGGATGGATGGATGGATGGATAGATAGATAGATAGATAGATAGATAGATAGATAGATAGATAGATAGATAGATAGATAGATAGATAGATAGATAGACAGACGATATGTGTTTTGTTTTAGTGGCGCAACAATTAAAAAGATTATGAAATAAGTTAACTTTTTAAAACTATTACAAATTGATCCCACAAATTTTTAAATTCAAAGATTACACCAAAATTAATTCTAATTTTAATTTTAAACTAGGTTTATTTATTCTCATATCAGTCAACTTAAATCATTAATTATAAATTTAAGCCAAAATGAACTTTAATTTATTTTTTAAAATATTTCTATTATTATTATTTTTAAATAAAATTATTTAAACTAATAAGCCTATCTTTCTGTACCTCTTCCATATAGCTGTACCTTTCCTGGTTAGTATTGTTGGATCCAAAGAAGTGGTCGTAATTCACTATACGATGTAAATGAAAGTTATCTCTGTATATTTTAGTCATAAGAGAAAAATTGTTTTCTACAACGCAGAATCCTAAAGGATCATCCGACATTTTTCTGTACATTCGCTCTAAAATGTTAAATGATTTTGAAAATATTTAAAAATTGATTTAATAAAAAAATTTTTTTTAATAATATTACATATTTAGATTTAAAATTAAATATTTTTGTTTTGGTTCTATTTTTTTAACACAACTGTATACTTATATATCTTGATATTTACCTAAAGATTTGTGATTATGGTATTCTAGTGGTAATTATTAGTTGAGCTGTTTCTATCATCAATATTAAATAATGAATGTCTTTAAAAAAATTCAAATTTTATTTGATTTTTGCAAATATATTCTACCAGTTAATAATAGCATTCTGGTTAGTATATAGAACAATGTTTTGAGTAGTGTTGTTCTCTCGTCTTTAGGTATTGCTGCCCTGACCAGCAATATTAGCATAGGTGTCTAACCTAAATTGAATTTAAGATAATGCTCTAAATAATATTTACTAAGGCTGTAACCTCAAGAATATGCGCATAAAAATGTGATAGTCGGTACATCTACAGGTCTTAATCACAAGCTTACGTTTTTGGAAAAAAAGAGGGGAATCCCATTAGATAAAACCAACTATGCCTTTGGAAAAATAGCTCATTTGGTTATAGCATTACTTTTAATTCAATATTCAATAGTTTAAAAGTCCAGGTTCAATTTCCATGCTAGTACTATTGCTGGTCAGGCCAGAAACACCTGAAGAAAAGAGGAAACTTGAAAGATTGTTTTATATACTAATCTGCTTGCTATTACTAACAGTTGAATGTATTTGGAAAGTTTAAATAAAGTTTGAATTTTTTTCAAAGACATTCAATATTTAATATTAGATGATGATAAAAATCCAAAATATAATTAATAGTTAGTAATTTTTTATTATTGAAAATAAATAGTTGAGATAAGGGCAACAGTGACTGTTAAATAGCCCACTGCAGACTAAATCTTTAGATAAAATTAGCTACCTATTTAGCAACCAATATCAAATGATTAGCAAAAAAAAATAAGCCCACTGAAAATATTTCAAATTTATTTGGATATGATTCAAATCCAAGTCAGAGACGTTCTATTCCGTAATTCATCCCCCCCCCCCCCAAACTACGTTAAAATAAGTGAAAAGTAGCTATTTGATTGGTTATTGACAGCTGGATATAAAATATAACTGGTATACTCTTAAAAAACATTTGTTTGAAAGTTATTTCTTTTCAGATAACTTAATGTAAAAGTAAAAAAAAAACGTTTACTAGATGATAGTTACTACTATCAAGCAAGATTAAAAAACTAAAAAAAGAAAAGAAAATCTATTACTGCTACTCTATCCCCACACCCCAAAGGCCTAATAAAGCTTTCTCCAAGTAGAAATCTCTTAAATACCTCTTATATACTTATAGAAAAGTCAGATTTTTATCTTTCATTCAAGTTCTATAATAACTGAAAGATATTTTGACTGTTTTTTATAAAAAAAATCATAGTACAGATGTTTTCCCAGACAAACACTATTGATGGCATTCTGTAACCACCGACCAGTAAGAACAAAAATGACAACGGAATATCAAGTGAAATCATTTTCTAATGCTTCTAGAATTTTTCAAAACTTATTATTGTGAAAGCAAAACTTCTAATATTGTACATGCATTAAGTTCATTGGCCCAAAACATTGGAATAAGTAGGCGGTAAGATTATACAAGTAAATAAACAATGGTCATCGTTTATAAATATTTGTTATTGCAAGACACTTCATTAATTCAATATATTCTAGTATCTTAGTAATTTAGAAGCCATTTACTTCATTAAAGTGCATTCTAAAACTGTGTAAAAACAAGCTTTTTTTTCAAGACATTTTTTTTTATCATAATTCCATACTATTAATGGAACTTAATAATTTTACTATCCTATATATATATGGAACAATAATAAAATGGATTATTGCTCAGGAGTTCTATATAGGTAAAACGTTTAAGCACCAAAAGTAATATAACTGGTTCACAATTCATGGACCATGTGCTCCAGCGTTTACCACTCTATTACCACAGCAAACTACATTACTGTTTGTGATTTAATGTCAATGAGAGACATTGTAGCTCAAGTTCATTAATTATAGTCTACCACACCTGAAACGAACTTCTGAACAATAAATCATTTGATTTTCTTTAGTGAAAATTAAAAAAATACTCTTGGAAATTATATTAGAATCAAAATAAATGAAGTAATAATGATCTTTGGAGGAGATTCTAAAAATAAAATGCTGTCAAACTTTATCCAATTTTTATATTAATTTCAGTAACAATTAAAGAATATATTGATTACAAAACACTTTATAGTATAACATCTGTAGCATATTCTAACAACATAGACTGTCACAAAGTTAAGCTCAAGAAAAAAATGTTAGGGTTTTAACTACTCTGGAAAAATTTCTTACCGAGATTATCAGAATAACCTTTAAAAAATATCTTATTATCCAACTAAAAGAATTTTTAATGTATTTAGTTCTAGAAATAAAAAATATCAATTAAACTTTCATCGATTTTTCACGTGACAGAAAACAAATTTTATTTGCTGTTAATAGAAGTTTTATTTCACTGGTTAATTATAAATAATATATATATATGTTGAAATGAAGATTTTCGCGCGGGTTGTATATATAAAAGACATATTTTGGGGTTCATCTGTGTTAAAAAAAAATTAAATATTAATATAACGACATTTCGACTTGATCACACAAGTCATCTACTGGGTGATGAAAGGTAGAAAAACGGTTGTAGAGGTGCTACAATCACTGATTTGAAAAAAAAATGTTAAAGTTCCACCAATAACAAAAATGTTAAATTAAGACTGCTTTTAAAAAAAATCTTTCCTCGTATTTGGAAAGTAAATGTTTTAAAACTTGCAAATGATATACCTGACTGTTATGAATTAAATCTGAGAGAACAATGCCACTTGCATAAAAAAATCAGTATTAATTGTTCAAACATTTCAATCATTATAAAAAAAATTCATAAATATGTGAAATACACTTTAGGAAACACCACAATTTCACATGGTGATGCCATTTGGCAGATTGCTGTAGAAGGGTTTCTGCAAGAACTACATAACAGCAAAAGTATCCTACAACAGGCATGTATACCAGAGAATGATTCCAGTTATTTTTGGGTCCCGATTTGTATATACATGTAATATTGATTTTACTTTCATTTATATTTATAATTCAAAATTTTCAAAAATATTTAAACATCTTTGTCTCAAAAAGGCTTTTTTATTTATTTATAATGTAGAATCAGCTGACTGCAACATATATTATTTATCTGTGAGAGATACATCTCTGGTGAACTTTACCGATAAGGCACTCAGCTGATTCTACATCATAAACAGAAAATTATTTTTGTTATGCAGATGTTGAAACATTTTTGAAAATTTTGAACATATAAGTAAATCAACTAAAATATGCATTATAAAATAATTATTATAAATAATAATATAATAATAAAGTAAAATCGTGATAATAAATCTTACAAATAATTTAAAATGCAAAAATGCTTTCAGTTATTTTCATAACCCTCTCCAATTGAAACCCATTTAAATTTAACAGAAGCAAATATAATCATGCTGCATTCCAAAATTAATAAATTTTAACATTTACACATTGTCTATTAATTAAAAATATTTTATCAATTTATCAATGGTCTTTAATTTTTTTAATTATGATTTTTTTATTCAGATTGAAAGTAAACCCACCTGTTTTTTGAAATAAAAAAAAGCAAATACTATTATTAAATCATTATCAATCTTATTTTTTATAAGTTCATTTAATAATTAATGCTCTTCTCAACATTACATTTTGATTCACCTATATATGAAGCCATCCATTTAATATATATATCTGAGGGTGGAGCAAGATGAAAGAGACAGTGAATATTGACTCTGACGTTTACGTAAACAAATACGCTTGTTTGGAGGTCTTGGTAAAGCTCCATCTATTGATCATTAATACAAGCGATAGCAGGTTTTTACGTATATAAAACTTGTTTTTGTTTTTCATATATATATAATGTTACTTTTTGTGTCAAAGCTATAAGTATATTTTGAATTATTTTCCAATCTATTAACATTAGGTGGAACAGAAAATAAAATATTATGTAAATTTCTAGGTATTTTTAATAAATTTATCTTGATCATTTGAAATGTATGCAATAGCTTTTCATTTTTAGCACTAGCTTTCTTTTCTTTTAAATTAGTATATTTATTTTAAAAATTAATATAAACTACAGCAAATTTATTTATTATTATACCAATTTCAATCAGTTCTTTTGTAAATTTTTTAATATTTTGTGATTTATCACCTTTATAGATATTTCTTATTGCAAAATAAAAAGAATTTAAGACATACCATCTTGTGAATGAATTAAGCAAGTTGCATCATTTAAAATGGATAGTTGGAAAGGAACAGAATAAAGATGTTAAATATCTTGATATATACATAACAAGTGATGATAGTTTATTAAGTTATGAATTAGAACATTTCAACAAAGAGGTTATATATGCAATAAATCAAAAGTACCAGTTGTGCATAAGAAAGCAAATCTTAGATATTTTTAAATCCACAATGAGAAATTATGTCAGTATAAAAGTGATAAAGCAAAAACTATTAAAAATTTACAACAGAGTTCATTGATGTTTGATAGAACAGTAAACACATTTTCTATACTTTAGGTCAGTTTTAAAAAATATACATACAATTTGATTGAGCAGAAAGTTAATGATAAAAAATTGGTATCTATCTCTTATATTTAAAATATTCAAACTAAATTTATTAAAAATTTATTGTATCATGAACTAAAGCTGAGCAAAAATATTAATATACATATGAATATATAAAAATATATAGAAAGGGAAAATGAAAAAAAAAGTTTTATAATAGTAATTTATTTTTATATCAATAAAATAGACTTATTTTAGTTAAATGAAATAAAATAAAAATTATCAAATAAAGTAATTTTGAAATAGGAAATACAGACTTAGGAAAAAGTATTTAATTAACTCTGAATATTTTTTATTTTGATAAAATTTGATTAAGTGTACAAATTTTAGATAATTGGATTAATAAATAAATACCAGAAGTAATTGACATTATAATTATGGAATAAAAATTACTTAAAGTAATATTTAAAAAACAACAACATATAAACCAAGAATTTATATTCCAGGTAGATGTCAGAATAAAAAACACCTTTCAAACTTCAGGACAAGAAAAAAAGTATAAAAAGCTAAAGGTTTTTGACTTGTTTTCTTATCTTTGGCATCTTCTCTTTGAGTCAAGAGTGACATCACTATTCCGATAATTTAAAATTCAAAGCTGACACACCAATATAGTGATGATATATTGGCTAGCAATGAATGATAATATTGGTGAAGATGAGAAATATGGTTTCTATATAAATATTTTTGTCATAATGGGATAAACCTCTGATATGTGTGTATTCTGACCTTGCAACAATGTTGTGATCAAGTCATACAGAAAATGTTCTAAATCTTTTTTATAATGTAACAAGAAATTTGAAAGTAAGCCTGTCATTTTTGACAAATGTTTACTGTTGTCTAACACATCTATCAAAAGCTAAGCTGCTATCATAAATGATAAAAGGAATATATATGTGTGTAAAACAAAATGTGAAAAAAATGTAAACAATATTTAAAATTTTCTAAAGCATATAACATGATGGTGACCAAATAAGTCAGACAAATTAATTATTTGCAGTTTGAAGTTACATGAATTCAAGAACCCATTACTTCTATTCATTTTCTAATTTGCTCATGAATTAATGGTAACCAGGAAATCAGCCAACTGAACAATTTCATAAATTTAAAACTATGTGAAAACAAATCTTTATATATATGACCTTGAAGTAAGAGTCCTAAAAGATACAAAAATGTGATTTCAAAATAATTAATAAATGGATAGGCCTAATATAAAATATATCTAAATTAAATAAAATATTAGAATCCACTAAAATAAAATAAATGATTGGATAATTTTGTTAATATTAATATGAATTTCTTCTGTTTTACAAATAAGCAATAAATATTTTTTTTATTTTAATGTATTTTTTTATTTTTCATGGGTTGAAATATTATATTGTGTAAATATTATGCAAATATTCAGGACTAATTCAAATATTATAGTAAAATAAATTTGATTTATTAATTCATTACATGTAATCACTAATTCCTTTTGTATAATGTTCTCACATCAATGTTTATATAAGTGCAATACCGAGGTAGATGTTATGTTTTTTTATTTTTTTGATTAAATGGTTATTCACATTTTCTTTATCATTGAATTACAAGTATAATATATATATATACTTAACGTAGATGTAATTAAAGGGGATTTGAACCCAAACTTTCAAGCTCCCTAAAGTCATCCCCTCTTTTCAATATAACTGATACACTTGTCCACATAGTGTAAAAAATAAATGATCTCCAACATATGTATTTCATGCTTAACCAACACTCATCAGTTGATCTATCATTTTCCACACATAAATACAATCAGTGTTCAGTTTATATTAAAATAGAAAATATACACACTTTCATGGGAAGGCTCCAATCATCTTCATCTCCAACTCTTCAGCCATCCATATCTCTGAAAATCCTAATGATGGACTGTTCAAAGCTTTTGATGATGCCAATATTATAATCATAACCATGTTTGACCTTAAGTCAATCTATTCTCTCATATATAGGCTCTTAATATGTCAATTTAAATAGACAGAAGAGGGAAGGGCAGAATACAGGATAAATATGTAATATTGAAATATAAGTATAATGTATATACTTAACCTAGATGTAATTAAAGGGCTTTGAGCCTGACTTTCAAGTTACTTACAGTTATCAACTCTATCCAATATAACCAATACACAGTATGACAGACTTATTATAAGTAAAAAATGACTATAGTGAACAAAGATGGATCCTCTCTTTGGTTAAATCTATTTTATGGGAATGGCAGTCAAGAAATATGTCTGGTGTTAGTATTGAGAATAAATAAATTTAACTAAGAGTAATCTGATTATCATAGTTAATTACATTTAAAATTAACATAATTTTTTTTTTAAATTCCTTTCCACACACAGATGCTTTCAACCATAATGGTTATCAAATTATGTCAGGGAGATTAAAAATTTTGTCTCAATCTTACTATACCTGATATTTCTGCTGGTATTATATAACTTTTTACTTACTCCTTTATGTTCAAGGCTGGTTAGTCAACTAACATAATATATATGTTTGAAGTATTTATGAATGATTTAAATCAATAAATTTTTTAATGATATTTGTTCTTAAAATGAAGATTTATTCTCATCATAACAAAATGAAATTAAAGTATTAAACATTATAATTAATAATATTTTTTTAGCCGCAATACTCCCCCCCCCCTTCAATCATAAAAATATTTTAATAACAATACAAAATTTTAGTAAAGTTTACCAACTCATATTATTTATAAGCATTGGATTAAACATGATATTTGGATATACAATTGATATTTTAAAATACTGTATATTATTACTCTATTTTCATAGAGATGAAGTTTCTATGCATACCTATTATTAATGTATTTATAATATAAAAAATATTCATATAAATTTACAAAAAATTATATTTTATAAATGTAATGCATGAACTTATGTAGTGATGTACAACTATAAGAAAGATTATTAAATAAGACAATATTAGATTCAGAAAGGAGTTTGCTATTAACTGAAAAGAGACCCTTTGATTCCTCTTGGCGGCCTTAAAGGAACTGAGCAGGGCAAATTTCTAATGTCCACTCCATACGTTCTTGTCGTTGCAGCTATTATTACTATGTGAGTATTCATATAGTATACTAAAATGGATGGGCTGCTCACCAACATGCATTAGCCAGTGTAGTGAGTTTATTGGCTTTTTACCTCCAAGTTTAATAATATTTTTCCAATATATACAATAATGACAGACAAAAATAAATCATGGCCTTTATTCCCAGGAGGCTGTAAAGTCACCAACCAAGGCAGCGGTTGGTGGCCAAAGGTGGAGGGTGCTAAGAATCCCCTGATTGCAGACTCAGGCTGCCATTTGATGATGATTTTTTATTTAGGTACTTACAACTGAAGATCACTTTCAAGTGAAGGAAGATTGCAAGAGTTAGAAGAACTGTCTTATATTAAATGGGACATTATTGGACTTTGTGAAGTTAAGAGGAAAGGTGAAGAAACAATTGATTTAAAAAGTGGACATATACTCTACTATAAAGGCACAAATATTGGAAATACAAGTGGAATAGGGTTCACTATAAATAAAAAATGGAAGAATAACATTGTGGAGATTGTTGGTGTATCAGACAGAGTGGAAAGATTAGTTTTACAACTTAATAGCAGATACCAAATGCAGATAATTCAGGTTTATGCCCCAACAAGTTCTCATAGTGATGAAGTAGTAGAAAATTTTTATATGGAATGCACAAAAGGCTTTTGATCAGAGTAAACAACATTTTAAAATTGCTATGGGAGACTTTAATGCTAGAATTGATAAACAAATGAAAGATGAAAGTGCTGCAGGTAATTTTGGTTATGGTAATAGCAATGAGAAAGGACAGAGAATTGTGGAGTGTGCAGAAAAAGAAAAACTTTATATTATGAATTCTTTTTTTGAGAAAAATGTTAAAAGGAAATGGATATGGAAGCATCCAAATGAAGGTACAGCAGAATTGGATTATAATTTGACTAACAGAAAATACATATTTCAAGATTGTAATGTTCTTAATAAATTTAACACAGGAAGGGATCATTGATTAGTAAGATGTAAGATACATGTTAATGAAAAACTAGATAGACAAAAATTATTAAGAAAAACAATATTTACAGTTTGATATTTCTAATCTTCAGAAACATTCTAATGAATTTAAATTAGAACTTACAAATTGGTTTCAAGTATTAGTAGATTTTGAACATGATTCAGATTTGAATGACATTAATAGAAAAATAACTGATAGACTTTTAAAAACTGAAACAAAGATAGCTGGTAGAAAAAAGCAGCACTTGATCAATAAAATTTCTACTGAGACTAGAGTATTTATGAAGAAAAGAAGGAATTTGACGATATACAACAATGATGCATTAAAAAAGATTGAATATCTCGAATTTTGTAAAATAGTGCGGAAAAGAATTGAAAATTATATAAGAAAGTATAATTGTGAACTAGCAAGGAAAGTTGTAAAAGTGAATAAACGTCTAAAGAGTGTAAAACAACATTTTGGTTTTGGTAGGAAATTTATATCTGCAATAAAAAAAAAGATGGTATTATTACTAAAATGAGAGATGACATCATGAAATGTGTAGAAGACTTCTATCAAGAATTATATAGTAATAAAGAACAAGTACCTCCTATACCTATTATATCTTCTGAATTGTCCAGAATTTTGAATGAGGAAGTGAGACATGCAATTAAATTTATGAAGAAAGGGAAGGCTCCAGGTAATGATGGAATTATAATTAATATATTAAAAGAAGCAGGTGAAGAAATAGAAATGGTAAAAGCCTGAAATCTGGGCAAAGCTGCTTGGGGCACTGTTTACATGTCAAAACACATAAAAATGCCGTTTCGGCGGCCGCCGCTGGCTTACAGGCTAATACAACATTTATATATTGTATTAACCCATTGCTAGGCTGCTTTACATGAGATTGCACAAAAATCTTACGGTCTGTTTTGTGCTTCAAAACTATTTATGCGTATTCATTCTATTCATAGCTGATTACCGTATCACTTGAGGGTGTTTGAATATCAAGGCGGTAGCATTTTTTCAAATCTCCATAATAGAGTAATGTATTTCTATTTAAATAATGTTGTTAATCATTAATAATTGTCATACGGTCCCCACCCTTCCCTAAAAAAATGTTAATATGTAAAAAATTGGCAAAGGGTACGTTCCAACACACTTTGATAAAAGCTCACGCGCTAAGTCACGTTTCTGCAGGGAAACTAGACGAGATCAATAACATGTCTGAGGAGTACATGCAATTTGTACACTTTTCACAAATGCGGAGTACAGAAAGGTGAGGGAGACTATGTCCTTTTTTCTGGCACATAATGTCCTCACAAATAACAGATTGTTTGATTATTACAGCAATAAAATAATAAATCGGTTCAAAAAATTCAAAGTTTGTGTACTTTTTTTTTTTATTATTTCATTAGAAATTGACAAGTATTTGGATGATATTTTTTTTTTCCAGCGGGGTTAAAAGAAATGACTCCTTTTTGTTAATACTATCAAAGTAGGAACCCCAACCCCACACCCCTTTTAGAAGGCAAAAAAAAAAAAAGATAATTCAAAAGAAATAGAAATAAAAGTCAAAAGGGTTGAGAAAAAAAAGTTGTTGAAAATCAACAGAAATTATAGACTTTTTGTTCCAATTACTTTTCCGAGTATGGGAGTTTGAAAACGATATTTTATTCCCAAAAAAAACACAAAACTTACTTTTGATTTAATAAGAAGATAAAAACAATTTTGTCAATCCAAAAAAAAAAAAAAAGGTCGAAAAAATTGAAAACAATTATCAAATAATTGCATTCTATTTCAAACAAAGTCGGGGTTTTAAATAAATGACTCTTTCGATGTATTTTTTGTTTAATAATAACAGTACGGAAATTTTTATTGCAGAACGAAATATAAACAAAAGTCAAAAGTGAAACAAAAAAAAGATATTTTTTTTTAAAACAAAAAAAAAAAGATCTTGACTTTTTGTTACAATTCTTGATGTGAGGGTGGGTGTTTCAAAACAATTTTTTAACCCCCAACAACATGAAAGTTACTTTCGATTTCATAATAAGAATAAAAACAATTTAGTCAAGCAAAAAAAGAAAAGGTAGAATAAAGTCTAAACAAGTTGCAAATAATTGTATTCTATTTTTTCGGTGGTGGGATTAAAACAAATTTCTGGACGTCGTGAAATGGTCCAAAGTTTTAAAATCATAAAAATAAAAGGTAAACAAAATTAAATTAGCAAAATTTATTGGAATAAAGAAAAATGTGAGGTTTCAAAAAAAAAAAAAAACAACAACGAAAATTAATATAACAATTTTTTAAATAATAAAGAAAACATGTTATAAATAAAGTCAAAATTCGTTTAATCGATTAAAAAAAAAATTACATTGTATTATAAAAAACAAAAAGTTGCGGCCCGGTAATGTTATATTTCATTGATTTTGTCTAGCATCAATGCTCCAAGCGGCTTTGCCCAGAATTCAGGCTTTTACTATAGAAATTTTTTTAGCAAAAATATATACCAAATGTCTAAATGATAAAGATGTACCAGATGATTGGAAGAATGCAGTATTAATATTAATATTTAAAAAAGGTGATAAAGAAGATATTAAAAATTACAGACCTAGCAGTCTTTTATCAGTTTTATACAAAATTTTTGCTAAGATAATTACAAATCGTCTACAGAAAACACTGGATTTTCACCAACCAAGAAAACAAGCTGGATTTAAAAATGGTGTTAGTACATCATATCCAGGTATTGAGAGAAGTTATAGAAAGGACAAATAAATATGAGTTTCCATTATGCTTAGGATTTGTAGATTATGAAAAGGCATTTGATTCTATAAACATTACTTCAGTGATTAAAGCATTGGATCATCAAGGTGTAGATCCAGGATATTGTCATATTTTAAAGAATATTTATAAAAATGCAACAGCAACAATTAGATTACATAATGATAGTAGGAAAATCAACATTGAAAAGGATGTAAGACAGGGTGACTCCATATCTCCAAAATTTTTTACAGCAGTGCTGCAAGAAGTATTTTGTGGATTAAAATGGGAAGCTAAAGGAGCAAAAGTAAATGGAGATTATTTAAGTCATTTAGATTTTGCAGATGATGTAGTTGTTTTTGCAAATAATGCTTTAGAGCTACAGGAAATGTTACAGGAGTTATCAGATGAAAGTAGAAAAGTAGGACTAAAGATAAATGTTAAAAAGACTAAAGTAATGTTTAATAGATTTTTTCAAAATATGAAAATAAAGATTGATTATGATGAGGTAGAAAAAGTTAACAGTTACAAATACTTTGGTCCGATTATTAATACAGATGGAAACATAATGAATGAAATTAATCATAGAATTAAACTTGGTTGGAGTGCTTTTGGTAGAAATAACTTGATACTAAAAGGAAATATGCCTATGTGTTTGAAAAGGAAAGTTTTTAATAAATGTGTTTTGCCAATTCTTACTTATGGATCTGAGACTTTGACACTTAATAGAAGAGAAATACAAAGACTTCAGACCACTCAAAGAAGTATGGAGAGATGCATGTTGGGAGTTACAAGAAGAGATAGAAAACGCAATGTATGGTAAAAGACCAAACAGATGTTACTGACCTCATTGAAAAAATTAAAAGACTGAAGTGGAGATGGGCTGGACATATTACTAGAAGAGATGATAATAGATGGACAATTGAAATTTTGAACTGGATTCCAAGAGATCGTAAAAGACCCAGAAAGAGACCACATGTGAGGTAAATGGATGAAATAAGAAAGTGTGCAGGGATGATGTGGAGAAGAGAAGCTCAAAAATAGGAAAAGATGGATTGAACTCGGAGAGACCTTCATCCTGCATGGATTGATAATGGTTGATGATGATGATGATATCCATGTTATTCCCTTTTCACACACAAATGAATATGTTGCTTGAATTAAAAATTTTGTAGCTCATTTTTTATATTATTATTATTATTATTATTATTATTATTATTATAATAATAATAATAATAATAATAATAATAATAATAATAATAATAATAATAATAATAATAATAATAATAATAATAATAATAATAATAATAATAATAATAATAATAATAATAATAATAATAATAATAATAATAATAATAATAATAATAATAATAATAATAATAATAATAATAATAATAATAATAATAATAATATAGTTGATTAAGCATTTATAATTATTTACGTTCAAAAGATACCGTACACATCTGTAAAATATATAAATTGCCATAAGTAAAAGTTTATAAATTTCATTAATATTTTTGATAATTACAATCCATATCAATATAAAGTATTTAAACCACTTATTTTAATTAAAAAGATAAAGCTGTACAGATATAAGCAAAACTATTATTCACTTTCAGTAAAATGTATTTATTTTAGTGAAGTGTGTTTTATTAAACAATCAATCACACGATTTTCTGGTATTCTATATACACATTTCAGCATCTGTTTTATAATTCAGATAACATCATCATTGCCAACAACTTTATTTATTTTTTTGTTTCTCATACATTTACTCACTTTAAATAATTTGATATATTACTATTAATAATAGTAATCTTCGACAAAGAATTCAGTCAATATACTTTAATATTAACACAAACACATGTACTTTGACTTGTTTGGGATTGGGTGTAGAATTTGTCTTATTAATTTAATATTCTAATAAAGTTTGAAATAATGATTTCTATCGTAATTTTGTTTTCTCACTTTACCATAACTAAAATTAAAGGAATAGGTTTGTTTACTACGCATTCAACAAACTGATCTTCGTTCACAGACATTAAGTTAAAATTTATTATAGCAATTCATGTTTTAACTATCGCTTTGAGATTCATTTTTTATTCCTCTAATATTTTGTAAATAATTTACTTGAAATCTTAATAGTTGACAGTTATATAGGAACAGAAAGTTATTGAACGTAAAGGTGTTTTTTTAAAAAATCAACTGCAATTATTGATTATTCATTAGTTTCATTTTATAAATACAATGTGGTACAGACACGAAAAAATTATTAATAAAAATTTTAATTTTAAAAGGTTATATTTGAAAAAAAAAAAGTATGTATATTTAAAAAACTCGTTATTGGTTTTTTTTTTTTGGAGATTGCTAGCTTTCAACATTGTATGTACCAGCTTTATTTAAAAATAAAAGCATTATTTGAAAATAAAATTAAGAAAATCCTCAAAGCATCACATAATCACTGATGAAAGCCACAAGCTAGAAACTGGTCTGGGGATATTGGATGAGTAGGCACTAGATAGAGGTTTTATGCACAAACCTTCCTGCATCCATTGATTACAAAGGCATTCACTTGGTCACACTATTGTATGGAGAGTTTGATAAGGGAATATACACATAAATGGAGAAATGTGGGTGATTTAGTCTAGAAGTTGTGTAAGGTAGGCATAGAAAATATTAGGCATCTGTTAATTGAATGTAAATGCCTGCAAGCAGAAAGAGTACAAATAATGAAGTTGTAGAAGAATAAATATAAACAAAGTGATTATACCGAAAGTGGGTTTTTGGTTTTTATGCTGGGTTGAGAAAATATAAGGAGGATTTAGATAAAAAGGCCATGGGGTTGACAAAGATAATGTTGTGGAAATGGGATAGAGCAGGATAGAGAAGAATATGGGGAAAACTTAAAGCAGGGAATAAAAAGGGAAGATACAGTGCCTAACAGTTTCTCTGGGCATAGTGGCTGATAGGTTTCTAACTCTGAATAAGAAGTCACAGTGCATCACATCACATTACTGTTATAAAATTAATAGATAAACATATACTTTTTTAATCTTTAAATATCGATTTGTTGAAATTTTACATTCCAAATTAGAAATTTATGCATTGTCAGAAAAATTTAATTATTTTATATAGCTTTATTATAGTTTTAATTTAAAATTTATTGTGTAATTGCAAATAATATAAAAACATGTACATATATATCTTTACAAACAACATACCTCTTCATGATGTGTAAGGTCAGTAATTCAGAATTATATTCAAATTAGTAACATTTGCTGTATAATCTACATAAGACTTATTTAGTTTTGTAGCAACAAACTTCACTTTCATTTCCATCTTCAAGTGCTACCAGAATCACATGTATAAGCACTTATAACTATAATCATTAATATTATTGCAAATACTAAACCTTTCTCTTTGTTTAATTTTGTATCTAATTTATTTATTTATTTTTATATGTGTATTTATATTTTCCAACCCTAGAGACAACCTATATTCAAGCTAGGTTTGCACCATGAAAATAATTTCAATATGAATAAAAGGATGATCATCTTTAAATGAATTTAAATATGAATAAATACATTTGTGCTCAAAATTCAATTTTTAAATTAATAATAACCATTAATAAAATGATAAAATTATGGTAATTTATACAGTGCTATGACACAATTTAAACATCAATATTTTCTAGGTTGTATTGGTATTATAAATTAATTCTCATACTTCTCACTCTATTATAACTTAATCAAATATAATTTAAAACTATTTATTTTTACTAATATAGTAATGATGATTAATTAATGGAAATGTTAGGCATATTATAATTTTTAATTTATCTTTCATTTAACCCTTTATATTTTAATTGTGAACATGATTATAACATTAAGTATTATACTTTTTTATTTCAATTAAATAAAAAAGCAATGATAATAATATAAAGGCAATGTCATATAAAAACATTTATATTTTTAAAGACTTTTATAACAAAAGCAAATGACAAACTGAAGTAATTCTTTTAATATTTTATTTTATTACTACTGATTATTTGAACTTTATGTTTTTTTATAACTTTATTTTTTCATACTATATTTTTAAGCATTCTTTCACCAATTTTTTATATTTATCTTATTTTAATAATGGATATTCTGTAACTATCTAACATTTTTATTCTTAAATACATGCCATATATTCTGAATCTTTTTAAAATGACAATATCCCTTTCTCATTAGCACTCATAATAGTAATAGTTGTAGTAATAGTAGGTGTAGTAGTAGTGGTGGTGGTAGTAGTAATAATAGTAGTAACAGTAGTAGTGGTAGCAGTAGCAGTAGTAGCAGTAACACCAGCAGCAGTAGTAGCAATAGTAGTAGTAGTAGTAGTAGTAGTAGTAGTAGTAGTAGTACTAGTAATAATAATAATAATAATAATAATAATAATAATAATAATAATTATTATTATTATTATTATTATTATTATTTCTTTAAAATCTGCTATAGTGATTTGAACAAATTTAAACACATATGCACAAAATCATTATATGTATATTAAAATTAATATGCTTAATTAGTAGATTGGAAAAAAAAGTTATAAGAAGCTTTTCAACTTATTAAGATTTAACAATAGCCAGGAAAATAAATATTTTACATAAATAAAATCATGGTCTGACAATATATCACATTCCATAACGTAGTGTATTACTTTTTAGTTTTATAATTTCATGCAAAAAATTTTTACTTTGTGCAAATTCAATACTGAAATTATATCAATATATTTTTTTTTTGTACTGTTGAAATTTTTTCCAGTGGATTAAAAAAATGTATTGATTATCATTGCTTAATGATTAATTTAGTTAATAAAATAGTTTTTTTCTGTAGACTAATTTATTTTTCAAATAACTAGGCACATAGTTGTTTTTGAGAACCATAATTTATACTTTTTAACTTCATCATAAAGTCATAGATAAAAATTAATATGTTATTTAAATCAGCTTTCTAGCCATTATTAAACTTATATTTATAATAATCATTAATGAGCAATAGTAATTAAAAATATATATATATTTCATTTTTCTTTCTTTCTCTACATCTGATGAAAAAAGAATTAAATAAATTTGTGTTAATTGGATAAAAATCATTAAAAGTTATTGAAAATGTTAAAAAATGATATAATGTTTATTATTTTTATTAACTTTTTTCGAATATATAATAATAATAAATAAAAATAATGAAAATAAAATTTTACAACATAGATATATTTATATATTAATTTAATATATATATTATAATTTTATTTAAAATAGTCAAACTTCCGGCACTCATTATTTTGACTCTAATCTTATAAATACGTTAATGCTTATTACTACTCATTCACTAAACTTAAAAATAAACCTGCCCATATATAATATTTAAACTTCATTTAAAGACCAATATATCTATTTTTTAAGTATCTTTTTTTATGAGTAGTAACATTTTACATATTTTTAAAACTTCTATTCCATTTCACAGTTTCTTAAGACATATGAATAAAGAGATTTGAAACAGACAAATAACTCTAATACTTAAGCTTTATGCTGAACCAGCATTCAACAGTTTACTGAGGTCACAATCTTTTATATATATATGTGTGTGTAATGGAACGTATATATATATATATAAACATATTATGCTGACCACGTTGTGGCATTAAATGTAATGGAACATCAACATATGAAAAGAAAATAATGCTCTGAACATTGGATGACAAATGTAATGGAATATATGTATCTAAATGACCTCAAACAAAAATACACATATGAAGAAAGAAGGCCTCAAATATTGGTTCCGCAATATAATGGAATGCCTATCCACAATTGAAATGGCCCAATCATTGGGAAAGCTAAATGTAGTGGAATCCCGATTGCTATATCCTCATAAACAAATCATAATGAATCAAATCTCACATTTTAGGCATCAAATATAATGAAATGACTAGCAACAGTCCTTAATTAATCATGTCTGCATGTTGATGGTGTCAAATGTAATAGAATGTATTTATCCAATTTAAATAATATAAACATAGCACATCATACAGATAAAGAAAGACCTTAACAATTTAAATGAATCCAATTGTTGAGAAAGCCAAATATAATATATTGTATAATTTAAATAAAGAAAGATAAAATTATCCCAATTATATTTAAATAAATTGTTTATATGCCCTTTGAACTAGCTATACTTGAAATAAGACCAAAATCATACAGAGCAATAATAAGACCTATCATTATAATTTATTCTCAGGGTTAATAAGATTAACTAACAATATATATATATATACTAGAAACAAATGGAATTTTATTGAATCTAATATACATATCAAATAAGTAAACTTATGTATATCTAAACATATCAATGAACATTGACTTGTGTAAGTGACCTAAATACTAAATAATAATTGAAATACTAAATTATTCTCCATTAAGTTGTGAATTCAATTAACTTCATATTGACTTTGGCACTAAAAAGAAAAATAAGAATAAAATATTAATACTCTTCCAAATAAAATACAAAGGCATTACTTATAAAACAAATAGTACATCCTTTAGTTCTATATTATGGTTTGATTTTAGGTAGTATCAGTGTTTTAAATAGTTTTCAAATACAAACCCAAATACAATATATATATATATTGAACCGTATTCGAATATGTTTATTCGAAACACCGGCCTCTTAGGCAGAGAAGAACATACTCGGAGAGTATGTATGCCCAAACAATAGCTATAAACTAACGTTACATTTCCAGGACATAACTTCTTCTTGACTGTTGAGTTCAACACCAAGTTCAAAGCACTTTTTTTGTTTGTGTATAAACACGGGCGCCAGCTGCTTATTCTAAAAGAATAGACAACGCACTTTGAATAGTGGCAACTAACCCAACGCCTAAATCCACAACTAGCTCAGTTGTTTGTAATCACTAATAGATTATACTTAATTAGTGGTTAAAAGACTTGATAAAGAATTTGTTAAAAAGAATTTATAAAAAGAATTGTAAAAGAATTGATAAAAAGGAATTGATAAAAAGAATTGACCGACAAATAAAGTTTAATTTTAAAGATAATTTATTAACTAACATTTATTTACTAAATTTAAACATTTTATAATTCTAATAAAACACACGCATATTTTAAATTAACATTTTTAAATAGTCTAAATATTTCTATAGATTCAATAACAGAACACTCTAATTTCATTAATAAATATTGGTAAAATGATCACGCACATATTAACTAATGCACACACATAATAATAATAATAAAGGACTACATAGCATTTGAAATTTAATCACACACATATCAATAGTTCATTTATGTATGATATCGAGTTCATATAATTAGACTCTTGGAGGATTCGCACGAATTAATGAAATGCAATGGCTATTACAGTATAAACGAAAATAAGCAAATGTTTTACCTAGGATTTTGAATGTTGACGTAGAATTTTGTTCTTTGGAGGCTGCTTTCGGTGAGGATATTTCCATTATAAATGCTTACCAGCCGGCTGGGACGTTTCCTTGTTGAGTTTCCTGATTTTTACGATTATTGCTATCGGAGACAAATAGATACTGACAGAGATTTTCTAAGATGTTAAGCTGACATTATTTCACGGGCAGATCTGCTGTTTTCTCGGACATCTGGGCTGGAGGTGAATGTGTGTTCCAAAACTTTCTCAGCACTGCATTTTGTTTCTTAGCTGACTCAATTAATTTCCGAACTGCACTCTCTCAATAACTTTGTGAACCTGATTGTCTCAACTAATTTGTGGAATGAATGACTGTCCGATAAAAAAGGTCTATTTATATCTGCGCCTTGTTGTCTGTCTGATATCTCTGGCAAAGATCTGTTGTCAAATTCCTTATCAATTAATCCTTTGATAAACATGTTTTGGAAGATTGCTTAATTAGTAATAGCCATGCAGAGATGTTGTTTTATTTTATTAATAGCCATTGCCGTGTTTTTAATGATAATCTTCTTTTATTTCGCATACATTTTATTTACTTACAAATCTCAAATATATAAGCACATATATTTTAATACAATTTACTATTTAGTTTTAACATTATTTTTTCTTTAATTAAAATTGAATGAAAAGAGATTTGTATATTTATATTTTTACGAATACTAATAAAAACTCTTTACTTCCTTTTACAACCCTTAGTTTCATCTCTCAAACCAAGACTCCCCCTCCCCCCTTTTGACCAATTAATTGTAGCTTTTTTATTTCAAAAACTAACGCTAGAAAACTATTTAATTCTTATCCTTTTCGAAAACAAACTGCAATAAATTCTTCAACATTTAATTTTATGTTTTTCTTTTATGAAAGATTACTTTAATAATAATTTTAGATAAAAATTATATGTGCCTATATCAATATAGGTACAATATATATATATATATAAAATTAAGAGCATGCTAATAGCTCTAAACAAGCTTTTTTTTTTTATGATAAATGCTACTACAAGAGAAGACATTTAAATCATTTTTATCTTGGATTGTCCCCATCCCCAGACCGGTTTCAACCTATGGGTCTCTTCAGTGAGGAGTTGGGACATTAGATTTTAAAAAAAAACCAACTCAAGCAAAGCATTTATCTAAAAGTTAATTGTTAGAAGAAGATCTGAAACTTTTAGACATCTACATGTCTTTAAAGTCAGCTCTCCAACTGAAAAAATCATATGGGCCTGAACTTAATTCAGATACTCCATATATTAGTAGGGTTAGCCATTTAATTTAGCCAAAGCCACAACAGCAAAATAATAATAGTAATAATAACAAGTCAGATGTCACATGACTTATATATAGCTAGCACTTACAAATATGTAAAATTATTTTGCTGTTGTGGCTTTGGCTAAATTAAATGGCTAAGCCTACTAATATATGGAGTATCTGAATTAAGTTCAGACCCATATGATTTTTTCAGTTGGAGAGCTGACTTTAAAGACATGTAGATGTCTAAAAGTTTCAGATCTTCTTCTAACAATTAACTTTTAGATAAATGCTTTGCTTGAGTTGTTTTTTTTTTAAATCTAATGTCCCAACTCCTCACTGAAGAGACCCATAGGTCGAAACCAGTCTGGGGATGGGGACAATCCAAGATAAAAATGATTTAAATGTCTTCTCTTGTAGTAGCATTTATCATAAATAAAAAAAAAAAAAGCTTGTTTAGAGCTATTAGCATGCTCTTAATTTTACATATTTGTAAGTGCAAGCTATATATAAGTCATGTGACATCTGACTTGTTATATATATATATATATATATATATATACTTGCAATAAATATATATGTTAAATAGATAAAGACATATTTGTGCTCAACAATTATGCATTAATATAAACACAAATTTATATCTATATTTTCCAAATATTCAAAATTAAAAAAAAAAAAAAGTAAATAAAAGTATATTATATACATGAAATATGTGAATTGTTGTTTAGGTCTACATAAGAGTTATCATATGAAGTTAAAATAAAAATAGATAAATAGATAAGTGGATAATTAAATGGTAAAATATTATAAATTAATAGAATAGATAATAATAAAAAAATTAAGTTATATAAATAATAGAAATTTTTTAGAATAAAAAAATTTGTGAATATAACTTTCACTTATTAATATATATATATATCTTCTTCTAACAATTAACTTTTAGATAAATGCTTTGCTTGAGTTGGTTTTTTAAATCTAATGTCCCAACTCCTCACTGAAGAGACCCATAGGTTGAAACCGGTCTGGGGATGGGGACAATCCAAGATAAAAATGATTTGAATGTCTTCTCTTGTAGTAGCATTTATCATAAATAAAAAAAAAAAAGCTTGTTTAGAGCTATTAGCATTCTCTTAATTTTATATATATATATTATAACAGGATGGGTTAGGTGGATATGTATGGAAGTAAATTTGAACTGGGTGATGGCAAAATCATCATCACTCACAGTCCATTTAAAATGAAATATCAAATTAATTATAAAATATATATAAATAATATATATTTAAAAAAAAACATGAGATCAAGAGATCTCTGTGAACATTGAGAGATCAGAAGCTAACTCAAAAGAGCAACTAAAGCATAATTATTATCAACCAGCATTATGAAGTAAATATCAGTATAAGTAAATACTAGAGAGAAATAACCATCCATCATCATCATTGATGGAAATAAACAAATTAGTACAATAACATATATAAATCAACAGTCAACCTTGTGACTGGATTGAAAATGGGTCTTCTGTAGACCAGACTAACTATTGAGCCTTTTTCAGCTTGGGCAATTATATAAACATAACTTGGATGCACCAGCTTAGTGCCCATCCATTAAAATACACAATAATCAGAAATAGAACAATAATGCTGGGACATTTAAAGCATGCTGATCATCATCAATGCTCTGGCCACTAAAGTACTATTAATGTACTGGCCAACTATAAACTTAACTTTTAATAAGACTAAAGTAAAATAAAAGATAGTGCATGGCCTTTAAAGAGTATCCTCTTTTGCACCAACCAGGATGATGATGATCATCTCTGGATGCCCAAAGCACTAAACACATCCCCATTTATCCGTGTCTGAAATCTAGCTCAGAGAACATGGGCTCTATTACTGTATGTGAACAAGAGATGATGGAATACAATTTTTAACAATTAAATATAAGTTTATTAATAACAAAAAAAAAATTAATAAGGTCTTATAAGGGTTCTGATTATGAAAAGTACACAATAATACAGTCATCACTCTGTAATTTATAAGATTACTACAAATTTCAAGTTTTCACATTAATTTACATAATTCCTATTCAAAATTTAAATTGTTACATTGATTTACAAAATTAAAATTTACAATCCAAGTTATTACTATGGTTTACATATATAGGCGCACAGACGCGCGATTTATAATATACAATTAATCTATTTCAATTGACATTCAATAACAACAAAAAATGATTAAAATTTACATATGTGTTATAATTGATAACATACGCACATATACATGTGTGTGCATGCGTGAAATAACCTATTTGACTTGCTGCAAAATAATTATCCAAATCTTAAATTATATATAAATATAATAAATGATTAAAGTTTCAGTTAAATGAAATACATTTACATAGTAGGTTTACTGAAACGCATATATATATATATATATAATTTGCACAGACGTGCGATATATTAATTTATCTACATAACATTAGTATTTATCACAATAAAATTATTACAGATTATTCTCGCAATTTTATTCTCTTTGCTGAATAGACTTTTTCTTGAAACAAGTACTATCAAATTTTTGACAGATGATTGTTGATTGATGTAAAATGTCTTTTTTTTTTTAATAAACGAAATATATAATCGTTTTATAGAATTAAGAAAATATAAATTTCTAAATGTCTTTCTGCTTGATTAGTTAATGCTGATGAAATAGGCAAGGTGAGAGAGGAAAAGTGAATACGTGAAGTGCAGCTCTTCATGCCATGATAAGTAGAAAGTCAAGTACACAATGCCCCATGATGTCACGAAAAAATACCTCAGTTTTAAGCACTGCCCCTCTAAGTACCTAGACAGATCATCCACAAGAAATAGTATCCAGAAAAAAAATATATCAGGCACTGAGCCAGCCCTGCTCATCTCTTGTGAGTCTTAGGGGCTTTAGAAAAGGTCTATTCATGAGACCAAGGCCTATTCATGAAGCCTACATATACACTGTTGGACTACCCTGGGAGCTCAATATCTAGGTCTAGACAGTGCCGAGCATATACTTTGGAGCATCATAAACACATTGCATCTACACAGCCCCGCTCAACCATACACCCACCATAAACATAAAAAGTACAAATTCATGCATCACTTTCAAAATGTAATTTTACTAAAGAAATTATTTAAAAGTTTGTTATCATATATAACCTTACTCACCACAGCTGTATATATTTTTATCTGTTCTTCCCTGCCTTTAGATAGTTAGCATATATATAATTATTTGTTTAGCAAGCTGGTTCTTTTGGTCCATTAGAAAAATATAATCCATGTTTGTTGTTATCATCAGATAAAAATATGCAATCCATGTAAAATCTTGATTTGTAGTTGGTCTGTGCTCTATCTAGGATTAATCCAGGCAATCAGCTGTCTTGGTTTGATAGAATTTTAGGCAAGCAGCCATCCTCCATGTTTAAGGCTATGAATTTCTACAGAAAGAAGTGGGTCACTTTCTCTAGGTGAATTTCAAACTCCTGCGAAGGAAATATTGGCAGCTCCACAATCTAATGTTCTGCCAACTATATGTTCAGCTAAAACCAACTGCTGCCCTTCATCAAGTTGCAACAAAATATTGTAAACAATTCTGCAGCTGAACTGTTCTCTTCAAAAATCACTAACAGACTAACATATATTTTTAATCAGTCTTTTAAAAACTCATCTGAGGTATTAACAACACTTTGATTAAAAACAGAGTCTTTATTTTTAGCTCTCTAATCCCTTTAAAAACATATATGTTTTAATTAATTAAAAAATTTTCAAAAACAAGTATTGTGTTTTTACATTTCACAATCAGAATAATAATAATAACAATACAATATTTATATTTATTAAGACCTTTTTTAACATTTAAATTATATAACAATTTTTATTTTAATCAGAGTTATTTTTTTAACCCTTTGCTTATCATTATTTTATTTTAGCAAATATAAAAAAAATCTACAAAAATTTATTCTGTGTTTATTTCTACTTTTCCTTCATTTTACATATATATATGCACATACACTATATTAGTGTATGCTATGTAAGCCAACTGGTTACAATATATATATATATAACAACTCATATGCAACCCAAACTTATACGCCATATTTTAAAATGTTAAATTACTTAAAAGTTAATTTTGACACTTGTTAAACATTTGTTTTTGTTTTTTTTTTAGAAGACAAGACGCTTTCTAATTAAAAATAAAAGTAAAAAAAAAAAAAAGAATATCGATCTCAAAAATATATATATATCATTTATATTAATAAAGTTATTTACTACCTTCTTTTTCAAAGTTAAACTTGTTCATTTTTCTTTTCAAAAGTCAACTTGTTCCGTTGTTTTATTCTCTTATATTTTTTAATATTAGAATGCATTCTAGCCAAGGATAAATTGAAAAAATATCACGTTAGAGAAAATTATCATTTTCCAAACATATATATATATTTCATTTTTTTAAAGATTTCTTTCCTTGAAAAAATAATAATAATTGACATGTTGAATCCAATATATTAACTAATTTTAGTTACTTCCAGATTGTTATTAGATTTACCATTATAAATTCCAGATAGCTATATCAAATTTCGGCTTCAAACGCGGTGAAATTCATGTGTTGAAATTTGCCTAGTTTTTCTTTTTAAATTGCCTTGGGATAAAAGAAAAGAAATGGTGCAGCTCCCTGGCTGCAATATATATATATATTAGTCGGTCATGGTATTATGTGTTTACTACAGTAATTTATCTTATTTAATTATTCTCAAGAATGGCAATTTTCAAAGAAACAAAGTACAACTAATTTTATCCTTCAGTTTTTTTTAATAACTATCTCCATAATGATAGCTTCTTTTGTTGCTGCTGTTATTGTTTTTCATGTGCCACAGAACGCAAGTTTTGAAAACCATTGTTACATATGTTTTCTTTTAAACAATTAACATTCAAAAAAAAATAAAAATACCAATCATATAAAAAATATTAAATCGAAAATTTATTTGACAGCTTTAAAAAGATATATATACATAAATAATAACATTGCATTTTTTTAATAATCACTACAAATAAAATAATATTTTTTTTATAATCAACAATTTATATGTCTCTATTTATTTATAATAATTAAAACATGTCACTATTACCATTAAAAATCTCATCATTAAAAATAATAACAATTAAATATTCACAGCGATGTACCTCAACAAATAAATAAAATAATAAATCCAAACAACTATAGGTAATAACCATAAACAATAATAATATTCTAGATATAAACATCAAATCAAAGAGATTTTTTTTAAATAACAACAAATGATTTTTAAAATATAGATAGATTTATTGATATTTACATATATATATATATATCTTTATCACTCATGTCAATATTTATAAGCACCAAATTACTAAAATTTGATTTTATATATATACATATTGCATTAACATTTATGGTTATGGTATTTTATTAGTAGTTATATTAGTCTATTTCCATTATATAGTTAAGTTGTTAAGGTTTCTTTTGAGCATGGTTTCAAATGGGATCCCCTCTTTTTGATTTCAGTTTTATTTTGACTGACCAGTAATAGTATAGCATGGGACTAAGCCAATGACTTCTTAGATTTTTGGATTTTGAATTTGAAGCAATACTCAACCAATTACAATATTTTATTCTTATTAGTGCTTAATATGTAGTATAAATTGTTATATATTAAAAATAATAATAATAATAATAATAATAATAATAATAATAATAATAATAATAATAATAATAATAATAATAATAATAATAATAATAATAATAATAATAATAATAATAATAATAATAATAATAATAATAATAATAATAATAATAATAGTAATAGTAACAAGTCAGAAGTCATATGACTTATATATAGCTTGCACTTACTAATATGTAAAGTTAAGAGCGTGCTAATAGCTCTAAACAAGCTTTTTTTTTTTATTTATGATAAATGCTACTACAAGAGAAGGCATTCAAATCGTGGTCCCCATCCCCAGACTGGTATAATAATAATAATAATAATAATAATAATAATAATAATAATAATAATAATAATAATAATAATAATAATAATAATAATAATAATAATAATAATAATAATAATAATAATAATAATAATTAAACATGCTGAGCAAAAGTATAAACATACTTTTAGAAAGTATACATACAGAAGAGTTGATCAAATCAACTCCTTAATATGACCAGTGAGCATTTGATGAAACTGATGTATGCACATACACATAGATGATTTACTCTTGGATGTAAACATAAACCAATGTCTCATATTAAAAGACTCCATAAAGCCAAGAAAGAAGCTGGACCTTTAGAGACCCAAGGTTGCTAAAACTCATTTAAGATATATTATCAGTTTGCCAGAAATGATTAGTAGTATAATTGGAGTTTATAGTGGCAAAGCCTTTAATTCAGTAGAAGTCAAAGCTAACATGATTGAATATTATTTAGATGAATTCAGAATAACATTTAAGCCAGTTAAACATGGAAGATCAGGCATTGAAGCTACACATTCATATCAAGATTTAGTCCTTTGAAATAATTTGTAATACATTATTAAAGAAAATGAAAAAGAGAGATGATGATAATAATTGATAATTAAGCATAATAAAGTACTGACATGATAACATTTATAAAATAAAAGTGTGCCTCTGTAACATTAATCAATGTAAAATAAATAATGCAGCACATACCATATGAAATGATAATGATATACAAATAATACAACTCTTAATAACTCTTTTTAGGATTAAATATATTTTAAATAGTATATTCACTCTTCAAAAAGGAACAATGAAAAAGGCATTTCTCATATGGCATGTCAAGACTTCAGTGACTATGTAGGTTAGTCATGTTCTATCTTGTTCTACTATTTTCCTAAGAATATGTAGATAACCATATTATTAACCAATAATTGGATGTCTATTTTAGTTGTTTAAGAGACTCTAAGAGAAATCCTCAATCTCTTTGAAAATATTAAAAATATTTTGGTTTTTTATTATTAAAAGTTTTTTATTGATTTTGGAAAATCTGTTCATTTGTTAACTTTTGATCTTTTTCAAGTTAGAATGAAAATTTGAAAATCAAGGTTTAACATATTTAAATTCAATAAAATTGTTTGAAAATTGATATATAACCAAAATATATTACACTAATTCATTTGAAATACTTATTTTTTCAGTATATCAATTAGTTTGATAAATATGGAATGGAGAGCAGGAAAAGTATGAAAAATATTCAATAATTTCAAGTATTGCACATTACAATTATTCTTAGAATTTTTATTTGGTTTAAGTAATGGTCAAGAGAAGGCAGTTCATTTTTTTTTCTTTCAATTTAATAACAGTTTTAAAAATATTTTAAACCTTTATATATATATATATTTAATATGTGTACATAATTATATATTTATAGTAAATCAGTAACTAAGTTTGCTATTTAAAATTGTTTTATGGTTTTTATTTTAAAACATTTGTTTTAAAAAAAACACCTCAACTACAAAACTAGCATTATTTAAAATGATTGCAAATGTTGAAAAAGAACACTCAAGCAACTTCAACTTTGCTATAATGTTACTTCTCTTAAGCAAATGATAGAGAATTTTCTTTAGAATTTTTTTTATAACTAGTGTTTTAAAATAGAAATAAAAACTGTCAAACAATTTTAGATATAAAAATTACTGATTTATTATACAATAGTTAGAAATTGTTGATTGTTATTGATATTGAGATTTTCTAAGTATTGACTGGTTTTTAATGATATATAATTATATGCACATACTAAATGTGTATATTTAGTATATACTTTTTTGTGTATATAAGTTTTTAGACATTTCTTATGTCCAGAAATTAAGTAAGTCAATCCTTATTTTTTATAACAAGTTTTAGTGATATATATATATATATATATATATATATATATATATATATATATATATATATATATATATATATATATATATATATATATATATATATATATATCAACTATAAGTATCCATCCAGTTTAAAGTATAATATAGTTTTACATTTTCATAAGCTTAAAAATAATAGAAATAATATTTTTATGTATATTAAATGCTTTTATTGACTGTGCATTAAAAAGAAATAAAATAATTGCTTCTTCAAACTTAATTGAAATTTTTAGATTTAATTTAAAATAAAAGTGTGGGGGTGGGGTGGGGGGTCAAATCCAGAAATTAATTAATTTTTTATAACAAGGGATTGACTTAATTAATTTCTGAACTCCTCATTCTTTTATTTCAAGTTAAATCTAAAAACTCCAATTGTGGTTGAAGAAACAATTATTTTATTTTTTTTAGCATTTAATGTAAAAAGAAATTTATCTCTATTATTTAGTCTGCAGTTAAATGTTGGGTAATAAGAAGGCAAAAGTATATATTAATCACTACACTAAAAGTTCCTATAAAATTATTATTTTAATATATTTGAAAAAAAAAGACTAACTATGACTTTTGTCATACACATGTGTATACAAGGTGCATTCTGTGGGTAATCCAGGAGGAGGAATATTTCTATATGTGACTCGAAATAATCCTGACACATTATCATACCAGTCCTATAAAAAAAGTAAAAGAAATATGTAAAAAAAAAAATAGAAAAAATAAAAAATTTTCAAAGGGATTAAAATGAATATTATTAACCTTACATCAGCTCGGCTTAGCAATCTTTCTGATGGTATTGTTAAATCAATTCTCAGCTGCATTTTGTTTGGCAATTTGGGAAAAGGTTTAGTGATTTTTTTATTTTCACATGCAATCCCTGGAGGAATTTTCAGAAAAGAAGAAATCTGTAAGTAAAAAGTGCTTTTATATAAAATTAATTTGTTTCAAAGCAGAATCACTAATCTTTTTTATTAATAGAATTAAATAAAAATATTTATTTGATAGATGTTTTCACATGTTTGTCTATGTATGAATAAGATTTGAATCTTTATTAGAAATTTTTTTTTTAATAAGCAATTATTGTAACAGTCAAAACACGTGTATCTCGTTAACATAGTGCAGAATTCGACCACCACACAGAACAGCAGCACCATCGAGTAGCAAAGCCACCCATGGTACCGAGTTCGAACATAGTTTATCGGTTCCACAATACAATCTACGGAACAATGCCTCTGATGCGACATAAGTAAACACTTCTTTAGGCACGGTGGTCAGGGAGATGCACGAGATTCATGGTTTTGTTTCCGAGTTGGCCAACAATCAAACGAATATTAATTCACATATATAATCGAGGAAATATATATAATGGGCATCGAATAAATGAAAACTTAACTACAGACATACAGTTAAAATTATTTATTTACGTATTTAATATAAAAAAAACATTATTAATGTTATTAATCATATTTTATATTCAGAGTTTCAATAGCTAATTGGCAATTTTATTATATATAAAAATACATTTATTTATAAAGAGCATTCATTTATATGAAGGCGTAATCTAGCTACCTAAGGTTCTCGAGGGAGTATTTCTAATACGTGCTGTAGGGAATTTATACTTTGCACTGCAAGAGTCATCAGTAGCGGCGGACATACATTTATTTAATAAAAATATTTATTTTACGACTAAAGGCAAACATTTATTTGAGAGTGGATGATGAAGATAATGACGAGGCAGAGTGATATAGAGAATGATAAACTAAATAAAGGAACACGTGGTACGCTTTAGAAGGACGATATAAAATGGCAGCACTGAAACTGCAATGCCGTGAATAAGTTTATAAGGGCTTCGGGTTGGTCTCTGCCTCGACCCGAAGAGGTAAGGTGTCACATGAGCATAACCAGGGACAAGAGGTCCATGTCACAATTTTCCAGCTGGCTGCGTGACGGTCGTCAAGCCCTACGGGAACATTATCATGTCCACTTGTGTAGGACGACTGGGGTTAATTCAACCCTATAGAATCCGGAGTATTCACGGCGTGGAATGAGCCATCGTGGCTTCAAAATGTAACACATGTATAAGATCTAAAAGATTATGGTAATATTTAACTAGATTTCAAACTCGGCCCCCCATTATCAACGTTGACTAAAAGAAAATTGGTGACTCTCAAATAAATGAAATTTCCGTAATTATTCATTAAAATTTAATAATAAAAAAATATCTAAAAAGGGGACTTATTACAGCGAGCATGCCAGCTATTATGAAGTAGTAGACCCTGCATTACAATAACTGATTCTTTGAATGCGTGTCGATTTATATGAAATTTAAGTTATTTATAAAGCAAATATTAATGACAATTCGACACGCATTCAATGTTCAAGCGATTATGGATTTAGCTTTAAAACTAAGACAATTATGAGAAGGTAATATTTCAATGATAATTATAAATAAAGTGTAGATTTGAGAAATACACACCTAAAAAGGATAGAGGGAGGTAAGCTAGATTATGCGAGAAATTTACAGATTACATTAATTCTCAAATTTTAGTTTCACAAAATTACAATTTAAACATTTTAGAAGTTAGACAAATAGTAGGAGATGAGCTATAGCTTATTATTACTAGAGTACTCTATAATTTGGAATACACACACAGGTACCTGTTTTATAAGATGTTTTCTTCCATTTGTTTAATAGTAGATTGTTCGTGATTAGCAGTTTTCTTTCTTGTCTTTGGCATTTTATTGATTTTAACAGCAGCGGCTTTCTTGTCTATTTCAGGTAGCAGATCATTATGGTGTTTTTACGATGGGCAAGGTGAAGTTCGGCATACGGTGGGCCACCTCCCGATGGAGAATAATCTCGGTGCTTACTCGGTCATACCTTGGCAATATCAATTTATTTTAAGATATTTTAGACTCTCCACTCGAGAGCAAAGCTAAAGTTCAAGTGAAAGTCTCCAGCAAGTCTAAGATGGCCTCCTTTTTTTATCTTGATCTTTTAATTTTTCTGTTGAGATATTTTTAGGTTTTCTTTATCTTGCCCTCAGGATAATCAATGCTTTTGCTGGTTTTAATTAGAAAGAAATCTGCTGTGCTATTGTTTGTTTGTTTTTTTTTTTTTTTTTTACATTCGTTAATTACATTTTTTTGGAATTTTTCTATAATTAATTTATTATCTATCACTGACAGATGCTTTTAAATTTTCAAAGACAAAAGGGAATAAAATTATTTTAACTTTAATTAATTATTGCATCAGATTTTGTTAGAATTATTATTTAACGAAATTTAAACTAAGCAATAAATACGAACGTTATAAATTCAAAATAAATGATTAATATTACACAAAATTTATTTAGCTAAAGAAATCTAAATTATATTACTTTATCCGTATTTATTGCCTTTAATTTGAGATCAAAATGTGTGCATGTTTATGTTGAATTCTACATATATTTATACATTTTTAATATTGTTACACACACAACTCGATACCAAAAGTTTAAATTTGGGTGGGATAGACCGGTCAGTGAGAGACGACAGAAAAGGTGAAACTTAAGATTCGAATACGAATCTTACTGTTTCATTATAAAGTGTATTTTGGAATACAATAAATTTTAATCTGAATCAAAGATGATTTAGTATTAATTACTATCTTCAACAAATTCATTATAGTTTTATATTTTAGGAACTTTATTAAGTATTTATGCCTAGTGTTAATTTACTAAATAATGAAGATATCTTTAAGATGCATATAAACTGTTATTGTATGCAAATAAATACATTTTAGTTTAGCACCATTTTTTTACTATTTCATTTATTTGTGCATAAATATACAGAAGAAATTAACATAGACAAAAGTTACTTATATAATTATTTAAAATTAATACTAGAATGACTTAAATATTAATTAAATAAGTAATAATATTTGTGTTATTTTCAAATAAATTGTTTAGAATTAAATAATGAGATCTTTCTGATACAAATATATATTATTCTATTTATTTTTGATTCTGACTGAAAACTAAATTTCTAATGTAACTAACAAAAAAAAAGCTGTTTGTATAAAGATGCTTGTTTAAAAAAATATGATTATAGTATTTAATTCCAATATATTTTGTACTTGAAAGAAAATTAAAAAAAAAAATTTTGATTCAATTTGTTTTGATGAAGGTAAGTTAATAACAACCATTGCCTTCTACTGTTGTTGCTAGTATATTTCATGCTGACCAAATTTGGAACTGCTAGATACAATACAATAGGACACTTTATATTGATCCAAAACTCATTCTTGTAAAGTCACTGTTCAATGTATATAAAGTTCAGATAAGTAAATAGCTGTTACATTTATCCCATATTAACTATATGCATGTGTTGACGCTAAAAAACTTATGAGTTAAATAAATGTCTTAAATTTATAGATTTATCCATATGTCAAATTATAAGTTTATTAAAGTTCAGTATTTACTGTATGGCAAATGTGAATGATTATATAATTGTTATAATATTATAGAGTAATTGAAGATTAAGACTAGATTTAGCAAACAAACCTTGGGAATTTTATAACTAATTATTGTATTTCTGCATGAGTATAAAATAAGGCAATAATATATAAGAGATTGGAGAAAAGTTTTTGTTAAAAGAAAAGTAAGTTATATGTTAACTGGCAATTATATTTTGTAATCAAATAATTGTTGATGTGTTAGCTTCTTTAAATGTAACAATGAATGGTCTACATTCATTCATCAAGAATGGTCTACATTCATTCATCAAGAGTAACTTATGTTCTTCATAATCTAGCAGGTATTGCAAATAGGGGTTGTATAAAAGTCATCATTACACTATTAAATAAAAGATAGTTAAAATGTATGTGTTGATCTATTTCCTTATGCCTAAAGTCAGGTGGCATCTGTATAAATTACATAAATAAAAAAGAACAAATCATTGAAACATACTTAGTCTTATCATTACCTAGTAATGTCTCTATTTGTAAATTTTTGCTCACCCAGAATAAGGATTATTCATAAATTTTGCTTATCCAAGATGAGAACTTTATTTTTAAGTTGTTGTAAACTCCCATTTGTCTGTGTTGAATAAATGGCCTTATTGACAACACTATAATTTATTTTTATCAGTAAATTGTAATTATATTATAAAAAACAGTAAAATGTAAACAAAGCAAGTTGGGCTGTGAAAATGATATTCAAGTATGTATTAATTTTCAAGATGTTCCTGGAAATGACGTAGTGCAGTTACTGAAAATACATTTATCATATATTGAAAACAATGAGTTTATTATGTGTAAAAAAACTTTGAAGACTAACATAATGCAGAACAGAAATAAAAAAAATGAGGAGGAGCAGGAAATGATTGAGGCACACAGTTTAAAAACAATCTGTGAAGAAGATAATATAGAGAAATAAGATAACTTGGGAACTTTTGTTTTGGACAAAGGTCCAAAACATGTAAATACACAGAACAAAAGGACATTAATAAAGAGATGAAAATTTCCCGAGAGTACTGCAACATTATTGCAATTAGATATAATGCAGATGAGTAGTATATTATTCAAATAGATAGGATAGGATGGAAGATAATAAAAAGCATATGGAATGGATTTAGAGATGCAAAAACCAATGCAAGTAATGCTTCAAAATTATTTTGAACAAAAGTTTAAAAAATTAGAATAAAAACTTGAAAAAAATCAATTATAAGATAGATGGACAGATGTAGCAAATAAAGTGTATAGAAGAAAGCCATGCTCATGCAAAAGATGAAAGAAAAGGGATGCAAGAAAAAAAAATAAACATGAGACAGACAAAAGACTCAGAGAAATGCAACACACCTTGGCAACCAAACTACAAAAGTTTGAGAGTGAAATGAATAAATCTGAAAAATCAGAAGTAAACAGAGCAAATGGCTACATCAAATAGATCAGCAGAAAACAGAAATGGGAGTTATGTTAAAAATTTATAATCAAGTGATGCAAGACAACTTGGACACACAAATTATAAAATTCAAAGCTGACATGATGGACTGAAAATGAATGTGGAGGTGGAGCACAGTTCTAACAACAATATTATTCTGAATGAACATAGATAAGTGAAGCAATTCTACATAGTTAACAAGCCAATAAAAAAGTCTATAAGAAAGAGGACAATTAAATAATAAATAATATACCAAGTAACATAAACAATAGTTCTCTATCCAAGCAGGTATGAGTTAAAACCTTCAAAGTGCTATCATGTAGAAATACATTTGACTATTTAAATGAACTTACTGATTTATTTGCATTTTATAGCTTAACAGATAAAAACCAAATAGTCAATGCCTCAAATTATTTGGATGGTGGAGTCAAAAATTGTTGAAATTCAAGGTATAACCATTCAGACCCTTACAATGAGTATGAAGAGGCAATTCTACAAAGTGTTTGGAGCAAATAGGATCAAGATAATGTGCTGCAGCAAGTGTTTCAAGAAGAATACAAACCAAGCACAGCAAAAAATCAAATTTTTTTATAGAAAGTAGCAAAATTAAGAGCATATATAGATTTTACACTGGCATAAATTTGTATTATTCATTTTATAATACATAATTTGATGACTAATACTCAACACATTATATTGGGTAGCAACGGGCCAAATATTGAAAGGACAGCACATCTAATAGGTGAGATATATGAGGAAATGTCTTATCCAGGTGAAGTGAATTATTATGAATCTTATTGTACAAGCATTTGTACTGTAAATTCTTACAAACCTGATCAGCAGTGATTTAGTCATACAGTTAGACATACATATTATGCATAACCTAGAAAAAAATTGCAATAAGATCTCTGATAAGAGATAGATCTGATTTCCAGTTATTACAAAGAAAAGAGCTTCCAGATAGTCAGATATCAAACTACAGCTGAACAACCTTATATTAATGACCAATATTTTGGTAAGAAGATTACAAAATGCTTGAGGGACATGAGAAAGTTAATACAAGTACAATTATTTTTTTGGTTCAATGTTTGAGAATTTAAATGAATATATTATTCATTTCAGTGTCAGTTAGGTGGTTTCACACATGAGTAAAAGATTTTTAAAAAATTAAAAAATATATTTAAAACTCCCTTGACAAAGAATGTATTGCAAATAACACAATTAGGTAAGAGACTTTAAAAAAATTCAGGCAATTAAAGTGTTATGCAAATTAATCAAATCAAAAAACTGAATGATCTGTTCAAAAACAGAAAGAAGTAAAACTGTTATAAAATTAATTTTCTTATTGCTGTTTATTGTGGATTATTAAAATGACATTGAATCCCATTGTTATTAGTGAACAACAAAAGAAAAAAAACATTTTCTAATCTAACCTGGACATCAGAAAAACTTAATATGCTATTTTGAATAAATCTATATAAAATGAAAAAACAATGTTTATTTAAAACTGCTAAACTTAGATTGTTAAAATATATTGTAGTTCATATGAATTCTTTAATACTTGCCATTGGAAATAAACCAAACTATAGTTATTTTTATTTATAAGTAATATGTTTTAAAAAAACTATAAAGACCTATAAATATGAAACAATAAAACAAAGAGATAAAAATCACTCCATCAGACATTTTTGAAGCCACTTGTCCATCAGTGCTCTAACCTCTAGTGAGATGTATTTTTTGTTTCCTATTTTATTGTAAATGTTTTTAAAAAATAAATATACATTTGTTAATTATATGTCAACCAGTAAAGCTTCATTTAAATTAAAAATCCTTTATAGCTAAATGCTTCCAGGGAAATATTTAAATTCCATTGAGAATACTTATTGTGGTATTCTTTGATTAGTTTTGTGTTATTTTTTCTTTTAAACTGAAATATCTGTAGATCAATTTTTCCTTGAATAAAGTTTTTTTCTAAAACTATTTTATGTTTATATTTAATACTAATATGCTATTTGTCTTATCTTATGAATTATTTAAACAAAGAAGTAAATTTTTTAAAAAAGTTTAATTAAAGTTAGTTATATTTTAATGCTGTTGAAGTAAAAAAAAAAGATTCACTCTATATTATATGTGCATATTATGGTAACATTTTCTAAAGAACTTTTATTTCAATACATGCTAATCAAATGTTATTTTGTAGAAATTGTCAGTTAAAAAAATAAATCATAATGGAAGACATTAATTTTATGTGTAATGTATCCATGCATAAATCTTCCAAGAGGTAAATAATCAAAATAAATAATTATTAATAGTTTTAAGTTAATGATTTAATTGTATCCATTGGGTTCATTTGTTCAAAATCAACCCTGCATTTGATTACTTAGAATTATATTTTGTGTGGTGATGTTATAGTATACATATGCAGTTGTTTAGTCACTGTCAAATAGTTTAAATATATCTTTATTCATATGGAGGAATTCATTCCTACTTTCTTTTGTTAAAGTAAAGATTGGACTCAAAATGAGCCATTCCTGTAGAAGTCATAGTTTTATTAAATCAAAATTCAGACCTAAAAATGTTCATTCCTTATACTTACTAATGTAAAAAGGTGTAGCTGTTACATTTACTCCTTATTAAATACATGCATGTGTTGGTACTAAGAAGCATATGAGTTAAATAAATATATATTTATAGGTTCATCCATACATATAGTTATATTATATGTTTATTAAAGTTTAGAGTTCATCATTTGGCAAATATGCTCAATTATATAATTATTAATATTGTAGAATAATTGAAGTCTAAATTTGGCAAGGAAATCGTGGCTATTTTATGATAATTATTGTTTTCCTGCATGCATGTGAAATAAGACAATAATATATGAGATTGGAAAAAAGACTGTTCAAAGAAAATTCAGTTTTTGTCAATTTACAATTATATTTTGTAAATGAACAATTGTTGCTATGATGTCTTAGCTTCTTTATGTGGTCAGCATTAATTCTTTGAGAGTAACTTATGTTCTTCATGGTTTAGCCAGGTATTACAAATAGGGGTGGTATAGTGGTCATCATTATCTTATTAAATAAAAGATTGTTAAAAATATATATGGTGACCAATTGCCTGATGTCTAAAGTCAAGTGGCACCCATATAAATTATAAATTAAAATATGCTTAGTCTGATCATTATATTATTTATCAGTAAACCATAATTTAAACATTTATAGTTTTGTTTTCAAACTATTGAATTAATTAAGATTTGCATAAATATTTTAATCTTTTTAAATACAAAATAGAGTGTTATCAACATTTACAATCATATTTTTTAAAATAAAACTTCATTAAACAAAAATAGTTTTTTTTTTGCATTTGTTACATTAAAAATTTAATTTTTTTCAAATCAAAATTATATTGAAAAGAATGATTTCTTCTCATGTTTTTTTAGAATATCAATTATTGAACATTAAAAAAAATTCCAAACATTTTAAATAATAATATGAATAATTCAATATTTATTAAGGATAGTGGTAAAGAAGACAGAAAAGTACAAAGAAAAAAATGAATAAAATAAATAATTATTATTTTACTCTCCAGTAATTACATTTTTTACATGTTTATATATATATATGGGAAATTAATATTTTTATTTAAAGAATGCTGTTTTTAATTAATTAAAATTGATCTTTTCTCTTTTTCTTGATGTGTTTAAAAATATTTTTTAAATTAAAATATAATTAAAAGATTATCTGTTTCTAATAGTTAATAAAAAAAAAATAACTACATAGGAATTTCAAAAATTAGGATACAATTGGAATTTTTAATTGATTAAATATTTTAAAAAAAGATTTTAAAAAAAGAGAGAATCAATTGATTCAGAATCTAAAGCTGTCATGTAATTGGATAAAAAAACAAGATTGTTGTATAAAAGTAGAGTAAAGGTTAATGCAATAAATATGAGTACCTAATTATTAAGTCATTTTTGGTTTAGCTGTTGGGAAAATAACACAGTAGCAGTTTAACTACTGATAAAAGAACAATGAGAAGTTATGCTTGTCATATGAAGTAAGACTAGTCTCACTACTATCCTGTTTTACTAAAAGTAAATGTAGAACAAGGAAATATCTCCAGAAAAAAATTGCAATAAGCCTTGTGTCTATTCAAAATCATGACTGTCTCCACCTCTGTTAACCTGACTGAAAATTATTATATTGTAAAATAGAAGCTATAAAAAACAAAACTTATGAGGAAAAAACTGATAAACTGTCTCGGTGTTTACTTGAAGTGAAATAACTTTTTAAATGGAATATACAAGAAGAAAATATAATGGGAAAACTATAAAAAAAGAATTATTTAAACTGAACACTTGAAGCTACAAGAAAAAAATAACATGAAAAAAATTAAAACTTGTAATTAGAAAGGATGAATAAAAAAGAAATAAATCAATGGCAAAAAATATTGGAGTGTGCATATATACATTTAAAAATAATTTTTAATATAAGTATACAAGTAATGTTTGATAGTAATGAATAATTTTGATTTAAGTTCATTTTTGATGAAACATGTTTTTTTTTATTTACCTTAGTTTTTCTCCCAAATTATAAAAATGTACAGGGTCTTCCCATTTTTATAATAAAAAGAGAGGAAGGTTTTAGCTAATCTTAAATTTTTTATGTATTGTGGAATGCTGTTTTGAAATTTAATTATTAAAAAGGTGAAATAAATAAGAAAGAAAATATTAATGATTTAATAAAAATCATCAGTAAATAATCGGTTTGCTATATAAAATTATATTTTTTGTATGGATTGTATTAGATTCAGAATTGTCATATCATATATTTTAAATTTTCTTATTTTTCAGTAGTTAACTTTATTAAATAATTGTTAAAAATAATTTAGTTTTTGTGTTAAAGTCTTTATTCCTCCAGCTACCTGTGCTGTGAATTGTCAGTGTATGTGAACTGATTTTATTATACAGTTGGGTTATAAGAGATTTGTAAATGATCACAGTAAAATTATTTATATTAAAGTATATTAAGCATAAACATTTATATTTTCTCTTCTTTGCAGTCACAGTCCCTAGAATCCTTGTAATACAGAGCTAGTCAAAAGGGATAAAGTTAGTTTATATAGATGTAGAAATATATGTTTGTATTTGGATACCCAGATAGTTCTCTAGATGATGCAATGGTCATCATCACCTTTAAAATTCATTCACTGCACTTTATGCATTCAGATTAGAAATTAATTTATAGCTGGTCTGTATATTCATGGTACCATATGACTAGAACAGTGATAATGACCAGCATGTATGATAATGATAGATACTTTAGCACTTACATATATGCATCCAGATCACTGTTTTATATTGTGTCCTAAGTTTGGCAGTGGTTAAGTAATTAGCCTAGATCTTGATGTTGAATCTCTTTTAAATCCAGTCACAAAGATAACTGTTAATTTCTCATGTTTAATGCTAATGATGTAACCTATTATTATTATCATTATTATATTATATGCTGATACTCTCATGTTCATTTTATATTTGTTGATGACTATTCATTGACAATGTTAATTCAATAACTGTTAACATTCAGTTGGGATAGCATTTATTACCATCTCTTCACAATACTCCTATATCTATACCATTGCAATATTTATATTAAAGACAACTTTTTATTTAATTTTAAAAATTTATTTCAAAATATCACAAATATTTTTGCCTACTTAATTAATATCTAAGTCATTCTAGTATTTATTTTAAATATTTATAAAAATAACTTTGCTTGTGCTCATTAAATTTCCATTTTCAAGTACAAAATCAAAATCCATTCTCATAAAAATGCATGAATGTCTTTTCCAAAATCTTAAAATTTTGACAAAAATCTGCATCACATTTATAAAAAAAAAATCTCTTATAAATTGTCTATATTTCAAACCTAAATCTTTTTAAATTTGAAATAATTGCATTTTCTTCTGGTATTATTTACTAGAATGTTCTATATATATATATTGAAATGAAAATTTTCACGGGTTGCGGGTTCATCCATGTTAAAAATTTTAAATATTGATATTCTAACTTTCCAACTTGGTCACACAAGTCATTCACTGGGTGATAAAAGGTATAAAGATGGTTGTAGAGGTGCTACAATCACTGATTTGAATAAACATTAAAGTTCCATCAATAGCAAAAATGTTAAATTTAAGAATGTTTTTTTAAAAAATCTTTTCAAATAGGGGAAAGTTTGCATGTATCATCTCACTTATTGATACAATCTAACCTTTTAAGTATCTCAATGGCTTTTCTAATTTTGCACTGGTAAAGATTATCACATCTGGATATGATCCTGGTACTAGAAAAATCAATTTTATGACCTGGATCTATAGTATGGGTGAGAGTGCTGATGAATATTAATATTTAAAAGTTTAACATGGATGAACCTGCAATATATATATAAGTTTAACATGGATGAACCTGCAATATATATATATATATATATATTGAAGAAGATTGAAGCCTGTCCATTAAAGTGTGTAGATTTGCTATCTTAATATAAACCAAGCACTCATTATATATATGTGCAGATGATAATATGGACCAACTGTTGAGTGCTGGTTCAGTATATGTATACTGGAGATCATTTACCTTTTCATGTGTATGTGGTTATGTGTATTAATTATATTAGATAGAGTTGTGTGACTGAAGGAAGCTTGAAAGTCTGGAATCAAATCTCCTTTAATTACATCCAACTTAAGTATATATACTATACTTGTATTTCAATACATATATATATATATATATATATATATATATATATATATATATATGTATTGAAATACATATATATATATATATATATATATATATGTGTGTGTGTGGGTGGGTGTGAATCTTGAAGTTGTTTTGTAGCACTTTTGCAGGTCGCTTCTTTTTCCATTATTCATTTATAAAAAAAATAACTTTCCATAAATGAGTATCAATATGCAATTTATCTATCAAAATAACTGCAGATCAATTTCATCAACTTTTATGGGTATTTTTTGTTTTTATTTGTAGTAGACATCAGAACATCAAAGTAGTTTTACATTGTTAATAGCTATTACCTTTTTTGGTACAGCAAGTAGTAGACTACAATTTATGCTTCACTAGATCTTGACAGATTACCCATTTTTTAGAAAGCACAAAAAAGAATATGTCTGGTAGCTCTTAGTTGATCATCTTGAAAAAGCCAGAAGAATAAATGTAATTTATCATCATTGCAATGGTAAAATACTAAAAAATACTCTTTCACTTTGGTATATTGCTTTCTTACCTCTTTAAATTGAAGAGTAAGATTTCTTTGTTGATACAGTCAGAGTTTATTGTTAAAATTAGCCCAACCAACATTGCTGATATCTTTTTATGTACGTGAATTTACTACCTAAAACAAAAATACTAGATGAATGGTTGCTTTAACTCTGAATTGCCTGGGCTTGACTGAGTAAAATGAATACTGAATTATCTTTCTCAACTTAATAACCATTCAAACTAAATATTGATAGGATTTTTTCCATCACTAGCTGACAAACCATCACAGACTTTGAAATGTTAAACATTATATCAAACATGTTATTAAAAACATTCCAGTAAATCATTTTTTTGAATTGTCAAGAATAATACAATTAATAGCATATTTTAAATCTAAGATATAAAATGATTATGTCTTACTTTTAATTAATTGTTTTATTTAATAAATCTACGTGATATTAACCTATTTGATGAAGATATGTAAAATCTTTTCCAAGAATTTTGGGAGCTAATCCACATGCCTATTAAAATGCATTTATTTTAAATGTTTCTGAAAATTTATTATCAGTAATAACACTTCTTTTTATATCATCGTATACTAGAACTGAACAACGTTCAGTAAAAATTAGATATTTTAAAGAGCGCTTTAAATCTTATTAAATGAGTAAAAAACTTTGATCAAATCATTATAAGCGGTATATATTTTTACAATCGAAAAGTGCAAAAATATATAGAAATACAAAAAAGAATTTAAATCTAAATTTTCAACAAAATTCTATATACCTGCCTTTCGATGTTTTCTGTAATCTGTGTTGACCACCAAAAGTAATTCATTTCAACACTGAGTGATAAATCCTCCCCTTCAGCTTTAATATCACAATTCAGGACTGCTTTAACTGGGAAAGAAGACTCACCAGACGGATATATCCATTTAGAATCATTTACTAAAATAATAAAATATATTAACATATTTAAAATTATTTTATTTACTATAAAATTAAAACAATATAAAATAGTTGTTTTCATTAATTAAGAATCTATAAATTAAAATTATAAAAGGAATTCGTTCTTCAAATTTATTTTCAATGCTTTATTCAAAAGTACACAGAATTTTTTTTGAATAATAATTTTGGATTGCCTTTTGCACTTCTCTAGGAACGTTCCTTTGAATTTTGTCCTATACTCATATGATTTCAATAGTATTTTCTTTTCCATGGTAACAGCTGTTTTAGATTTTTATTTAAGCTTTCCATATTTTTTTCGTTAAATCTTCACTCAAACTTAAAATAAAGTGATCTTGCTTCAAGGTGGTGAATCTTTTATCTGGTGGTCTCTATTTGCACTAACCTTGACTGCTTGTTTACATTTAGTTACGATGGCACCATACTGAACCTCTAGCCCTTAGTCTTGCCATTAATCACTTCATCTCCCCAGTGCTTTTTCATATCTGTTGTGTTTGGTTAAGCTTACAGGTTCGGTTCCAAACCAACAGATGCAATAAAAAACAACTACTCAACAATTAATGTGTACAATTTATTAGTACTAAAAATATACACACTTGTTAGTTAAACAATAATATATATGTTAATGCTGAGGTAGTTGTACTGAGTAATGGAACTCGCTTCCAACTAATGATTAATGCCTGCCTCATAATCTCTGGTAAGACCCCTCCAACTATGTATTTAGCTTACTTTGAGTTATGTGCAGACGTAGCAGTTTCCAGTCCATAGGTGGACTTGCCTCACTGCATGGATGTCACGATAACGAGAAGAGGTACTACCCTTGCTGATGGCAGAGAGTTTAATGGAGAGCACAGTCAGTTGTTCAGGTTGACAGAAGTAATTGCTTTCTGGCTTGCCTCCAAAAGGCTGACTATTTAATGGCAGATCCTCTACCTTACTGGAAGCATACAGATTTGGTACATGACCCCCAGTGAAGACTTTAATCCCTTTGGATAGTAACTGGGTGCTAGCCAATCAGGTAAAGAATCTGAAATAATCCACTTTTAAAGGCAAAGTCAGATATTACAATATAATTCTGAATTTCTTTGAATCTTGAAGTACTTTTTTCTTTATAATATTTACTATTTCCATTATCTCTTTTTTAACTTGTATGTTTTCTGGACTTGAAGTCTATTTAATTTTTGAGATTTTGTTAAAAATTTTTTTTATAAAAATTAAATGAACATTTTTTTTTAAAAATTTAGAAATAGTTCTGAATAGATGTGATAAACAATGAACTATTGTTGAAAAAAAATTTTCAAACATTTTATTAATACTATAGAAAATAAAAAGTTTGTAATATGAAAGAATAACATATTTAAAACAGATTAGGCTCAAAAAACTGTCTAGATAAATGAGGGATACAATATTTTTAAAAATCTTTTTACTTATTTTGTGCTCATTAGAAAGCAAAATGGTAGATCCATGAGCTTTTTTTTATTTTATCAAAAACAGGTTTATTCAACTATGTTTACAATAAAAGAAAATGGTAAAATAACTTATTAAATTTGGCAATACATTTATAAACCATTAATTTACTTAAAAAAAAGAGAGAAAACAACAACAACTCACTCTTTTAGAGTGGAATGTCCAATATTAATAAGATTCCATGTGGAATTTACTATAAATTGAGGAGCTAACTTCAAATTTCTTTCTTTGATGTCTTTTAATCTATTTAAAACTAAATAGATTCACGAGTTATTCTCATTGAGTAATGTAAAGAAAAAAAATCTCAAATTACTCAAAAAATGTGAATTTATTGTGTGCAACCTTTAATTATTAAAAATGTTTGAAGGTCACATGATCTATTTTATATAAAAACTGATTAAAATCTTTACTGTGTGGGTTTTTACATTTTTTTTCACTTCTTATAAAGATTGTAATAAAGCAACAACATGTCAGTAGACATAAGATTTGAGTATTCTTACAGAAATTTATATTTAATATCTATATTTTAGAATTTTAATTAGAATTTGTATTGGTATCTAAAATACAAAATATAATCACATAGTTAACTGTTTGGAAAATTATGTGATATTCAAGTGGAGAGAATAGGCCAAACTGAGATTTTTTTTATTTTACAAGATGGGAACAATTCCATCTTTAGATCATGACTTTACAACTTTTCTACAATGTTAAATTCATCTTACAACTGTGGTTTTTTTTATAATATTAGGTCAAACATTGCAGTTTTTAAATATAAAAACAGACATTCATTTAGGACTTTTTTATTTAATTCCTCATAAAATCATTTTAAATAATTCATGATAAAAAAGTGAAAAATGTTCAGTTGTTTATTTATAAAAATATTTTAGTTATCTTGGAAATAATTAAAATATTTTTGTAAATATACAATTGGAGTATTCTCAAGTTTGTTTTTGTTAATGTTCACCAATTGCGATCAGATTTGTTAAAATTGAAGTAAATGCTATATATATTTCTGAATTTATGGTTACTATTATTGAGCTGTTTTAATAAATAATATCCCTATTATTTAAATATACAATTTGTGTAGTTTATTTAATTCACACTTCATCTTTTAAAGTGTTTTGAATTTTCTTATTAAGATTGAGCACAAAATACTGAAATCACTCCTTGGTTTATGTACATATATTATTTGTACCCAATCTTTCTTCACCAGTGACTCACTTCCAATTTAATTAGATTTTTGTGACACATCAGAAATTTTAAGACACAAAATAACAAATTTTACACAAATTTTATATTTTTTTATATAGAAATAAATTTTATCACACATAATATTTATATTTATTAAAAAATTATTAAAATTTTTTTAATCCTAATGTGATACTTGTGCATGTTATTTTTCACATAATTTCTTTATTCTAGGATGAATTGTAGATAAGGAACCCCCAGATCTTGTTCCATAAAGTAGTCTCTCTTGTTCATATCGATGAATATTCCAGTTTGCATAAATATGAAATAGAGTAAAGCAAAAAAAAAATTTAGAATTTTTATAGTTTGTCAACCTTTTTCTAGATTTTATGTATTTTTAATTTTAGTAAGCTTGTATTATTTTTTTACTATAAATTTTAATATTTTGTTGACACACTTGAGAAATTTTCCTGACACACAAATGGGTCATGAGTCATGACACATGCATTGGTAAATGACATATATTTAAAGAATCAGAAAGACATCTCAATGGACAACATATATTTTATTATTAGTAATAGATCAAAATATAACTGATTCTAGATTTATTTATTATTGTAACATCAAGGTGTTTTTTGTTGACTTAATTTCCATAACCCACAGAAAGCAGTTAATCTATTTCTAGTTACATAATTCTTCACATACTATAAACATGGATAAGAAGATCATCCAGAAGTGATAAAAGTATTTTTATTTTGTTTCATTTAGTATGCAAAATAGTTTTAAAGAATGTCCTCAAGAATACAGTTTCCATAAAAGACACTAATATAGCTTTAAGCTGAGTTTGCTTTAGTGTATTATCAAAAATAAAAACTCAAGTTTGATAATATAATTAATTAAAAATAAAACTATGATAATATAACAAAGGCTACATGCTATTTTTCATTCCGAAAGAATATGAGATTTTTTTTCAAAATGCTGCCATAATTATTTCCTCCAAATAAATGATATATGTTACTAAATGATATGAAAAACTTCTGAAATATTGAAATATATAAATCCATTAAATTAATTGATGGGCAATTTAAAGAAATAATGTATAGCTTCCAAATCTGGAAGATTCCATGACTTGTAACTAACTATAACAATGACTTTAATCAGAGGTATATCACAATAGAATAGATTTATAGATCTATTGACTAACAAAAAATTAAAGTACAGTTGCTACTTTGAGTTAAAATTAAAAAAAAAAAAAATGTATTGCGTCAAAAATATGTCAACATTTTTGGTTTCGACAGAATCTAATTCTATACGTGATCAAACTTTTATTACAGTTTCCATAAATTACTTTGCAATTCAAACCTTTAAATATATAAAAATTAAAGCAAAAAATTTATTGACAACAAATTAAGACTTAAAAGTGATTCAAATAAAAACTTTATAGAATATATTCGCAGCCGTATGTAGCTTAGTGCAAAGATAAACTGTCAAGCTCTGGAATGTGGGGGATCGACTCCATTGCTGGAATTTCCAGCACTCGAATTTCTCATGAACTTTCAATCAATAAATCCATTCAATTTTTTTTATTGTATTTATAAGCTAAATTTAAAATAGAAAAACTTTTTAAAAAATTTAGATTAAAGAGTTAGAATTTGTCTTTAACGTAACTGTCTCATAACTAATTTAATTATCCATCTAATTATTGATCAGTAAAAATCTATCAAGATATCTTCTGCTAGAAATTAAAGCAAGAAAAAAAACTTAATCATTCATCTCTCTAAATGAAAATCCTGATAGTTAATTATTTTTTTCACCATCATTTCTTTTTAAAAAGTTGTTCAAGAGATTTTCGTTTTTCAAACAAGATCCAAAAAATATACTTTTATTATTATTAAGCATTTATTTTTATATAGCGCATGTTTACAATTGTATTACATTCAAATATCAGCCTTTCAAGCTAATTGTAATACAATTGTAAACATGCGCTATATAAAAATAAATGCTTATTTACATATGATTAAGTTTCAGTTAGAGTGACGTTTAATAAATTCTAGACAATTTCACCGACGTCATTCATTCAGACATCGTATATAGTAATTTAAAGCGAGAGTTCCATCCTCACGCTTTCCTTGCCAGTACTTCAGATTTGCTCATATATAAGCATTTGAGTTGCAGGAATAAGTGGATTCATTTTATTCCTGCATAGATACTATATCTTGTATTGGAGAGAAAGTATTCATTTATTATTAACACTCGCAAAGCGTATGCACAATTAGCTTGAAAGGCTGATATTTGAATGTAATTTTATTATTATTATAAGTGATAACAGGGAAATTAGAATTTTTACTACAAAAATTACTAGCTGTAAATTGAATTCAGATTTAAAGTGAACCTGTTATTTAATTAAAATGTCATTTTGTAATATTATACATTAATAATCTTTGTAAATCAAAGCTAAATATAATTAAAATTAAATATATTTTCAAATTACTGGGGTAAAATTGTCCTTTAATATTAATAAACATCTATTTTCATTTCAAGCACTGTATATAACGAAATAATCTGATGAAAACAGATAAATGACAAAAAGCCTTCTCATAAATAGTGCTGTGATGAAGCTCTAAAAAATACTTGATTAAAATTATATTTATAAAATAATTTAAAGTATAATTTACAATTATATATATAATTAAACCAGTTGCTAACACTATACTGGAAATTAAATATAAAAAGTGTGTGTGTGTATAAAGAGGAAGAAAAAAAATCAGTGTGGAAAAATATATTTCGTTAAACGTTAAACACTAATAGTTCTTAATTATAAATTATAAGAAAAACAGATTACGATTTATACAAAAATAGTTTGGTTACTAATATGTATGTCCTAATAATTTTAAGCACTACTATTTTACCTTTCCAAAACCAAGTTACTTCTCCACTGATATCCCAAACATCAGTAACATGATCAATGCAAAAGGTCCATTGGTTTACGTCAATACCTCGTTCTGTAGTTTTTCCAGAATATTTTTTAAAGTATGCTGCATCGAGATTCATTATTTGAGTTGGAAGAAAGACATGGTTTTTACTAGATATAATATTTGCAAAAAACGTTTCCATAAATACATTTGAGTCCGAACTATTCTCTTTAAAACATGTGCCATCTGTCAAAAAAAAAATTATATAATATCGATTTTTCCATTTGTTTGTATTTATAATTCAAATTTGCATATGTATGAACAAAGCAGAAATCATAATTAATTTAAGAGAGCTATAATTATGATGAACTTCATCAAAAGTTCAGGGTATAAAAAAAAAGAAATCATGAGTTATATGTTACCATATAATGTATAATTGCTTAAAATATATGATAAATATAATTTAATTTTAAAATCTTCAAGCACTTATTTTACAGATTGACAAAAAATTCTTGTTAAAATTTGAAATTAAATTTTATCTATGTATATTTAACAATAATAATTTTAACACTAGGTTTAGAATATATATGAACTGCAATGATATAAAAAATGCAGAATTATTTTCTTCATCATCTAGTTAAATTGTTAAAAACTAAAAACTATTTTTCTAAACATATTCTTCTGTTAATAACAACACTCAGATGAGGACAGTGTTAAACACAAAATATTGAAAAATATTTTTGTTATCTCTTTTTCAAATGTTGGTGGCAGCTGACACTTTAATATTGAATTAATGACCTTTGAATTTGTGAATAATAAATTTGAAGATAATGATAATTAGTCATTTTCATGCATTATGGTTTATCAGGTTCACCAATGATGTTATTTACTAGTATTATGTGAGCATCTTTTTCAAAGTTTTATTTTTTTTATTTTTTTCCAGTTCATCCAATCTTTTTGCATTTTCCAATTAAATGCATTTTCTTTGCAAGATCTATTACTTTAAATATAATAGCCTTTTTGATATGATAATATATTGGACTATTTCCATCATCTATCATTAAAAGTTAAATGTCCAGAAAGTTTTAAACTTTTCAAATACAAATAACACAAATAGACAGCACAAGTTAGTAGATTATATAATGTTTTGAGTGGTATTATTTTTTGCTCTTCTTCAAATGTTGCTAACCTGACCAGTGACAATATTAACATAGAAGATGAACTTTCACCTTTATAAGATTGAATATCAAATTTTAAGGCAATGATCTAACAAATTGAGCTATTCTGTCAAAGGTAATGGTCAGTAGAAAATTATATACTTATCTATGAGGGTTAGTTTAAATCTTCCTGATGCCTTCAAATTTTTAATATCTTTTTCTAAGAGCAAAATTAATTACAGACTTTCAAACATTATGTATTGCCACACATTGTTGTCTTATAGGATTATTTGCTACTGTCATAAAAGCAGAGTCTTTGAATTTACTTCTTTGCATCTTTTTCTCTCTGTCCAAAATTTTTGTATTTTCACAATAAAACAGATGCTTATTAGTGCACATATGGTCTATAACTGTAGATACATCATTTTTTACTTTCTAACCATCACTGTTCAACAGGATGACAGGTCTCTCCAACATATTTCCACATTTACATGCTATTTTTAGGCTAGTTTTTGTTATTCACCATTTCTAAGTTTAGGCTTTTGAGAAATTAGAATTCCTCAAAGTGTGTTATGGCTTTAGAAAATTGTTCTAATGTTAAATTAATTGTAGATTTTCTTTAATTTGTCCACCATTCCTAGTATGAATAAATTCACTACAGTATCAATAATTATTTTTTTGGTGTCTCTTTTATTCTCTATTAAAAGTTTTCTTGACGACAGCTTATTGATAATTATTTTTCATGAGAATTTGTTCTATGTAGATCTTTTCATTTCCCAAATTACTGATTTCTGAACAAATGTTCTTTACTCTGATTTATAGTGATAGTATACTTCCATGTTTTGTACTTCTGGTGTGATTAATAGTATATCCCAAGTACTTATTAGTGTGTGTTGCTTTCCTATAAACTGTTGTTTTTATTTTGCCATGGCAAAGACTTGTCACAAGAACATCCAAGAATACAATGTTTGTTCTCATTTTGATTCCATTGTAAATTTAATTGGATACATTGTAGATGTGCAACTAAAAAGATTGTAATCATGCTAAACTGGGTAGTCATATGACAAATGTATGATCAACATAAATGTATTCATGGTTGTGGTTTCAAGTTTTTCCATTTAAATGTTATTAAGCAAGAGTGACAGTGGTGAGATCATAGCCATTTTTGATTTTGTTGGAAGAATTCTGAGTAATACTGAAAGTATGTTATTGTTATGTAGAAAATTAATAATCCCATATAGTAGTAATAAGTAGAGTTTTTCAAAATTGTGGACTATTATTATCACACAACTTTTTCTTTATAATAGAGAATGCATCATCACATGGTGCATTGCCAATATGTTATTTCTTTCAAGTTTTATATCCTTGATTAATTCTACAGACTGCTTAGAATCTCTGATGAAAGACTGTGTTCAATATTCCAAAAGTCTAATCATTTCAAGAAATCTCAATAAGTTTTGACATGGTGAATTTCTAGAACTGACATTGTCTTTAGGAGTTTGAGGTAGTCCATTTGAAAAAAAATTGTTAAAACATGATGTTCATTTTTTTCTGAATCACTAAAATACCCATGATGCTTCTAGATTAATGCTTGTAACTTTACTTTTGTACTTGAAATTGGATTTTTTGCTACTTTTTGTATTGACCTGCTGTGACAAGTTCTTATATTTTGTTATCATAATCAGTTGTATCCATTACAATCATGTGTTACCTTTGTCAGCAGGGAGAGTTATTGTAGATGTATCCTGTTTAAAAGATTTAATAATTTCCTCTCATCACATGGAATATTTGATTTTTGCTCTCTCAGATGTTCTCTTATTTCTCCAGCATAATTTGGCTACCTTTTTTAAAGGTAATTTTGGGTTACTTCCTCATCGGCTGCCATTATATCCAATAATGGGACAATAGATTGTGTAATGATGAAGTTTAAACCTTTTTCAAGAATAGATAATTTAGCATCTATAAGATGTTTAGAGCTAAGATTTTTAACTAACTAAGTTAATAAATTGCTTTCTTACATTATGTCTTTTGATGTGTCCATGTAGATTTGCAAGTTTTTTTCTGACAATCTTTTATTCTTCCATGTAATTTAGAATCATCAATAAGATTATTTCTTAAAAACATTCCACATTCCTAATGTATTGCAAAGTTTGATACTTGATAAACATTTGGGTACTTGTTCTTTCTCTCAATAGAGTCTCAGTTGCTCTCTGATTAATTTTTTTACTTAGTTCTCTTGAAGTAAATAGGAGGTTTTTTAGAGGAACAATTCCTTCAAATTTACATTTATAAAGAAAAGTTAAAAGACTTTCTACTTTGGTCAGTTTTAGATATATTTTTTTGTAATGTCTGAACTTCAACATAGTTGTGGTGTGGATTTGATACCATGTTGAAGTTTAGACATTATGAAAAAATGTCTAAAACTGGTCAGAGTAGAAAATCATTTAACTTTCCATCACAAAAGTATATCTGAAGGGATTGTTTCTAAGAATTTCCAATTAAATCCTCCTAATCACTCAATAAAGTGGAGATTATTTAGAGACCAAATGAGTCCCTATTGAGAAAAAGAAGATATGTTCAAAGGTTTTCCAAGTATTAAATGATGCATTCCTTTAAAAATGTGGAATGTTTTCTTATAAATAAACTAACTGATAAAGCAACATTTACATGGAAAAACTTGAAACCATAGCCATAAATACTACTCCATTTTCACCTAAAGAGTGGCATTACTATGTCAATGGTGCTTTGTTTCTGGCCACATGGTAAAGCACAATTATAATCATTATGTAGCACAATAACAATGTATACTATTCAATTCAATTCACAACAAAATCAGAACACAAACAAAAATTGGCAAACAAATATTTTTGTGGCAAGGCTTCTGCATGTCAAAGTAAAAACAATAGTTTATAGAAAGTTAAGTCACACTAGTAAGTACTTGTCATATACATACAATCATACCAGAAGCACAAAACATGGACTCATACTATCATTATGGAATAGAGAAAAGGTTTTTTCAGAAACCAGTGATTTTGAAAATGAAAAACTTTACATAAAACAAACTCTTATCAAGTATAGTTATCCATCAGTTGTCATCAAGAAAATTTCTAGTAGACAATAAAAAGAGCCTCCAACAGGAAAAACAATTATGGTATTGTAGTGTATTCATACATACCACGAATGGTGGGTAAACTTACAAAAATCTGCAATCAATATAACATTAAAACAGCTTTCCAAAGCCATAGCACACTTTGAGGAATTTTTAACTTTTACAAAGCTTAAATATGAAATGTTGAAAAACAAAAACTGTGTCTGTAAATACCATGTTGGTGAGACCTATCATCCTGTTTAACAGTGATTGAAAGAACACAAACCAATGGTTAGAAAAGGAAAAAAACAGATGTGTCTATAATAGCAGTCTATGTATATATAAATGAACATATGTTTAATTGGGAAACTATAATAACTTTGGATAGAGGAGAAAAGTTTCAAAGAAGAAAATTCAAGGAAGCTGCTCATATGACAATGACAAAAATCCTATAAATCAACTCAGTGTGACAATACATAATGCCTGGAAGCTTTTAATTAATCTTGCTCTTATAAAAAACATTAAAAAATTGTAGGGAACTGGAGAATTTGAACCAATTTTCATGGATAAGTACATGAAATTGCTACTGATTATTGCTTTGACACAATAGCTCAGGTTAAAGTATTGCTTTAACATTTGATATTCAACAATGTAAAGGTGTAAGCTCACTAATATTGTCACTGATTAGGCCAGAAACACTTGAAAAGTGAAGAACAATACCATTTAAAACCTCATATAATGTACTAATCTTTGCTGTTAATTTATATGTTTATTACTAATGATTGTTTGTATTTGAAAAGTGGAAATAGTATTTAAAATATTCTGGACATTCAACATTTAAAAAGTGATGGAAATAGTTCAACATATTATCACATCTAAAATAAACCTTTAGGCAAATAATAATCTTTTTCTCTCTAATATAGTTTCACTATTATATGTCCTTCCACTCTTACATGGTATTTCATAAAAATTAACCATTCTATTAAAAATAATAACAGTGCAAAAAACAAGGATTAGAAAGAAAAAGATAGATGTATCTGCAATAGCAGACTATTTAAAAACCAATAAACATATATTCTAATAAAAAAAAGCATTGGGAGCACAAGTAGAGTGGGATTCATTATAAATAAAACATGAAAGAACAGCAGTTTGGCAATTGGTGGTATATCAGATAAAGTGGCAAGATGAGTTATTCAAGTTATTGGAATATATCAAATGCAGATAATTTAGATTTATGGCTCAACATGTTTTCATGCCCATGATAACTATCACTATATAGGTCAGAAACATGTGAAGAAAAAGAAGAAGAATGTAATTCTAAATGTTGTGTTCCAAGTTAATCTCCATATCATTAATTTTTAAATGTATTAAAAAATGTAAAGATTTAATTTTTTAAAAATCATTTTAACAACTCAATTAGATAATGAAAATTATCCAACATATGAGTAGTAAAATGTCATCAGCACAATCTTTCATACAATCATATATAATGTGGATAATGAAGAAAAGAATAATTAAAGAGTCATATTTTATAGATGTTACAGACAATGTGTTGAATAAAAACAATGTAATTGTGTGAGTATTCATAATTTGTGGAAAGTTGGCCATTCACATGGAAATGTTAATGTTATGTGATTTTAATGAAATTTAAATTTTAACAGTTGATTGCTAATGAAGATGGCATAAAATGCTGTAAGCAGGCTATAGTGATTTTATTTTTATTTTATAGGCATATTGAATTTTTTTAGTATCTATTCTAGAATATTTTGATTATATATATATATATATATATATATATATATAAATATTCTATAATATATATATATATATATATATATATATATATATATTGTACCACTAATGAACAGCTTTACATGTCTGTAATTTTTATTAAAAAATTAAATTAAAAATAAATTAAAAGTGGCTTAAAGATTTTTTTTAAAACAAAAATTTAAAAAATAAAAATATTGCATTATATTTTTCTTTTAGAATAAAACTTGTTAGCAGGAGGTGGGAGAAATGTATAATAGAATTAAATAAAAGTTAAAACTCTACTTTTTCTCTTTCCCTTTGTAAAGAAAACTTTTATAAAGTATAAAGAAAGCCAATGTGAAATCAGACTAAAATTTAGTCTGTAAAAATAAAATGTTTATAAAACTTTGAAAAAATGTAATTAATTAGTTTATAGGATTACTGATTAAATTATATTAATTAAAATAATAAACTATCTTATAAAGATTATTTAAATGAATCTGAATGGATTAAGACAAATGTAAAATCAATTAATTAAAGAAATGTAAGATTAATTAAAATATATTTCAAGTTAAGATCAAAATTAAAATAATAAGAAATTAAAACAATAGGAGAAAAAATATAAAGTCACTCTCTCTATTGTTATACAGACTGGTTTGTGGTATACAATCTGGTCTGCATTTTGTAATCAAGTTATTCCCATCATTAATTTGTTATTAATCAAGTTCATGTTATTGCTATACAGTAGAGGCTGCAATTTTCTAGATCATTCATAAGTTTGGACAGAATTCAGAATCCAAACAACCAGAGATCCACATACTTGGAATGCAGTAATAAGCCAGTCAATTACTGCTACAGTCAACATCCATGCAAAGCCACAGATCTAGCAACATGCATTGCTAGACAACTTTAGGATATTCAGCTGGGCTTCAGGCTCAAAAACCCTCAACAAAAAGAAAATCAACTGAACCTCATCTGAATCAACATCCAAAACAATGCCCAGATTGTAAGTAAATGCTGCCACAACTATATCTCCCATTGCCAATACAAAGAATTGACAACAAGACCTGGAACCATTGATAAAGACCAAAAAGTCAACTAGCTGAAAACTGGCAATCATGAAAATCTAGGTAAAGGTATTTTAATAATATACTCTGATCACAGTTTAGACTCTTTATTTTAAATGAATGAACTCTAATTAATGGACCATTATAACTATAGCCTAAAGTCATTTATATTTTTGTTATGTAAAATTTATTGTATTATTTTATATTATATTAAATATATGTGTGTAAATAATTAAATTTTGTTTGCCTTAATTGTTATTTTGTCTATTTTCTCTTTCTCTCTTGTCATTGTGTCTCCACTAAATTAGTATAGTTATTTTATATGTTAAGTAACTATGCTGGATCCTGAGACAGAGTGTGAGCTAGTCATGGGATATTTCAATCACTGGATTGTGGACCTGTCATCCAGACATGCTAATTATGAATTATGATTAGCTGGAATTTGAGGTTTACCTCTAAACAAATAAAATGCTTTGGTTAGCAGGGCTTTGAATCTAGCAGTTGAGGTGGGTCACAGTCTAGAAATGTGATTGTGTTATGCTTTGCATAGCTTGGTCTGACTGTGACTATCATTGATGGCTCTGCTATTGAAGGTATTCTCCCCTATGCTTGAAGGGCCAGTTTATTCACATTATATTAAAAATATAAAATTTAAAATTATGTTAAATGAGGTTGAAACACAATTAAACACCTTTATGGAGTACTGGATAAGCATGTATTTAAGTTGATTTTGAGCCCACTGCTAAAATACTCAATATTAATTCTAATGATTTAGTAGATAAAAATAATAGAGTTAATTTCATATAGTCACATGCTGATGTACATATAAGTATTTGAAAAAAAACTGATTACAAATTCTGCTGTCTTCCTAATTGAGCACAATAACAAAACTATCTTTATCCAACACAATATTAATCAGTAATTATATTATTGCTAAAATCATCCCTCATCATTGATATAACTAATTTGATTACTCAAAGTATGATCTTAATAAAGTAATACTGATTAACTAATTATATTTTTCTAACAGTTATCCAGTCTTACTTATTTATATGTACTGTTTATAAAAATAATATTGGATAATAAAAAATCAGTTTTATTTGTTATAAAATTAAGAATGTTATTATATTTTCAACACCACCTAGGGTTCGAAGGATACATTTAGTTATCATTATTTTTTTTAATATCTGTTTTATCCTAATAAGGTATCCACAGTCTGGCATAATTTGGAAGTTCTTGCATTTTCTTTTACATATTAGAAGATCCATAATTTGTAAATAAGTAAACTGTTTGTTGTGAACTCAGGTTGAAAATTGAATAAAGAATTAATACAGCTACTATTATCTAATAGTAAAATAACAATTTAATGAATCAATGAGTTATAAAAATGGCAACAAAATTTGAAGCATATACAAATCATATTATCCTCCTAATTACATAATCCTTATATAATGAGTATATCTAAAACACACAAATCATTCCTGCATAGTGTATTTATTTACACATATCTCTGGTTTGATTTCAAAGATATCACACATACTGCATGAAATCATTTCCTAATTGCATACATACACTTTATGATATACCTCCTTAAAATAAAAAGTTACATTGTTCAATATCTTACAATAAAAAAATATTATATAAAAATATATAAATCAAATTCGAATTTTAGAAAATTTGGTAATACATAGTCTATTCATCCACACCACCTGATGGCGCTGTTGCTAGTGAAAAACAAATAGATATAACGTTACCGGGCCATTTTTATTTTGTTGATTTATGATTTTAATTTTTGGATTTGTTTGATTTTTTTTAATTATGAAAATTTTACAAATTAATCTCTTTATTAATAATCAAATGTTAGCACACAACTAGAATATATTAGAAATTAAGGCATTACTAATTCCACAGTCCAGTAGCTCTTTCAGACTTTCTTTAACATTTCACTCTTTTTTTTTTTATTTCACATGAACCATTTAATTTTAATACACACTTTTGATAATACTAAAACTAATGATGGACTTTCTATGTCAATCTGTTTTGTTAGAAAATCTTTCCAAATCTTGACTTTTCCAGTTTTCCTTCCATATCAATAGTTTTGTTGAATTCTACTCAAGTGTTGGTTTAATTTTTTTAATGTTTTATATCAACTGAAAATTGATTGGCATGCATTTTCCCATAGTTCTTTGATATGTAAACAAGGAACAATTTGGGGCTACATTTTTCTCACAAGACAGTAAACAAATTCAAAAAATATTTTCTATGGCTGCACATATTTTTTTTTTTAGTGACAAGAATTTTCAGATAGTGTGGACAAGACTAAATTAAGATTAAAATTTTTATAAAAAGTTTGTAATTCAAACTAGTAATAAATAATTCATCATAACTGCAATTAAAAAGTGATTATAATAACTTACAGGTTTTCTATGCTGGTTTACCTTTCTTTCACCAATAAACTTGATTCTAACTTCTTTTCCATAGAAGGACTTTTGTTAGTTCTTGGAAAAATTATATTTTTGATGTCTTCAACACTTACATTTAATGATTGAATTTTACCTTCAACTGCTTTAATTGCAACTACATCTAGAAAAAACTAAAAAGGAATTGTCTTATTTTTTAATATTTATATACTTCCTGTGATCACACATGATCAATTAAAAAACAATCCAAGTATTATTTGAAAAATATATTGACCTGTTTTATTAAATGCATGTTGGTTTTCCACTATGAATCATTTAATTAATAAAAAGAGAACAAATTTTTTAAAAATTACATTTTTTTTTCTATCTTTAAATAAGATTTTTTTTTAGTTTTATAAAAATTGAAGTTTAAAATTGATTCTTTAATTTCAAAATTACTTGTACAAAATTACTACACTAACAAATAAATTATGTTCATTATATATATAACAGATATTTCTACATATTAAAATATTTCAAAAATAACAGCTATTAAAAATTATTAATTTATAACATCTAACTGATCAGTGCAACAGTCTATTATTAATAAAGAACTTGTGAAAGTTTAAAGGCTTTCTTTTCTTAAAATGTAAATATATACTGTGACACTTTTGTTTTTATATAATGCCAACAAATTGTATTTAGAAGATATACCTTTTGAATGCAAAAAGTGTTTACATGGTATTATTTTCATTGATTACTGTATATTAACATCTAGCAGTGATTTTTCTAACATAAAAATATGGCAGATATTTCCATATATTAAAATATTTCAACAACATTTATTAAAAATATTAATTTATAACATATAATTGATCAGTGGAGCAGTCTATTATTAATAAGAAATATGTAAAAGATTGTGAACTTTCTTTCCTTAAAACATAATTATATACTGTGGCCCTTTAGTCACAATATAATATCTATGAGTTTGCATTTAAAAGATGAACTATTTTGAATGCAAAAAGTGATTACACTTTACAATTTTAATTTAATAATATTAAAATTGTGCTAATACACATAACATAAAGCTGTATAAATTAAATTAATTGTAATCAACAAATTAAAATGGATAAGTACTTTCAAGAAAGTATATATGCGTGTTAGCACAATTTTATTATTATAATTTTGACAAGCGTAAAGCATAAATCTATGATTTATTATTTTAATTAACAACTGTTAGTGATTTTTTTCTAATGATATTTCCACCTAATAAGATATTTCAATAATAAAAACTGTTAAAAATTACTAATTTATAATATACATATATATAATGTATAATGGTCACGGATGATCTGAGGAAAGTGAAAGTCGAGTCTTACCGCATCTGCACTACAAGGGCGCCATCTAGGCTACTTAGAACCTAGAAAATTTATAGAGTAGGCAGATACACGCTGTTAAAAATCCAACTTTTTATTTTATTGACCGTTTGCCCTTGCCACTAGCTCATGGAGTAGCAGAGTTTTAAAGCATAAAAGTATATTTTTAATAAAGATTAAAAAGAATAAATTAGATCACTGCCAGTACTAATAACACAATAAATTTTATTAACACACATTTAAAATTGAGGAATAAAATTTATATTTAGATTTTAACATTAATTTTCAAATTTAAATTACTATTTTTAAATAGACCACACAGATGGACATTTAAATTATATTTTACTTTAGCATGTTGAGTATAGATCGACTACATAGATTACATGCTCAAAAACTTTTCAAAATAAACATAAATGATCAAAATATAAAGTCATTGATGTAATTGCAGAGGGAATTCACAAGAAACCCAATGGCATTCATCATAAGATGCCACATTGACACCAATAACTAAAAAGACATCCGAATAAATACATTTTAGATATTCAATGTAAGATATCATTATTTACCGAATGTCTATATATTTTAATCAAATATAAAAACAAAAACATAATTAAACGTGAACGAATCTATGCAAGTGTCTATTCCCAACTTAAATTTACTGCATTTATATAATTTATACAAATAAATATTAATAGAAATAAAAAAAAAAAATGGAAATGATTTTTTTAAAACTTAAATGTATAAAATCTAAACATTAACCCTTAAACCGCTAATTATATTATTGGTTGTATGAGGTAAAAATCAAATCTTTTAATTGGCCAACTCACAAACTGAAGACAAAGCCTATTGTTAAAACATATTCGCCTATAATATTAAATTCAACTCAGATACGTTTATAAAAAGTATATTACTAATTTTTCAGGTTATGAAAGAGAATGAAAGTTCTTTCAAAAATAAATTGCTATTTATTTATTATAAAATATATTCAATTTCGGCAAATATGAAGTGAATGTCTAAACAAAAAAGTGCTGACGCAAACGCTTTTTTTCAATTTTACGTTCTGGAAAAGTAAAGATTTCTTTTTGCTAAATCTTAAATATTTTTACTAAAATCTTCAATATTTTTCGAAAATAATTTTGTTTTTTTGGTATATTTTTTAAAAAACTAGTTTAATTTCTCAAATTATATTTTTTTAATACTTAAATTGCATTCGAAATGAAAATCTCAGCGTTTTTCTTTATTTTCTTTGATCAGGCGGTTTCTTTGTTCTTTCCAGCCAATCAGAATGTCTTTTTCGACTGAGAGTCGGCTGACAGCGAATCACTGACAAGGTTCTTTCTTTGTTTAGTTTAAAATGTGGTTTTTTTGATTTTTTACTTGTAAAATAATTCGGAAGAGGGCACCATCTTACAGAACTTTTAAAAACTTAATCAATACCTGTCAAACAAATATTTTAGCATAAGAACTAGCAGAGTTAGAGTGACGTCAGATGTCGACAAGATGCCTCGTAAGAGGTGGTTGAAGAATTAATTATCAATTTGAAATTTGAAAGTCAGATAAGAGTTCATTTTAAAATTTAGGTTCTGAATATTAAAAGCTTGAATGAAAGTTCTTAATTATTTTTAAACTTTATAGTTCATGTCTTACAGAAGGAGAATCCTGGTTCCTGGTGCCAATTCCCATGATGTCTCTATTGGAAGTCCGGTCTGTTGTTCTGGAGGAGGCCAAAGCTGGTTCAATCCTGATATTACAGTCAATTTATTTGAAATAAGTGAGAGAGAGCAACAAGTGCATCTTATCGCCCTTCTCACAAAAATCAAGCTGGAACTCAGGAACTCTTTAATTTGAATTGTTTTCCTTTTATAATGATCTTCTGGATTCAATGAACAAAACATCACTAATCCTAGTCTCTTGTTTGGTCCGTGCTGAGGCTTGGTGTTTCCATTGGTCAAGCTAATTCTTTTGTTTTCTTATCTACATCTTTCAACTGACCTTTTTTCTATAAGAGCCCCAAGGACTAGTTTACTTTTCAGTTAATTTATAAAACAATCATTTCATTTACAAAAATATTTTATCTTTTTCTTATACTTTTTTCTAAAAAAGTATGTTCAAATACCTTTTTATTCTATTTAAAAAAGAAATAATTTTTAAAGTTTTGCATCTGTGCGAATATATATATATTGAACAACTCTTTCATTTTTTTAGCTTTTAGTTTTTAATAAATTTATTTTTATATGCGAACTTAAAGTTTTTATTTTAAATTAATGTAACGGCATATTTATATACTGTTACATATCAGTAAACTTCCTCAAAAAACAAAAACATTAAAAAAAAAATTTACTTAGTGTTAGTAATTACATTATACAAATTGATTATATATGAGAATTTCAAAAGGACAAAACTTTTTTTTAAAAGACAAAACAGTAATTACACACAAATATAATGATAAAAAAAAATGTTGACTGTTGATTCCTTTCTACCAGCTAAATTTCTGGCCCCTCCCTTCCAAGTTTCTTTTCTCTTACTTTTAATTATTACTTAGGCATGTTAAACACTTGAATTTTAAATAAGACTTTTTAAAAAAAAAAAATATGATTTATATTAATTATTATGTTTTAATTATTTCATTTTATTCCTCGTATTTATGTTTACATATGCACAATTTTTCTTACTGGCAGTACTTTTAAAACAAAATTCAACCTATAACTTTATGTTAATACAAAAATGTACTTATTTCAGAAAAAAAATGTTACTGGCATGATTCATTTTTAAAATTCTCAGGGTACTGGTGGTTTATTAAAGATCGGCCCACGTTGGAAGTCCAATTATAACGGTCTGAAAAATATGAGTCTTACCGTATCTGCACTACAAAGGCGCCATCTAGGCATTTGAACCTAAAAACTTTATAAAGTAGGCAAATACGTGCTGTTAAGATCCCAGTTTATTTTATATTTAGATCGTTAGCCCAAGTCACTAATTATAATGGTCCAGAAAAATATGAGTCTTACCATATCTGCACTACAAGAGCACCATCTAGGCATTTGAACCTAGAAAATTTAGAGAGTAGGCAGATACGTGCTGTTTAACTTTCACATATGTATTTTTCTCTGACCGTTAGCCCATGTCACTAGCTCAGTGGAGACGCAGATATATAATATATAACTTGTTTAATTTGTATCTTAAATATAAAAAAATAAAAGCCACAGCCAGTAATTAACACATAAACAACATTTATTTACGCACATATATAATCATTTTAAAATTTGAGGAATAACATTTATTATTTTAAATTTTAATATTCTTTAATTTAAATTATTATTTTAAAATTTTAAATCATCCACACAGATGAATTTTATATTTATTTTAAGATTGTTGAGTATGAATAAACTACATAGATTTGCATTTGAAAAGAAAATATTCTATCCTTATTTAACCCTAGGCCAAAAGTTCACAGTCAAACCGGCGTCAAACCATCTGATATATTGATGTATTCAATGTAGTATGAAAATACAACAGCACAAAAAATACCATGCTGTCAGGAATGTACATCTGAACAGCATGGTTAGAGAAGACAATAAAAAAAACTCCATAGGAAGGGACTGCATCTTCCATCTTACTATCCCATTCCATAGGCAAACAGGAGGTGTGCGGTGTATACCGCAATTCTGCACGTAGCAAATCTCATACTTTATCTACTAATTACACCAATATATCCAATTCATTGATCTAATTTAACTATGAAACAAATAACCTAAGATTACCTTCCCCTAATTAATTAATATAATTTGACAAATCTATATAGCCATTCACCCCCGACTTAAGTTTAACATTTATATAATTTTGCACAGATGAATTTTATAAAAGTTTGTTTTTTTAATGTTGAGCATAGATTGACTACATAGATTACATGTTCAAAAACATTTCAAAATAAACATAAATGATCAAAATATAAAGTCATTGATGTAATTGCAGAGGGAATTCACAAGAAACCCAATGGCATTCATCATAAGATGCCGCATTGACACCAATAACTAAAGACATTCGAATAAATACATTTTAGATATTCAATGTAAGATATCATTATTTACCGAATGTCTATATATTTTAATCAAATATGAAAACAAAAACATAATTAAATGTGAACGAATCTATGCAAGCGTCTATGCCCAACTTAAATTTACTGCATTTAAATAATTTATACAAATAAATATTAATAGAAATAAAAAAAAAAATGGAAATGATTTTTTTCTTAAACTTAAATGTATAAAATCTAAACATTAATTATCAATTTGAAAGTTGAAAGTAAGATAAGAGTTCATTTTAAAATTTAGGTTCTGAATATTAAAAGCTTGAACAAAAGTTCTTAATTATTTTTAAATTTTGTAGTTTATGTCTTACAGTAAAAGAAATCCTGGTTCCTGCTGCCAATTCCCATGAAGACTTTATTGGAAGTCTTGTCTCCTGTTCTGGAGGAGGCCAAAGCTGGTTCAATCCTAGTATTACAGTCATTTTATTTGAAATAAGTGAGAGAGAGTGACAAGTGCGTCTTATTGCCTGTCTCACAAAAATCAAGCTGGAACTCAGGAACTCTTTAATTTGAATTGTTTTCCTTTTATAATGATCCTCTGGATTCAACGAACAAGACGTCACTAATCCTAGTCTCTTTTTTGGTCCGTGCTGAGGCTTGGTGCTTCCATTGGTGAAGCTAATTTTTTTGTTCTCTTATCTATATCTTTCAACTGACCTTTTTTCTATAAGAGCCCCAAGGGCTAGTTTGCTTTTCAATTAATTTATAAAATGATCATTCCATTTACAAAAATATTTTATCTTTTTCTTATACTTTTTTCTAAAAAAGTACATTCAAATACCTTTTTTTTATTATTTAAAAAAGAAATAATTTTTAAAGTTTTGCATCTGTACAAACATATATATATATATTAAACAACTCTTTAATTTTTTTAGCTTTTAGTTTTTAATAAATTTATTTTCATTTGCGAACTTAAAGTTTTTATTTTAAATTAATGTAACGGCATATTTATATACCATTACAAATGATACTCTTATTCGATGTCTATTTCTTCAGAGTTATATACGTAATCCTGGAATATTCAATTACAAAATTATCTATATATATATATATAATTTGTTTCCTAATGTCCAGTCATATTATTATCATAAGAAATAAAAAAGTTTTATTAACAAACAATTTCACCAGTCCCTGTGATAAAAAAAAACAATAAAGTATATACTTACTTGAAACAGAAGATTTTTGTTCAAACTGGAATAAGTAAACTGTGTCCTCTGATTTTCCTTTTTTTATGTTAAATTAAATAATTTTATGGATGCAGTCATAAATAATAAAGTAATGTATGAGGTTATTTCAATGTAAATTATGTTTAGAAGTGATATTGCCCATCAATCACAAATGATAGTCTCAGGCTAAACCCAGTTTTATTCTAATATCCATTAACATCATTTTTGTTTTGAGTTTAATTTCTAATCCAAATTGTTACATGGATTTAAATCCAGATAGCTATTTTCCAAGCATGAGGATACAACTCCTTGAAGGTGATTATTATTCACAAGACCTTAAAAGAAGATGTGAGACTTCTGCATTTTTGAGTTCATAAAAATAGTTATATGGGGTTAAACCCACATAACAATTTGGATTAGAAATAACAGAGAAAATCTATTATTTTTATTAAACTCAAAACAGGAGGCTATTTATTGGCAATAAGAGAAAATGGGGTTTAGCCTTAAACTATCATTGGATATTGATGGTTTACTTAATAACATCACTCTAAACTTATTTCTAGCTTATTTTCATGGAAATGATATTACACTTTACTTTCTCTACATTTCTATATATCTTGTACTAGATGGAGTAATCAGCAATGCTGATAGTAAATTTGAGAATCCATGTGCTACATATGAGTCAATTACTACATACTGATAGTCATCAGCTAAAGTAAAGAATCAATGCTAAAACTCTCACAATCAACATTTCTTCCTCTAGCACAATATTAATTAGTATTTACATCATTGCCTAAACCATAATTAATTTTCATAATTTGATTATGTCTAAATGTTTTAAAATGTAGGCAATGGTGAAGCTAAGTACAAATTGTAGTATTAATTGGCTAAGCACTTTGGAGTTTTATCTTCTCATAATCATAGCAAATGGATTAGATGAGCATGGTGGAATATGTATGTGACAAATATTTAAATATATGCAAAATGAATTACAGCTTATTTTTTGGAGAGATAAAAGCATGCTTTCTTTCAGTTTGTAGCATAGATATTGTTAATTATAGGCCATGCTTCTTTAATTTTACATTTAAAGTCAGTGATAGAAGCAGAATACAATTCAAACATATGGCTAGTGGACCTTTGGTGTTCTAAAAAGATGGAATTGTATTTGTGTTTATTAAAAGTTCTTTTGTACAAATAACAGTGGTGAGAGACATAGTGGAGAGAGACATGGGATTCACCACAATATATGGCACTGCAACTAGTTTGAGGGCATAGGATCTTATACACTATAATGAGGAGTCTGATCAGAGAGTAGGTGGTCTTTTGAATTATTAATTTATTGGTTGAAGGGGGAGAGGAATCTTGAAAAGAGGTTTTAATTAAGTTTTTAGTAAGGGAATGGATGTGTGAAAGGAAAAGGCATGGTCTGTCATCCAACTCTCCCAAAGATGACTGATTATGGCTTCTCCTTCCACACATTCATTTTCTTACTAAAAACTATATTAAAACTTTTCTCCTTTTTTAAGCTATGTTTTCATACCCCCCATTCAACCAATAGATTAATTAATAATTCAAAAAACTGACTATCCTCTGATATATAACATATAATAACCACATTCCACTCTTTTGACACTTTGAAGCAAAATATATTTATTTATTAATATTACAGTTTCGACTGTTCCTAGCAGTCTTCACCCTCTGATCAGACTCCCCACACAGTGTACAAGATTTTATGCCCCCAATGCCATATACTATGGCAAATCCCACATATTTTCCACTCATGTCTCTCAGCACTGTTACTTATACAAAAGAGCTATCAATAAATTTAAATACAATTCCATATTTTTAAAACACCAAAGGTCTACCTGCCATATGTTTGAATTGTCTTCTGCTTTCATTGTATGCATAGAAGGTAAAATCAAAGAAAAATGGCTTATAGCTAACAACACCTTCACTGTAAAATGAAAGGAAACATAGTTTTTTCTCTCCAAAAATGAGCTTTCTAATTCACTTTGCATATATTTAAATATTTGGATATAGCAATGTGTTCACACAACCCATTTGCTATGATTATGAAAAGATAAAATGTCTCGAAAGTGATCAGCAATTAATACTACAATTTGTACTTAGCTTCACTATTGCCTGCATTTTAGTTACTTCTTTAATTGGGAAGTCTATTATTCTTGCATAATTTGATTATTTAATATATGATTTTAAATGAAATAATGCTAAAGAACTGAATTTATGTTATCCTAGCAATAATCATTATTACTCATTCATTTGCATAACGATAAAGATAATACTGGCTAGCATCAAATCAGATTTTTTTTTGTTTATAAGGTGAGAATGCTTGTATGGCTTCCAGTGACTCTCTTTTCTGGATTCAAAGGACTGATTCATCTATTCTTATCACTCTTTAAACAATTACTCTGTCATAATAAGTTATTCATAGTCGAACTCATTTGGGAATGCTTTTCTATGCAATAGACAATCAACATTATATTGAACAAATATTGAATAAAACGAATATTCTTTAATTTTTGAATAACAATTTAATAAATTAATAAATTATGATTCTAACAAAGAAATTCGAAGTTTATGTAAATAACATTTCATTACATATGGAAATACATTAAGAATACACTATCCCAACTTATACGTCTATTTCAAACCTTTTTTAATTACTAATACTTTACAATTATATATATATATAATTTAATGAAATATATAAATAAAAAAATGCAAATTCTATAAAATCTTCAAAAGAGAGAATAATACAAGAAAATAATGAAAAATTTACAATATTGGAATTATCTAGGAAGCAATTAAACTTTAAGATCCTAATAATTTTTGGTAGAACTTTACTTCTATTATCATTTATATTTTTATCTTTGTTTAGTCTTATTTTTTTACCTTGTCAAGTTTAATTTTAATAAAAGTGACTTTTGACAATATTCAAAATAAGTAACTTTTTTTGGCAGATTAATCTTTTGATCTTGAATTTTCCAGTTAGTCTTTCATATAGATCGATTTTTTTTTTTTTTTGAAGCTTAATTTCCTTCACTGTATCATTTTATTTTAGTCCATTGGATGACTTTTATTTTTCCACATTTATTTATGGAAAATAGGGTATCAAGTAAGGGACACATTTTATCACATAAAGGAGACAAGAAGTTATGATACTTTTATATATATCATACAGATAATATCATTTTTTTTTATATCATACAGATAATAAGAGACAATTTAAGTACGGTCAACAAGTATCAAGCCACATGACTGTAATTGGAAAATCAAAATGATAACCTAATATCTCTCAATACTGATTTGGCTCAGTAAATTCAAGGTTAACTTCTTTTTATTAAAGAATTTATTCTAATCCTTATAGAAGTTCTATTTCTGATGTCCTCAAATACTAACTGTTAATAACTAAATCCCCCCCCCCACCTCCTCAACTGCTTTACTTGTAACTGCAATTAAAAAGAAAGAAAAACAATCAACTCTTCTTCATACCTACATACCTTTCCTGCATTGGGAAAAAAAAAGTTGCATTGTTGACTGGATGAAATGAGGTACTTGTTTGTCAATCAATCTCTAGTTAAATATTTATTTATTTAATAAATTAATTATTAAAGAAAATATTTGAAATTATATTCTTTTTTATTTTTAAAAAATAATTTTAGTTTTATAATAACTGAAATTTAAAAGGGAAAAGTAGCCTGACATAATTATTAAAAAAAATAAAAATAAAATCTATTTTACAAATCAAATTCATTTAGTTCATCTTTTTTTTCTTTACATCATAATAAATCTGAATTTTAATCAATATTTCTTTATGAATTCGAATTATTTTTATTTAATTTTAACAGAAAATTGGGATTAAATTCTCTACTTATATAATTCAAAATTTTGGCAAAAATACAGTATCAGCGGTATGAGGTAGCATGGATGGTTGATGCTCATGTGAAAGTTTGAGTACAAACCGCCTATATATTACTTATAGAAGTGCAGGTATGAAAAAGCCTGTACTGTAGAAAAAATTCATATTTCAAAAATACTTCAATAAATTTTCTTGCGTGAATGGTGTTAGCTTTCATACATATTTTAAATATTATACTTGTTAATGTTGCAGTTTTAATTCTACAATAACCATAGTTCACGAACGACTTGAATTACTATACAATTAATAAAATCTAATGTGCAGATACATCCATTTATTTTATTTTCTTATTAAATATTATTGTTCAATCCCCATAGCTTTTTTGTCTTGGCTAAATTGAACAACTGTAATATTCTAACCTTTCTCTGATCTCTAGTTCTTATAATACAACCTTTATATCACCCCTCCCTAAAAACTAAAAACAAATTTGCATCCTGTGTACTAACATCTTCATTTATCTAGTTCATTATTTTTATTTATTATTGATTCACATTATCCTCAACTAAGTTGTGACTTTTTATAATAAACCATTTACTCTTTTCAAGTGTTAATTATGTAGGCCTTTGAATTCTCCTAAGGCTATTTTTACTTTACTAAAGAATACTCACTCATTAATTCAAAATTGTAATAATTCAGTGCCTCAGTACTATAACTACCAAAATCTGTGTGATTACTTTTACAGTATTCTGTATATATGAAAGTATACCTAATACTTTACATTAAATTATTATTATTTTTTACAGGTATTTGTTTTCTATTTCTTAACATTTTAAATCAACTTATTGTGGCTTTATGGATCAGTTATATTAATGAAAAATTATTGCATGTTTCCCTTTTTCAGATTATGTTTCTCTGTTAACTAATATGTCAGGATTGCAGACTGTAATAAAATACAAATATGCAAGAGAATAGATACTAAATAACCAAGTTGGAAAATCATTCCATTGAAGATGGCCTCTACATAAGCAATAGAATTTGCACTTGAAAAAATGAAAATAGATAAGGCAAATGTCCTCAATGACTAGTTTTATTATCAAAAAGAATATGCATGCTGTACATATTACCATATTCTCTCTGCACTATAACTTGGATTTATAGACTTCCAATCTTTGGTTTTCATTCACATTATAAAATATTCACCAATAAATACTCACACTTAGCTTTCCAATAAGTCTTTGAAAAATCATCATGCTCTTCACTCTTTTTTCATTTTACTATTCACACACTTATCTTGTTTTGGACAACATTTTTGTAATATAAACATAATAAGCTTGACTTTGTAAAAAGGTTATTTATTCAAACTTTTTATATCCAGGTTTCTTTAACACTTACAGGTGCTTAAAGTTGATCTGCATCTGTTCTCTTCTAGATATTTTAATGATAATGAAATTTTTGACTCCTCTTTTCTGTAGATATTTACTGATGCTTGAATTTTATACTTGTGCATTTTTCTAGATAATATGTTTTCATGCCATAGTGTCATTTTCTAAGCACTTATATTGATTTCAGCCATTTTTGTAAAGAAATTTATCACTTGTGGGCTTCTTGTTGGTTCTGCAGCCTCACCTAGTGGCCACAGTATGCGTAAACAAAAACTACCATTAATTAATACATTTAAAAATTCATTTTTAGTTTACAATCTTTATCACATTAAAAGTATTATTTTTGCTATTGGGATAAAAATCTTTTTATTGGATTTTCTAATTTCTCACTATGATCAAATTGCTTATTTATAATGTACTAAAATATATTCAAAACTGTTTTTATGCTAAATGATTATATGATTTTTATAAATTAGACTCTGATTGGAGGCCTTATATCTTCATAGTACTCAATAACTGGTTAATATGGTTCTGACTATGCAATGCGTTTTTTGTTATTTTAGCTAATAAAATGTGATTTCATTACTTTTATTTTATGTAATACTATTTATAATGTTTAATGAATTATTACCTTGAGGAAATATAATAAAAACTTCTTTGTGTTTCATATCCACAAACACTTGTGATTCATCAGCGCCCTCACGTCTGAGAAGAAACTGATTCTCATCAAAACTGTAGTATTCTTCTACTAATGTGCTCATTTGAACATTTGGCATCAGAATTTCAATTTTGGCATAATATTGCTTTGGTAGCACTGGAAGAGGAGGACCTACAAATGTATACATACATATAGAATATTAAAACCCATTGCATTAGAGAATACAAAATAAAATTTAATTAAATAAACCAATTATACTTTTAATGCGTATGCGTTATCACACACACCCAAACCTCAATATTTTATTAAAAATTTTTAAACCTCATTTTTTATTTATTTGAAGTTTATTGGCTTTATGTTTACTAACACGTTTATTTCGCGTAATAAGCTAAGCCATCTTAATCTTATGTCCTTTATCACTTTTTCCTCAAAAATTATCTCAATAACACCATCAAAACTATGAACATAATCCTTTTACTACTATAAAATAAAATACAGACGTATTTGTTAAGTCAATTTTTTTGTTGCTATTATATATATAGTATAACAGCTGCCAAGTAGTTTTTCCGAATAGAATAGATAATTTTTAAAAGCCCCCCCCCACACACACACATACCGCCACTACCACCACCACCTCATAAAAATAATGCTGTAAATGGCTTTATCAGTCGGGCCAAACAGCAAATGCTGAGAATTCCTGTTTTTTAATTTTTGCTTTACTCTCTAGCTAAAATACTCATTTATTAATTAATTTTAGTTGAATAGAAACTGAACGTATAAAAATTTCAAATTTTATCTGATTATATTCCAACATCAGATCGAAACTAAAACACTGACCACTATGCAATAATAGCCTTTTACATGTGTTTTAATGATTTCTGCAATTATTTAATATATATATACTAAAATAGCCGATTTAAAATGATTTTATTTCAAAATTTTGAGACTGAAAACTTTTAATTTATTAGATTTTATAATATAATATGAAACAAACAATTTTTTCATGCCTGAATAAAAGTTAAATTATCCAGTCATCATTAGATGACATCTCATCTAATACACATTGATATAGTTGCTGAGAAATTTCTGACTCTGTATAAGGAGAAGTCTAGTGCATCACATCACACCACATCACTTAATCAATATTGATAGACATTATTTCTATCAAATATATATTTATTAACATGAAACTGGTCAAAGATGTCAATTAATTTAAAGGTTTTCAAAACCTTATGATAAACTTTTCTATGAAATTAACATCTATGATGTAACAAGGCAACAACTAATTAAAATTGGCAGTGCAAACTGAAACTATGAGATCTATTTCTAAATCATCATTTGTATTGATAGCTTTAATTAGTTGTTGCTTGTTTATTTAGACTGTTACACACAAAAAATGTATGTTATATTTCAAAGTTTATATGTATATACAGATCAATATACTGGGTAAGAGAACAAACAGGTGTTACTGATATAGTTGAACGAATTAAAAGACTGAAGTGAAGTTCGACTGGATATATTACTAGAAGAGATGATAATCGATGGACAAATAAAATCTTAAACTGGAGTCCAAGAGATTGTAAAAGACCCAGAAAGAGATCACAATAAGAGATAGATGGCTGAAAGAGGAGAGTGTACAGGGGTGATGTGGAGAAGAGAGGCTAGAGATTGAAGAAGATGGATTGAACTTGGAGAGACCTTAATCCTGCAGTGGATTTATAATAGCTGACAATAATGATGATGAATATTCAAACAACTTTATTCTGGCCAAAGACTTTTTGTTATTGCTTAATCTGAACAAAATCAATTGTTTATTTACAGCATTTAATATTAGTTGTTCTTTACATATACGTATAATCAAATTATCTGTATATAATATCTAACTTCTAGCATTCATGTTTATACTTTATCTGATGATAATGATTACAAGGATGATACTGATTATAAGGATGATACTGATTATAAGGATAACATAAAAAATGCAATTTGATAGTTAATAGAGACTGAAACCTAATATTGAGTGTTATATATGTAGCTCAATGCACAGATCAAGATATAAGAAGATGAAATGTGTGAACTTGAAGATGAAATAATATTACAAATTTCATAACAACATAAACACAAAAGATCATAGTTTAATAAACTTCCACCTTTGCACAATTATTACAAAGGGCATTTATGCATAATTGCACATATGTATGTGCATATAGATATAAATTGGGTAAAAACAAGCCATCCTTATTACACCAAAAGTCTGCAGACATCTTTTTATTTATATTTAAAAAAAGCTTGACATGATAGCAGATTGAAAATTCTTGCTGTTAATAAGCAGGAACTGCTCTTATGTGATGTTCATCGATGAATCAAGATTTGGGCAAAATCAGTTTTATTATCGTAATAATAATGAGTATATATATATATATCCCCAAATTATTACAACAGTTTATAAAGACTTTAGATGGTGAATTTAAGGTTGGCTTCCACACTCCCCCTAATACTAACAGACTGATTAACAATTCAAAGGACAGAATGGATCCATCTCAGACACCCCTGGTCATATACAGTATTTCATGCCCTCAGGCTCGATGCAGTGCCACATACAACAAGGAAACCAAGGCCACTGTTCATGATAGAGCTGCTCAACACATTTACATGTATAGAAGAGCAAAAAAGAATAATGATAACTTCTCAATATTTTTCGAACATGAGAAGCAGGTTGGCCGTGTGTTTTAACCCTGAAACCCCATGATAGTATGCTCCAAAGCCAATGATTGTAAAAGAAAAGTCAAGGAGGCATATTTTATTATCAGTGATAACAATGCCATCAATAGACATGACATGTGTTTTTCTATTTCAAGAAAATGGACAAATTAATTTGTATTCGCATTTGCATATTTTATTATTTTGTAACATTACAGTAATGGTTTATAACTTATTTTTGGCCATGAATATGAGGGAAAACCTTGAAAGTATGAGGCCTAAATTAATTTTATTTAATTATTTTTGGTTACTATTTACAGCTTCTCCTTCAGCAGGTTAAATCGCTTTTATATGCTATTAATTAAAAAAAGAAAATTAAGTAAATGATTAAAGTTTATATATTCAATAACTTATCAAAAGCAGGCATTTAATTATTATTTTGAATAATTTTGGTAATAAATATTAGTGTTAAGCACCACAATTTCTTATATATCATGCAATGCAAACTATTCAAATAAGATTTATGTTTATTGTTCATGAATTACTCAGTTTAATTAATAAATTTTAGTTAAGAAATAAATCAAAAAATTATTAAGAATATAATTTTTTTTTCAAGAACAAATTACTTAAATCACTCATAAAAGTAAGCATTATTTCATGAAATAATGCATAATAAAATTCTTGAAAGCTCAAAAGAATAAAATTATTTGAATATTTTGGTAATGGAAAGTTTTTCAATTTATATTTAATTAATTTCAAATAAAGAATGTGAAGATATTGAATTAGTTAGTAATGAGAATCAAAATTCCCTTAGAAATAATGTTAATAATGTTTAATTGATATACTGTAGTTGCAGAATTTTTATTTTTATAAGTTAAAAATGGCTTTAACTTATAGGAATTTCAGATTATTCTTTTATTTTTAATGTTTTAGAAATAAATAAGAAATTTGTCTAATGATCAATATTTAAAATTTGTTTTTATTAATTAACTTGAAATGGAAAAATAAAACAAAATGAAACAATAGCAAACACTTCCTCTAGCAAACGAAGGCTGTCTTTTATAAACCTAAACTTCCATTACACTTTTATTAGAAGAGATATCCTTTTGAATGCAAAAGGTGTTTAGCATTTACTACATCTGATGGTGATTTTTCTAATACAAAAATATAACAGATATTTTCACTTAATAAAATATTTCAAGAATAACATCTGTGAAAAATATTTTATATAAACCCTGTATATTTTTTTGAAATAACAAAGTTTTTGCCTACCATACCCACAATTCAGATGAAATTTGGAAAGTTTGTAATTTTTAAGCAAACTTAGAATATCATAGTAGTTACAATTTGTTTATATCCATCAATTCATTAATTGATAATTTATTATCTCCAAGTAGAATTAGAAAATAATAAAAGAACACAGTAAAGCCTTATTATTTGCCATTTGATTAGAGTATTGTCTTTTTTCATTGTTTTTCTGTAGAAAAATGCTGGCAGTCTTCATTGTGTAATGAATTATTTAAAAACTATTTTATCTTGTATAACTATTTATTTTTCCAAATTACCATTACCAGAGCATATTAATACGGAGAAAAAATGTTAAAGTTTATAATATAACTCTAAATCTGAATTGTTAGAAAAAATGTATTAAGAAGATAACAGTTAATAGCAAATTACCTCCTATGATGAATTTGTATTTTTTGCTAGTCTATTTACACTATTTAACTTTGTGCAGAGACCCTGGTTTACATATATACTTACATTACATTTATTGCTAAACAATTGTTTAATTTCTTTTTTATGCACTTGATGTGATTTTCTGAACTAAATCAAGTTTATCTATCTAATTTAATTTTTAATATTAGTTGGACAGATTTTGATTAAAACTATTAATAAAAATTTTGTCAATGATTTTTAGTTTTTCTCTTTTATTATTTATACTTCTAATATTCTGATATTATTAATTCTTTTTAAACTATGAATAAAGCTACTTTAATGAGTTTGGTTTGATTTTAAAATAGAATATTCACAAAGCATGAATTCTTCATTTAAAGATCTATTGATTTTTAGAAAATTTTAACTTTTTAATGGAAATAAGACTTCTGATGATTTTTAAGTTATGGCATGTGGTGGAAGTAATAATCATCATATGATTCATTGCTTTGGAAGTCATGTGACATTTAAAATCAAACAATAAGTTGATTATAACAGTTTTATTTATTTGACCAATTGACTTTTTATTCACTTTTCACAGATGAAAATCAAAACAGGAACAATGAATTCTTGAGTTCAACATTTAACTATTACAAAAATTTCATGAAAAATAAATATTATTTACAAACATATTCGATATAAAATAAATTATGTTTATTTGTTAAAAAAACTGTCTTCTTGTTTTATAATTAGCTCATAATACTAGCAAAATGTCTCACAAAGTCTGTTTACACATTCATCATCAACAACAACAACCATCATCAATCAACTGCAGGATAAAGGTCTCTCCAAATTCAATCCAACTTTTCCAATCTTTAGCTTCTCTTCTCTACATCACCCCTGCACACTTTTTTATTTTATCCATCCATCTCACATGTGATCTCTTTCTGGATCTTTTACAATCTCTTGGAATCAAGTTTAAGATTTCAATTGTCCATCTATTATCATCTCTTCTAGCAATATGTCCAGCCCAACTACACTTCGGTTTTTTAATTTTTTTCAATGAGATCAGTAGCACCTGCTTGTTCTCTTATCCATATATTGCATTTTCGATCTCTTCTTGTTACTCCCAACATGCATCTTTCCAAGATTTTTTGAGTGGTTTGAAGTCTCTGTGTTGCTCTTATATTAAGTGTCCAAGAGTCAGATCCATAAGTAAGAACTGGTAAAACACATTTATTAAAAATTTTTCTTTTCAAATACGTAGGCATATTCCTTTTTAGTATCAAGTTATTTTTACCAAAAGCACTCCAGTCAAGTTTAATTCCATGATTAATTTCATCCATTATGTTTTCATCTGCATTAATAATCTGACTAAGGTATTTGCATCTTTTCTAACTCATCATAATCAATCTTTATTTTTATATTTTGATAAAATCCATTAAACATTACTTTAATCTTTTTAACATTTATCTTTAGTCCTCCTTTCCTACTTTCATCTGATAACTCCTGCAACATTTACTGCAACTCTAAAGCATTATTTGCAAAAACAACTACATCATCTGCAAATGACTTAAATAATCTCCATTTATTTTCACTTCTTTAGCTTCCCATTTTAATTCACAAAATACTTTTTGCAAAACTGCTGCAAAAAGTTTTGGAGATATGGAGTCACCCTGTCTTACACCCTTTTCAATGTTGACTTTCCTAGTATCATTATGTAATCTAATTGTTGCTGTTGCATTTTTATAAATATTCTTTAAAATATGACAATCCTGGATCTATACAATGATGATCCAATGTTTTAATCACTAAAAAAATGTCTATAGAATCAAATGCCTTTTCATAATCTACAAATCCAAAGCATAATGACAATTCATATTCATTTGTCTTTTCTATAACTTCTCTCAATATCTGGATATAATCTACTGTACTAAAACCACTTTTAAATCCACCTTGTTCTCTTGGTTGGTGGAAATCCAATGTTCTCTGTAGACGAGTTGTAATTATCTTAGTAAAAATTTTGTATAAAACTGATAAAAGACTGATAGATCTGTAATTTCTATTATCTTCATTATCACCTTTTTTAAATATTAATATTAATACTGCATTCTTCCAATCATCTGGTATATCTTTATCATTTAGACATTTGGTATATAACTTTGTTAAAAAAAATTATATTTCTTCACATGCTTCTTTTAATATATCAATTATAATTTCATCATTACCTGGAGCCTTTCCTTTCCTCATAAATTTAATTTCATGTCTCACTTCTTTATTTAAAATTCTGGGCAATTCAAAAAATATAATAGATATGGGAGGTACTTGTTCTTTATTACTATATAATTCTTGATAAAAATCTTCTACACATTTCATGATGTCATCTCTCTTTTTAGTAATAATTCCATCTTTTTTTCTTATTGCAGATATAAATTTTATAGCAATACCAAAATGTTGTTTTACACTCTTGAGACTTTTATTCTTTTCTACAGCTTTCCTTGCTAGTTCACAGTTATACTTTCTTATATCATTTTCAACTCTTTTCTGCACCATTTTACAAAATTTGAGATATTTAATCCTTTTTAATGCATCATTTTTGTATATCTTCATATTCTTTATTTTCTTCATAAATTCTCTAGTCTCGGTAGAAATTTTATTGGTCAACTCTTGCTTTTTTCTACCAGCTAGCTATCTTTGTTGCAGTTTTTAAAATTGTAGCAGTTATTTTCATATTCATTTCATTCAAATCTGAATCATGTTGAAAATCTACTAATACTTGAAACCTGTAAGTTCTAATTTAAATTTATTATGAAGATTAGGAATATTAACTGTAAATATTTTTTTCCTTAATAATTTTTGTCACTCTAGTTTTGCATTAACATGTATCTTACATCTTACTAATCAATGATCACTTCCTGTGTTAAATTTATTAAGAATATTACAATCTTGAAATATATATTTTCTGTTAGTCAAAATATAATCCAAATCAGCTGTACCTTCATTTGGATGCTTCCATGTCAATTTCCTTTTAACATTTTTTTCAAAAAAAGAAAAGAATTCATAATATAAAGTTTTTCTTTTTGTGCAAACTCAACAAATCTATGTCCTCTCTCATTTCTATTAACATAACCAAAATTACCTACAGCACTTTCATCTTTCATTTGTTTACCAATTTTAGCATTTAGTCTCCCATAACAATTTTAAAATGTTGTTTACTCTAATCAAAAGCCTTTTGTACATCGATATAAAAATCTTCTATTACTTCATCATGACAAGAACTTGTTGGGGCATAAACCTGAATTATCTTGCATTTGGTATCTGCTATTAAGTTATATAACAAATCTTGCCACTCTGTCCAATACACCATCAATCTCCACAATGTTGTTCTTCCATCTTTTATTTATAATGAATCCTACTCCACTTGTATTTCCGATATTTGTGTCTTTACAGTAGAGTACATGTCCACTTTTTAAAACAATTGTCTCTTCACCTTTTCTTCTAACTTCACAAAGTCCAATGATGTCCCATTTAATATAAAACAGTTCTTCTTTTAATTCTTGCAATCTTCATTCACTTAAAAGTGATCTGCAGTTATAAGTATCTAAATAAAAAGTTGTCATCAAATGGCAGCCTGGGTCCACAATCAGGGGATTCTTAGCACCCTCCACTTTTGGCTACCAACCGCTGTTTTAGTTGGTGACTTTACAGTCTCCTGGGAATAAGGGCAATGATTTATTTTTATCTGTCATGATTGTATATATCTATTGGAAAAAAATATTTATCATTGACACATACATTCATTCTGCCTTATCAGGCTACTGAGAAAAATGCCCATGGTGTTTCTTGAACTTAAACTCAGAGGTAAAAAACCAAAAAACTCACCATGCTGGCTAATGTGTGTTGGTGAGCAGCCCATCCATGTTCATATACTATATAAATAATCACTTAGTAATAAAAGCTGCAATGTCATGAACATATGGAGTTGACATTAAGAATTTGCTCGGTTCCTTTAAGGCCTCCAAGAGGAATCAAAGGGTTTCTTTTTAGTTAATAGCAAACTCATTTCTGCACATTACTTCTATCTAAATAAAAAGTATTCTATTCCAGTTCTATTGATGATTTAAGTTTATGTGAAATAGAATATTTGTAAACATTTTCTATTTATTATTATAATATTATTAATGAAATATCTATTTTAGTAATAGCTCATAGAAAAATTAGTATTTGCCTAGTAAGATTGGTAAAACAAACTATCTAATGAGTAACATTTTTTCTTTATAAATAATAAACAACATAAATCTGGTGTAACTTATACACAAAAGAACTCTCTAATAAAAGAAGCAATGTAGTAAAATACTTTGTTCAATGGTAGAATGTAGATCTTTGACACAGAAACTGTAATCATTATCATTGGTTAATCATAGAATTGACTTGTATCCATAATGTTTTAACAATTCAAACGATGTATAAATCACAACAGATTAAATAAATCTACATTTATGTGAATATGTAAAATTGTCCAGCAATAATTTATATATAATTGAAAATATGTATATTGATTTAGGTATTAGTTAACTATAAAGTTAAGTTTTAATAATAATAATAATAATAATAATAATAATAATAATAATAATAATAATAATAATAATAATAATAATAATAATAATAATAATAATAATAATAATAATAATAATAATAATAATAATAATAATAATAATAATAATAATAATAATAATAATAATAATAATAATAATAATAATAATAATAATAATAATAATAATAATAATAATAATAATAATAATAATAATAATAATAATAATAAAAAGTTTTATAATATAAATTTCTGCAATTACACAATCTCTTAAATTTATGTTTAACTAAAGAATATGATTAGATTTCATATCTGCTCTAAAACAAACACATTCTGTGTTTGTTTTAACTAATTCTTAACTGATTTTAATCAATTTATAAATCGTATAGTAGTCTTTTTTTAAACTTAAAGCTTTTGTGTGTGTGTTTATGTGTAAGTTTATGTATAGTAATGAATTTATTTATCTCATGGCAAACAAGTATTTAGGCAATGTGACTAAATACGAATTTATTTTTATTACAAAATTTAGTAATGTATTTTTTCAAGTTTCAAAACCTTCTGAATCTATTGCTTTTTTATCTTCTTCAAAGAAATAATCTATTCCAATTTACCATTATTATTACTTTAGAATGTTTTGTTATTTTAGTTCAATCATTTCAATTCAAACTTTGTATATACTTTTCGAATATGTTCAATTGTTAGTAATAACATGATTTAGCATAAAACATAATATTTCAAATGATACTCTTCTTTTCCTCTTTAGCCTTATCAATGACAGTATTAATATGGGAGTCAAACCAAGGATCCTTAGATTTATGGATACTGAATTTAAGATAATGCTCTAGCCAACTAAGTTATTCGGTTAATGGCAATAGTTAATAGAAATGTTATATACTTATCTATGAGGGTCTTCTGATTATTTGCTTTTTTTAAGAACAAAGTTAATAAATTGTTTCCAAAGATTGTGGATTATCATACTAAGTTGATTAATGAGATTATTTGCCACCTGCATGCAAGAACTTATTTTAATTTTCTTATTTTTACTTTTCCGCTCTCCCCAGTATTCTTGTGTTTACCCAGTTAAATATACATACATTGGTACAAGCATACTTTGTTAATCACTTTTGTTTTTTCTTATTTCTTTATGTTTTTTAATAGTTTTTCTGTGAGATGACTAATTTAATGGATATAAAATATATGACATATAAATTCACCAAACATCACATGATTACTAAATTGGTAAAAAGTGGCTGCTAAAGGGAGAGTTGTATTAGTTACTGAGATCTAGCTGTAGGCTCTCAGATCTAAGGCTCCTCACTGATGAAATCCATAAACTAGAAACTAGTCTGATTACTAAGGCATTCATTGGGTGACATTTTTGTATGGAGGGTTTGCTACTATTATTAGGATACATGTTAATGAAACTAGTCATTTCTCTCCTTGTGAAATGATTAAAGAATCATAAAGTAATAATTAGAAAGTAGCAAACTAAACACATGATTGGGAAAACACAAAAATTACATGATCACTATTTCTTATGCTTGCTTATAACTGTCATTAAAACAGGCAAAACTCACTAAACGTATTGCCACCCACAGCAAACTAGAGTAATCAATGGATGCCAGAAGGCTTGTGCATAAAATCCTCATCTATGGCCTATTCATCCAATATCACCAGACTAGTTTCTGGCTTGTGGCTTTCATCAGTGAGAAGCCTTGGATCTGAGAGCATTGCACCTAGATCTTCTGGGGATATTGGATGAGTATGCACAAGCCTACTTGAATTCATTATTTACCCTAGCTTGCAGTGTATGGCAATATGTATAGTGAGTTTTGCCTGTTTTAAAATTACAAAAGTGTTGGGTAGAGATGAAAAAATAAAAATAAAATTTAAAAAAGTTCATATAATAATTGTAAATAATTCCACAAATATATCTAATAATGATAATTCATAATATTTAGGAAATTAATTATTAACTTTGTTCTTAACATTAGAAAAATGGAGAAATCAAGAGGACCCTCAACAATAAGTATGTAAAATTTCTATTAGACTATTAACTTTGACAAAATAGCCTAATAGGCTAGAATTCCACATTAAATTCAGTATTTACAAATCCAAAGGTCTTTTGTTTAAACCCCATGTTAATACTGTCAATGGTCAGATGAGTAAAACCTGAACTATAAGTATAGTTTAAATTGTTCTAAAAGTATCTAACAATTAATTTAGATGATGGAAATAGTCCAACATACAACTACAAATACTATGCCATTATATTAACTTTCAGACAAAACATAGATATATTAAAGGGGATATTTCCTAATGTTCTCTTTAATATGTTGGCTATAACTATTATATTATTGTTTGAATTATTTTTTCTATTATTGTTAGAATTGTTTTTTAATCCTGAATAGGAAATCACTGGAGAGAAGATTTTCATTGCATGAAATATTTTTTAATATCCATTATGGTCTTTTAATGTCCATTTAAGTATATTTCTGAAATAGTATGTAGTTAGATAGAAAAGGAGATTTGGAAGCGATCTATTCAGTGCAAGCAATGGATGTATAAACATATTGTGTAAGAGTAAAGACTGATGATCGTGTGATGTTTAGTGGTTAAATAATAAATTAGTAAATGGTTTACTATTTAGGAGTAGATTAAAATTTATTTTCCCATTACTATATTTAAATAGAGGACTTTGAACTCAGGATTTTTCAATCTATTCATCCTCCATTCCATTTCAAACAAGTGATACATATGACCACATGCATGCAAAAAAGATACATGATCACCAATATATATATTTCAAGCAAAACTAGGACTCATCAGTTGGGCCGGATCATAAACTCGCACATATATACAATCAGTGCTCAGTTTATATTAAGATAGCAATTCCTCAAACTTTGATGGACAGGCTTCAATCTTCTCTCCCTGCCAACTATTCAATTATTCATTTCATTAAAAAAACTGATGATGGAATGCTCAAAGCCCTTATTAGATTTGTTATTATAGTTATACCCATATAGATATAACATCAATCTGTCATATTAATGGATATTACATATCCATATATATTAATAGGAGAGGAATGGACTGGACTTATACTAAAATGAGATCTATTTACCAAGAAATATGTAATTCTAAGACAGTATGTAATTTAATTATACTGAATGTTTCTTATATATAAAAATAGAGGGGTTTGAACTAGGATTTTTCAGTTTATTCATCCTGCACTCCATCTCAAGCAACTGATATCTTTTTCGCATGTGTGTGGTCATGTGTATTTGTTGCTTGAGATGGAGTGGAGATTGAATAGACTAAAAAATCCATGGAGTGGAGGATCCTGAGTTCAAATCCCTCTATTTACATATATAAGAAACATTTAGTATAAGTAAATTACATGATACCTTAGAATTACACAATACAATATTTGTAAAAAAAATAAATAATAATAATTTAACAAATCTGAGCTTAAATGGGATATTATTACGAATATAAAAAAGTTTTGAAAAGTTTAGAGGAAATTAAAATAAAATTGTAAATAATCTTAGATGTAAACAAAATAATAGGAATATCTCATTATCTGTTTTTGCTCTTTTTTCCGGTAGAGGGCGCTGATTAATGAGAATAATGAAGTTCAATGTTAAAATTATTATTGCAAATTCAGTAAACACGGGGGCAAAAAACTTAACTTCATTAAATTTTTAAAATGGATTTAAGTAAATATTTTGTATTTGTTATCTCCTTTTTTATGTTTAAATTTAGAAACTTTATCAATAAGGTTATCTTTTGTCATATGTTGTTTAATTAATAGTCATAAATAGTTTTAATTACATTTAATATGTGTTTTTTTTTTGTTTTTTAAAGTTATTTATTTAGAATTTGTACTTTGATCAATCTTTTCTCTTTACAAATTTAATTAATTTTTTTTTTTGTAATAGATTGCATTTTTATGATTTTTTAAAATTAAAACAATTCTTTTGATTTTTGATGTAACGCAATTTTTATTTGAGTTAAATAAATATCAAAAGTAAAACTCACCTGTAAATGGTTCAGGTGTACAAATTTCTGCGCTGCATCTTAAACTGAGTGTAGAGTAGAAAATAAATAAAATAAAATAGTTGAAAGCCATAATACTGGAAATTTGTGACCTTTGAAACGTTTATGATTGCTAATATAAAATGAAGGTATTCCTAAAGTTTATCTTTTGATTTTCATAAACTAATCAAATGAGATTAATCTTTAAAAAAAAAAAAAAACATTATGTAAGAAAATACTTATTCACCACTTTTAAGAGTGAGTCTTAATAGATAAAATATCGCAATAAAAAACTTTTAACATACATTTCTTAATATGTGTATTTTTAAGAACCTTATAATCCAGTGATAGTACACTTACCTCCCATTTCTATGATCAGAGCTCAAATCTCATTCAGATGAACTTAAATTTCTTAACTATTTAAAATTGGTTGGTAAAGTGATGTTCAATGTTCTTAGCTAGAAAGTAAAACAAGGATGAGAATATGTTCATAGCCCCACTATCTGGCAAAAGATAATTGTAATAAAAGTTTTTGTTGAAGGTCTGTTAGAGAATCTTTTCTCTGAAATAAACTATTTAAAGGCCATTTTAATTTTTTAAATCTGTACATCTAGTCATACTTCAAGAATTCTGCCTTCCAATTATTATTTGTCATTATAACAGGGGTAATAAATAAATAAATAAAACCCCTAAAAACTCTGACTAATAATTGTCTGTTGACAGCTTGGTATCTTTACTTTCAGTTTCTCTGTAAAAGATGCTAGCCAGCTTTTGCTTTGCAATATATTAATTAAGATTATTCAATAGTATTTATAGATATATATCATAAACTTAAAAAAATTTACCAAAGATGTAAGATGATATCTATGAATATATATATACTATTTACCAAGAATTTAATTAAATTGATTATTGAAATGAATGTGAAAATATGATCATGATTCTAAAGAAATGACTTTCACCATCGATTATACTAGATCAAATCAGATTTATTTAATAATAAGAGACTGGAAATCTTTTTGCACTCATTATAATGCTTATCTGACAGCCAATCAAATGTTATGATGGCTGTCCAAAATGATGATCAAACCATAAACATATGACAAAGAATTTATGAGAAAATGGCGGCCACCCTTTTCTCTACTTTTCTTTCTATATATTTAAGCCAGTCAAATGTATTTAGGTTTAAATGTGTGAAGCTTTAAATATCTTCACAATTAACTTACCGCCCTTTTCTCATAAATTCTTTGTTGTGTGTTTACGGTTTGATCGTCATTTCGGACAGCCATCATAACATCTGATTGGCTGTCAGATAAGCATTATAATGAGTGCAAAGAGATTTCCAGTCTCTCAATTTATTTCAGTTTCAACTATCTGCGTTTCACAAATTAAAATATTATATAATAACGAGAGAAAAAAGTGCATTATTTAAACCATGAATACTTTTTTTCTTAAAAACTTTTTTAACTAAATGACAAGACAAAGGCAGTATGATATGGAAAAAATTTGACATAAATAAAGGAATTTAATAAAAAGATTATTTTACGACCAGAAAAAAAAGTATATAAAAATGAAACGTTTGAAGTAAAGTTTATTATAAAATAAATTGTATTGTAAGCCAGGTGTAAGACTCAGTACTACTATTAATGATTGTTTGGTTATAGGATCCCATTAAAATGCATTTCTTAAGAGGAGTAAACAATGAATAAATATTAGATCAGTGAGAGAAGCTTCTTTGTAGTTCTCTTCAATTATTGTATAACTAGCATCACTTGTACTTAAATAGTATCTTTTTCATGACTTAGATATGAACGATTATTCTGTTGAGCCGGTAATCAACTAATCTATATAGAATGAAAAATGTCAATTTCAGTTAGTTAAACTCTACTCAACAAGATTACCCTCTTTATAAATTTATTATTAATATTATTTTACATCATCATCATGTCTATTCAATAAAAAATGTCAAATTTATAAGTTAAACCTTAATTCAGATTAGGTGAGAGATAAGAACATTCTATTGTACAAGAAAAATGGATAGAGTCAGCTATAATGACTGCAAGGTACACAGAGTTGACAAATCCATGCATGGTCATAATTTCTTTCATTAAAGAGGATTTGAAACCAGACTTTCAATCTCCCTTTAATCATCCACTCTATATGACCACATACATGGAAAATGATAAATGATCTCCAACATATATATTTCATGCTGAACCAGCATCCATCAATTGGTCCAAATATCATCACCCACACACATATATAATCACTACTCAGCTTATATTAAGATTGCAAATCTACATACTTTAATGAACAGACTTCAATCCTCTCCACTCTCCAACTCTTCAGTCAACTATATCACTAAAAATCTGATAATAGAATGCTCAAAGCTCTTTTGGTGACCAATATTATAGTCATCCCTATGCTGACCTTTAATCAATGTGACCCCTCATGTGTAGGACCTTAATATGTTCATTTAAATACAAAAATAGGTAAGGGCAGAATACATGCTGAATATGTAATATTGAAATACAAGTATAGCATATGCACTTAAGCTAAATATAATTAAAGGGGAATTGAACCCAGACTTTAACTGATACATATGACCACATACATATGAAAAAGATAAATGATCTCCAATATATGTATTTTATGCTGAAAATACATATTTCATATTTAAATCCCCTTAATTATATCTAGCTTAAGTTTGGTAGACTATACTTGTATTTCAATATCACATATTTCTTTTCATGTAACATAACAGGCTACAAATTTCAATTCTGTTTTCTTTATTTTCATATTTAAGTTTCTTAGGTTTATTTAAGACTGATGCTCCTGATTTGATCAAATAATAATTATTTTATAAAAGATACCCAATGTATAATTCTGATCATCATAACCAAATCATTCCTGATAGAATTGTGCTCAACTCTTCCAAAAGCATTTTATATGAGGCTTGAAACTGTCATCCTTAACTTTGAGTGTCTCTTTCAACTTTAAAACAATGCTTATAGGTACATTACCCTCTAGCACTATCACCCCAAATTTATACCATTAACATCCGAGCAATTTTTCTTTCAGTACTGTTTTCTCAGGGCCGATAATAAATTGTTTATGTATACCTTTGGAATGAGACAATTGACAAAGAATAGCACAGACAACTAAATAATTAATTATTACTGTACATATTAACTATAGAGATATAGATACTTTTATAATAATAAAATATTAATATGTGATTAACAAAGGATACAAAATATATACATTATTAGTAATTTAAAAGAAATAAGATAAAGTTTACAATAATAGAAAAAAATATTTTATTTTGAAAAAAGTTTGTTTATTGATTCTAATAAAAAAAATTACCACAGATTTTTTGACAACTTGGTAAACATTCTATTAATCATAGTTTCACATGCTACATTTGTTTTAAATATTATTTTATTTATGTCATCTTCTTTGGTGTGAAATTTTAAACTACTTAATGTCAATAATCTTCTATTTTGTAGGTCAGCTTGATAAATGTAGCCAAAGATAAAATATTACCACTATAAGCAGACAAAAACTATATTTTACTTTTCTAAGCTTATGATAGATATTGCTTCATGAAAAACTGTGAAATCTGCATAATACAAGTTTATAGATATATTTCTGGAGGTTTGTGCCCATACTTGATAGTTTACATCTTACAAAAACTTATTATTATAGTTGTATTTGACTTAGCACCACAAATTACCTTTAATAGCTGTATTTTTTGATAAGTCAAATAATTGTCAATTAATTCAGTGTCAGTATTATAATTAAACAATTTTTCACACATTGTTGGAATGTTTTATTCTTTTAGCTACACATGCTCTTTATTACACTGTTCTCTCAAACAATATCTTTTTTCCTTTTCCAAAATATATATATATATATGTAATATAATATAATGGTTGGGGAGTTTTTGATAGTTAGAGTTTTAGCATATCTCCTGTACAAGGATGCCACCAAGCTATTGGAACCTGGAAAATTTATATAGTAAGCAGATAGTACTGTTAAGATCCAATTTTATGTTTTATTATGACCGTTAGCCTTTGCCACTAGCTCAAGGAGATGCAGAGATTTATAATAAATACTTCTTAAAAATATATTTTTAATATTAAAAAAATAAAATAAGCCACTGCCAGAAATAACATACACAAAAAGATTTATTGACGCATATATAAATATTTAAAAATTGAGGAATAAAGATGATCTTAAATTTATTATTTTTATATTTAAATTTTAAATTTTACAAATTTGCACAGATGGATTTTAATAAGAGTTTGTTTTATAATGTTGAGTATAGATTGCTACATAGATTACTCATTTAAAAACTTTTCAAAACAATCATTCAATCTCAGACTAAAAGTTTGCAACCAACCTAATGCCTGCTTCCGGATATACAAATGTAAACAATGCAATATGAAGATGCTGACATAAAACCACGCTGTTGGGAATGTGCATCTGCAGTGTGATATTATTTGAAGGACATGATCCTCGTCCAGTACAAAAATGTGCATCTGTCTGGCGAAGGAATCATGTATATAATATTTGAGAGAAATGCTACATTTGGGGGAGAGCAGTCTATCTGCCGACTTATAGTCCCTATCCATAGAGCTAAGGAAGTCAATGCCACAGGAAATACCTCTGTATACATTGCAACGCAGTGACTATGCCTTTGGGTCATGCATTCAGTTGGACTTTGCCCTTTATGCTAACATACTTCACATTGCATTAAAATAAACACCCATATATCTCTCTACTGGCATTGACTCAACCACAAGACAAATAGCCTGAAATTAAAATCCTTTAAAATAAATATAAATGATTAAAATATAAAGTTATTGATGGAATTGCAGAAGGAAATTTATAATAAACCCAATGGCGCTCATCATAAGATGCCACATTGACATCAATAACTGAAAAGATACACGAATAAATACATTTGGACACTCAGCATGAGGTGTCGTATTTACTGATATATATATATAAGAAATAACAAAGGTTAATGGTAAATATAATATTATAGTCTAAATTATTTTGTAGCACTTTCAATTACGTGGTAATCCTTGTCAGCTTTAACTGAATTTCAAATTTTCAGTTAAAGCTGATGAGGATTACCGTGTAATTGAAAGCGCTACAAAATAATTTAGACTATAATATTATATTTACCATTAATCTTTTTGTTATTTCTTATATATATATATATATTTTATAACAGGTATTGTATTTTATATATATATTATGCATATGAAAATCAAAAAAAAAACTAAACGTTAATGAATCTATGCAGCTATCTACACCCAACTTAAAATTTAATACATTTTTTTTGATTTCATTAATAAATATTAATAAAGAAAATTGAAATAAAGTTGCAAGATGTAGTGTTTATAGGAGGTTGCTTTGACAACAGATTGAGATTCTTAATTGCTATTGATATTGGTATTGTTTAAGAATTGATTGCTTTCATATATTTGTATTAAATTAAATATATTATTAAATTAAAAAAAATAAACACCATGTGATAAAAAAAATATATTTTTATATTGCATAGTATATATTTATGAAAACAATAGTGACTTTTTTTCATTTTCTAGAGTGTTCAGTTTTATTCAATTTATAGATTGTATGTATGCAAAAATCATGTATGATGATCTATGCAAGAAGAATCAAAATGGAAATGGAAAATAAATAACAGTAAATTTTAATGTTTGTACAGCATATTAATAATAGATGCAAAAAAATGCAGCTCCTAAATTAATATAATGAATATTAATTTCAAGATTTTTCCCGACTTATAATTGCAAATAAAATATAATTTTTTTTGTGTTTGAAATATATAATCTAGATAAAATTTTGTTTATGATGTAACCAGGTAACAATAAATTAAAACTGGTACTGCAAACTGAAATTGCATAACATATTTTATTATTAGTCTATGTAACACTAGCCTAATATCACTCAGGTAAATATACTAACTCATATGATTTTACTTGCATTACCAGTTTACTTAGGCACATAAAATGTCTATTAATAAAAAAAAAACTATTGTAATAAAAATAATAAATATAATAATGAACTATTATAAAAAGTCTTTCAATCCACAGAAGTACTTTCAGTTAATTCCTTAACCTGCCTCAACTGCTGTTAAATTCAAATAACAAAATGAAAGCAAACATTATCAACTCAAATCCCATGAATACTGAATTTTAATGTTAGCAGCTTGTCTGTTAATTAAATTTATTTTATTCCTATTTATTAAAATTACATCCTTAATTTTTCTTTTATTATTGTTTCTCTCTTCTTGAAAAATCTTCATACTTTCAATATCAGACTTAAATTTATATTTACATGTCCTTTCATGATCCAAGAAATCTGAAGCAGTCAAACTGAAGCAGTCATTAAATCACCATTATTTTTACTTTTCACACACTTATATAACAATTCATGCTCCTTTAATCTTTTTTCAATACTGCACCTTGATTCACTTATATATGATAACATACATCCACACAAAATTTGATACACAAACATTAATTTTCTGCTTGACGGCATTTTTAGAATTATTCACTAATTTATTAATATTATTTGGAATGTAGAATAAAACATTAAACACATTCTTATATATATTCTCAAAAAAATTTTACTTGAGCATTTGAAATAAATGGAATAGATATTCATTTTTTATTATCAATCTTCAACTCCTTTAAATTATTATAACTCTTTGTAAATTGACATAAAGTGTTGTTAATATGTTCAATCTTAAAACCAACTTCAAGCAACTCCTTAGCAAATATCTCTATTTTTTAATTTATCACATTGATAATGACATAATTTTTCATTACTAAACAAAAAATATTTAAAACTTGCCATCTTATGTCTAATTCATACTTTTGATTTACAATTTATACATTCCCTTTTTTGCAATGGTTTCATTTTTAATTTATAACTTAACGTACTATAATCTCTTGTAATAATTAAATCCAAATACTTAATACTGTTGTCCTGTTCCTTTTCAATAGTTCACTTCAAGCCATTCAAATTATTTAATTCCTTTACAAGCAAATTTATGGTATTGATATTTCTGCAAACAAAATCATCATCCATATATCTTTTGTGAATTTTAATATCATTAAAGAAACACATATTTAAAATACTATTCTCATATAATACACAAAACAAAATTGCAAACTTGTACAACAACGGGTAGACCCATAGGTCAAATTTTAGACATTTTATAATATCTATCTTCAAAAGAAGCAACAGTGTTATCATCAAAAAATTTTAAAGATTCAATAATAAATTTTATCACATATTTACAAACACTTTTACTTTTTAATGGATGTTCAATTATTTTTATGGAATCCACTTTATCAATAGAACCATACATTTCTGTTACATCTAATAAAACAATAACATACATTTGATTCAGAAATACATATTAAGTCACAGAGCTGAATATGTCTGTGGTACTTGAATGATTATAATTAGGAATTAATTGCAAATGTTCAAAATTCATTTGAAATGATTCATGGTGATAATTACATTGCCAATGAAATTATCAAGAAAATTAATTGTGATAAATTTAATGTTATTCCATATAAAAAATCAGGGGAATTGGCCATTTTGGAATTTAAACATAGGCTGAATAATGATAATATGATTTTTTTTAAAGAATATAAAGGGCTACAGATGTGGTTAATGATAAAATTTCAGTATATAAATGGAGAAACTTGATTTGGTTTTGATTGAAGAATATAATATGGATGGTTAGAGAGTAAAATTTATTAACAATATTTTAAAAAGAGATAAAAATAATGCCTTAAGAAATAATGTGTACTATAAGATATATTCTTCCTGTGCTGTATGTCCTGATATTTTTTGCAAATGTAAAGTTACACAAATAATTTGAATGGCTTGAAATGGATATTAAAAAGGAACAGGATAACAGTATTACATATTTGGATTTAATTATTACAAGAGATAATAGTATGTTAAGTTATAAATTAATAATCAACCATTGCAAAAAAGGGGTACAAATTTTCAATCAAAAGTACCATTTATGCATAAAATGGCAAGTTTTAGATATTTTTTTTGTTTTGTAATGAAAAATTAATTAACAGTGTGATAAATTAAAAATATTGAGGTATTTGGCAAATAATTGCCTAAAGTTGGTTATAAAATGGAACAAATTAACAATACTTTATGTCAATTTAAAAAGAATTGTAATGAGTTAAAGGATTTGAAGATTGATAGTAGAAAATGGATATTTATTCCATTTATTTCAAAATGCTTGAATAAAAATTTTTAAGGATATATTTCTGTGTTCCAAATAATATTAATAAATTAGTGAATAATTCTAAAAATGTCATACTTGTGAAGCAGAAAATTAATGTTGTGTATCAAATTTTGTGTGAATGTAAGTTATCATACATAGGTGAATTGAGGAGCAGTATTGAAAAAAAGATTAAAGAAGTGTGTAAATGTAAAAATAATAGTGATTTAATGACTGCTTCAGTTTTCATGGATCATAAAAGGACATGTAAATATGAATTTAAGTTTGATATTGTTAAGATTCTTCATGAAGAGAAAAACCATAATAAAAGAAAAATTAAGGAGGAAATTATAATAACTAGGAATAAAATGAATGTAATTTATAGACAAACTGTTAACATTAAAATTCAGGATTCATGGGATTTGAGTTGATGATATTTGCTTCTGTTATTTTTTTTAATTTAATGCCAGTTGAGGAGGATTAATGAATTAGCTGAAAGTACTTCTGCTGATTGAAAGACTGTTTACAATAGTTTATTACTGTTATATTTATTATTTTTATTGTTATTTATATATATATTGATGGCCTTTCTATTTTGCTACATCATTATATAGTTGTAATTAATGGTCAATTATAATTTTTAAAAAATTGAATTTGATATAATGATTAGTAAAATCCTGCTATTTAATTTTATAGAGGAATTTAAATAAATTGTTTCTTTAGTGTTAAACTTGAGTTAATTTTCTTTAGATAAATATAATCTAAGCTATAAATTTGAAATGTAAATGTGTACTATTTATTTTAAAATAAAAAAGTAAATAATACTTAAAATTCTGTAAGGTAGTTTTAAATCTGTATTTATAAATAATAAAAATTAATATTTTTATAATTATTCATAGTCAAATTGAAAATTGCTATTTATTTATTGTTTTAAAATCATTTAATTAATGGTAAAATAATTGAAAAGTGAGGTGTGTATTAGTTGGTGTGCATACACACATTCATTTAATAATAAATGAAATTTATTTTCTTGTTCCATATTCAATTTATTAATTGTTTAAATCATAAATAGTATTATTTTAACCATATAAATGTCATAAAAAGTCATAAATCTATAATTTAAATAATAATGTGAATTATGAAATTTAAATATCAAAATTTAGTTTTAAATAAAGTGTGTTTTATTATTAAAAGATAATTTTAAATTTTTCATTATTAAAATTAAGAAAATATTGATTTCATAATATTAATTATAAATCATTTTAAAAGTATAAATCATTTTAAAAGTATAGCCAAAATAATTAATATTCATTTTTTATCTGTGAAATTTTTTTTATAAATAGAAGATAAGCAGGTGGTAGAAAAAAATCAAGAAAAAATTTGAGTAATAAACTATATTTTTTGTCTCAAAAATTTTAAATATAAATTTATTGAAATATTATAAAAGTAGTAATCATAATTTTCAAAAGCATGGGATATATCTTAAAAAGTTTAGTCATTGTTTCCATCATGGAATAAGAAGCAATGCTATCTTCATCGTATATTACAGGAACTGATTACAAACTTGTGATAATAGAAGAAAACAAAACTTCATTCAAGTTGATAAAAATGTATTTCAATAAAAAACTTTGCAGATTATCAAACCATTTTGCTTACAGAAAATGCAAAGGAGATATAAGGAATTTATTTCTTATTAATTTCATATGTATAAAGATAGAAAACATTTTCTACTAAATATTATCTTCAGTAATGATAGAAATAAGTACTTCTGTTTATTAAAATTATTGTCATTTTAAGATATAAATTTACTAGTGACTTTATTAGGATGATAATGGTCTTAGAAAAGAAAAATTAATATAGATTAAGTTTTTATTAAAAGTTTGTTACAATTAACTTTAATATCATCTAGGTATTGGAATCTATTAACCTATAAATATGAATTATTTGGAAGAGAACTCTAGAACTTTATAATTCTACCAGTAAATATTGTTTGAGTATGCAGGAAGAAATAAAACTTTTTAAAAATGTAATAAATGTTTTTATTAAATAGTAAAATCCATATTTACTAAAGTGTAAAAGAATTTATCAATAATATAAGGAAGGATGAACTTTTGATTCAAGAACTTATTATTCATATTGATAAATAACTTTTACTTGGGTTTTTAATTCATATTTTCATTTATGCTATAAATGATAATGAAAAGCACAAAAGAGAGAGAAAGGGAGGAAGAAAACTCTCTTCTTTCAAGTAACAGTTGGTTGTGGTCATCATAGTAACCAATACTTCCCTGGAAATATGATATTTTTTTATTTAGTTCAATGAGTTTAAGAAAACTTTTTGTTTGTATTATTTTAGTTACATGGACTATAATATTAAGATAGTATTAAGTACGTATATGTTGTTGTTTTTTTAGATTTAAGTAATTAAGAATTTTTTTTCTTTTCATATGTCATAGCATCGGCCGGGACGCGAACCCACAACTGTCTGCAACCAACTACTTGCTTGCATGGCGGCTGCGATACCTCTCGGCTAACAACGCAAGACAGAATTTTAGTATATAAAAAAAAGGAAAAAATCAAAACAATTTTTTTATTATAATTCTATAATATATAAAAAAATTATATATACAAGAATGTCATCAATGATAATCATAAGATATCATGATTAAGGTAATTCTATTTTTATAAAATATAAGGTACTGGTATTGAATTTTTAAACAAGGAATCAGGTAAAATAAATATATGTGATATTTATAATATGCACATTTAGATGAAAGTATATGAGAAAGGATTGCATGTAGCTATCATAATATTAATATGGGTATAAAGTGTATGCATGGTTGATCTTTTTATAATTTAAAAATAATGGACATTATATTTATGATAAATTATGTCATAAACTATTTGTCTGTTGGGTTTTTTTTTTTTTTTGGGGGGGGGGGCTTTTTGGTATGTTCAAAAGTATGATGATGTTAAAGATAAATTTAACTGTTATTTGAAAAATGATGAATAATATTTTGTGTAATGTCAATTATTTTATAGGGAGTGTTAGATGTTAAAAGAAGATTTATTTGAAATCCTGTAGTGTTTGGGGTGTGTTGTTTAAGGTTAAGTATGATGCAGTATAGAGTAAGTTAGCGTATTTATGATATAATGGATAGTGACATTTCTTTTAAAATCTGTAAGAGCTTAAACTAAAAGCCAAGATATAAAACTAAGTTAGACACAAGATAATATGTGGCCTTAAGTTGCATTTATTCCATGATAGTGTTGTTTATTATAATTTTATAAGGTATTCATCCCACTCTTATTATCATAAAAAATCCCATTGGTATATACATCGTATTAAGAAATTGAAGATTTAAGTAATGGTAATAGCTAAGCTTTTAAATGATGGTAAAGTAAATCATATTATTACAAGAAGAATCAAACATAAATCAAATAGGATGTTAAGAGAATGTAAGAATAAGAGTTTTATGAATGTTTTTTTATTGGATATTAGAGATCAAAATACAGAATGAAAGTATAAAGTACAAAAGATACAATATTGAAAAGAAAACCTTTAGTAATCCATTGATTACTCTGGCTTGTACTGAGTGGTAATACATATAGAGAGTTTTTGCCTGTTTTATTCTTATTATTGTAAGTAATATAATAAAATTCCATATTTTAAGGAACATTTTAAATAATTAAATATTTATTTTATAACAAAATAATAAAAATAGAAAGAGTATAATATGTTATAGAGTTATAATTAGATAATATCATATGAATATTAAAGGTGAGTGAGTGATAATATAAAAGAATATGTTTGTGAAATATGTAGAATGTAATAAAATACACATTGTATATTTATTGATATATTTTAATATAGAAATATTAAGAAATATCTTAATATTAATGGAGTAAAGTATGAAATATATTATATCCTGTTTGAAAGTAATTTTAGAGTGTATTGTAAATTATTTAGTTTATTATAATTACTTTGTTAATATTAGTTTAAGAAGTTTTGTATATGTTAAATACAGTATTTTCTTTTATAAATATAAGTTGAGTAAATTATTTTAAATTTTGTATTACTACTGTAATAAATATTAATGTTTGTTTTTAAATTAATAAATTGTTTCGAGTCTCTTTTCTTGTTTCCAAGACATTATTCATCATCTTTACCACATATTTGTATAATAATAATTAAAGATATTTGCTATTATTGCATATAATCTAAATAAAAAAATATTTTTAAGATATTTGATGTTGTATACAAAATATTAATTCATTCAATTTTTTTCTTTATTTTATTCAATGATCGTAATGAAGACTGCATAACTAGCATGCCATATAAAGTAAAAATGATTGGACTATAGTTAATAATGATAAGGATTAGTTAATTTTAATTTAGTTGTTAATCAATTTATAAGAAAAGGAAGGAAGTGATTAGAATATTTGTTTCTTAATTATTTTTAAATGTAGCTGGATGTAAGTAAAATCCCTCTCCACATTTGGTTATGTAAGTTCATTTATTCATTTAAAAAAAACAATAATTATTTGAGATGTTGATTGCGTTAAGAAATGTTCGTAAAGACGTGGAGGTGTGTTATAATTAACTTTAACATATGAAATTTTAATATTAAATATAATTTACTTATTTTATTGCGAGCCACGGAACTATCGTTGATATTTTAGCGGATTAGTGTTTCATGATATTCCTAAGTCATTGAGGGGATACTTTTTGGTATATACTTAATATTAAAATAGGGTACCTTACTGGATGACTAGATAACAAGTCTCATGATTATTGTTATTGTGTTATTAAATACTTTATTAATATTGATATAATATATTAGACATGAAATAAATAGATTTGTATTATTAGAATTTTATATAAAAGAAACATCGGATTAGACTGAGCTAGTAGTTTAGTTGTTATTTAGATCTGCCATAGTAGATGGTGGGTCATCATCTGGTCAGATTACAATATATATATATAAACTAGAGATTATAATATACCAAATAAACTAATTAACATATAAATAGCAGATTGCCTTGGCAGAGAAACTATTAGTAATTAATTTATTATTTTATATTGGCTAGAGATTTAATTATGAATTAGTGTACTTGGTTTAATACATCTACCTAGTAGTTAAGATATTCCATAGTGTTAGCAACATGGAATACTTTAAATATTATGTGTATTCTCTACAGAATAATCTTCTCTTCACCTAAGAAACACAACAAAACTAGTTTATTTGAATACCAAAGTTATAACAAAATAAGAAATATAGATCCTTTACAAATTAATTGTTCAGCACAATATTGATGTAATTATATTTCAGAAGATTTATCATTCTTTTGATAATGAATATCTTCTTAAAATTCCTAGATTTTCCTAATCTTCTCTTCACTTAGGAACTACAACAAAACTAGTTCAATTGAACACCAAAGTTATATCAAAATAAGAAATATAGATCTTTTACAAATTAATTGTTCAGCACAATATTGATGTAATTATATTCCAGAAGATTTATTCTTCTTCTGATAATGCATATCTTCTTAAAATTCTTAGATTTTCCTCAATTATTGATTAATCATTGTAAACATAATTTGAGTATTTGTATTATAATCTAGTTCAAATAATATTGCAATTACAATTTGGATAGATACTTTTTATATATGCAATGTTTGCAAATCTCCTAATACCAATTGCACTATTCTCCTCTTCTATATCTTTCTTTATCTTGTATATTTATAGATTTTAATTTTTACAATGGTCTATGAGGATAAATAAATGAGGATCAATCAAGTTACCATTTTTTATTCCTATTTTATGATGCCAAAAAAGGAGATACTTTCAATTTAGGCAGATGTTAACAAAAAAAAAACTCTTGATTTATAACTTGTTTAGTTTAAAATGTTTTATCATTATCTGTTCATCTACTGATATTAAATCATTTCCCCCATAGTCAACATAAGTCAAAATGTAATCACTCTTGGAATTCACATTCTTATGACTGAAATTTTTTTTGAACTGAGATAGATTTAAGAAAAGCTAATTGGAATCAATATATGACATGTCTTGAAATAATTATCTCTTGCTATAAAAAGATTAAGAAAGTTATAATAATAGTTTCCAAAAAATCTATTATTCATGAATATCAAAAGCAATTTATCTCATATTGAAACGAAAGTGGTAATGAACTTTATAAGCTAATTTTTGTCTATCAATGATCAAAAAATTGCTGTCAAGCATTTAAAGAGAAAAGTGGAGAGAGCTCATGGTGAAGCAGTACTTAGTAAGATCTAATTGTAAGGTTTGGTCATTATTATGCAATTTTGATGGATGTAAATATCTTCCAAAAGAACTACTGTTGTTACCGCTAATGAATTTTTAAATATTATATGCTAACTTCTAAATTCAAAATTAATAGAATGAAAAAATGTATTGTTAGGGCAGAATTGCAAGTTTCTCTTTCACAATATTCTATTAATATCTCTATGAAAAAACGTGCAGATGATGGTACACTTGAATTTGCCTTCGATTATTTTAAATTAAAAAAGGGTTCCGAGAGCAGGTAGTATAATTCCATAGTCTTTAATTAAAATCTAAAGTGAATGTGCAGTTGACAAAATTATTCAATAATACTATTTATATAGAAATTATTTCAAAAAGTTGGCATTAAAGCAAAATTATATGTTTCTTATAAATATTTTTCAAAAAAATTATATTAACCAGAATTTTGTCAATAGTTGAAAGCCATCTATCTAGAGAGAAGCTGGGTTTAAGCTAGGAAAACGTTGCTATAAATAAGTTGTGTCTTTAACAATTCTTAGTGAATAAAGCTTTCAAAATAAATTATTAAAAATTGGTGCTATGTTATTGATTAAAGCTTCCATTTACAATTCTGCTTGGAAAAACGGTCTTTTAAAAGTTTTTTAAAATTTTTAAATGCAGTAAAATCATTAATTTATTTGAAAAATTGCTCTTTAATAGAAAAATTCACATGGCAACTAAATGATAATTTTAGTGGATGTATAATTTTATAAAACAATTTTCCTCAGGGTTCTATTCTTTTTTATTTAATACATTCATCAGTAATCTTTCTAAGCAGATTGCAGGAAATTCATTTATGCTGATATTTTTTTTTCATGTGTCATAGCATCGCCCGGGAAGCGAACCCACTAACCCAGGACAACTGCTTGTAAGGTGGCTGTGCTGACCACTTGACCACCAACACTTGACAATGATATCATCTTGACATTCCAAAAGTGGTCCTTTTCTAAAAGAAAACGATCTCTCAATAAAAATATAAAAAGGTTAGAAATCTTTTCAAAGATTGAGTTTGCTCTTTTTTTCTCTAAACAACAGGGGATCATCTTGTAATATTAAAATATCATTTTGAAATAAGAGACCAAAACACAATTCTGCCATGTGCTATTTAGGAGCAACCTTGAATTGCAGCCTAACTTATTTTCTTTATTTAGCTAAAGTTAGGTCAAAATTAATTTCTAGCAATAATATTCTTAGAAAGCTATTTGTCACTACTTGAGATTGTAATATAAATACTGTAAGGACACCCATGTTTAGAGAAAAATTTTCTTCACTAAATTTCTGGATAGTCAATTAAATATTATCATGAGAAATGTTTTTGTAAACTCAAGCCTACTTGAGTTTTCCATTCTTTCACTTATTCCTCCACTATGGTATAAAATGCTATTACACAACTTGAATTGCTAATAACTCAAGATTTAGTTTCACCAGCTAAGACTTAAATCAAGTTAAATCAAAAATCTTCAATTAAAGTATTATGGTGCAAAATACGAAATTCTTATGATGTTTTAAACAAATTTTATTTCAAATCTAGCAATAAAGCTAACATAATTTGATCTTTTTAGATGTTACTAAAGTTTCATCAAGTGATTTAGATCAACTATGGTCATTGTACTGAACTGAGTCATAAATGGAATTTATCTGCAAATGTTCTATTTAAATATGGGTAAACACTAACTATGAATCACATAACTAATGAGTGTCAAATCTATAGCTACAGTTATAGAATTGAAGGACGTAATAAAGCTAGTGACGATTCTATTTCTTCATTATTGTTTCATTAATAGTTAGGCTGCCAAAAAATCCATATGATGGATAAATATATATTACAGGATTTTTAGCTTTAGAATGTTATATTAATACTGTTTGTGAATCTTGCTCATAAAGTAATTAAAATAAAAAATTAAGATTATTATATTAATCATTTTCTATCCCAGGAATGTATAATATAGTATTTAGCATATCTAACTATCACACACATGTTCTGGGCTTTAAGTTTTGGTTTTCTGAACTCTGACATTGTTTTAGATTGCAATTAAATCTTTGATGTTTTTTATATAGACCTTCCAAACAATCCTAACTAAAAATATAGTAATTTGTTAATAAGTGATTATTACTATCAAAAGAACAGAAATCCTTGAATAATATAAATTAGTTAGGAAAATGCTAATATGCTAAATATAAAAACAAAAAATGTTTTTGGAATATGATGTGGCTTTCACCAATGATGGCTAGATGGGGAATGGGATTTCTATACTGGAACTAAATTCATGGTTTAATGATATACTTTCTTCCAAAGACTGAGGATTATTATCTAGAACAATTGAAATATCACATTTTATTTAATAGAAAATAATAATCTAATGGTTTACTGCTCAGAAAATTATAAAACATTTGAGCACTGAAAGTTTCAGAATTGTGTCAGTATGAAGTGGCATTGATCTCCAGAAACATGAAGAACATTACATTTATTAATGAAATACATTACAAAGTTCTCTGTTAATTTTTAATACAATAGCAACTCTTTCCATACAGCAATGCCATTCCAAAATGAATGCTAAAAGATTTGTGCCTCAAAATCCCTATCTGAAGTCTAATTGTCCAATATGATCAGATTAGTTTTTAACTTGTGGCCTTCATCTGTAAGGAGCCTTGGATTTGAGGGCAGTGCACATAGATTTTTGGATCTAATGCAACTCTCAGATCCAAGGCTCTCACTGATTAAATTCACAAACTAGAAATAGATTTGGGGCTATTGGATGAATAGTTACTAGATATAGGCACACTTTTTTAGCTTACATTGATTACTTTGGCCTGCACTGGATGGTACTACTGTATGGAAAGAGATATTACTGTTTTAATAACTTGTGTGTGCATAAAAAATGGTGATTATATCAACTTTAATTTGTAATGCTATATATATTATTGTTTTTTTTTTTCATTTTCTATGGTGTTATAATATTATTTATTTGATTGATATTTTTTCATGTTCTCTTTCATAAATAATACCTGTGGTATTCAAAAAGTTTCAAAATTTTTTATGTTTGTAAATCAAGGAGATTGAAATATAAAGTTTTTTTTTTTGCTAATCTAATGAATACATTTTCACCTATTTTCTGTAATTATATTTTGCTATCTTGGTATAAAGTAAGCAATTTTCTACAATTTAAATTTATATTATGAATAACAATTGCTATCAATAAATTTCTATTATTATTACTGTTTGGTGCATCAGTAGTTTTTTTATAATATTTGAAACATTGCATACTGACTGATTTATGATTCTTTTCTCTTTTGGAAGTTTAAAATGCTGTTTTAGGGTTGGCTTAGCAATGATTATTTATTGCCAATATTATCTTATATGGTCGATGTATCAATGTTTAGTGATTTGTACGGATAATTGGCCATTTGTGGTTTATTTGTCACCATCCATTCTAAAAATATTTTTATATATAATATTGTAACAGTAGCTGGGTTCAAAAATGGTTAGCAACTTAAGCAAAGACCCTAAGTATTACTGAATGTTAATTGTGGTTGGAATTATTAATTAAAATAACTCAAAATAAAAATAATAATAATAATAAAATCAAAATTATTCATTCGAACCCTGTTACGAGAGAGTGTAAAATTAATGCAGTAAACCTTAAAGGTGCAACCTATACCGATAATCATGATACATATTGTGGGATATATATATATTAAATACTAACAAATATTTAGGTGAAAATGAAAAAGAGCAGTTGTGCACAGAGTTTTATTTCATTGATTTTGTAGAATGTATGTATTTTGATTTATTACATTACGCTATGATTTTGAAATAATACTTGTAGCTTATTAATGAAAATAAAGTAAAGATATATAATATTAAAGAGAGTTTAAATTTGGCAAGTAGTGCCACAGGCGATATTTCTGTTAATGACATTTGCCATTAAAATTCTAAGAACTCTGTTGAATAATTAGGAACAATGGAAACTTGCTGGCACTAAAAGCATTCCAGAGATAGAGGTCATCAGCGGATGGATAGATTCAAAGGAGGAAAGTTATGAAGGTTACCTGAAAAGAAATAGAACTATTTTTTTAAGAAAAGAAAAAAAAGGAGAAAGATAAAAGAAAAAAAGAAGTAATTCAGAAATTGACTGAAAAGGGAAGCAGATCAATGAGTCATTAAAGAAATTAACAAAAAGGAAATACTGTAGTTCAATTTATAAATCTCCATAGAAATGTATCCCATAGAAATGTTGGGGTAAGCAAATTGTGTAGATTCATTAGGCTGGCCCCATGTATAGCTGTCTGAACCTGCCTGAATACGACTACCTTCATTATGGGAAGTTAAGGATCTAACTATACCAAATGGATTCTTCAACTAACTACCAACAAATATAACAACTCTACCATCTGTGTGAAATACCTGCCTAACAACTAAAGAAGAAAATAATAACTGTGCAATGCTGGGAACCTACTTTGCCATACTGATTAATTATTACTCAAAGGATAATATCCAGTAAGAAACTAAGTTTACAGAGGATCTGCCCTAAATCATGAACATTCATCCTCCAAGAAGGTAATTATGACTTTATATTTATAATTAATGAATATTTATGTATTAGTGTAGTAAGAAAAATGTGCTTTAGTGAAATGTTAAGAAATATTTTTTTTGTTGAAATTTTAATATATAAGTTCAGCTAACAAACAACTCTGATGTATATATATATGTGCTCTCTTTCATAAATGTATGTAAGATAAAATAATATTTATTTAAGGAAGGAATGGTGTTTGAAATAAAAATATATATGAATGTACCAATAAATGTTATAATTTAAATTAGAAAATCCGTATTTATTTAGAGTGTAAATTGTATGATTTGCATAGTATTCATAGGAGAATGTAAATGACTTATCTTTATTTATTACACAAATACCATTCTTCAGATAGATTTATTGCCCACGTCTTGAGATTGAGCTAGTCTGGATATTTCATCCTAGAGACCACTAGAAACTTTTAGTTTGTATTTTTGAAGATATAATTCTTACTGTTAGATAAGATTGGTGCTTGGGAATGGATTAGTCATCACTCATAAATATATTTTTCAAATCAAAGGTTGATAATCTGATCATACCTGAAGGATTGGTAAAAGGTCAGGGTAGCAGGATGTTAAAATATATTTATTATACATTAAATTTTACTATTTTACTCATATGGTTATTTACTTTATTATTCCATATTTTAACTCATATGATTATTTATTAACTCATTTTATTATTTACTTTACAAGATCAACTTTTTTACTCAATACTTCCAGCATAGGATTGCCCATTCAAGCAGAGGAATAGAATATCATTGATAGATTAACTATTAACTATCAACGATACCTACAGCCAGATTAATGCTACTTAAATGGACAACCTTGACCATCTTTCTTGACCATAGCACCCCACCATACTGCTGAGCCAAAACCTGCCATCCAAAGCACTTTATTTGTTTTGAAAACAAGTCTCAGGTATCATCCATCCATATATTATCTATATAGCCAGCATGCCCAAGTGACAGGCAATGCATGAAATATATCCAGGCTAACCTGTAATTTTGATCAGGGGACCCAGCACAGTGTTAATTATACATGGAAACATTTTTACTCTTTAAATTATTGGTGACACAGTTAAAATAGAGAGTATAGACAGGACAATGTTTTAAGCAAACATTTATTTTCACATGCACACATATTTAAAATAAATATAATAATACAGTTTAACACAAATAAATAAATAAATATACATTAACCCTTTCAACGATTATTATTTAATTGGCCGAATGAGTTAAAAATCAAAACTTTTAATTGGCCAACTCACAACTTTAACAAAATCTATTGTTAAAATAGATCACTTTTAATAATCTAAATACGTTAGTTTCGTTTGTAAAAAGTATATTACTGAATTGTCAGATTACGAAAGCAAACAAAAGTCTTTTCAAAAATAAAATTTGATTTATAATTTAAAAAATATTCAATTGTGGTGAAATAAAAGTAACCGCTATTCAACCAACCAAAAAAGATTGCGTCAGCAATCTTTTTTTTTTCACTTTAACATTACGATCAATATGTAGCAATAAATAAATAATTCTTGGTAATATCTTAACTATTTTTCTAAAATAATTTGATTTTTAGTATTATTTTATCAATAATAATTTGTAATTCAATTCAAATATTGTTTAAAATGTTGTAAACATTCATTTATCATTTTCATAATAAAAATCAAAACGAACGTAACTTTTTACTTTTTGGCAGCCATTTCCCCTTCTGACAGAAGTGGGACAGCCAATAAGATTCAAGAAAAGTTGGTGAGGAGGCAGTGCTTTGGTTTTGTTTGACATATATGGTCATTTTTATTGATTTTTTACTTGTAAAATAATTCTGAAGAGGGCACCATCTTACAGAACTTTTGATTTTCTTTCGAATGACATATAATATGTATACATGGGATAAAACATAGCCGATTTAGAGTGACGTCAAATCTTCTCATTTTTTGATGAGTCATGCATTCAAACGGTTAAAAGTTTAATATTACTGATTGTTCATTATAGTTCATTTCATTAAAAGAATATATGTCTAGACAGTTTAGGATAGAAAAAGTATATTTACCTTGGTTTTATTGTGTTAAGATGATGCATTTCCATTTTGTTTTTGACTTCCATTGATTTTGATTTCCAACCAGGTGGCCTTTTAGTCTCCAGTGATGGCTTTGTGCATTTCTTTCTGCACTTTTTATGGACAATAAAAAAACAAAGTGGCAGCATCTATTTTATGGATGAGGCATTAATTCTAAGGGAAAGCAGTTGATGGGACTGAGAATCTAGGGCAAGAAACCCAGCTGAACAATCCAAAGATGTTTTAGCAACACATGTTGCTATTTCTGCAGCTTATACATTTATATTTTCTGCAGCAGTTAGTACTGGCTCACTGAGAGTTGAATGACTCAATAAATTCAGCAACTGATGAACTGATCTTGAACTGAAACTTAACTTGAGACTTGAATGAAACTGATCAGAGACTAAAAACAATGGACAAACTGCCTTTTTATACCTAACCCTCCTATTTTCTAAAATTTTATTATAATTTTAATTTTTTTTTTAAATTTACATTTGATTCATCTTATCTTTTTTTCTGATTCAGCTATTAGCTTATTAGCCAGAGATCTTTCAAAATTTAAGTACATTTCTGCCAATGAGATAACTCAAAAGATTTTCTTTTACTAATTAATCTTATTGAGAATTTTAATTTTAAAGCATTTCACATTTATGTATTCCTTTAACATTTACCTTTTTTAAAAAAAAATAATAAAAAGAAGAGAATACATTTTTAAATCACTACCTTTTATAATTCTTCCCCCCACCCTATTATTAATAAACCATTTTATTTTAAAAGAAAATGATGCAATATTTTATTTTGATTTCATTTTTGCAAATCTACCTTTTTTCAAACTATTTTTCATTTCCTTTTTTCTTAATAATTTTTTTATTTATTTCAAATTATAAAATATGTGACACAGAGAGACATATATTTCATGATTGTCCCCCCCCCTCCCATTTGAGAGGTAAAATGTATCAATTTGTCCCATTTTAGCTTTGACATTTGATTTTAACTTGCTGTTTGATTTTCATTTTTGTGTATTATTATTTTTTCCTTTAAAATAAGTTTCAGATTGCAAGAGGCTGACAAGCTACAGAAGTTGCCTTTTGTACACTGACATACCTACCATGCTGTAATCTACATTGAATACAACAATTATATTTATTATGAGAATGACCAGAGACAATAAAATAAAAAAAAATTTAAATTACTATTGTCATGTTGACTTTTTCCACCAGTAAATCTATGGACCCAGAATTTTCTCCACTTGGTCCTCACCCTACAAGATAAGTGATTGCTGCAAATGGCAAGATACCTCTACTAACCATTCGACTTACACTAAAAATCAAAATTTATTATAACTGTTTGTGGCTTATGCTAGAATTACTTTCCAGGGTGGATTTTTTATATAATGGGCTAGAAATACCTCTACCAGTTCATTGAATGGGCTCAGGACTTTCTCTACTGGATCCTCATCCTAAAAATATTGAACTCTTCCCCACCTCTGATACCTGTTATGGGTCATGAGTTCACAAAGTAACAGCCTATAAACATACCTTCCTTACTCATTTATATACACATACACATCCCATAACCCTATCAACTGCAACACAACTGTTGTTTACATATGATCTTTTTTGTTTATTTTAGATTTCATGAAAGATTACATTTATTTATTCTTATTATACTTTACAAATTTTTATTTTATCTATTTACTTTCATTTCCATTACCGTATATTGACTCTCAAAAAAAATTATTGTTTTACTTTATTTTATTTATCTAACTTTTATTTTCATTATCATATATTGACTCTCATAATTCAAGTACAAAATAATATTTTTCATTGCCTAAGGGTCTGTCAAATTACTATTACTCTACTTAACCTTTGTCAGGTTGTTCTTTTAGGTTTCCTGCTCAGGCCAAGAAATTGTGACCTACTCCTAGGTTGGCCTGATGCTTGTTTCCAGATAGTGGCTGGTATATTCAACATCTCACATTCTTCTATGACTATGGAACTCTCAGTACCTAATATTTTTACCCCAATTGTTTTTATATAATCAGAAATTTATGGCATTTATATTTATCTTTTTCTAGGGATTTGAATCCCCTTTCCTTGTTTTCATAATTTGGCCTTGTGCTGTCAAATGCCCTCAATAGTGTACCAGTCAAAATACTATGCTCACTTAACAAGATTCAAATCCCAAGCAAAAGTACCTCGAATCCGATCATGCTCGAGATACACAGGTCTGGAGCAATCCTGAATTCGAACCTTTTTGCCTATTCTTCGAATCTCTGACCCAATGAACAACAATCCTGATGACACAGTAAAATTATTTTAAATCTGTGCCCAGAAGTAAAGCATAAGATCAGACTGATGATGATGATTGAGGTCGGAGTATCCCAGGAATTACATTTATTATAGTTATTTATTAATGCTAAGCTCTTAGCTAAAGAAAGTAGTTCTAAATATTAACTCGAAACTAATAATTCAACGACAAACCAGAATTTACATGAAATTATATATATTTAATAAATTTAGAAAATGCATATATATGTTACAAAATTGCTTCACGCTTGGGACAATATTATTTATTTACAAAACTAGGGAATTTGTTGTATAAAATCCCCTCTATCACTCATTTAATTATTACAATTTTACAGATACAATTTTATAGTGTTTTATAACTTATGCGGAGTAAATAAGCTAATTAAAGAAAACTTTTGCTACGGAGCATTGTGGATGCCGAAATTAAATATAAAAGATCGTGACAGTTTTAATAGTAAATGATTTATTTGATAACGGGCAAAATATATGATTTCAATCAGGTATTTCTTAGGAGAACCATTATTTATATTTTTATTCACATTGTTTGACAAAGACGTCTTTTAGAAATAAGAAACAAACAATGTGCTTTATTTATGAGATTACATGATATAATAAATAATTTATGTTTGTTTATGTCTATGGGAATCGATAACGGTTTTTCAAAGAAAGCTTTTTAACTCTGAACTGAACATATTTTTATGAAATGAATCATTATCTTTAACAAAAGAATAGGGAGCAATATCGAAGAAGAGGCTGAGTTTGAGATCCCAGATCATTATGTACTGCCATCCGCAGCACATAATCCTCATAAACCTTACATTCCACAGAGAGTAGTGTCTCTGATTACGAATGATTTTGAAAAGTAGGACAGGAGCTTCAAGCTTTCGATGTCCCTAATAACAAAACAATCAAGAAATGGAAAAGATAAAATATCAGAATAAAAAAAAGATATGCTAGCAACGTTATTGGACATGAATATAATTTTATAACATTATTTTAAAACTTGGAAATTGTCTAACCTCTTGCGCAATAATCTGTTTTCAATTCTGAGTCATTTAACAAAGAATAATGAATAATAACTTCTATTTCTATATTAAGCTAATAAAATTTATATTTAAAATTCGATTCCCATATACGTATTAACTGGAGAATTAGCCCTCCGGGCAATGGTAAGAGAAGGATGAATTTTATATTAAGTGTCACAATCTTTTATAAAGGTAACTAAACAACAAAATAAAATAAGCATCCACAATAAAATACTTTTAGGTATACAACCAACCTAGCAAACGATTTCTATTTTAAATAAACAAATGAATATAATTTTACTAATGAATTTAATTAAAGTCACGAGATTGATTGATACCGACATATTAGAGAAAATAATATATATATTAAACAAAATAAGTTGTATACATTTAATTGAGCCGCATAAAGTTATATAAACATAATTTAAGCGTGAAAACAACATATATTTAGAATTACATAAGTATTAATAAGGATTATAGAGAGAGAGAGTTTACGAGCAAAACTAGCAAAACATCACAAATAGATCTATGAATTAATTCAGCTACAAATTATAAATCACCCGTGAATGTTCATATGAAGGCAGCTCTAAATTACATGATTTTACCTAAGATATCAGCATAGTGGCAGGCAGGCAGGTTGGCAATTCTATGTCATCTCATATGTACAGGAAGATGGAGTTTTACAGCTTGTAGACAGTCGTCCTAGAGGAAAAAGAAAGGTGGACGGCTCCACTACTCACCCTCCATGGCACTAAACTTCTCTTGACTTCTTAAATGATGGTCTGGCAACACTTTTTGAATGAGGAATGTAAAAGTAACCAACTGATCAAGTGAAAGTAACTAACTGATTTATCAAGTAACTAACTTATCAAGTGAAAATCACCGACTCCCCTTTAAAAGGTCTTATGGGCTCTTTTTATACACTATCTCTATAATCCCCTTACAAAGAACTTTTAATTAACAACATGTTTTTATACAGATAAGGCTCAAAATACCATTTTTAGATATTTTATATCATTCGACAACAACTGATAAATGATTTGTTTTTGAACTTAATTGCAACTGACAATTTTAATTAAAGGCAACAAGCTTTAAACAAAGATTATTTTAGCTTTTCGAGCCTCCCCCATTCTTCTTTGTTGTCACATTAAATATACACAGATATAAAAATAATCACAAATACATAAGCAAATGTATTTTCATAGCAATAAAATTATTTCTTTAGTCATAAGATATATACACATCACTCAAACTACTGTTTCATTTTTACTAAACAAAAATTAATTTTACTCATCTTTAGAATGATTCGGCATACAGTGTGTGAGTGAATAGCATTTATTTATAGCATGGTCTGATTTTGGACCCCTAGGAGGTTAGTCTAGATGGTGAAACATGAAGCATCGATGATGATTAGACATCGATTGCTTCATTCTTTCCCACTTAAAATGACAAACAAAAAAAATCAATAAAAAAAAAATACCTTAGTTGGAGTCTACTATCATTTTGGTGAAAAAAACAACCCTAATAAATGAGCATAAAAAAACTGCCTGTTATTTGAATCGTGTTTCTAGTACGGAAATGACAAAATCTTTCATTCATTTCTTTCTTGTTGCAACTTATTATTACTTTAGATTTGGTGTAGGGATTCAAAACATGAGAATGTCCATTTTCATTTTCCATTGTCTTCAACGTTATTTATCCATGGCTGCTGCTTCTTAGTTTTTTTTTTTTTTCAATAATATTTTCCTGGATATGGAGGTATATAAGGGTTATAGGTATGTCTTTCTAGATCTCTTACTAAAATATCAAAAGCAGTCACAATATTGTGCTTTGGTATATTATTATATTGTTCATTATTAAAAGTATCTTGCTTTAAAAGAATTTCTCTAACTTTCTGTGATCTAATGGCATCCATTATAACATATTCACTTTGAGAGTTGAGAAGTTTTTCTCCAACTTTTATAAAACTATTTTTTTCAACATATGTCCATGCTTTAAAACAAGGTTTATCATTTCTGTTTAATGAGTTCAGCTCCTCATCATATTTCATAAATAAATAATTATGGGATTTATTAAAATGGGCAGTATTGTCCACAACTAATGATCTGTCCACTTTCTTCATTTTCATATCAGGAGACCATTCAGCATCATTTCTAAACTTTAACTTTGATGTTTTCATCAATCGTTCATCATCACTTTTCCACAGAACATCTTGATAATTATTATGAAAATATAACTCAGAATTATCAACTATGATTTCAGAAGATTTATCCAAAACAGTCTGTATTGTTTTATTGATATCTTTCATCATCGATACAGCCACTCCAATAGAAGGTACTAAACTGGTATCATCACTTTGAGATGGGCTGGCTTGCAGTAGATTTAAAACCACCATTTCCTCAGTACTTTCTTCATCTTTAGCTAAATCTTCTAGAGTAAAACTTTGACTATGAGTGACTCCTGTCAAATTAGGAGCTAGTTCTTTACATTTTTGTTGAATAGAGTTTGCATTTGGCTTCATCAACAGAGTCTCATGAGGTTCCAACCTTATTGTAGTTGTTTGAGCTTCTTTGACCTCTGCTTCACTGTCTTTTAAAAATGCTTCCATGAAAATTATTTTGTCTTTAGTTTCAGCATCAATATCCTTTGATCCGAAGGTAGAACCATCTTCAAATCATTCCAGTTCTCTTGTTTGGTTCATCAGATTTTCTATTTGATTAGCCTCCTGCTTCTTTGCAGTATCTTCAATTTCATTCAAAATTTTCATGTCTTCCATTACTGTGTTTTCCAAAATTGTTTCCACACAGACTGTTTCATCTTTGGCTAGATTAATAGGTTCCTTTTGCTTGGGAACTGGTACATCTTTGACACCATCAGCTGGAATGTCCAAGGTAGTACTCATCTTACCAATATTTAAATTTCAGCATCTTTTAACTTCATCAAGATCTCTTCTAAGCTCCTCCATCATTTCCATCAATTCTGCATCACTTTCTGCTTGGTTTCTTTTATATTTTATCATTTGTTCTGCTTGGTCTTTATTTTGTTTCATCATTTCTTGCATGAATTGCAAGATCTTCTTTTCTTTCCTCTGGCGTCATTGCTCCTATGTTCTCTTCACAATTCACTTTTTTTTTGTCTCTGTGAAAGATAGTCAATTTTAAATGTCTCTCTGAAATATAAGTTTAATATTTTGATTTGAACTGGTATTATATTTTTTTTTTATTTTGTTTTAAATGTATTGTCCCTTATAATTATTTGAAAATAAGGCTTGTTTCTTTCTTCTTTTATTTTATACAGGATATACACCTCTCTCCCTCCTCTCTTCAACTGTCTTCATTTTGCCTTTTTTTTTTTTGCTGACTGCTGCAGATAACAGGGAAAAATATTTGATCCTAACATGTATGTGTATGATCTATTGGAATTTAAACTGCCTTGCTGCTTGACTTTTGGTTGTTTTTCTGCACCTATAATAGACTCTTACAAAAAAAAATTTAGTGATTTGTTTCCAGCAATATCATATGTTCTGCACATTACAATTATACATGGCAAAATAGTGGAAAATAATTAAACTCTCTCTCAATCCCTAACATCCTGGTTTGAACTCATTTTGATACATAGTTTATTATATTACTGTTGGCACATTTATATGGCACCAGCCAACAGGATATAACTAAAAACAATTCCAAATACATCTGGGCTACTCAACTAGTAAATATAAATAAGTATTTGTTACACATTATAAACTCTATTGCATATATAATCTAAAGAAAATACACTAAATATGACATATACCTTGTTACAATTTCAAGGTTTATAACTTATGGCTGAAGTACATGGGTTTTATTTATAAACATTTTCATTTTTGCATATATAACATAAGAAACACATTTTATATATTTGTAAAACCAGATACAGAAAGAAAACATCACTTATGGGTTAAATACCTGGGTTTTACTTGCAAAACATTTTTATTTTCGCATATATAACATAAGAAACACATTTTATATATTTGTAAAACAAGATGCAGAAAAGAAAATCACTTATGGGTGAAATACATGGGTTTTACTTGTAAAAAAAATATTTTATTTTTGTGTATATAACATAAGAAACACATTTTATATATTTATAAAACCAGTTACAAAAAAAAAATTCACTTATGGTCATAACACATGGGTATCAAAATTCTTTTCATTTTTACAAACAAGATTTTTTTTACATTTGTAGCTATTAACATGAAAAAACAATATTTTTCTATGGTTGCAAAACCAGATACAACAAAAACCCATTTACATCTATGGTTGCAACACATGGACATTGGTTTTAATACAAAATTGTCACATTTTATATATATAAAATCGGAAAACAAACTCGGGTAGAAATGAAATATACATATCTATCATCAATGATCTCTTACAACCTTTTTTTAAAACATACATATAAACAGAATTCAGTACTCAGGGTATGTGGGTGTTTATATCGAAGCCCCACTTGGGAAGCCAAGCCCGGAAAAAAAAATCCACTGTACCGGTCAAAATAGTATGCTCACTTAACAAGATTCAAATCCCAAGCACAAGTACCTCAAATCCGATCATGCTCGAAATACACAGATCTGGAGCAATCCTGAATTCTAACCTTTTTGCCTATTCTTCGAATCTCTGACCCAATGAGCAACAATCCTGATGACACAGTAAAATTATTTTAAATCCGTGCCCAGAAGCGAAGCGGTATAGCATAAGATCAGACTGATGATAATGATGATCGAGGTCAGAGTAGCCCAGGAACTACATTTATTATAGTTATTTATTAATGCTAAGCTCTTAGCTAAAGAAAGTAGTTCTAAATATTAACTCGAAATTAATAATTCAATGACAAACCAGGATTTACATGAAATTATATATATTTAATAAATTTAGAAAACGCATATATATGTTACAAAATTGCTTCACGCTTGGGACAATATTATTTATTTACAAAACTAGGGAATTTGTTGTATAAAATCCCCTCTATCACTGACTTAATAAATACAATTTTACAGATACAATTTTATAGTGTTTTATAACTTATGTGGAGTTAATAAGCTAATTAAAGAAAATGTTTGCTACGGAGCATTGTGGATGCCGAAATTAAATATAAAAGATCGTGACAGTTTTAATAGTAAATGATTTATTTGATAATGGGCAAAATATATGATTTCAATCATGTATTTCTTAGGAGAACCATTATTTATATTTTTATTCGCATTGTTTGACAAAGACGTCTTTTAGAAATAAGAAACAAACAATGCGCTTTATTTACGAGATTACATGATATAATAAATAATTTACGTTTGTTTACGTCTATGGGAATCGATAACGGTTTTTCAAAGAAAGCTTTTTAAGTCTGAACTGAACGTATTTTTATGAAATGAATCATTATCTTTAACACATCATTGCGACTTACTAAATGTTAGGCAGATGGTAATGGTACTAGCATACAATAATGAAATAAAGCCTCATGGTGATTGTGGATATTTTATCATTTTAAAAGAATATTTGAGACGAACTTAGATTTGATATGCCCACGCATTCTGGCAGAGCGATATCAAAAAAGAGGCTGAGTTTGAGATCCCAGATCATTATGTACTGCCATCCGCAGCACACAATCCTCATAAACCTTACGTTCCACAGAGAGTAGTGTCTCTGATTACAAACGATTTTGAAAAGTAGAACGGGAGCTTCAAGCTTTCGATGTCTCTAATAACAAAACAATCAAGAAATGAAAAAGATAAAATATCAGAATAAAGAAAAGGTATGCCAGCAACATTATTGGACATGAATATAATTTTATAACATTATTTTAAAACTTGGAAATTGTCTAACCTCTTGCACAATAATCTGTTTTCAATTCTGAGTCATTTAACAAATCATAATGAATAATAACTTCTATTTCTATATTAAGCTAGTAAAATTTATATTTAAAATTTGATTCCCATATACGTATGAACTGGAGAATTAGCCTTCCGGGCAATGGTAAGAGAAGGTGGAATTTTATATTAAGTGTCACAATCTTTTATAAAGGTAACTAAACAACAAAATAAAGTAAGCATCCACAATAAAATACTTTTAGGTATACAACCAACCTAGCGAACAATTTCTATTTTAAATAAACAAATGAATATAATTTTACTAATGAATTTAATTAAAGTCTCAAGATTGATTGATACCAACATATTATAGAAAATAATATATATATTAAACAAAATAAGTTGTATACATTTAATTGAGCCGCATAAAGTTATATAAACATAATTTAAGCGTGAAAACAACATATATTTAGAATTACATAAGTATTAATAAGGATTATAGAGAGAGAGTTTACGAGCGAAAACTAGCAAAACATCACAAATAGATCTATGAATTAATTCAGCTACAAATTATAAATCACCCGTGAATGTTCATATTAAGGCAGCTCTAAATTACATGATTTTACCTAAGATATCAGCATAGTGGCAGGCAGGCAGGTTGGCAATTCTATGTCATCTCATATGGCCAGGAAGATGGAGTTTTACGGCTGGTAGACAGTCCTCCGAGAGAAAAAAGAAAGGTGGACGGCTCCACTACTCACACTCCATGGCACTAAACTTCTCTTGACTTCTTAAATGATGGTCTGGCAACACTTTTTGAATCAGGAATGTAAAAGTAACCAACTGATCAGGTGAAAGTAACTAACTGATTTATCAAGTAACTAACTTATCAAGTGAAAATCACCGACTCCCCTTTAAAAGGTCTTATGGGCTCTTTTTATACACTATCTCTATAATCCCCTTACAAAGAACTTTTAATTAACAACATGTTTTTATACAGATAAGGCTCGAAATACCATTTTTAGCTATTTTATATCATTCGACAACAACTGATAAATGATTTGTTTTCGATCTTAATTGCAATTGACAATTTTAATTAAAGGCAACAAGCTGAATTTAAACAAAGATTATTTTAGCATTTCAAGCCTCTCCCATTCTTCTTTGTTGTCACATTAAATATACACAGATATAAAAATAATCACAAATATATAAGCAAATGTATTTTCATAGCAATAAAATTATTGCTTTAGTCATAATATATATACGCATCACTCAAACTACTGTTTCATTTTTACTAAACAAAAATTAATTTTACTCATCTTTAGAATGATTCAACATATAGTGTGTGAGTGAATAGTATATATTTATAGCAAGGTCTGAATTGTGGACCCCTAGGAGGTTAGTCTAGATGGTGAAACATGAAGCATTGATGATGATTAGACATCGATTGCTTCAATAGCTTGGCCATTCTCATGATTTATGGCAGTAGAGTTATTATTTAAATGTGCATATAGCCTTGTGCTTTTCTGTTTCCCACTGACAATATTAACTTTCTTGATTTCTAGTTTTTCCTTATTTTTCTTGACTTTTAGCTTTCCTGTTATTATTTTTTCTGCTGAATTATTTATATCTATTCTTATATTTTCAATCACCTTTTCATTCTCTTCTTGTATTTTTTTTATTCTCTCTTCTGATTTATTATCAAATCTTCTCTATTTTATTTTCTACCCACTTTGTATTTTGACCAATTTCTAGTATGATTGTCTGGATCCATTGTTCCTTTTTTCTTTTTGAACATTTCTGCCATTTTCCTATTGTCAATATTAAATTTCTTGATTTCTGATTTTTCCTTACCTTCCTCAATTTTTAGCTTTTCTATTTTTTTTTTTCTTCTAACTTATTTATAACATTTTCTATTATCTTCCTATTTTCTTATTATACTGTCAATATTTCCTGTATCAATTGTTCTATTTTTTTTTCTAACATTTCTGTCTGTTTCTCAACTTTTCCTCAAAACAAACTGATTATTTCATTTATTTCTATGTTACCTTTTCCTATTTTATTGACAACTTCCTGTTTATGCTAATTACTTCTACTTCTTTATTTTGAGCATTTTTGTTTTGGCTCTAGTAAGCATTAGTTTTACTTTTATAATTTATTATTTTTTTTATAATATTATATAACTTATTTTCCTTATTTTTAAATATTTTAAATCAAACAAGGTGTTTGACTAACCTCAAAACCCTCTAAGTCCTCTCTATATTACCATCTGACTAGCAAACCCTCCTAATAACAAATTTATTTATTTCTCTGACCACTTTTTTCATCTTCTCTTCTTTTTATTTACATTTCATAATTTTTTTATTTTATATTCTCAATATTATATTTTGTTTGCTTTGGTCTATTTCTCCCTTCACACTGCTCACTGATTTCAACTTTTATTACTATGTCACTTGGTGTTTATTTGAATTTTTAGTTTTAGAACTTTTTTAATATTACTTTAATTATACTGTGCCATTTATGGCACTTAAGCAGCCATGTTGAATGGCATTTGTAATGATATAATCCACAGCATTGTCATTTGTGGTTTATTTGTCACCATCCATTATAAAAATATTTATATATTTATTATACATTATGAATTATTATGGTTATTTATTTTATCATTTTATTATTATACTCATATCATTACTTACTAAGATTTTATTATTTACTTTACATGATCGGCTTTTTTATTTAATGCTTCAAGCATAGGATCACACATTCAAGCAGAGGGATAAAATATCATTGATAGATTAACTATCAACAATACCTATGGCCAGATCAAAGCTACCCCAATGGAAAACCATGACTATCTTTCCTTATCATAGCACCCCTCAATATTGCTGGGCCAAAGCCTGCCATCCAAAGCACTTTATTTGTTTTGAGAACAAGTCTCAGGTGCCATTTGGCCACATATTATGTATATAGCCAGCATGGCCAAATGACAGGCATGAATTCAGGACTTGGAAATATACCCAGGCTAATTCCTAATCTTGATCAGGGAACCCAGTTCCGTACTAATTATATATGGAAACATTTCTACCTTTTAAATTTCTGCTAACACAGTTAAAAGAGAGAGTATAAACCAAGCATCATTCTTAGCAAACATTTATTTATTCCTTGCACACACATTTAAAATAAATATAATAGTACAATTTAACACAGAAGAATAAATAACTATCCATTAATTGTTAAGAAATTTAATATTATTAATTGTCCATCATAATTCATTTCATTAAAGAAATATATATCTAGACAGTTTAGGATAGAAAAAGTATAATTACCTAGGTTTTGTTATGTTAAGATGACACATTTCTATTTTGGTTTTGATTTCCATTGGCTTTGATTTCCAACTGATTGGCCTTTTGGTCTCCAACAATGGATTCATTAGTTTCCTTCTGTACTTCTAAGATGGACAATGGGATAGAGAGTAGGTGACAACATATATTTTATGGATGAGACATTGATTCTAGGTAAAATCAGTTGATGGGACCAAAGACACAGGGCATAAAACCCAAATGAACACTCCAAAGGTTTTCTAGCAATGCATGTTGTTACTTTTATGGCTTGTATGTTTATATATTCTGCAGCAGTTAGAACTGGCTCGCTGAGGGTCACAATAATTATGCCCTCAATAATGATGAATGATTTGATAAACTCAGCAACTGAAAGACAACTGACTTTGAACTGAAACTTGACTTGAGATTTGAATAAAACTTAACAGAGACTGGAAACAATGGACAAGCTACCTTTTTTATATCTAACTTTCTCATTGCCTAAAATTTTATCATAATTTTAATTTGTTTTTTTTAATTAATTTTACATTTTATTTACCTTTTTTTTCAGATTTATCTATTATCTTATTGGCCAGAGATCTTTCAAAATTTAAGTACATTCCTGCAGATGAGATAACTTACAAAATTTTTTTTTAGTAATTAATCTTAGTGACAGTTTTTATTTTAAAACATTTCACATTTATTTATTCTTTTAATATTTACCTTTTTTTAAAAAAAAAAAAAAAATTTAAAAAAAGAACAGGGCGTGTTTTTAAATCCTTATCTATCATGATCCCCCCCCCTATTATTAATAAACAGTTTTATTCTAAAAGAAAATGATGCAATCTTTTATTTTGATTTCATTTTTGCAAATTTACTTTTTTTTAAACTATTTTCATTTCTCTTTTTTTAAATAACTTGTTTATTTATTTCAAATTATAAAATATGTAATGCAGATAGACATATATGTGTGTTTTTACAACATATTTCACAATCCTTACAATATATTTTGTTCTTTTTCTCTTTCCAAATAATCAACAATTTAAAAATTAAAAAAAAAATCAAGATTTCTAATCACCTGCAGCCATAATAAATCAATTATATTAATGATTATAGCTCTTTCTTGCATTTTGCAATTTATAATCTTACTATTAATGCATTGTAACCATATGCTTTTATTATAAAAATAATATCAGAAATGTTTCAAGTGTTCTAATCAGTCATCTTCATTCAATGTGAAAGAAAAAGTTGGTCATTTACATTTATGTAAAAATTATACTTTTGTAATTATCTTGATATATTGGAATGATTATTAATAAAGGATATGCCAAATTTATTTACATGATAAAAACATAAGATATTAAAATTCTTGAAGGATTATTATAATATGTTATATTTAATATTCTTAAAGAATATAAATAAAATATATACAGCATTTATGCTTAATGAAAATAATCCCAATGCTTAATGCTAAACTGAAATAAATATACAAATATTAAATCACAACAGATGGCTAAGAAATTCAGCACCACTCTTTATGAAATAAAAATATATAAATATAGTAGAGTCCATATTTCAAACTAGTCAGCTGCATAATATTAAATCACCCCCCATGCCATGTGATTCACTGTGGCTTCTTCTTTATCGGAGTCAAAAATCTCTTGGCCACAATGGCTAGAGAAACCTGCTAGCCCTCTCCCTTCCCTTCCCATTCACCACCCTAAGTTTTTTTCCATATTCTTTTGTATTCTGCTCCATCCTATTTCCAAAACATTACTTTTGTCCATGCTATGCACTTTATATCTAGATCTCCCTTATCTTTTTCTAAACCTAGCATAATAATCAAGAACTAACTTTTAATCACTTTTTTATGTTTATTCTCCCACAACTTCATTATTTGTATCTTTCTGCTTGTAAGCATTTACATTCAGTTAGCAGATGCCTAATATTTTCTATGCCTTCCTTACATTACTTGCAGACTAAATCACCCACATTATTTCATTTATGTATATATTTCCTTGTTGCTAATGAATCTGTTTGAATTTAAACAGTAAACTACTTTCCTTGCTATTATTGTAAATCAACTAATACTCAATATTCTACTTCTATATATATATTTAAATTCTTTTTACTCTCTATACTATTTCTGCAACTCCTTATTTTTTATTAATGCATCTATTCTAATATTCCATTTTTTACCACTATAACACTCACCAATTTTTCTAACACAATCAACCCATCTTTTGTACAAGTATGCTGACATTTATCCAAATCTTCTGCATACTGTACTTACTCATCTTGTTGTCTATCCTTTACTCATAATCCAATTAAATACTATTTTGGCTATTTTTTTACTATCCATAAATTGTAATCTACCAAATATTTTCATTTTGCTTTTTGCATCTCTCATATAAAAACTTGACCATCCCATTTCTTTTTAAATTACCCCCTTTGATGTCCACACATCTGCATGTAATGCATGTCTTTCTACTTCTCTTTGCAATTTTTCTCAGTAATCTAACATGCCTTTCTTTACTCACCTTTACTAACACATAACACATTGTTTCCATAAGTTAACCTTCTACTGCTACTCCCTCCCATACATTTCTTTCTACATTATATCTATTATATAAAAACACTATTAATTTCTTCATCAATTCCTTTTTTGCTTCATTTATTAATTTTTTCTTCCATTCATCCAAGCAATTTCTCTGATTACTTAAGACAATTCCTATTTAACTTTATATCCTTCAATAAAAATTATTTTTCTTCTTTTTGTGATGCAATGTAATGCAATGTGGCTTTTTTATTAGTCTGAAATCTCTCAGCCATTATGCCTAGAGAAACCTGTTACCATTTTTCCTTCCCTTTCCATTCCCCACCATAAATTTTTCCTATTTTCTTCTCTATTCTGTTTCATCCCATTTCCACAACATTATCTTTGTCCACTCTATGACCTTTATATCTAGATCCACATTATCTTTTTCTAAACCCAGCATAAAAATCAAGAATGCACTTTCTGTATAATCACTCTGTTTATATTTATACTCCCACAACTTTATTATTTTGTATTTCTTATTCTTGTAAGCAATTACATTCAATTAACAGATGCCTAATATTTTCTATGCCTTCCTTACATAACTTTCAGACTAAATCATTCACATTTCTCCCTTTATGTGCACATTTCCTTGCTGCTAACGATCCTGTTCAGCCTTAAACAGTAAACTATTTTCCTTGCTATTATCATAAATTAACTTGCATCCAATATTTTGTTTATTTCTATGCATATTTAAACTCTTTTTACTTTCCATCTCTCCAACCCTCTATTTTTTATTAATGCATCTGTTCTTCTATCTCATTCCTTGCCACTATAACACTGAACAATTCTCCTAACACAATTATTCCATATTTTGTATAAGTATACTGACATAAAGTCTTTATCAAAATCTTCTGCATACTGTATTACCTTTTTCACTCATCTTGTTGCTTGTACTTTACTTATAATCCAATTAAATACTATTTTGACTATTCTTTTATTATCCATAAATTGAAATCTATGAAACATTTTCATTTTGCACATGGCTGAGAAATTCAGCATGGCCCTCTAAGAAATAAATATATAAATATATTAGAGTCTGTATTTCAAAATAGCCATGAGAAATACAGACACTTATATATTATTTTACAGAGGGTGATGCTGAATTTCTTAGCCACATGGAATATACGCATAAACGGAAAAATGTGGATGATTTAGTCTGCAAATTATGTAAGGAATGCATAGAAAATATTAGGCATCTGTTAATTGAATGTAAATGCCTGAAAGCAAAAAGGGAAGAATAAATATAAACAAAGTGATTATACAGAAAGTGGGTTCTTGGTTTTTATGCTGGGTTTGGAAGAAGATAAGGGGATATAGATATAAAGGCTATTGATTTCACAAAGATTATGTTGTGGAAATGGGATGGAGCAGTTATAGAGAAGAATATTGGAAAAACATAGGGCATGGAATGGAAAAGAAATGTAAAGTAGCTAACAGGTTTCTCTGGGCATAGTTGCTGAGAGATTTCTGACTCCACATAAGGAGAAGTCACAATGCATCCCATGTGGGTGATTAAATATTTATATTGTTTATACTATATGTTTTACCCCAAGAAATTCAAAAGATGTGGTGTTATTGCTACTTGTGAATCATTCATTAACGAATTAACAATTAAACAGAAACTCAAGCAACTATACAAATTAATTTAAAAACTTAGTCTAATATATGTAGGATCTGTCATAGAATATATTAAAAAAATGACAAATTTCTTATAATAATGTTTATGAAAACTTCCTTTTGCTGCATATTTGTCATTAGCTTTTCTGCCACTTTTTTTGGTCGTTAGAAGTTTTCTATTTTTATTATCTAGGAGGTTTTTTTCCATGGAAAAAGTTATTATTTGGTGACTAAATAATAAGTGTTGTCTTGTGTTGGTGGTCGAGAGGTCAACATGACTGCCTTGCATTTGCAGGCAGTTGCCCGGGTTGCGGGTTCACATCCCAGCCGATGCTATGACACTTAAAAAATAATAATACAGTGTTCCCTTTGTTCATTTGGAAAGTTTAATTATTGTAAAGACTTTTTAAGCATTATAATACATTCTTGGATAATAATAGATTGGAAAAAGCATTTTATTTTATTTTAATAATATTTATTATTTAATCAGCTCTGTTTCTCTGTATGAACCCCCCCCCCCTTTTTTTTTTTTAAATTAGAAGGCAATTTGAAAATTTCTTTAATGCATTCTGAATATTTTTTTATTGCAATTTTGCGTTGTTATCATTATAGATACTAGTACTACTATTTTGCTTTATAATATTATTATTATTAATTTTTTTTAATGAATTAAAGTAAATAATTACTTTAGTAATTAAAATATCTTAGTAAAGTCTGATGGTATATTTAGTGCGTTTACATGCAATAACTATGATTTGAGATCAAATCCAACTAAACTTTAGAAAAGATTTGAGATAGTTGAAAATTTGTCCATCCAATACTGATTGAAAAATTAGAATTTAGCTATTAAAGATAAAAGAAATTTTAAATGATATATCAAGAATTTTTTTTTTTAACTGTTAAAATAATATAAGTGATTAAGCATAAAAAAAGGTTATATGCCTAGCACACGATCAGTAACAATATATTTTGGAAACTTGGTTATAATGTAGCTGTATGTATCTTTAATCTTTTGGCAAAATAATGGCATAATGGCAGTCAGAGATCCCTCTAGTTTGTGTATAAATTATATTTGATGAAAGTATTACTTTTGCATTACTCTACTTGTGAGTTATTTATACAAATATAATTAACTAATGGATGGCAAAAAATGGTAAACTAATCTTCTTCAGAGTGATTAGCCACATTCATTGCTGCATATTAAGCTATAACTTTAAATACTATTATGAGGAATAGGTAAATTCTACCTGTCTATGATATTCACTAGCTTAGAAAACTACTCTAACAATATGTTTGGTATCTTGTTCATTAGTTTACAATCTTCCCTACAAACAATGCACAAGGAGATGAGTACTTTTTTGCAATTAATTATTTTGTTGTAACATCTTTATTTTGCTTCTTTTTTCTCATTATCTTTTGTCTTGCTTTTACTCTTTACAGCAGAATGACTTACAAATCACTAAATATGTGATTATTCTTTTATGAATATGGATAACCTTACCAAAGTCTTTGGTCAAGCATTGGTAGTTGAGAGATCAGTGACAGCTGCTTTACAAGCAGTTGTCCCAGGTTAGTGGATTCACTTCCCGGCTGATGCTATGACACATGAGAAAAAAAATTCACTAGATTGATTTTAATATAAAGAATTTGAACACATATTTTTAATTTCCTTTGGCCATTGATTTTATCTCATACAACCAATACATATGACTACACACATATGAAAAAATACATATGACTCACACACCTGTGGTCATGTGTATCAGTTATACGAGATAGAGTGAATGGCCAAAGGGAGCTTGAAAGTTTGTGTTCAAATCCCCTAAATTTTATTTAGACTCCAGGTATATAAATTATATTTATATTTAAAATATTATAGATTGATTTTAAAAAACTTTTTTATGTTTTGATTAACTAATTAGTATTCTGAGATTTGTCCATCTTAGAAAATTCTATCTTAAACAGATTTGTTGACTAATTTCTCATCCTAATTGAGCTAATGGGATTTTAAAAAATAAAAAAACTCCATTAGTCTCAATTTTTTAAAATTATATATATGTCAAAGCATTGACCGGGAAGTGAACCCAGGCCAGCTGCTTGGAAGGCAGCTATGCTAACCACTAGGCCACCAACTTTTGACACTAATCTCAATTTCCAATAAATTTTTAATAAGTAAGATAGACTAAAATAGATAATGCCTATTTAAAAAAAATAAAATAAACCTGCATAAGAATAACTCAGCCTTTTGAAATTTTTTTGCAAACTTTAGCTGGATTTAGTTATATTTATAGAAACAAATAAAGTATATATTTCTGGTTTGTAATTAAAACATCTCATAGACCTCACAAAGGCAAAGACTAAATGACTATTGAGAAATGTGCATGCAGGATTCTAAAACAAATTTAAACATTCAGATATGCAAGAAAATACTTTCTTCATGTTTAATTACTAACCATTCTAAATACTTACATGTGATGTTACCATGTTAAAATATAATTTTTTAAAAAAGTGTTACTGTATAGGGAAGTTAATAAAATAATTTACTTCTGTATATTAAAACAAGTTGAATAATTTTACTTTATTATTAAATCCAAAATTACACTATATTAAACAAGTACATTATTGATAGATACAATCAATTTATATTTAAAAAATATTAACAAATGATAAAATAAAATACAGTTCAATGATAAGTTTACAAATGTATTAATGAATGATATATAATAAAACTAAAAAATTTGAAAACAAAGAGCAAACTCAGCAATAAATTCTATTATTACCATAACTAGCTCATAGAATCTCATTGCCTGGTAAATTTGATGTTTTCACTGTTCCTCTGACATAGACATTGAAGGGGACTTTACCCCATAAGGCATATTTAAAGATTGTTTTACCTTTGCATATAGTTATAATTTTTATGTCTGTTATGTTATTTCCCAGAAGCAAGTTAAAGTAATGACATCATCGATAATAGTTTACTATTCATTTTAGCATTTCAATACCTTATATTACAAACTTTAAACATCCCTTTAAAATATGCATGCTTAATATATATGTATGTGCTGCACTAAGGTTATTCACCAATCTAATACTGCTGCATACTGGGTTATGTGTTTATTTAACAAAGTTGTGTGTCTGTAAAACTGGTCAGTACAGGCAGTGTTAAGTCACTCTAGAAATAATGAGATGCAGAAAAGTAGAATTAAGCAAACTTCAAGTAACCTACATATTCTAATTTGCATAGCAATAATTGTCTAACAATATGCAAATTAGCATAGTTGTTTAAATAGGGCCAGTAGAACTTCTAATAAAGGGGGGAAAGCAGACTAGTGAATCTAGTAGAGCAAATGAAAGCTGTAATGTGTGCAGTCTAGCAAGTGCAGTGCAGATAATGCAAAAGAAAAGAGATGCAATCCAATTAGACTATCCAAGATGCAAATGAATAGTAAGGTGCTTATTAAACTCGCTAGTGAAAACTAACATAGACAGTTATGGAAGTAAAATGATAATCTCTGAATAACTTTTATTAATAGAGTGTACAAATAGAGTTTAAAATCTATGTATGAACTGTTCAGGGATTAAAATTTTTGTTGTGGTGATCAACCAGCCAATCACCAGTTGAACAGACCAATCATTATTGTTTAACTTATTATTCTGAGTAAATAAACTCTTTGTTAAGTTAATAAACTTTTGATGTGTTTCATTTAAAATATAATTATTGAGTGTATGACTGCCTAGATTGTAATCTGACCTCCTACAGATCAAATACTATCTCAAATTAAAATCTACATATATATATAATCTTCCTAAATAACATTTGCATTTCAATGCCAATTTAACATTATTAATTAAATATAAGTTTTTATTTTCAAATATATTTAATATGGCCTTGGGTCATGCTGAGCTGTAACAACTGGTTTGAATCTAGCCAGCATAAAATAGAATTTATATAGAATGAATCTGTGTGTTATTTGAAAGATCTTGCAGGCTGTTGTTTTCCATAAAAATTAACAAGATGGGGAGGTAGGGATTGTTAACATGGTTTGTGTAGAAAAAAAAGATTTAAATATTATGTACTTAGATCTTAATATATCAAAATGTTTATGAATTTACAGCGTGAAGCAGTTAATCGTCATAATAACTGCACTTTAATGTAATGTTACGTATGTTTTACATTGCAATCAAGCTTATATACCAATCTAGTGAATTCATTGCAATATACGTATACTGCCAGAACAACCCATTGACTTATTCTAGAATAATACACACCATAAATCTCATCACTGCAAACAACACAGGCCCTACAATCCTCTTGGGGAACTTCAACCTGCAATATGATGTGTTCACACGGAAATACCTCCATCTCTTAGCCAGGGGTTTCATAAATGGCAGAGGTTTCTTCCTTGAGGATGCACACTGATTGACCTAATGTTTTACACCTCAGAGCTGCACTATGGTTTGGAAGCCAAGCTTCAACCCGTTCCCATCTCAGACCATCTTGCCCTGATAGCATCTCTAAATCTGGACTCCTACACTCCCATAGACTACAATAAAACAATCAGAATTATAACTAAAGCTGCTGCCATGGAAGTTGTCTTCTTAGATGCCTACATACTCTTTGAAAAAATTGACATTCTTAACATAAATCCTGAGGAAGCCTGGTTTACCTTCACAGGCATCCTCCAAACCATAATCATACAACACACCAAAAAACATAAAGGATCAACAACCCTTATGAATGATCTTGATTTGCTTCACCATAGGATTAAAACTTTCTCAAGTGATGGTACTATAGACAACCTCCTATTACTTAAAACACAGTACAAGCAGAAACAAGCTGCGATTGCTGAAATAATAGCAACAAAGAATGCTAGGTTATACTTATCTGGCCAACACTGCTGGACACGTGGCTATCTCAGATGGGCTCTGGGGGCAAGGAAGAAACAAAAAACTCCTTTGTCCCTCCTCATCGGTGGTAGCCATACCTCCGGCAACCAAATGCTCATTCAAATAGAGTCATATTTCAAAAACCGCCTATCAAACTCTGTTACCTACCCCACAAATCAGTGGCATGAGACATCACAAAACAATGAACATGGAATAACAATATCAAACATCAAAAACTGCTTGGCCACCCTACCGTCCAATGTCCATCCAGGACTACACGGCATTCCAAAGTTCACACTTACGCACCTTGAGAATTTCACAGCTCCCATAGTATTAAAACTAATTAACCATCTTGCAAACAGCAAAAAAATCATCCCCAAACTTTATCCCATAGCGATGGTCCCCTTTCTTAAGAAAAACCGGGACGCATCTGCTCTATCTAGCATAAGACCAATCTCCATGACCCCAATCCTGTTAAAGGTCATTGAAGGTGTGATCAAGGAGAAAATACAAGATTTTATTCTGGACAACATATCCCAGTTGCAATTTGCAAAGAAGGGCTCATCCACACTTCTCTGCAATCGGGGAGGTAAAAATTCTCTGTGATCATATCAGATCCAAGAATCTATACAAACCCATTGCCGATCAGCTAGACATCTCTGAAGCATTTGATTCAGTAGATGTCAACATCCTGCTCAATTGCCTCTCAGCACTAGACATTCCTACTCAAATCATTCAGATATTGGACAATCTACTAAACAACAGATTGGTCCACATTTCCCTGAATGGTTTCTTTACAGATGGTTTTATTCCTTCAAAATCCATACCCCAAGGATCTCCACTTAGCGGTCTCCTATTTATACTCTACTTAAACCCCCTTCTTAAACAGATTGAGGCAGAACTTCCAGGAATCTATATACCCCAGCTGAAGAAACACTGTAAAGCATTTGCCTACATGGATGATGTCCTTGTCACCTTACCCTCCCAAAAATATCTAAAACCTCTCATACAAATAATCAAAAAATTTTCCGAATCCTCCAAACTTTCTTTCAACCTCAACAAGTCATCGGCCTGGAAAATCAACACCGGCAAGAAGATGTCATCGCCTTTCTCAGCAGACCCCCAAAACTTTTTGGGGTTTCCCATATACAAGTCACCGCAAGCCATGTCGATACAAATACAGAATTCCATCATTGAAGCCGCCACCAACCCAGTTAAAAACCTTGCCAAGGTTTATTTATCACTGCAAGGGAAAATCTCTCTTCTCACTATCAAGGTAATGGCAAAGATTAGCTTCCATCTACCCATAATTAACATGACAAAGACTTTCAATACAAAAATCAACCGAATCTGTGCACGGCTGTTGTGGAATGGTAAAACAGCGGCCATAGGAATTGAACACATGCAGCAACATAGTAAAAATAATGGTATGTCGTTGCATGCAACGTTTTCAATATACTACCAAAAGTGTCACTCTCTGATCCACATCCTACAAAAGAAATTTCCCCAGATTGTAGCGGAACAACCAGTCATTCCATCAGACAGACCTCCACCTTCAAAGATAAGCTGGCTAAATCAGATACTTGACTACCTTTTTGCTCACAATGGCCACTCTACCCTAGTATTCAGACAAAAAATCTCCATTTGGGATGCTCATGGCCTGCTATTTCCCACACAAAACTCTACCATTCCTTACCTTGGTGGTAACAATCACGTGGTCACCAGGTTTTTCAAGCATCTCAAGCTGGAGCCAAGGTTCCTGGACTTTCTCGTAAAAATCAACCTGAATTCACTCCAGACAAACTGGTTCCTGCACTACAGGAGATTCCTCAAGAATATAGATCCTATGTGTCACAACTGCCATAGAACCTGTGAAACCTTTGATCATATGATAAATGATTGCCCAGCATATGACAAAATCAGAACTTTCATTACTTACCACTGCCACATTTACCTGAACAAAATCTTAAATATTAAATGCTGCTTCCTGTCCAGGGATTATGTCACCACAAGACTCTCAACCTTTCTCACTTATGCCATCTGGATGGCCAGATGTCACAACAAATTTACCTTTCCTCATCCCAAGCCTGAAGACACATTCATTTCCAAGCTAAAGGAATTTCGCCATAAGGACAGTATAATCTCTTCCAGATTTTTATTTGACAACACGTGGAGCCTGATTAAGCTGGATTAACAACACCAGTAACCACATCAGAACATTTGGTTGCCTGACTAACATGGATAACTATTATTTTTGATTTACAATTGTATCATTATTACATATGGTTTTTCAATAAAATTATTTATAAATACTTCTTACCCAACATCAAGCAAACTTTTTAAAATCAATTAGCTTGATTATAGTATGGTAAAAAATATTTTGGTAAAACACATTTTATTAAATCGCATATGCAGAATAAAAACATTTCTTGAAAATTTTCAAAAAAAGGCAACTCAGCTATTCAACTCGCTAGTTAAACTGGGATTAGGCAGCTTTTTTTAATATTATTTTTACTGTCCAATTTTAGACCAACAGCAAATATAACCATTAGGAATTATATATATATATATATATAAAAAGCAGCTTTCTATAGAGAAATTGTGATGAAGCAAATAATATGCACACACTTAACAACTGAATTTACATTCAATACCAGATGTGTCAGCTAGGATTTGGAGCGGTTCTTACAATTCAAAATGGCCATCAGCGCACACTAAATCAGTACCCAAGTTTTTCCTGGCAAATGTTTGAAACCATATGGATATATTTCCATTATACCCATGATACGTTATATTTATGCATAAATAGTTAGATTTATTATCCATAATCATAATAGAATGTAGACAAATTTGTATATGTGCAAAGTACGTATATATGTATAAAAATTATATAATTATCTAAATTTTATTTGTACATAATGTGTGTGCATATACTTGTTTTGATTACTAAAGATCTTAAACCTTTAACATACATGCATGCACATATATATATATAACATTGTTAATGAAATTATATAATTGTTTAAATTCTATGTGTATGTAATGTGTATGTGCATATGTATATATATTCTGTTTTGATTGTTAAGGTATTAAATCTTTAACACACATGTATGCACATACCTTGCTAATATGCCAATGGGCAATTATTATCTAATGATATTTAATTAGATTCTGGCTAGATGTTTACCGGAAATCTAATCTTTTTATGTTGTAACTGAATAAAAGATCAGTAATTAAGCAATTCATTTTAATATTGTTTGTTAAAAATTTATCTATCTTATATATTAATACTATATGATAAAATAATATATGTTAAGAGCTGATGAACAACGATGAAAAAAAAACGGATAATGACCAGGCATTTTTATTGCTTATCAAATAACATAACTATCAGAAACTTTGCAGTCACAAAACCTGCAATCCACAAAAATCATTTTATGTTCCTACTTTTTTATAATATTAAAAGATAAGAAGAATCCATATAAAGATCTTATACAATAAAATATAGTTCAGAATGATATATAACTACTACCTTATTTTACACTTAGTTAATTTTTTTTAATATAATTTTTAATTTCATTCCATATATTTTAATTATATTTATTATATATTTGTTAAAATAATTTTTGTAGCCTTAAACTTGATTTTCAATGACACATAACACACGTTCATGTGTAGAGTTATCTAATATATGTAACTATTCAGATAAACAATGAAAATTTTTAAAACCAACATTTATCCAGTGCAGTATAAAACTTGGTTTAGAAGATAAACTTTTACTAAAGCTGGTTCTAAAAACTCAAATGCATCACACTAAAAGCTAAATATCACCTATATATATATATTGCTAATATAAAAACTTAATTACCTTAGGATGTAATCCTGAAGCCCAAAATTCACTGCTAACCTTTATGATATAATGTCAAACAAATATAAGGTATTAACTGATGGAAAAAGCAATAGTAAACTATGATAAACATTAAAAGAACTCTCAAATAAATATTAAAAATCTGAGTAAATAAATAGTGATTCATAATGATATATTAGTAAAAAAAATGTCAGAGCTTTCCTGTAACTATACTCAGTTATATACTTTGTTTATCAATCTTTTTCGTCTGAATTATAAAATATATAATGCAGAGGTTAAAATTTACTATATACATAAACATATTTATGATTCTGTAAAAATTATGTAAGCCATTAATGTTTTATAATATATTGCTTGTAAATACATACACAAACAAAAATTAAGTTTAAAATAATCTGATAAACAGTTGTCATGTAAATTCTAAACATGCTTATAATAATTGTATACACTGATTTATATTTTATTTTATCAATAATTTTTTCATCAGTGTTTTCATCTTTTTTACTAGCTGCATACATAAAGTATATTAATGCTGTGTAACATATAAATTAATAGAACTTGTTAAATATATTGAAAGCATTTATTACTCCTCCACCCACCCCCTCCCTAAAAGGAGGAAGAAGTAATATTCGTATTAAGAAAATTAAAAAAATAATAATTATACAATAAAGAATATATTTATAACATAATGGAATTGTAATAATATTTGATAAGAGGAATAATATTTTGCACATGTAAAAACATCCATAGACAACTTATGCATAAATAAGTTGAAAAGTAAAAATAATAAATTTCTGAATGTTCATTAACAAAACAGTAAAAGTGTATCCATAAAATGGATATAACGCATACAAATATTTTTGTTGAACATATGTACATATATACCTATAAGAATAGTCAATTAAAATCAGAAAAAATCTGATCATACACTGATAACACAATGCTATATTAACAAACTTGTAACAGAATTATATATAAATATAAACAAATTAATATTAATATCATCTAGGTTCTTTATTACTTTTACAATGCTTTTTTTTACAAATAATGTGACAGTGTAAAATTTAAAAGTTTGAATTTAGCAGTTAAGATTTGGAGATATAAATAGAAGTTCTGAAGAAGGTTGGTGGGGTAATCGAAACTGTCATATTAGCTTGTAAAAAATGGGATTGTAAAAGTAATAAAGAACATAGATGATATTAATATTATATGTATTTGGCAAAGCAATGGGAAAGATAAAGTTATAATATTTTATAAACAAATTAATAAGATAAATTCCAGTTTTAGTTGAATACTACAATTTTACTTCTGAGGCATTGGAATGTGTCTTAATACAGAAAAAAATAAATGTTTTTTTTATATGTCATAGCATCGGCCAGAAGGCGAACCCGCAACAATCGTCTGCAATCAACTGCTTGCTTGCAAGGCAGCTGTGCTGACATCTCAGCTAACAATGCTTGACAGAAAAAAATAAATGTTGCAAAGATATATAAACCTAAAATCAAATGTTTTATTTTTGACTTTTTCATTTGAAATAGATAATATGAATCCATTGGCAAATTATATGACTACATAAAAGTGTTAAAAAATTATGAATAAATAAATTTATGGCTACCGATTTCTGTTGGATATAGATATATTAATTCTAATATGATAAATGATGATTTCATACTATTATTTTGGGAACATTCATTCTGTAGTAAAAATAAAGCAGCTAAATAGCTGATATTTCAATGCAATAGCAAATACTTTCACAGCTTCTTCTTTCTCAAACCACAAGAATGCATGTGAGATTTAAAATTGTTATTTTTTTTCTTTATTTTCTCCTCATAAATATTAAGAAAGGAGAAACACATTTTGGCATTTAGAGAAAACTGTCCATTTATTCACACTTAACATTAACTAACCATGAGATAAAACACATATTCTGGCAAAAATTGAACGATGTGACTAGATACTTGAAGCTATAAAGATTTTTAAAAGGTCTAAGAGTGCAAATAAAAAGTGTGAATTGAAGAAAATTAACAATATTTGGAAAAAGCTATTGGAGAATAAATATTTTTTTAAACTTCTCAACTAATAGAGTTTGAGTATGAAAAAAAATAGGAAAAAAATAACAATTTTAAATCACACACATATTCTTATGATTTGAGAAAGAGCTCTGAGGAAAGTATTTGTTATTGTACTGAAATGTCAGATATTGAGTTAATTTTATTTTACTGCAGGGACTCTCCCCGAAAATAATACTATAAAATCACACACACACATATATAGAGAGAGAGATTAAGGAAGGAGTCATTAAAATATTATACTTTATAATTATAATAATCAAAAAAGCAAGTCATATATAACGTGATATTACTTTTATAACCTTGTATTTACAAAAATGTAATACAGAGAGTGCACCAATAGCTCAAACAAGCTCTTAATTGATAAGTGCGGTATTAGAAGATATTTAAAATCTCTATCCAGAACACTCTCATCTCCAGACCAACTGGTTTAGAGCTTATGGATAGAGATTTTAAATATCTTCTCATACCGCACTTATCAATTAAGAGCTTGTTTGAGCTATTGGTACGCTCTCTGTATTACTTTATAATTATATATGAATTGTTTGGGATAAAATAATGCGGAAATAAAAATTCTAATTTTCTGCTTAATATTTGTAAAATATAAAATTATAAAACGTGCAAAATAAAACCTATTAAAAATTATAAATATATAGCAAATTTTAAAAAAATAGTTAATATAACTACTGCTCAAATTACAAAACAATGAACTTTATATAAATTATAAAATGATTTTTTTTTTTTTTTGCATAATTTTGTCTCTCTCGTGCGTTAATTGTTAATAAAATCTTTAAATTCCAGATGTAAACCGATGGTGTATCTAAATTTCTGAGCTGAGTTTTCCTTTTTCTTTCATCACAATTTAAATAATTTTTCATCTTATAAAATATCCAAATTTCAAATTACACCACTTCAAAAAATTAAAAGTCTATTTTATCCACATTACAAATTACAATATAATAATAAAAATAACTTTTCAATTTAGTCTGTGGTGTGTTTGCAAGAATGATTAGATTATTTATGTAACTATTACTTTATAGATTTTGATGATGTCATAATTCGTAATACCACAAGAAAAGGTAATACTTGTAATAAGAGGTGTATGAAGCATTTCTCTTTTTTTAAACTTCCCCCAGTGACAAGCAAATATTTGGCCAATAGATGTAGAAATGAAGTAATATGAATTTTAACTATTTTTAAATACAAAAGATTAATTAAATATTTATTTATATAACAGCTGTAAATAATCGGTAGGCTTCATGACATATAGTTTATTGTAAATTGACCACATGACTAATCAAAAAATTTAATTCACATCATATTAATTACAAACGACACCAAAATAAAATTAGATTTTAAAAAATTTGTATAACTTTTACATAACAATTTATTATATAGTCATAAATTGGAAGTCATAAGAAAATACCTGCAAGTCATGGGCCATGGTTTAGTCATGCTTGTTACATAATATAATCTCATATATATCTCTGCAACAATAATACAATTCTTCCGCTATAGTTATTAAGTTCTTTATAGCATTTTAATAAGGAAAGTAAAATTGTATGAATACAATTATTCTCACAAATAAGTAGCTGACCTTATACAAATTTGATTTGAGTTTGCTTGATGGACATTACTCTGAAGAATAATGAACTTTATGCATTAAAAATAGATGGTACTGTGAAATCCAGTCTTATGATACATATATTAGATTTTGTCTCAATATATATATATATACATTAAAAAAAATAGACAAATGTTTTTCATTAAGTTTTTTTTCTTCTCAATTTTTATATACTATATTTAAAAAAAACAACTCTCATTCCAAAGATAAGGAATCTTTGGATAATTTGTTCTAGGACTTTCACTTTTCAGAAGCAAATGTTATATAGCAACCATTACTTGTTAAACAGTCAAATGTTATCGCTAGATGTCTCTTACTACGCAACGCAGCCTTTTGATTTTCTTCAGATATAATAACTTTGTTTTCATAAATAATCATCAAATATTTTTGCAGGTATGTTGTTATGAAGCAATCCCAATTCTTCTAATTCCTTCAAAACTACAAATGTTTCTGGAATAATTTTTGATATATTATTGTAAGATAAATTTAAACTTTTCATATGATGTGCCAAATCATAAAAAGCATCTTCACTTATATTGCTTATAAAATTATTGGATAAGTCCAATTTAATAATAGCAGTAACATTATAGAAGAAGCTTCTATTAATCATCACAAGATGGTTATGTGATAAATGAAGATTGATAATTGTGAGAAATTTAAACGATTCTTCTTTAATATATGTAATATTGTTGTAGCTAAGAAAAAGTGAATTGAGATTTAAATTCGAAAACACTTCTGAATCAATTTTGCCCAAATCATTATGTTGCAAATATAGATATTTTAGACTCTCCATTTCTCTAAACGTATATTTATCTATACTTTGAATCATATTATTGTGAAGATATAAATGTTTAAGATGTGGAAGACCCACAAAATATTTTACTGATAGAAAAGACAATAAGTTATAAGATAAATCAAGTATTAGCATTTGACAGGAAATATCAAAAGCACTGTCTTCAATATATTTTATACAATTATTTGACAAATTCAGTGAATTAAGGGAAGATAAATTATTATATACTTCTGGTAAAACTGAAGATAAGTTATTGAAGGCTAAATTTAAAACCTCCATTTTTTGCAGAGTACTGAAAACTCCTGATGGCAAAAAATTTATTTGATTATTATTGAAATCTAGAATTTTTAAATGAATTAGGGGAGATAAAGTTTTTTCACCGATTGTTTCAAACATATTATTTGATAATTGTAAAATGTTCAAGCTAGAAGCCAATGAAAAATTAATGTTATCTAAATGGCTCAGTTGGTTTTTGTCTAAACTCAGCTGTGTTAAATTAGGAAATTGTAGAAATCCATTTGGGGGAAGGCTAAAAAGGCTATTATTTTCAATTTTTACATGTAGAACCATATGCGATCCATTAAAAGCATTATCTGGAAATGCTTCCAAATAATTATTACTTAAATCAATGTAAGACAGGTGTTCTAATTTTGAAAAGGCCGAGGAACAGATTCGATTAATTTTATTATTATTTAGGTTTAATTTGAACAAACTAGGAAACGCCACTATGGCTTCAAAATCAATATCTGTTATTTCATTGGCACTCAACTGTAGTAAAGATAACTTTGTTAAATTTCTAAAAGAATGTCTGGAAAGTGATAATATTTTGTTTTCAGATAAAATTAATGTTTTTAAATTCATTAAATTCCAGAAAACATTTTCAGAGATAAAAGTTATTTTATTAAAAAATATGTAAAGTCTTTCTAAGTTTTGAAGATCTTGAAATGATCCTGGTTCAATACTAGAGATGCTATTATTTTCCAAATAAAGTCTGCGTAAATTATACAGACCTTTGAAGTAATTATGTCCAATGTAAGTTAATTTATTATTAGCTAGATTTAAAGTTGTCATGTTACGCAAATCTTTAAAGGATTTCCCCTCTATAGAAAACAATTCATTATACGTCAAGCTGAGAACTTTTAAATTAATCAAATTTTCGAAATCAGTTTTTTTAATGTGAGTTATTAAGTTTCTTTCCAACTTTAAAGATTCTAAAAAGAGAAAATTTGCAAGATGTGGAATTTTTAATAGTTTTGTCTGAAATAAGTCAAGAATTACAAGTTTAGATTTAAATGATAACAGAGCATTATTGGGTAACATAACCAGTGGTGAACTGCTGACTGTCAGCGATTTAATATCCAGATGCTTTAAAATACGAAATAAATGACTTGTTTTAAAATGAATATTGTAAAGATTCATGTCACCAATTGGACATTCAATTTTATCAAGATACGTAGAAAAGTCTTTGGAATGATAAAGTTTATTGCAATAAATAGATAGTCCGAAAGATATTATGTTACATTTGCAAGAACTTTGATTAACTTTATTTGGACAACAACTTTTAATTGCTTCAAATGTTTTGCATAGCATTCCTAATATTAGCAGTAAGGCAGTTATGCTGCAATTTGCTTTGATCTCCTAAAAAAGAAATATATATATATGTAAATACATGTTTATATATATATAACAAAATTGATTAATAAAACTGTGCATAAACTATGTAAATAAATTAAGAGAGAAATTAATATCTACTTCATCTTGTAATTGATAATTCTCAAATGATTCAGGAAATATAACATTAGTTCCACATCATACATTGATGTAGTAATAATGTATCTTCTAGCAGAGTTCTTATAATATATATATATATAATTACAATTTAATTTATAAGTGACAAATTTATTGAGCTTACTCATCGTTCTTATGTGAACATTTTAATGATTGTTACTTATCATTTCTCATAATCAAAAGATTATTATATTAGTTTTAGCCCAGATATTAACTGCAAACTTAGTTAAAGATTAATATATCTATTCTTTTAAAATACAATCACGCGTATTATTATTTTAATTCTTTTTTTTCTTTTCTTTCCTTCCTTACATAATATTTTATATGTCTTGACTCAAATGTTTAAAATGTATATAGTAAAATAGAGGGTTTAAAATCTATCTATGATATACATAAAAATAAATAAATAAAAAAAAGTAAAAGAGAAAAATTATATACCTGATTCAACAATTACAGTGTTCTTTTTTTACAGTTGCAGAAAAACAAGCGCTGGTAATAATCAAAAAAAGTAAAAGTTATACAATAATGGGGGGGAGGAGATGGAAAATTATTAGAAAATGCTTGTTTATTGGATTTTTTATGTTTAATGTGAATGTGTGTGTGTGTGTGTGTGTTTATAAGTGTAAATACAATATTAAATATCTAAAGTTTTATTTCGTTTGCTTAGATATAGTTTGGTACTTTTTTAGTGGGTAATCAAAATATTGTCTTGCCTTGATAATGAAAACTAATTTTGAATAATAAAAGTATTTAGCTGACCTATTTGTAATGTAGTGCTAATAACTTGTCACTTAACAAATCTTTTTTCAATTTTTGATCTAGAAATGGTTAATTTTTATGCTGGGAAAAATGAATGTATATAATCTCTATTGATCATTATATAGCATTAGGGATAGCATTATATTTTAGAAAAAATTATCCAAATATTAGATGCAAATGTTTATCATTAAAATATTGAATTAACAACCAACAATTTTTTCTCTTTACATTTACGTATAATCAATGAAAATAACTTTATACTATATAAAAAAAACTTATGTAAGTAATGGCATGATAAAATCTTGAAAATAGCTAATATAAAAAAAAACAAAATGGTTTTCTTTTGCTAGGCTTTAAATGTTAATACAATAACAATTTTAGGTGCTGATATAGTAAGCAATCAGCACCATTTTGAATTTTAAAACACCTCCAAAAACACTGCTGATACATACAAGTGACAAATAACACTGATTAGAAGCATGTAGTTTCAAAAAATGGCAGGAAAAAAATTAAAATGCCTAAAGCAAAGTATTCCCATGAATTGTACTACATTAAAAAAAATCATAAATGTTCAAAAGCCTATGAACCTAAATCAAAAATGCTAATTTATTCAGGAATAATTAGAAAAATAAAAAAAAAAACTTTTGACTATCAACACTAAAAGAAACAATTAATACAGTGATAATTAGAAAAATCATGCCTATTTTCTATTCTAATTATTTCATTTCATTTCTAAATTCATATATTATGATATGCCATAATTTCAAAGCAGAGTATAATTAACTTAATAAATTTTTGGAAGAGACAATTAGAAGCTCTCCAGTGTAATGTTCTCATTGCTTTTTAGCTGATGTAAATTGCTGCTTTGAACTCTATTCTAAGAGATAACAACAGATTGTTACATGCTCATTGTTATCTATATTTAATTACTTAATATGTATTAGTCTGTTATTAAGATTTGTAAATTATTATTATATCTCTTAGTTAGATAATGGTCAGAGATGATCCCACATGCATATTTGTAAATATATAACACCTGAAATATGTGTTCTCCTCCCTAGTTTTATCATAAAGGAATATATACAGATTCAAAATCTACCCAAAACTACTGTTGAAAGGTTTTTATTTTTTAAATATTGATGAAATTTAGTATTATATATTTGTGAAAAGTAGGTTAATTAGGTTTTTTATTTGTTGATACTCCATCCAATAGTGTTGCAAGTCAGAGGAGTTTTTTTTTTAAATGTGCAATTCCTTTTCCCCCCAAATGTTTTGTTATTTTTAAAATTAATATTTAACCTATATGCAATTTTAAACAGATGCATATTGCATAATTTCTTTTAATAAGAGTTTTAAAATTTAGAAATTGATAAATAGTTGCCTTTTGATTTACTTCATAGGCTTTTGAAAATAGCATTTATGATTTTTCTAATTATCATTGCAGTAATTGTTTTTTTTTTTAGTATTGAAAGTCAGGAGTTTTTTTTCTTCTAATTATAGCTGCATAAATTAGAATTTTTGATTTATTTCATAGTCTTTTGAAAAGATAATTTATGATTTTTTTTTTTAATGTAATGCAATTCATGTGAATACTTTGCCTTAGACATTTTAATTTTTTTCCCTGCCATTTTTTAAATTACCTACTTCTAGTCAATGTCATTTATCATTTGTATGTGTCAGCAGTGCTTTGGAGGTATTTTAAAATTCAGAATAGCGCCAAGCGTGCGTACTATATCAGCACCCAAATTCAAATATTAACGATTTGCGAAATTAAAATTAACTTTATTTTAAATATTCACAGCAATTTTCAATTATATTATAACTAAGTGATTATTTTGATATGACCTATGTGAATTGAAATTCGATATTCGAGAGTCTAAAGGTGTAAGTTCATTTCCTATGCAATGCTGTTACTGGTCAGGCCAGCAATGCCTGAAGAAGAATGGAGAATAATACTACTCAAAACATTGTGTAATTACTAATTTGTGTTGTCAATTTATGTGTTATTACTAACAATGTTGCATTTGAAAGTTTAAATAAAGTTTAAAATTTTCTATACATTCAACATTTACTGATAGATGATGGAATTAGTCCAACATAATATCATGTCTAATATAAAATCACTACAAATCTTCAGGCAAATATATATGAGTGTTTTCCTGAAGGTTTATGATGATGGTATTTTAGTTGTATTTATATACTGGACTATTTTTATCATGCAATATTAAATATCGAATAACTTTAGAAAAAATTAACTTTTATTTAAATCTTCCAATTATTGTCTGCTACTACTAACAATTGAATGTAATTGGAAGATTTAAATAAAAGTTAAATTTTTCTAAAGACATTCAGTCATCATCAACCATTATCAATCCACTGCAGGATGAAGGTCTCTCCAAGTTCAATCCATGTTCTCCGATCTTTAGCCTATCTTCTCTATATCATCTCTGCACACTTTCTTATTTCATCCATCCATCTCACATGTGGTCTCTTTCTGGGTCTTTTACAATCTTTGGGAATCCAGTTTAAGATTTCAATTGTCCATCTATTATCATCTCTATTAGCAATATGTCCAGCCCAACTACCCTTCAGTCTTTTACTTTTTTCAATGAGGTCAGTAACATTTGTTTGTTCTTTTATCCATATATTGCATTTTCGATCTCTTCTTGTAACTCCCAACATGCATCTCTCCATACATCTTTGAGTGGTCTGAAATCTCTGTATTGCTCTTCTATTAAGTGTCCAAGTCTCAGATTCATAAGTAAGAACTAGTAAAATACATTTATTAAAAACTTCCTTTTCAAACACGTAGATATATTTCCTTTTAGTATCAAGTTATTTCTACAAAAGCACTCCAACCAAGTTTAAGCCTATGATTAATTTCATCCATTATGTTTCCAACTGTATTAATAATATGACCAAGGTATTTGTAACTGTTAACTTCTTCTAACTCATCATAATCAATCTTTATTTTCATATTTTGAAAAAATCCATCAAACATTACTTTAGTCGTTTTAACATTTATCTTTAGTCCTACTTTCTTCCTTTCATCTGATAATTCCTGAAACATTTTCTGCAGCTCTAAAGCATTATTTGCAAAAACAACTATATCATCTGCATAATCTAAACGCTTAAATAATCTCCATTTACTTTCACTCCTTTAGCTCCCCATTTTAATCCACAAAATACTTCTTGCAGCACTGTTGTAAAAAGTTTTGGAGATATGGAGTCAGCCTGTCTTACACCCTTCTCAATGTTGACTTTCCTAGTATTGTTATTTAATTTAATTGTTGCTGTTGCATTTTTATAAATATTCTTTAAAATATGACAATATCCTGGATCTATACCTTGATGATTCAATAGTTTAATCACTAAAGAAATGTTTATAGAATCAAATGCATTTTCATACTCTACAAATCCAAAGCATAATGACAACTCATAGTCATTTGTCCTTTCTGTAACTTTTCTCAATACCTGGATATAATCTATTGTACTAAAACCCCTTTTAAATCCAACTTGTTCTCTTGGTTGGTGGAAATCCAATGTTCTCTGTAGACGAGTTGTAATTATCTTGATAAAAATTTTGTAATCTGTAATTTCTAATATCTTCTTTATCACCATTTTTAAATATTAATATTAATACTGCATTTTTCCAATCATCTGGTACATCTTTATCATTTAGACATTTGGTACATAACTTTGCTAAAATATTTATGTTTCTTCACCTGCTTCTTTTAATATATCAATTATAATTCCATCATTACCTAGAGCCTTTCCTTTCTTTATACATTTAATTGCATGTCTCATTTCTTCATTTAAAATTTTGGGCAATTCAGAAGATGTAATAGATACAGGAGGTACTTGTTCTTTATTACTATATAATTCTTGATAAAAGTCTTCTACCCATTTCATGATGTCATCTCCTTATTTAGTAATAATTCCATCTTTTTTTCTTATTGCAGATATAAATTTCCTTTCAATACCAAAATGTTGTTTTACACTCTTGAGACTTTTATTCTCTTCTACAGCTTTCCTTGCTAGTTCACAGTTATACTTTCTTATTTCATATTCAACTCTTTTCTGCATCATTTTACAAAATTCAAGATATTCAATCCTTTTTAATGAATCATTTTTGTATATCTTCATATTCCTTCTTTTCTTTATAAATTGTCTAGTCTCAGTAGATATTTTATTGGTCAGTTGCTTCTTTTTTCTACCAGCTATGTTTATTGCAGTTTTTAAAAGTGTATCAATTATTTTCATATTAATTTTATTCAAATCTGAATCATGTTCAAAATCTACTAATACTTGAAACCAATTTGTAAGTTCTAATTTAATTCATTAGAATGTTTCTGAAGATTAGGAATATCAACTGTAAATATTGTTTTTCTTAATAATTTTTGTCTTTCTAGTTTTGCATTAACACGTATCTTACATTTGACTAATCGATGATCACTTTTGGTGTTAAATTTATTAAGAACATTACAATCTTGAAATATGTATTTTCTGTTAGTCAAAATATAATCCAATTCTGTTGTACCTTCATTTGGATGCTTCCATATCCATTTCCTTTTAACATTTTTCTCAAAAAAAGAATTCATAATATAAAGTTTTTCTTTTTCTACAAACTCCACAACTCTATGTCCTCTCTCATTTCTAATACCATAACCAAAATTACTGACAGTATTTTCATCTTTCATTTGTTTACCAATTCTAGCATTAAAGTCTCCCATAACTATTTTAAAATGTTGTTTACTCTGATCAAAAGCCTTTTGTACATCCATATAAAAATCTTCTACTAAAATCTTCTACTACTTCATCACTATGAGAACTTGTTGGGGCATAAAACTGAATTATCTGCATTTGGTATCTGCTATTAAGTTGAATAACTTATCTTGCCACTCTGTCCAATATACCCTCAATCTCCACAATGTTGTTCTTCCACTTTATATTTATAATGAATCCTACTCCACTTGTATTTCCAATAGTCCACTTTTTAAATCAATTGTTTCTTCACTTTTTCTTCTAACTTCACAAAGTCCAATAATGTCCCATTTAATATAAGACAGTTCTAATTCTTGCAATCTTCTTTCACTTGAAAGTGACCTGCAGTTGAAAGTTACCTAAATAAAATGTCATCATCAAGTGACAGCCTGGATCCACAATCAGGGGATTCTTAGCACCCTCCCCTTTGGCCACCAACTGCTGCCTTGGTTGGTGACTTGACAGCCTCCTGGGAATAAGGGCCATGATTTATTTTTGTCTGTCATAATTATATATATATTGGAAAAATATTTATCATTTACACAAACATTCATTTTGCCTTATCAGGCAACTGAGAAGAAAGGCCATGGTATTTCTTGATCTAAAACTCAGAGATAAAAAGCCAATACACTCACCATAATGCATGTTTGTGAACAGCCCATCCATATTCGTATACTATATGAATAATCACATAGTAATAACAGCTGCAATGACAAGAACATATGGAGTGGACATTATGAATTTGCCCTGCTCGGTTCTTTTAAGGCCTCCAAGAGGAATCAAAGGGTCTCCTTTCAGTTAATAGCAAACTCCTTTCTGCAGCCAGACATTCAATATTTAATATTATATGATAGAAATAATCCAATATATAAAAACAATATATATGTATGTTGATATGAAGATTTTCAGTTGCATAAATAAAAGACATATTTTGCGAGTTCATCCGTGTTAAAAAATTTAAATATTGATATACCGACATTTCAACTTGATCACACAAGTCGAACTACTGAGTGATAAGAAGTAGAAAGACGATTGTAGAGGCGCTACAATCATTGATTTGAAAAAAACGTTAAAGTTCCACCAATAGCAAAAATGTTAAATTAAGAATACTTTTTAAAAAAATCTTTCCAAATAGGAGGAAGTTTTCATGTAACATCTTGCTTATTGATACAATCTGGCCTTTTAAATATCTCAATGGCTTCTCTAATTTTGCACTGCTAGAGATTATCACATCTGGATATGATCCTGGTATTAGAAAAATCAATTTTATGACCTGAATCTATAGTAAGGAGTGAGAGTGCTGATGATGGTGAGTATTGTTTAACTGCATTAGCATGTTCATCTCTCCTAATACTGATGCAACAATTACTTGTACCTATGTAAGGAGCTTTACAATTTTTACATAAGATTTGATAAACACCATGAGATTCAAGAGGGATTGAATCCTTAGGCTTGGTTATTATATTGCTGATCTTTTGATGAGTAGAAAGTGCTGTATCTATATTATAGCATTTTAATATACATCCAATACTGTCTGTAGTTCCTTTTACACATGGAACACAAATCCTAAAAGCTGATTTATCAACTTTTTGTTTTCTATTTTGTCCATTTTGAGTTTGAAATAAGGCTTTTTTAATAAATTTATAATTATAACTATTTGCTAATAAAACATTATCAATATGATTTATTTCTTCTTTTAAATGTGACTTATCTGAAAGGTTAATTGCTCTATTTAAAAGAGTTTTGGCTACAGAAACTGAGTTGGGTAATGATGAGAATGTAAATGTAAATATCTGTCTGTGTGTGTATCCTTTCTGTAATTTGAAAAAGATAAACTATTTGGTGTTCTGGTGACTAGAACATCAAGAAATGGGAGGGTTTTTTTTTATCAGACTCTGTCTTCATTTTAAATTTAATATGAGGATGCATATTATTTAAATGTAACAAAAAATCATCTAATTTATTTTTTCCATGTTACCATATGACAAAAGTGTCATCTATGTATCTGAGCCAAATGAGAGGTTTTAAAGATGATGATTCTAAAACACGTTTCTATATTTTCCATAGATAAATCAGCTATTACTTCTGAAATAGGTGAGCCCATAGGAGTACCAAAAACTTGTTCATAATGCTGCCCATTGTATACAAAATATGTGTTCAAGAGACAATGTTTAGTCAAAGCACTAATATGATTTGGTAAATTGCAATGTTGTGAAATTAGATTTAAAGCTTCATCAATTGGAATGTTTGTAAACAAATACACAACATCAAAACTGACCAGAATGTCATTAGCATTAATTTTTAATTTTTTTAAAATAGAAATAAAATGAAAAAAGTTTTTAATATGTGATTTAATAGATGGAATTGTAAATTTAATGAAATCCGATAAATATCTAGCTAAAATTATTATAATTAAAAAAGCCTTATTTCAAGCTCAAAATGGACAAAATGGGAAACAAAAAGATGATAAATCAGCTATTAGGACTTGTGTCCCATATGTAAAATGAACTACAGACAGTATTGGACGAATATTAAAATGCTATTATATAAATACAGCGTTTTCTACTCATCAAATGATCAGCAATATAATATAACCAAGTGTAAGAATTCAATCACTCTTGAATCTCATGTGAAAATTGTGAAGCTCCTTACATAGGTATGAGTAATCATCGCATCAGTGTTAGGAGAGATGAGCATGCTAATGCAGTTAAGCAACACTCATCATCATCAGCACTCTCATTCCATACTATAGATTCAGGTCATAAAATTGATTTTTCTAGTACCAGGATCATATCCAGATGTGATAATCTCTACCAGTGCAAAATTAGAGAAGCCATTGAGATACTTAAAAGGCCAGATTGTATCAATATATGAGAAGATACATGCAAACTTCCTCCTATTTGGAAAGATTTTTTTAAAAAAGCATTCTTAATTTAATATTTTTGCTATTGGTGGAACTTAACATTTTTTTCAAATCAGTGATTGTAGCACCTCTCCAACTCTCTTTCTACCTCTTATCACCGAGTAGTTGACCTGTGTGAAAATTTAAATATATATATATATATATATTGTAGCCCTTGGGTTTGCCCAAAGCTCCATTAGATTTTAGACTTAGTTATGTAAGACAATGTTTGATAAAAATTTTCCTCATGAGGTATATTTTTTTTTAATAGACAAGCTTTCTAACCAATGCTAAGTTTGAATCCAAGTCATATTCTTATGGATTACATAATTTTACTTAGTATGCAAACTAAACATTTAATCATAAAAATTTCTAAGCAAAAATTATTTTTATTTAGTGCTGATTCATAAAGTAAAAAAAAAAAAAAAACTAAAGACATAATTGAGAAATTTATAGGTTAGCAATATTTATACATCATTTTAATAATTGGAGATTGGAGAGAAGGGGGGAGTTGTGTGATTTACAAAACTATTTTGGGAGAATGAAAGTATAAGTTAAAATGCAATAATTGATAAAATCAAATTGTAAAAAAAAAGAGATTGAGAATTAATCAGTGAGTGATCGGTCTAATTACAATTGTATGTGTGAGGGGTGCATGTATGAATATGATTTAGTTGTGAATTTTAATTATAAAGTTAATGATTGAATAATAATTATCCCTTGTTATCTCATGGAGAACTCCTTTAAAGAAGAATTTGTTTCAATGATTCATTCATAGTGGCCAATTTCCGTCAAGATTCTGGGTTTAAAGTTGAGTTGCTATGCATTTTTGTTATTATTATTAAAAAAAAAGAAAAGGGGAAAAAAGAGCTTTCTCTCATTTATTCTTTGGGGAGATTTCCACAAGTGGAAAAATACTAAAGAAAATCACGTGATATCTGTGACATGGGAATGTATAAGTTTAAAAACAAACAATGGGTGGTCAATCCATTGGAATGTAGACATAAATGATTTGACAGGTCAATTATTCATGAGGGATTAAGTTTTAAAAAAAGGGAAAAACAATATATAATCAATCAAGCAAAACACAGACATAAATGGTTTGGCAGGTCAATCATTCAGGGGAGGAAGATGAAGGAACCCAGGCAATATAAGAGCTTGATTTGTCTTGTTAGCCATCATTGGTTATCCAAAGAAATCTTGTCAGGTTAAAGAAACAATTTTTTTTAACGAAAAGAAAAGAAATCAAAGTTTGTTGTTAGTTTTTTTTTTTTTATGTTCTGTCTCCTGAATGATAAAACTTAGCCAAATTTTACAACATTTGTACAAAATGACCATTGAGTAAGTTTATATTAGGTGCACACCCTATCCTCTCCAAAAATTGACCAACTTCATGATTTGTCTTACATCTAAACATACCCAATTTATCAAGAATCAGCTAGTGATGAAACTTAAACTGCAGAGGGAATTTTTCTCAGGAAGAAACGGAGAAACACTGAGTTATAGGAATCATTATTTCACATTTAAATTTATTAAGTTTTAAAAACTTAGTTATTTGTGCTATCTAAAATTCTGAGAGAAAATTAATTTTGATTTCACAAATAGGATGAAACTGAACCCTACAATCCCATATGAAGCATCAAATCATCATAAGTGAATGAGAAATACATCAATAAGTGGACTTGTACATGTCAAAACTTAAAAGCTAGTTATTTTCAGCTATAAAAGTGTAATTAATGCCCAGAACCCAAAATGGAAAAAGTCTTATAATCAATGCGAAAATTTTATTACATTTTAGCATAAGGATTGAATTTATATAAAAATGACTCTTTCAAATAAAAGCCCAAATTTATGTTTTGCAACTAAAAGGAACTATCTAAAGTGATATGTGTGCATCATAGAACAAACAAAAGAAGTGTTTGCTTAAATTAATTTACATTTTTAAGATTTGAAAAAAGAACTTATATTGAATTCAAGAATAGTGTGGATGAAAGCTCGTTGAGCTAGAGGCATGGAAGTGGTTAAGACATGGGCAATTGAATAAAACATTTCATTTTAATATTAAAAACGAATGGTGGTACTAGTGGAGGATCAATATATAGGATGGAGTGTGATACATTAAAACCGTGGCTTTGTGAAATAAAATAACATAATAAACAATAAAATTAAAGCAGACAGCATGGCATCTCACCATGGACCACATAAAAGTTTTGTCACAAACAGTCTGAGTATGGCATTGAACCATGAACTCCATGGCTGGGTGACTTAAGGTACAATTCCCAGGTATGGTTTCTAGCTCATACACTATCTGAAAACTGTGAGGAGAAAAGGGAAAGATCTGAGCCATAAATCCCTATAAAAACAAAGCAGGTCCCAACATCCCATATGCCTACACCAGTAACACACAATATAAAACAAGCAAATATATAGAAGGGGTAACTAAATAAGTAAAGGTGCTTCCTATATAATTTAAAGATGGTCTGCACATTCTCGACCTCAATTTTACAGTTTATAAATGGTGTTATAAATACAATAAAATGTTATTTTAAAATAAGAAAAATGGAGGGGAATGCATGATTAAAAGAGGATTCGTAAGGTTATACGTAGTCATGCATTTCTCTATATTATAAAGTCCACATCAATTTCATGCATATCCTTGTGTTATATAAAAAAATGTGAAATATACCTTTCTTGAAAGCAATTATTTAGGAGATTAATAAAATAAAGTAGCCCTCAAACAATCTGCAATAATATGACAGCACACAAATAAAAGGGAAGGAAATAATTTGCTCGTTCGATGACTATTTAAGCACACTACTATAATAAAAGCAATAAATTAGCAAATATATAAAATAGAAAATATCAACCCAAGGATAGAAAGAAAAGCACACATTAGTTACAAAATATTTTAAAGAAAAAGACAGTATTATAATAAAAAATATATACTTAAATTTAGCTAGCTTTAAAAGGGGAAATAGACAACACAAGAGCTCTTGGGTTAATGGAGGTTACCTCATATCACTTTGGGCAATTCATGCACATTTTGGTCTTCTCTGGTTTTAATTTGACACTCTTATGGATGTTAGGCAGCATGTTCTTGATGTGGCAGCTTCTTGGTTCATGATTAAATCTGATACATGTTCAGCAGCAGTGGCAGTTTCCAATAGGTCTGAAGCATCTGATAGTCTAATGCTGCAGGTTGGCCATTTTTCCCAAGCAGGAAGAGAGCCTTCCCACCAGTTTTATACTCAGGCATTCTCCATTCAATAGGCAAAGGTTGGTATATTATGACTTTATCAATGGTATTGCTTCACTAAATTCAGCTGTGTTAAATTCAATATTTTTAAATATATCTCAGCTGATAGGTTGAAGGCAAAATATTAAGTACATAAAATATTTAATGCAAAGAAACTCACAATAAATTATAACAACATAGAAAAGCATATGACATATATTAGAGAAGCATAACATATCATAAGCATAAGCATAGAAAATATCTTAGCATAGAATAATATCTTAGTATACAATAGAATAATATCTTAGCACAGAAATAAAATAACAATTAATAAAATCGGCCCTAAATATACCAAATCAGCACACAATGGAATTATCCCACGGCAATCACTATAGAGCCAAAAATAGATACAAAATAAAAACTGCTAACTTATCCGAATATCTGAAAACAGGGATTAGTAATTAATTTTACTTTTAAGATATTCGGATTAGAACTTGGTTTTAACAATCTTTTAATTAAAAAAATACCTGAGTGGACATCTGTTGTTAATAGGCAAAATATTTAAACCACTAATTAATGGATTTTGCAAAATTTAAGTAATTAAACCAACCCTCATTTACTTTTGACAGAAAATATGTGGCGTGATTCTTATAAATCTAAAAACAACAAAAATTATTTTATTTTTAAATTGTAACTGTTTAAATCTATTTATGATTAAATATTATTTTCTAAATGAAAACAAATATTACGAGTGTAATATTTCTAAAATAAATAGATTTAAACAAAAATGACTTTAAATAACGACTCTATTATTTTTATTTAAGTATTAAATGTATTATCGCAGTCTGTGTGTAAATTTACTTATTAAAACAAGGAAAACTCACTATACGTATTGCCACACACAGCAAGCTAGAGTAATCAATGGATGCCAGAAGGCTTGTGCATAAAATCCCCATCTAGTGCCTACTTATCCAATAACTCCAGACTAGTTTCTGGCTTATGGCCTTCATCAGTGAGGAGCTTTGGATCTGAAAGCACTGCACCTAGATCTTAGGATCTAATGCAACCCTCCAGCAGCCACCTTTTATCTCCACTTAACTACAAAACTATGAGTCTTAAACTGAAAGCACCTTAATGTTTTCAATCCAAGCCCATTAGCTTATATAGTCATATGGGTCTGAACTCAGTTCAGCACTCATACATTTTGGTGTCTTTGGTTCTTTAATAACCATAGTCACCACTATCCTATTAGGTGCAGTGCTTTCAGATTCAAGGCTCCTCACTGACGAAGGGCATAAGCCAGAAACTAGTCTGGGGATATTGGATGAGTAGGCACTAGATGGGGATTTTATGCACAAGCCTCCTGGCATCCATTGATTACTCTAGCTTGCTGTGTGTGGCAATACATATAGTGAGTTTTGCCTGTTTTAACAACAGTTATACACAAGCATAAGAAGTGGTAGTCATGTGATGTTTATTGGTTTATATTTACTTATATGACCTACTTTTTAAAAATGAATATGTATACATGCACATACTCACAATTTATAAATTTCTAATGCTAGGGTTTTAAAATTACATATATCACGAGCATTAATACATTCATGATCTAATTAGGCAGGATTTCGTCATATAAGCGGCAGTACAGACACACTACAATAAATTGGGGTTTAAACTCAGGTATGAGGGTAGGAAAAAGTGAGAGAAGGTGAAACTAAGATTTCTAAAGAAAATCTTACTGTTTCAATATATATAAATGCTGCTAAAAGACTTTACTGTCATTTATTCTAATCTGATTAGAGAAAAAAGGGAATTTTCACTAATATGCATGATCGATCATGGCACATTTATTGTTTTTCTTCTTGAATGTAATACTAAGAAACTATCATGAACTTTCTCCCTTACAATCTATTCCTGATTAAAACATCAATTAGATTGTCACAAGGGACAAAATAAATAACTATATGTAAGCATATAAGACTTTATTATTTAGATTAGCTTTTGTGAATGCCAAAAATTATAGTTCTTTTTTCCTGGTGACTGTAACAATCTCAGTTATAAATTATTACAAATGAAGGAATATTATAAAGTGAAATAAAATGTCTAGAGACATTGTTGGAACTTAGTGAGATTAAAAGGAAAGAACACAATTGGTTTGAGAGATGAAAAATGTCTAGAGACATTGTTGGAACTTAGTGAGATTAAAAGGAAAGAACACAATTGGTTTGAGAGATGAAAACTATCTTTCAACAAATTGATATTTTAATGAAATAGAATTCATTGTAAGCAATAAATAATTGAAACAATATTGTAGAGATGAGGGGATTAAACTTAATGAAAGATACAACATGCAAAGCCAATAATTTTCCATTCTTATAAAATAAAACCAAGTGTTTTTATATAGATTTCTATAATGATTTCCATTATGATTAGATCATATAAATGAAATTGATATATTATTACATAATTAAAAATAGACACTGGTAAGAATGGATAACTTGGAGTTTTATAAAATAGCATGAAAAATTTTCATAATACATAAGAAAGTATAAAGTAAATGACAAGTAAAGCCTGAAGGCAAGGATAAGACTCAAAGATGTAAAATGTCAATCTTAGTGAAAAAGTTATTTTTGTAATAAGACATAAAATTACTGGAATCAGAGATTATGTCTTGAAGTGTGGATGACTTTTATAAGAACTTTATACTGATAAAGAATAGAAATGTGACCAATACAATGATGACTTAACTTAAATGACTACATATTTTAAATGATGTGAGACAAATTAATCTATAGAGAATATAAAAAATCTAATAAATGATAAGCATTATAGACATTTTGAAGTAAGTAGGTGAAAAAATAAATGTCCAAATGTAGTATGACCAAAAAATGTATTAGTGTCATGGATAATTTTTAAAAATAAAGAAAACCATTAGATACTAAAGATTTGCTGATTACAGGCTAAGAAAATTACAAATTAATACATCAAATCAGTCAAGGACTGGACTTTTAAATGATTAGAAAATATTAGAAAAGGCCAACAATTATGAGTGTATTAAATTTGTAGATTATAAAAAGACACTTCAGTTAAAAACATTACTGTCATGTGGAACATCATGGCGAAAAGTTAATAAATTGAAGGTCATTGGAGACCCTTTCATTGTTGTGATAAAAAAGGTTATTTTGTCTATAAATATATATATATCAAGTTCTTTGTTTTTATCTGTGCATTTCTCATTTCAACCTAGTGCACAAATTCGGACTACCCTCTCTGACTATCCATACATATTAAGGACAACCTTTTCCTGTAAAACTGAACTAGAGATAGCAAACAACTGAAGTATCTATCATTGTATTAATGGATTGACATTTCTCACACAAGATAGGGATTGGTTTCCATTCACTTATATATACTGTAGTAATTAGCTCTCACTGTGAATTAAAAAAGAAGTGATCTTTATAATGAAAAGGTTTTATTTGTAATTGTATATAGTTGCATTCAAAATCTCACTTTAAAAATAGAAAAAAACTATTGTGTTTATTTTATGATTCATGCATTTTCCATTTTAAACTGTTTAATTTTTGTTAGAAAGTTATTGAGATTAAAATCTTTTATTCACATTTAAGTGAAAAGTTATTTTAAATTAAAAAAATATGATTGAAATATTATAGGCAATTATTGTAATATTAGTATTTGTCAAAGAATGTGTGTGCATTGATATGTATTTAAAATAAGAGAGATACAAGATTTAAAATTTAATAAAATTATATAAAAAAATATTTAAGTTATGTTTTATTATTTTTGTTAATCTTAAAGTTATTTTTAGAAGTAGCTGAATGCAAGTCATTAGATTACAAATATTGAAGCTGTGTTGCAGATATCTAAAGATGATAATGAAAATTTTTTTAACCTTATGTGGTTTCTAGGAGATGAGCTTTTGAGCTAACTATAGTGATTTGGATGTCATTAATTTTGCAATAAGAGAGATTTTTCCTCTTAAAAAAACTCAGTTACTTGATAATAAACTTTTTATACAACTAGATCGATTTTTTTTTAATAAAGGTTTTAAAATAACAATAGTAATAATGTTATTAACCTGGATATTTGGATAGATATAGTCTGATGGGGATTATGAAGCTTCGATTCCAGTTGTTTACATTACTGCTGAGTTTCTACCGAAGGCGCAATATTAAAATAAAATAAAAACCTATCTAACAAAAAAGAAATCGATCGTTTCTAAACCTAATCATTGAAGAAGCTACATTTTGGAGATATCTGAAGTGGGAATGTTATTGCATGGAATAATTAATCCAAGACTTCATAACTTTTTACATCTATCCATAATTGTTTTTAAAACAAGTGTCATGAACCATAGTCTTTTATCTTGAACTTTTAAAATTTAATCAGCATGAACTTTCTTTTATAACCTTTACTTTTTTAGCTCATCAACAATATTACCCAAGAAACCTGCTGAAAGTCAGATTGGAAATGAACTTTGGATTTAGGGCTTTAGATATAAAAAATAAAATCATTATTTTTATTATTAATAATTCTGTTATGAAGTGTTACTATCCATTTCTTTTCTTAGATTTCCCCCAAAAAATGTTATTTTAAAAGAATGGAGATAATATTTAAAAATATTTTTTTGTGTTATATTTAACATATATGTTTGCAAACATCCCATATATTATTTTTGGTGTGAATGGTTTGATATAATTTAAGTGCCATTTAATACTTATCAAGAGTTATATATTGACTATTAAAACTTATTATCATTATTGACTTTAAATCTTCTAAATACATGATCCTAGGGTAAAAGGAATTGGGTTGATATCTGGCAATTCATTAGAGATTTAAGTAATAGAAGTAAAACATTGGTAAATTAATTTTTTATGTGAATAATTTGAGTAGTGGCTTTTATATACTTAGTTTATATAATAATATATGCTTTTTTTAATTTATATAAGAGATGGTGAATTGTTTTATCTGTGAGATAATGAATTCCTCTCATAGCATAACTATTTTATTTTTTATGTAAGAGATGATAGATTCCTCTTATTATATATTGAATGAGTATATGCATGAATATATGTAACAATATGTTTTCCACTTTGTTAAATGAGCCATCAATGTGATCCAAAGTTAATTTGTTCAGAAATTCCCTATATTTTGTATAAGTAGGTGAGTTAGAGATGTTATAAAAAAACTTTTACCTGTGAAATGCATATAGAAATTATAGTTTAAATTAATTTCTTATTTTATTATTAAATAATTATAATATTCTTTTATGTAATATTAGGGTATGAGCACAGACTTTCACACAACCCATCACTTACCACTCCATCTAATAACACTGATACCCTTAAACACATATATGTTGAAAAGATAAATAATCACCAATATATGTATTTCATGCTAAACCAGCAATCATCAGTTGGTCCAGATTATCATCTCTACACATATATACTATAAGTGCTCAGATATATATTAAGATAGACAATCCTCATACTTTAATGTTCAGGCTTCAATCTACTCCACACTCCAACTCTTCAACCATCCATCCAATTGAAAATCTGATGATGGAATGCTCAAAGGCTACCCTGAGGCCAAGATTCTTGTCACACCCATGTTGACCTAAGGTCAATCTGAACCCCACATGTACAGGACATAATCCATTAAATACATATGCAAGGAAGGGCAGACATCTCTATAATGTAATAACTGAAACACAGGCTTATTTATACCTGTGTAGGGTATGAGCACAGACTTTCACATGACCCACCACTTACCACTCCATCTAATAACACTGATACACTTAAACACATATATGTTGAAAAGATAAATAATCACCAATATACGTATTTCATGCTAAACCAGCAATCATCATGTGGGGTTCAGATTGACCTTAGGTCAACATGGGTGTGACAAGAATTTCGGCCTCAGGGTGGCCTTTGAGCATTCCATCATCAGATTTTCAATTGGATGGATGGTTGAAGAGTTGGAGTGTGGAGTAAATTGAACCCTGACCATTAAAGTATGAGGATTGTCTATCTTAATATATATCTGAGCACTTATAGTATATATGTGTAGAGATGATAATCTGGACCAACTGATGATTGCTGGCTTAGCATGAAATACGTATATTGGTGATTATTTATCTTTTCAACATATATGTGTTTAAGTGTATCAGTGTTATTAGAAGGAGTGGTAAGTGGTGGGTTGTGTGAAAGTCTGTGCTCATACCCTAATATTACATATATCTAGACACAGGTATAAATAAGCCTGTGTTTCAGTTAATATTCTTTTATATAATTCTGGTTAGCTTATAGACAACATTGGTAAATATTAATGGAATCATTTCACTTTGGATTTTTTAATAGTTTAAAAGCTGTAATAACTCCAGAGTTTTCTTTTTTTTTTTTTATAAAGTTGACACTTATCATTTATGGTCACACATATTACATTCACTATGATATTTTGATATTTATCCTGAGATGTTAAACACACCTATATGAATATTTTCTTTTGCCTAGCCATATTAAATTGTTATTAGATATTATAACATTGTTACATAAAAGGGAAAAGGATGAAAGTTATATTAAAAGAAACTAGGATTATTTTTTTACTTATTCTAAATATATTTTGAAATTAATCAAATGTCCTTTGATTTTGTTAAATATTTATTTGAAGTACACACATTCATGTAGTAGAAGACTCTTATATATAAAATATACTTTATCTTTTATAAGTTTAGCCAATCAGAAATGAGGGTTTTTTTATTATTGATCCATTATTTATCATTGCAGTTCCTGATTTGCTCAGTTTTTAGGTGATATTAAATAATAAAAGCCAACATCATTTCCCCCATTATCTTTATATGTATGGCACACTCACATACATGGAGTATTTAAAGGCAGCTTTCTGCATTATTTCCTATTACAGTTTTTGGCACCCAATGTGGGACTCAAAAATATTTTGTATGGTTATAATTTTAATTTTCTTATTTTTTTAGTGTGATCTGATGTGTGATGTAAGTGGCTTTATGCTAATAATAATATTTTGTGATAATAATGCCTTTTGATTTACATGTAACAATTATGACAATTTTGATATGAAAAAATAAATGAGGAAAAGTTTACTTGGAGAAAATTTCATTCTTTGGAAATAATCAATATCAAAGATAGATAGTTTTTTTTATTTCATTAGATGCTTTTTTAGGCCACAATAGTAGGTGTAGAAAACTCCAGACTATTTCTGTGTATTAGTAAATATATTTTATATTGTACAAATATTTATTTAAAAACTTTTTCTTCTTGTGCTTTGTTTTACTAATTATGACTAGTATTGATGACAATATGTCAGATGGGTCTAGCCTTAGTAGTTCGAAGATGACAAAATGATTCAAGTTATGTTGAACAAATTTGAGATTTTCCAAACTAAGCTGGATACTAATGCAAAAAACTTTGAAACTCTGAAAACTAAAATGGATGCCAATGGAAAAGAATTGAAGACTGATTTGATAGCTGAATTGGATACTAAAATTGATATCAAATTTGATGAGGCTAAAAATGAAATCCAAGCATTAAAAGTTAGATTAATGGCTAACTTGGAAGGATATACAGCTGAAATTAATAATAGAATAGATATGATAAAAAAAGGTAAGTGAGAATTCCAGGATACATTGGAACTTAAGTTTAGCCACTTTAAGCATGAGTTTTCAGAATTTTGTACTAAATGGAAAGCTGATTTTATAGTATATATAGTAAGGTTCAAACTAAAACTGAAAATGGATTAAAGCAATTAGAAACAGAATGTAAAGGATTAAAGTTAGGATATCAAAATTTTCAGAAACAATCATCAACAGAATGTAAGACCATAAGTGGTGTGCTCACAAACTTTAAACAAGAGATAAAATGTTTGCATCAAACTTTTAAATTAAAAGTCAGGCAGGAAATGAAAGTAATGAATCATAAAGAAGAGGAAGATATGAAAACTAGAGACAGAAATATAAAATGTGAATTCAAATATTAATAGATGAATTTGAGAATGATAATGTTGATGTTGGAGGTTCTTTAGTTACTAATAATTTTATGAAATGGGTGACAATTTTAAGGTTGAGGGTTCTTTAACTAAGGAAAGAAAAATGATAATAGACAAATTTTATTTTGGAAACAATAACATGATGAGTTTAAAGTATATCAATAAGTTTTATTTAGATATATGCATTTTAATCACTGTATGAATTGCATTTAAGTCATAAAGAAAATATGATTTAATGAAGTCATGTTTGAGATTTGAGAATGTTTAATTTAACTGAGGAAAAAAATACGGCCCACCATATACAGATTTGTAAAATTTAATAAATCTGTAAATGTTTTATTATTTGTTTGTTTATTTACATTTTTCTTTGCTTAGCATAGATACACTTAACAATACATATTGTATTGTAAACAAAGTTTATAATAAAGCATGAGCTTTTATCAACATTATACACCTTTATCTCACTTAGCGATGGCAATTGGTCTTCCAAAACTCATCGTTAAGCAAAAATATTGTATACAGAACACATATTTATAATGGGGGTCTATGGGAAAAAATTGGTCAGTTCCAGTTGCCATAAAATATCCACATTGGTTTCCAAGCTTAAAGATTTTCTTGATTTTTTTATGGCAATGATGACTAAATATGGTATCTAAAAAGAAAAGTTTTATATCACTAGGAAAACAAATGAATATTTTCACTGTTTAAAAAGTACAGTGCAGCAAAAAGAAAGAGAAAGTAAAACTAAATTTGAATTTAAGAGTTTTTATATTCTTCAGCAGAAGTTTTTCATCGTAATGAAAAAAAAATCCATACTGAAGTGCATTTTTTAAAAATTTGTATTATAGTACATATTACTGTACATTTATGTTTATTACTTATGTGAAATTATTCAAATTAAAAAATAATGTTTAATTATAAATTATTTAATTGAACATAAAGACTTATTACTGTACTCCAGAATAACAAAAGGCTTAATGTGTATCATAAATCAGTCAACTTTAGAAAAAAAAAATCAATTTATTTTAAAAGAAAAAAAATCTAACTGTTCTAATTTTCTAAAACACATGCTAAATTTATTTTTCTTACTGCATATTTTTAGTAATGTAATAGCATCCCCCCCCCCCCGTTCGTGTAGAAAAATTATTCATTAACACTTATTTTAAATGCAATCTGTTTTTCTTTTTAAACTTTTTTTTAAAAAAAAATGTTTTTCTTTTGATTTGAAACCCCTTGGGTGTATGTAATTAAGAAACACACACATGCAATTTAATATTATTTAGTGTTTTCCTGAATGTTTGTGATGATGGTATTTTAGTTGTACTGTTTTCATCGTCTAATATAAGTGTTGAATGTCGAGAAAAATTAAACTTTATTTAAATAATCCAAGTACTGTACATTATATTTAAATAAAGTTTAATTTTTCTAAAGACATTCAACACTTATATGTTTACAGTATTATATTCAGTAATTATATATATTTTAAGTTTACACATTCTATACTCAAAATTCTGAATGCAGTACCAACATTGTTTTATGAATAAAATATTGTATGTGCTATACAATTACAGCAAAGTCATTACCTGTATACATATTACAGTAATGTACTTTTGCTTTTGGGTAAAATGAATTTAAAATACCTATTCTCTGATGTCATCAATGCTGCAAAATTCAAGATGGCTGCCAAAAAAATTTAAAAAAGTTTTTTTTCCCAATCATTATAGTAAATAATTGATTGTAAATCAAAGTAGTGGGTACAAATTGATGATGATCGCTATTGTAAAATATCGCAAAGTAGCCAATCACTAAGTGGGGTAAAGGTATATATGATATTTATTAGAATCTTGGAACAAAACATAACAGATATGCTTCACTATATTCCTTCATCAGATTTTCAATGATGAAGAATTGGAGGTTGGAGTAAATTGAAATTGAAGACTGTCTATTAGAGTTTGAAGATTTTTCTATCTTAATATAAACTGAGCAATGATTATATATGTGTGCGGAAGATGATAATCTGGACCAACTAATGAGTGTTGGTTCAACATGAAATGCATATATTGAGGATCATTTATCTTTTTCACATGTGTATGGTCATGTGTATTGGATATATAAGATAGATTGGATTTAGAAATAATCAAAACTTCCAAGAAGATAATTAATTATTAATCATAAAATTGTTTTCTTAAAAATGGTGTGTTGGATAGATGAACTTGAATTAATATGCTTTAAAAGTAATTTCTATCAAATTTTAATTTTCAAAATAGAAAATATTAGAATAAGAAGGCAATAATGAAGCAAACACAGCAGAGTATCAAAAATAATTCACATAATGAAAAAAATATCTGAAACAGTTTAAATTTTTTACATTTAATAATCAGTTAAAAGACAGTTTTTTGGTTTTCCAAAATGATTGAATTTTCACTTAGTATAATTTGGGACAAAAAAAATGTGCCTTTACTTTTATATATATGCTGTGATAAAGAAATTAAATTGTTTAAATTTTAAAAGATTAGTTCTTCAAAATAATAAACAAAAACGATAGCATATTTGATGTGATAATATGTTGGACTATTTCCATCATTTATCATTAAATATTGAATGTATAGTCAAATGTTATTTAAACTTTTCAAATACAAACAACTTGTTAGCAGTAACACACAAATCAACAACATGGGTTAGTAATTACACAATACTTCAAGTAGTATTATTCTCCACTCTTCTTCAAATATTGTTAGCATGACCAGTGACAATATTAGCACAGGAGTTTAACTCATACTTTTAGATTCTCGAATATCAAATTATAAGGCAGCATCCTAACCAGCTGAGTTATTCTGTCAAAGATAACAGATAATAGAAAATTCATATATTTATATATGTGGGTTCAAATCCTCCTGAGTCCTTCAATTTTTTATATACTTTTTTCTAAACAAGTTTATTTAGAGGATTCCATACATTGTGTATCACCACACTGGATTGACTTATAGGATTATCTGCGATTGTCATATGAGCAGTTTCCTTGAGTTTTCTTTCTTACACATTTTCCTCTCTATACTATAAATCAATCTTACAATTGTTCTTAGAAGAAACTATTTAAAAAAAATTGAAGGACTCAGAAAATTCTGAATCACCCCTCATATATAAGTATATGAATTTTATACTATATGTTGCCTTTGACAGAATATCTCAGTTGGTTAGAGTGTTGCCTTAAAATTAAAAAATCTAAAGGTGTAAATATTGTCACTGGTCAGGACAGCAATACCCAAAGAAAAGTGGAGAATAATACAACTCAAACATTGTGTAATTACTAACATGTGCTGCTGATTTATATATTATTAATAACAGGTTGTTTGTATTTGAAAAGTTTAAATAAAGTTTAAAACTTTCTATACATTCAACATTTAATGATAGATGATGGAAATAGTTTAACATATTACTACCTCTAATATACTATTATTACAAACCTTCAGGAAAATACCATAGACTATTTTTTTGTGTAAATTAGACAATGTATTAATCTTAAACAAAGATTATTCTTTGCACTTTTGAAAGTGCCTTTGTGGGCAAAGTACTTCACATAAAAATAATTTTTAAAAATTTCTGAATATTTGTCGATATATGTTTTAGATTAATGAAGATTTTTAATAACTAACTAATCTATGCCCAATAAACTACTAATGTATTATTCATACCAATTTAATTGGTTATAATAAAATATTTCCTGGATTTTTGTTATTCTGATTTGTTAACCTGTCATTTTAATGAAATTAAGGTAACCAATTAAACATGAACAGGTGAGGAAAATTTCAGGTACTTTGTTTTACAATAAAATATATAAATAGGTTTATATGAAGGATTTGTGATGCAGTGATGGTGCATGCATCTGTTCATCATTTTTATTTTCAGATTCAAATTTAGGCTGAGTACAATTTGAAACTTTTCTCAGATTCCAATAATTCATGTAACTTTTCTTTGAAATAGTCATCCCATAGACAATATAACTAACCATCCATTATTGATCAGCATATTTAGTTATTATTAGCAAGAAGGGGCTCTATCTGTTATATATTAAAAAGTATGCTAGAAGTCTTCATTTATTCTTAATTCAGAGCAGGATAAAAAAATCTCTCCAAGTTTAATCCAGTTTCTCTGATTATCTTCTTTTTCTAACAACAGCAGAGTAAACTTCCTTATTTCTTCTTTCTCACATATAATCTCTTGCTAGATATTTTGCACTCTTTTGGAATCTAATTTAAAACTTCAACTATCCATCTATTATCATCCCTTTTAGCAACATGCCTAACTCAACTCCATTTCAATCTATTGATTCTTTCAATAATGTTGATGATAACTGATTGTTCTCTCACCCATATAATTTATTTTTGATCTTTTTTTGTTAGTACCCACATATATCCTCCATACTTCTTTGAGTGGTCCAAAATCTTAGTATAGCTTTTTATTAAGAGTCCAAGTTCCAGGCGCGTAAATAAGAACCAGTAGATCATGTTCTTTAAGCACAAGGCATATTTTCTTTTAATATTAAGTTATTTCTACTAAAAAGTTTAATTTTATAATTAATTTTATCCATAGGATTTCCATCTGTATTAATAATCTGACTAAGGAATTTGTAGTTGTTAATTTCTTCTAATTCATAATGTTTAATTTTTATTTTCTTTTTCTAAGACAATTCATTGAACATTTCTTTAGTCTTTTAGCATTTATCTTAATGCTATTTTCTTGATTCAATCTGATAACTTTTGCAGCATTTTCTGAAGCTTTGTAACATTATTTGCAAAAGCATATTATCTGCAAAATCTAAATGATGTAAATAATTTTCAGGTACTTCTACTCTCTTACCTTCTTATTCTAATCTACACTATACTGCTTATAAAGCTACTATAAAATTTTGGAGATATGAATTCTCCCTGCATTACACCTTCTCAATGTTAATCTTTTTGTGTTCTGTGTAATCTAATCATTGCTATCGCATTTTGATAAATATTCTTCAAAATAAAACAATATTATGAATTTATAACCTGTTAAGCCTTTTCAGAAAACTATAAATCCAAAGCAGAGTGGCAACTTCTTTTATTTCTTGGATGTGATCTACTGCATTGAACTACTTTTAAATTCAGCTTGTTTTTTTTGGTTGATTACAACCCAAAATCATTGTATACAACTTGTTATTATCCTGGTAAATATTTATTATAGAACTAATAGAAGACTGATAGTTCTGCAATCTCTAATATATATATATATATATATATTATAATTAACAAATATTTTATATTCAAAATAAATAACTATTTTCCAAATAAATTACTGACATTTACAATATAACAAAAAATAAATTATTAATCATTCAATCTATTCAATTCACAATTTTCTTTATATACATTTTTATTCACAAACCACTCTATTCCTAGATACAATACTCTTTATTTTATTTTCATACACCTTCAATTTGAATAATTTTTATATCTCTATTATTAAATTTAAAACCATATTAATTTTTATTATATCAAATATAATTATGGAGATCATATTTACTGAAGATATATTTTTACACTTATACTTATGAATTATATTTTTTAATTAATTTATCCCTATATATTTTATCCACAACCACATCCAACATATATAACAGAACTTAATTCAAACTTAAAATTTTTTATTATTTACATATCATTTATATTATTTAAGAAAAAAAAATCTACAAAACCACTAAAAATTTATAAATAATTTATTGATTAGATATAAAAATAGACATTTATCACTTTTTAATTTACTTAATATTTTTTATTATTACTCTTATTTTATTATATTTTGTAATTTATTATAAATAATATCTTCCATAACAACATTCAACATACATAATATATCATAATATTTTCAATTTTATCACTAATAATTTCACAAATAATCATTTCTAAATAAAAACTTCAAACCCTAATTTAACTCATATATTTAGAATTATATAATATACCCTAATTTCCACATAAAATCATATTATACAAACACATTATTTCTTTTAATAAATATACTAAAATTTATAACTTCCCTCATTTACACCATTTTACATTATAATCATATTTAACTCATAAACAAATTACTATTTTATTATACATATAAACACACAACATATCAAATTTTAATTTATATTTTAACAATAAACCCAAATTAAATAAAAAAAACATAAAAATTTTATAAACAACATAAACCTAACATAAATCAAATCTTAATTTTTAACAATAAAATTCTAATATTTACTATTTAAAAAATATATTAATTTAATAACATTTTGATAACAAAACATATCAATTTTTATTTTACTATATAAACAAAAAAAAAAACCAAAATATATTTTAATATCTCAATATAATAAAAACCACCAAAACAACATTTTAAATTTTTTTTTTAAATTCTAAACAAAACATAAAATTATTTTTTCTTTTCAAAAAAATTTAACTTATTTTCTCAAAACTTCAAATATAAAATCATAAAATTATCATTAGATATTTTTTTTTTTTTTTGTAGATATTTAAAAATAAATTTATTATTTCTATTTTATTTTATTAATAGATAAAAATATAAAATTGATAATAATTGTAACTTAATACTGAATCAATTAATTATTAATCAATGAATATTAAAGACTTTTTTTTAAAACTATAGATAATAATATTGGAATTTTTTTAAATATTAGATTTTAATATAATATATTTTATTTTTCTTTATAAATGAATTTGGCAAATTTGTATTTTTTTTTTCTAATTATATAGATTCTCAGAAAAATATAAAGAATAAAGTATATTTAATTTTTAGTATTTATTGCACAAATGAAATAATTTAATTTTTTTGTAATATAATAAGTAAAGTTAAAGAAGAGAGAAATTCTATATTTTTGATATTTTATTAAAGAAATAATTTTATTATAATATATTTTAAACTGAAATTAGGTTATATTCCATATAATTCTAAAGCTGACATAAATTGTTTGATATTTTTATTTGAAATATTATTTTCAAATTTATTAGTGATAAAATTGAAAATATTAATGTATATTCTATTTAAGTTGTTATGAGGAAATTATTTATAATACAATACAAAATATAACAAAATAAGAAATAATAAAAAATATTAATAAATTAAAAGATAAAATTTTATTCCTTTTTATCTTCAACACTAAATTAATTTATAAACTTTTTTGTTTGTTGAATTTCTTTTTTCTCTTCAAATAATATAAAGATATATAAATAACTCCAAACCAAGATTTCTAAGTTTGAATTATTGTTATATATTTTAATTGTGTGGAATAAAATATATAGGGAATCCAAATGTACATTACAAAAGAATAAGATCATAGACATATATAAAGCAGAAAGAAAATATATCTTCAGTAAATATAATACTCCATCAATTATATTTATCATAATAAACATGTAATTATGTTTTAAATTTAATAATAGAGATATAAAAATTTTCAAATTGAAAGGGTAGGAAAAAGTAAAATTAAAGATAGAGATATCTAAATAGAGGGGTTTATAATAAACAATTAATATAAAGACAACAGAATGGAAATTTGAATAGATAAGATGGAGCAGTTTTTATTTTTTATTGTATTAAAGTTGAAAGTGAACAATGAAAGTTCGTAAAGAAGATATTTTTTAATGTTAAATTTTTTTTAATTATTATTTATTAAAAATTTTTTATATATATTCGTAAACAGGCAAAACTCTCCATACAGTCATGCCACCCTGTGCCAACCAGAGTAATCACCGGATGCCAGAAGGCTTGTGCATAAAATCCCCATCTAGTGCCTACTGACAAAGACCACAAGCCAGCATTACATGATCACTATCTCTTATGCTAGCACATAACTGTTATTAAACAAGCAAAACTCTCCATAGAGTAGTGCCACCCTGGCCTCCCAGAGTAACAATGGATGCCAGAAGACTTTTGCATAAAATCCCCATCTAGTGCCTACTGATGAAGGCCAAAAGACACCCTGTGCCAACCAGAGTAATCAATGGATAGGCACTAGATGGGGATTTTATGCACAAACCTTCTGGCATCCATTGGTTACTCTGGTTGGCACGGGGTGGCATTATTGTATGGAGAGTTTTGCCTGTTTAATAACAGTTATGTGCTAGCATAAGAGATGGTGATCATGTGATGTTTAGTGGTTTAAAATATATTCTCCAAGAGTATGTAGACAATTATCAACTATTACAGTAATAAAGTTTTGGTACAAAACAATATTTGTTACTTTGCTGAGCCAGATTTTTGATACATATTTTTGTCAAAGCATGACTGTAGTAAATATTAAAAAAATACATTAGCCTACCATATGAATATAAACATACATTAAACTAGTCACTGACTGTCATAGATTTGCATATTTGCATGTGTTAATTGACCTAGCAATTGGCTATGTCATTACATGAAATGATCAGTGCTTGCTAAAAGAGAGTGGTGTTGACTTTTATATTTATGGAGTTCTTACAGTTAATTATGTGTCATGCTCTTTTATTTTGTATTTTTTATTATTATTTTTAAGCAAATAATTTTTGCATCAGCTGTTTTAAGGAAATGACTAGATTTTTTTCTCTTAGTCTACAAACATCCAGCTATAAGCATTGTTGCATTTAGCTCAGTTGTCTAGATGAGCATGCTGAGTGATTCTAGAGTTTAAGTTTTTTCATACCTCTCCATACTATCTGACATTGCAAAATTGACAATCCAGGGCATATACCAATTGACCTTTATCATCATCTTTAATATTATCTTTAGATTATTAATAAGTCTATTTAGTGATATAGACAAAAAGATAGATGGTAAAACAGTCTTTAAGTAATCGTCTGCAGAAAAAAGACACCTTTAACTTTTATAGAAAAAAAAAACAGTGAAGAAAAGTGCACTAATCTTCGGGATTTACAATTGCCAGTTGATAAGGAATGAATGTTTTTTTTATCCTCGTTCAATTTCTAGCTATAAATAGCTAAATAGTAATGTACCAATAATGGATGGTTAACTGTGTTTGGCTATGTACTGACTACCTCAAAAAAAACAAAGCATATGATATGCCTGACTAAAATATGAAAAATTGCCAAATTTAAGTTCATTTCGAATTCAAACGCATATATATATAGCACACACAACATAGAGTTAGTTTAATCTAAAAATACGCGTTTTTATCATCTGTTCAAAATTATAACATTTATTTATTTATATTTTTAAAAAAAAACATTATTAAAACTTTTTAATTAAATAATTATTAAAAGCATTTACTAAACTTATTAATAATAGTAATAATAACAAGTCAGATCTAATTAAATAATAGACTTTGAAACTTTTTTAGCCCAGTATTGCATCATCTACATTAATGAAACTGCATACAACTGATACACGCATTCCTGTATAAATTTACTTATAGATACAATATACAGATGTTGACATGATAGTAATTTTGAAAGTGATCTTATCAGAATTTTTTTTTCTTTCATTCAGAAAGAAAAGTCACTAATCTTCAAGGATATAGTGATCTTGCGAAATTGTAAACAATGTTAAAATGATGGCCTAATTCTTAATCTTGTGAAATATTTTTAGACTTCCGCAACGGAATACTTAGTTTTATAAAATAGTACTAGAGTCAAATTCTATTTTCATAATTATTAAAAATATTATTTCAGAAAAGCATCACGTGACTCCTATATTGCAAATTATTTCGCATGATTTTTATCTATACTGCACATTATTTTTAAGATAAACACATTATTCCCATTATTCCAGTTCCGTGATCTTGTAAATGGAATTAAAAAATTTTGGAATTACTAATTTTAATCAATTTTTTTTTTGGTCGGTTTGCCCAGGAACTTAAGAGTTAAAGCGCGTTCCGTTTTTAGCTGAGAAAAATAAAAAAAAAACACTTTTGACTTTGGAGAACCGAACAAAACCCATTTATTTGGTGCTCAAATTATATTCGAATTTCCAAGCAAATTGACATTGCAAAAGTCTCCATTTTGCAAATACTGTAGTTAATTATTATAATAAACGCTCATTTGCTTGTATTGTCATATAGACCTAAGTCTAGTTCAGCATTTATATATTTTGCTGCCTGGTTTTTCAAAAACTATAGTCACCATTATCCTATGGTCAGGATATGTATAACACCACATGATCACCATTTCATATGCTTACACATGTTGTTATTAGAATGTAGAATGAATGTGTGATTGATTTTTATATATACATTTAGTTGAGATAGACAAAACAATTATATTCCTTATTTCAAGAAACAAAAAGTCACCAGCAAATCATTTAATACTCCAGAAGTTTGAGAGTGAGGATTTAAATGCAAAAAAAAAATGACTGTTTATTTTAATTACTCAACTTTTCAATAGTTGGTGGTAAAATAAGGAACTGTTCTTTGGTTGCTTAGTTACTACAACTGTAGCTCAATGTCAAATAAAGAAAGATTATGTAAATTGGAAGAACTACTTAATATTAAATATGACATTGTTAAACTTTATAAAGTTTTTAAAAAATGGTGAGGAGACAATGAATTTAAAAAGTGAACATGTTCTTTATTACAAATATACAAATATTAGATATGCAAATGAAGTGGGATTTATTATAAATAAAAAAATGGGAAAACAATTTTCTTTATACATTGTTAAAATTATAAAAAATTAAACAAATCCACCTTTTTTATTACTGTTGCAATGCTTATTTTATTAAAAATTAATCAATCTCATAGTTTTAAGTGCCCAGAAATCTTCACATCGATAATATATATATATACACACACACATGAATACACAAATAGTTTATTCATGGAATTTATAAATATTTTATAGCTCTGAAAAAGATTGCTGGTCAATCAAAATTTAAAGATTGATTAATTTTTAAAAAATAAGCATTATAACAGTGATAAAAAAGGTGGTTTAATTTGTTTCAAAACAACACTGTGGAAACTAATGTATATTTAGAAAGAGAAGTAAAAATAATTGTTCGCCTTAATAAAATATATCAAATTCTAATAATTTTGATTTATGTCCCAACATGTTTCCATTCTGATAAAAGAAAAAATTATTTGACCAGATCAAATAACATTTTAAAGTTAGCATGCTACAAATAAAAACAATTGAAACATAAAAATAGCATAAGACAATTTGGATATAGAAACAAAAATAACAAATGAAATACATTTGTGGAATTTAAAAGGGGAAACAGTTTTACACTATAAAAATATACTTAATAGATCTAACACAAGAAATGACTATCAATTAGTGAAATACAAAATATGCATTAATGCAGAGACATAGAGACAAAAGTCAAGCATTGGTGGTCGAGAGGTCAGCACAGCTGCTTTACAAGCAGTTGTCCCGGGTTAGTGGGTTCACTTCCCGACTGATGCTATGACCCCTGAAAAAAAAAGTAATAAAAAAGACAGTTTTAATAGGGGATATTTTTAATCTTCAGAATTATTCCAGTGAATTCAAATTATAACTTGCAAATTCTTTTAAAATATGAAGATTTTATGGTAGCTATGATTTGAAGGAATTTCATAAAAAAAATAGCTAATGCTCTATTAAGGTCAGTTGCCCAATGACTGGTACACAGGTAGTAAAACTGTTAATGGGCAAGAAATGGATAAAAGTCTCACAAGAATAACACACTATGTTAACATTAAAAGTGAAGTTATTTCAGCAATAACAAGTTAAAATGGCACTATTACTAAAAGAGGGATGACACCATTAAATGTGTAGATGGGTTCTATAAAGAAGTATAAAGAAATAAAAGATAAGAAAACAATGTAATCCACACAATTTCAATGTCTCCTAAATGGCAAATAATTTAAATATGAGATTAGACAAAATTAAATCTATGAAATGAAAAACTCAGTATTGATATCTTAAAAGAAAATTATTGGAACAGTTATATATCAAATGTCTAAATAATAAAAATGTATCAGATGACTAGAAAAAAATCATAGTGATATTGATATTAAAGAAAGATAAAAACAAAATACTAAAAACTACAAACTCATCAATGTTTTAGCATTTTTATACAAGAACATTATTAAGATTATTATAATTTGTATGTAAAAATCCTGGATTCAGACTGACCATACAGAATAAATAATTACACTTATGTATTAAGAAAAACTGCAGGAAAAAACAGTGACTATGAATTGCTATTTTGCCTTGAATTTGTAGATTATAGAAGAGATTTGATTCTATAAGCATTTGTGCATGGATTAAAGCTTTGAAATATCAAGATATAGATAGATATTGTGAAATTCTGAAGAATCTTTAGCAAAATTAACCATAGTGATTTATGACATTCAATAGATGAACATTGACATGGGGATTTGTTATCTTCAAAACTTCAGTGCCAGTTTAGTTTGCAGTCACGGCCATTTTGAAATCTGCATCCAACCAATAAATGACATAAGAATTGAATAAAACTACTTTAAATTCATATTTTAGAAATTAGAAGCTAGTAAAAATAATATGCTTTCTTTCATATGGGCATATAGTATAATCTTTTAATATTTGGAAATTCTAAGCTTGGTTTGATCAGACTTCTACATCTTTTGGATGATCCTTTGGATTGGCCAAACTATCCTTCCTTCTCCTCGCATATTCCAGTGCTTTGCATCATATTTCAAATATTTTATGATGGTAAATTAAAAAAAAGCCCTAATAAAATAAAGCATCTTATTTTTACTAGCTTATAATTTCTAAAATATGAATTTAAAGTCCTTTTATTCAATATTTATATCATTTATCAGTTGAATGTGTCAGCAGTCATTTTTACATTTCAAAATGGCCATAAGCACAAACTAACTCAGGACCAAAATTTCTTTCAGTAGTTTTACAGTATTTTGTAAATTAAACAGGGTGTTAAGGAAATAAAAAATAAATGGAAAAAGTTTAAAATCTAGATTTTGCAAATGGTGTAGTTGCTTTTAGAAAATAAAAAATATCAAACAAAAATATGAAAATAGATCTAACAAATGGTTGTTTGTTTGTTTTTGTTTTTACATAAGAAGAATGATAATAATTAAATTAGAATAAATTAAATATTTTGATAATATTATTAATACAGATGAAAACGCAATCCATTAAATAAAATTAATTATAAAATTAAATTTGGTTGTATACTTTTGATAAAAAGAATTTAATTTTAAATGGAAACATAACCATATGTTGAAAAGAAAGATTTTAAAAATATTCTTAACTGTATATTTGATCAAAACAATACAGAGACTTGAAGTCATATAATGAAGTATAAAAAGATGTATGTTGGAAATAACAATGGGATATTCAAAATGGGTGAGAATACAAACAGATAAAAAAATTAAAAGCTGAAATGGATCTGGGTTACATATTGCTAGAAAGATAGCAACTGAAGTCCTAAAGGAAATTACAAAGAGATGCGTATGAAATGAGTGGATATGATAAGAAAATTTATTGTGGTGAGGTGAAAATGTCTGAATTAAATTTGAGAAATGATCATTGAAGGGATTGATAATGGTTGACAGTGAAGTGATGATGATTGTAATTTAATAGCATTAATAAATCTATTAATTGTACTTTATTGTCAAAATTGATTTTTTTTGTAGACTGATTAAAAACTTTCAAAAAAGGATATTTGTATTTATGTAATATGTGTGTATATTATTAAAAATAGATATTAAGTAATAAAAATGTCTTGATATTGTAATAATATACATATATGGGTGTGTATAAAGTATAAATAAAGTATATTGGAAATAACTTATAAACCCTATAACTCCATTGTTTTACCACCATCCCCCGCACAGAAACTCAGATCACTTCTCTTGTATTGTGTATGCATTTTGTGAATAACCTTCACTCTTCAGATGTGCTAGAGTTAGGAAATGGCTGAATCCCCATATCTGCTTCATGTTTAAATACATGCATAGTTTATGGAGTTGAAATTATTTGAATAAATTTAAATCATCTAAAATTTTAAAAAAATGTTCTAGCAAAACCTAATCACAAATAAAGTTGGAATGCTATATGGATGATGATGGTATGGTTTAATAATATTATTTTATATAAATTATTTAAGTAATATTTACTAAGGCAATAAACCTAAAACATGTGCGGTTGAAAAATGCGAAGGTAGGGACCTCTACAGGTCTTAACCACAAGCTTATGTTAAATAAATTTATAATTATAAATTATTTAAGTAAGAAATTTAAATTACATTAAGAACTGTATATATACCATAATGTAATAATTGGTTTAAAATAAATTCTCAAAAGTCACTTAAATGATTCATTAAAAAATGCATCCTATATTTGTATAGAAAATATTGTGGAGAGTGCTTTAGAATAGTAAAATAGTAACAGACTGAAGAGATCGGAATTCCTAGCCTGAAACTCAACTTGAATAATCAAAAATCCCCCCCAAAAAAGCCTAAGCAACTATTCACATGATAACACTATAATAAATTTAAGAGGGTATGGATAGTAACAGTTCTCAAGTTATTCATTAGTGAGTTTTCATAAATGACAACAACTCAGTCTAGATAATAAAACCAAAAATAAAAGAACAAAGTTAAAAGAGTTAAAATGAATTTTGTACATATTTAAATTCATAATATTTTAAATCATTTAGTAATATAATATAAAAATATTTTTAAAAATGTTCAATGAAGACGAATTGAACATTTGGAGTTTTATAAAAGATAGGACAAAAATAATAATTATGATGTAAGAAGATGAAATTGTGAATTGGAAAGGAAAGCTACAGAAAAAAATAAACATTTTCAAAAGTATAATGCAACATCTTCACCTGAAAAGAAAAGTAATTTCAACAATAAAGAAGAGAAAGGACTATTGCATTTTAAATGAAAATGTGAGGCATTAAATTAAATCTATGTAGAAGGAAAAAGGTGGAGAAGTAGTGGAATTATTGTTGTTATCTAAAAAAATTGGTGAAAAAAATGTTAACAAAATTATGTACAAAATGTCTAAATGATAAAGATTTTAAAACAGGCAAAACTCATTATATGTATTGCCACACACAGCAAGCTAGATTAATCAATGGATGCCAGGCTTGTGCATAAAATCCCTATCTAGTGCCTACTCATCCAATATTCCCAGACTAGTTTCTGGCTTGTGGCCTTCATCAGTGAGGAACCTTGGATCTGAGAGCAAGGCTCCTCACTGAGTGCTCTCAGATCCAAAGCTCCTCACTGACAAAGGCCACAAGCCAGAAACTAGTCTGGGGATCTTGGATGAATAGGCACTAGATAGGGATTTTATGCACAAGCCTTCTGGCATCCACTGATTACTCTAGCTTGCTGTGCGTGGCAATACATATAGTGAGTTTTGCCTGTGTTAAAACAGTTATACACAAGCATAACAAGTGGTGGTCATGTGATGATAAAGGTTTACCAGACAATTGGAAAAATTCAATAATTATATTGATATTTAAGAAGATGACAAAGAAGATATTAGAAATTCAGTTCTACACACAAAAAATTTCTAAAGTAATTATAATTTGTTTACAATGAACAACCAAAAGAATATGTGGGATTTAAAACTGATTTATCACAATGGCTCACATCTAGTTACTGAGAAGAGTAAAACGAAACAATGTATATAACAGTGCCATAAAGCTTTGGATTATGAAAAAACATTTTGATTCTATAAGATATAAATTTGTAATATTCTGGAAAATATTTATCACAACAGTGATTATAAGATTACTTGTGACATTAAGAAGATTAACAGTGATAAGAATCTATGGCAGGATGATTCTATATTTCCGAACTAAAACTTTACATACCAGTTTTATAAGAAGTATTTTATGGATTAAAATGAAAAGCTAAGAGAATAAAAATATAAGGAGATTATTTAAGTCAACTATCTCGCATATAAAGTTATTGGGTATATTTTTGTGAATAATGCTTCAATGTTTCAGAAAATGTTATAACAGTTATCAGGTGAAAGTAAGAATGTAGAATTAAAGACAAATGTGCAAAACTAAAGTAATGTTCAATGAATTAACCCAGAAGTAAAAAAAAAAACAAGAATTGATTATCATGAATCAGAAGAAGTAATGCATATTAAAACATAATGGATGAAATTAATTATAGAATTAAACTCAAATAGGTTTTGGGTAGAAATAATATAATATTAAAAGAAAATATGATTACAAGTTTGAAAAAGGATGTTATTAATAGATATATTTTAATAGTTTTTACTTATAAATTTAAAATTTGGAAATTAACAGAAGAGCAATACAAAAACTTCAGACCACTTAGTGGAGAGATGTATGTTGGGAGTAATAAGAAAGAAATGAAAATAAAATATTTGGATGAGAGAACAAACAAATATCATTGATATGATTGAAAGAATTAAGCATCTGAAATAGAGCTGGGCTGGGCATATTGCTAGAAGAGATAATAACAGAAGGACAAATGAAGTCTTAAACTGGATCCAAAGAGACTGAAAAAGATGTGAATGAGTACGCATATAAAATGGATGAATAAATTAATGAAGGCGGGTACTGTGATGTAGAAAAGGGAGGCGATGAATCAGAGAAATTGAATTAAATTTGGAAAAGCTTTCAACCTGTATTGGATGGATAATGGTGGAAAATGATGATAAATGTAATGACTTTTATAACTTTTATTTTTAAAAAGTTGTTTTGATTAAGCAATTTACTTGCTATTTCATGTTTGTTCTTCATTCAAATCCTGTGTTATCTTATCTTTAAGAATTTTTATCTTTTATCCATCTCTCTCCTTTTACCTTCATCTGAAAAAAAACAAAACAAAAACAAGCCAGTAAAATAGTAGTAAATTTATTTTGCGTTATTAAAATCACTAAGATTTTAATTGAACTGTTAACTTAATGAAATATAGATAATGCATTGCTTTGAATTAAATAATAATAAAAACAAAAATTGATTTTTTATATGGATTTTTAATATATCAGAAGTGAATAGTGGACAAATTGCCTAAAAATCTCGATTGAAATTTCTTCTCTCTATGTATATGCACACACAAATAAAACACTTCAACACTTTTATTTTTTCCCCAATAAACATTGGCAAAAGAGGTTCTTATTAGAATTGCGATTTGATATTGGTAAGAGTTTTCAGCCGCTTGTCTTTATTAGCCAAAACTAATTAGCTATCCTTTTATAATCAGTTTTGGGCAGCTAACTAGTTTTTCTATAAAGCATATATCTAAATGAATAATTGTAGTTCTGTTTGATCCTGGAAAAAATTCTTAGTTTTATTCGGGCCGCATTATGCCAGATAAATACGCCATTGACTTCTTACGAGACTCTTGCACATCTATGTGTTAATAAGCACCCTTGAAATATTTCGCTTTCTTTAGGAAGTACTATTACTGAAATCCGCATATTATTTTAAATAATTAGTTTGCGGTCAAATTACTTAAAACAGGCAAAAGTCTTCAAATAATTACTTAAATATATATGTTAGTATTATTTTTTTTTATAGTAGACAAATATTTAACTTACAAAATGAAGCAAAAAAACTACTTCTATAACTTAGCAGTAATTTAATAACTAATAATAATAAAATTTACCATTGAAATGGGAATACTGTACTCCTGAAGCTGATAAACAATTCTTGATTAGGTATATTTTTTAAAAAATAAAACTACTGAGTAACTAAATCTGTTTATCTATAAATTCCATTATTTTTAACATAATAAATTTTTAGATTTATCTCAGATGTACTACATCGAGGTTACGAACTTGTCGTAATCCGAATCTCGTGGCATATGAATTTTAGAAGTTAATGTTGTAATCTTTTATTTTTTTTATATCAATGGCAAACACAACTATCTTTCTTTACGTCACACTAGATTATCCCGTAGCCAATGTCTTTTTCGTTGGTCATAAGATTTTCCTACTGTAAAAGATAATTAATTTAAAATTATTTTGAAATATTCTTCAATTTGCATTTAGCTCTCCCGTTTTTTATTTGATTTAAGCCGGTTTATAATTATAATATTTACGATAGAACGCACTAATTAAAAAAAAACAAAACAAAATATCGTTTTGCAATGTTGATACATTGTATACAAAAAGTACTCTAATTTCAAATTAATCTTAAAACTAGTATAAATATAGATATACGTAAATAACCTTAATGCGTATTTATTTTGTTCTTGGAATGAATTAAATGAAATAAGGGATATATTTAAAAGATCTGAAAAGCAGATTTTATAAAACTACAAAAAGTTTTTTAGTTCGCAATGCAAATACTTTATTATTATTTATAAAAGACCATTGCTTTCCAATACATTTTAAAAATTTTAAGTCATCTAACGGTCAACATTTGACAATTATTATTGATTTATATATATATATGTGTCGCGCAAAGAGCTCAGACGGTTAGAGCGTTTGCCTTAAATTCAATATTCAAGAATCTAAAGGTGCGAGTTCAGCTTTTAAGCGAATATTGCCATTGTGCATATAGGCCAGCAACACCCGAAGAAGATTAGAGAATAATACTACTCGAAACGTTGTGTAACCTATGTTGTCTATTTGTGTGTTATTATTTACAAGTTGTATGTATTTGGAAAGTTTAAGTAAAGTTTAAAATTTTCTATATATTCAACATTCACTCATAGATGATAGAAATAGTCTAACATATCACATCTCACAGTATATTAGGTAGCACGTTCTATGTCATATATAGTTTATAGTCACACAGTGATGAATTGGAAAAAAAACTTTTAGCTAGAAATAAAACAAGGAGTATAAATACTTGGTTTCAGCAGCTGAATCAGCTAATGAGTCATTTGATTCGAAAAGTTCTAGATATCGTTCCTCCAGTGGGTGGGTATGTTACCAATGAAAAACTAATTTATTAGTTCATATAGTTATACATAAAGAGCTACAAAAATTGATTATATTACAAAAATATACTTAAATATATTGATCAACAATCAGGAAATTATTTTTAGCGTTAGCTCTATTTATGATTTCTTTCAATTATAAGTTTGCTGATTTGTTGAAGTTGGGGAGGTTTGGGTTTCTGACTAAATTGTTTCATGGGTAGCCACATGGTCGAAAGCAACAGATTTGAAATTGTAGTTTTTCATAAAAAAAATCTACCAAATGATGTTATCGTTTTAACACTTTAATTTTAAAAGTTACTACAATATTATTTACTGTAAAAATTTCAAATAAAATTAAAAAGATTTAACGAAGCCCAATAACTCAAAACATAATCACTATTTCTTTAATTACATTTTTAGGCAATTTTCACTCAACAAGAATTCAGAATAAAATGCAAACAAGAAGACGCTACAAAAGTTCGTGGCAAATTACTCATTCAGGAGAGTATCCAACATACGAAGTATAAAACAATAAATCAGGATAAGATTTAATTTGATTGGATTAATACTGGTGAAAAATATTTACTATTTCTGTCTGACATTGACAAAAAAAAAGCTGTTTCATGGGAGCATGCAGCACATGTGTGGCCATTCTCATCTTTTATAGACAAAACTTATATAGCTGATAGATAATCAGTATATAAATTAGCTTATTTTATTGATAGTAAATATACATTTATAAAAATAACAATATATTCCGTAAATAATATAAATTTTGTTTGCATAATGATGCAAACTATCATAAATTGTGAACAAGATGCATACAATTATTTTAATGTCCGCACCAGGCAGATCCAATCAATAAAATAATTGCCACATCACTTCTGAAAGTTTGTGATAGTTTAGAATAATTGTACAACCAAATTTATAATGATAGTTTTAATTATAAATTTATTAAACGTTCACTATTATTTCAGTAATAGTTTTAACAAGGCTGTAAACCTTAGCAATGAGCGTCTGAAAAAATCGTCACTAGGGACCTCTGTAGGTCTTTAAAACACATGCTTACGCTATAACTAAGTAAATGTGATTATAAATATTCTTTTAATTATTGGTTTTACTGAATCAGTTCAAACTGCTGAATCTCACTTTATTCTATAGTGTGATACTTAAAGTTATATGTTCTCTAATATATAAGCAACATACTCTTAAAACTATTCCAACTTACTGCAAGCCAAAACCTGTTAAACATTCTAAAGGCCATAAAAAAGTATTGTTCATCAGGTTTATCAATTGCTAGATGCTAAAAATCATTTTCTACATAAAAATAACCAGACTCATTTACTAAGTGAAGTTAATTAGAATATATTAAAAAAAATCAGTTTTCATGTATTCTGGATTTAAATCCAGGATTGTAGCATAACAATCAGATGCTGTTATTACTATCTCATAAAGGTATTTTACATATATTGTGTTTACCTGAAGGGTTGTGATGATGGTGTTCTAGTTGTATTTTTATATTGGACTATTTCCATTATCAACCTTGGCACTGACAAGGGCTTTGAATGTTCCATCATCAGATTTTCAATGAAATGGAAGGCTGAAGAGTTGTGAATTGGAATAGTTTGGAGTCTGTCCATTAAAATAAGAAGATTGGCTATTTTAATATAAAGCTGAACACTGATTGTATATATATATGTGTGAGGATAGTAATCTAGACCAACTGATGATTGTTGGTTTAGCATGAAATATGTATATTGGTGATTATTTATCTTTTCAACATGTGTGTGATCAGGTGGGTCAGCAATATGAGATGGCACTGAGAGTAGTGGGTCGTGTAAAAGTCTGAGTTTGAATCCTGCCTACATTATATATATATATATATATAATTGCAGGTTTAAGCCTGTACAATGTATTAAATGTCTTTACAAAAATTTAACTTTATTTAAATATTCCAAATACATTCAACTGTTAGTAATAGGACATCAAACACATTTGCACAAGGTTTTGAGAGGTGTTATTCTCCCCTCTTCTTCAGCTGTTTCTGGTCTACCAGTGACAGTACTAGTATGGGATTCAAACCTGGATCCTTAGATTTTTGAATATTGAATTTTTGGATAATGCTCTAACCAACTGAGCCATCCTGCTAAAGGCAACAGTCTATAGAAATTTCATATGCTTATCTATGAGGTTCATCTTGATTTTTCCACTTTTTTCTAAGAGCAGATTTGTTTAGTGATTTCCATACATTATGCATAGTCACACTAGGTTGGCTTATGGGATTTTTTGCCATGGTCATGTGAGCAGCTTCTTTAAATTTTCTTCTTTGTAACTTTTCTTCTCTATCCAATATTTTTGTATTTTCACAATTTAACATATGTTCGTTGGCACATACATGGTCTGCTACCTTAGACACATCTGATTTCTCTCTTCTAATCACCAGTTTGTATTCTTGCAAGCACTTTTCAATGAGATTACTGGTCTCACAAATATATGTTCATCTACATCCACATGGTATTTCATAGTTGCAGTTTTTTTCTTTTCAGCATTTCAAGTTTAGGCTTTGTAGATGTTAGCATTCCCCATAGTGTGGTATTGCTCTGGAGCGCTGTTCTGATGTCATACTGATTGCAGATATTCCTTAATTTGTCTGCTATTTTTGGAATGTATGGTTGCACTACAATACCAATAACTGTCTTTTCTCTCGATGGTTCTTTTGTTGTCTATTTAATGTTTTCTTAATAACAGCAGAAGGATAACCATTTTTCATAAGATTTTGTTCTACATAAATCTTTTCTTTTTTCAAATTGCTGGTTTCTGAACAAACTTCTTTTGTTCCGTTTCATAGTGATAGTATAACTCCATGTTTTGTATTTCTGGTGTGATTGGATATATAGGCTAGATATTTTCCTGTATGTGTAGGTTTTTGGTAAATTGTAGTTTTGATTTTGCCATGAAGGAGTCTTGTCATAAGAACATCTAAGAATGCAAAATTTTGTTCCTGTTCTGATTCTATTGTGAATTTAATTGAAGGGAATATGTTGTTGATGTGTTTCCAGAAAGTTTGTAGAAGAGCTTCAGCATGTGGCCATACAACAAACATATCATCCACATAGGAAGCCAAACTTTAGGTGGATATGGAGCAGTTTTATGGCTAAGGTTTCAAGTTCTTCCATTTAAATATTGCTAATCAGGAGAGACAATGTTGAGCCCATAGCCATTCCCTGATTTTGTTTGAAGAATTCTGTGTTATACTGAAAGTAAATTATTTTTATGCAGAATGTTAATAATTCCATTATACTATCAACAGGAAGAACTGTTCTGATTTGTAAAATATTATCACCATTAAATCTTTTCCTTACAATAGACAATGCTTCTTCACATGGTACATTCATGAATAAACTTTCCTCATCAAAGCTTATGAGTAAGTCAGGGTGACTCAGTTGGTTGGAGTGTTACCTTAAAATTCAATGCTCAAGAATCTAAGGATCCAGATTCGGATCCCATGCGAATACTGTCACTGGTCAAACCAGCAACATTGGAAGAAGAGGGAGAATAATACCTCTCATAACATTGTGCATATACTAACCTATTTGATGTGCTATTAACAATAGTTGAATGTATTTGGAATATTTAAATAAAGTTAAATTTTTCTAAATACATTCAATATATATATATCATATTATTATTACTATTTGCGGGATATTCTGTGTAGTGAAAAAGCTAAATGCTGACATTTCAGTACAATATCAAGTACCTTCCTCAGAGCATCCTCTTTCTTAAATCATAAGAATGAACCGTTTTTATCGTTTTCTTTCTCCTCATATTTAAATTCTATTGGTTGAGAAGTTTTAAAATTTATTTTCTCTTCCAATAGCTTCTTCCAAATGTTGTTAATCTTCTTTAATTCACACCTTTCATTTATGCTCTTGGGCCTGAATTAAAGAAGATTAACAACATTTGGAAGAAGCTATTGGAAGAGAAAATAAATTTTAAAACTTCTCAACCAATAGAATTTAAATATGAGGCAAAAGAAAACGATAAAAACAGTTTTAAATCTCACGTGCATTCTTATGATTTGAGAAAGAGGACGCTCTGAGGAAGGTACTTGATATTGTACTGAAACGTCAGCATTTAGCTTTTTCACTACATGGAATATCCCGCAAATAGTAATAATAATATGACATCTTTTATCTGTGAATATATATATATATATATATATTCACATATATATATATATATATCATCTATATATATATATATATATATATATCTATTAGATGATGGAAACAGTCCAATATAAAAATACAACTAGAACACCATCATCATAACCCTTCAGTAAGACACTAAGTATTTAGTATGTACCGATACTATATCAAACTTTAGACATTATGAAAAATTATGTCTAAAGCTGGCCAAAGTATAAAATCATTTAACTTTTTTATGTAAATGTAAATCTGAAGGGACAATTCCTAAAGCTTTGCAACTAAAACCTCCAATTGACCATGAGAGAGCTGAGAAAATTACTCAGAAAGCAAGTGAAACTCTGTTAAGAGAAAAAATAAATACTCAAAGGTTTCCTAAGTATCAAACAATGCATTCCATTAGTAATGTAGAATGTTTTCTAAAAAACAAACTTACTAATGAAGACTATATGCGAGTTTCTTAAGCAATAAGAAAATCATATTCTACATTACATGGAAAAATAAAAGAATGCTAATAGAAGAAACTTGCTAACCTATATGGGCATAACAAAAATCATAATGTATCAAGCAATGTACCAACTTCATCTGTTAAAAATCTCAGTTCTAAACATCTAACAGATACTGAAATTTCTGTTCTTGAAAGAGGATTAAACTTTGCCATAACACCATCTAATATTCCTTTATTAGATATAATGGCAGCCACTGAGGAAGACACTCAAAAATTGTCTTTAGAAGAAGCAGCACAATTACACTGGAGAATAAAAAGAACACTTGACAAGCAACAAAAATTGAAGTCAAACATATCCTACTGTGAGAGGAAAGCAATTACATCTCTCAAAGTAGATAAATGTATAATTACTCTCTCTGCTGACACAGGCAATGCAACAGTTGTAATGGAAACAACTGATTATGGCAATAAAATTCAAGAACTCCTCACACAGGACAATATAGAAAAATAGCAAAAAATCCAATACCAAGTATGGAAACAAAGTTACAAGCCTTACTCAGAAAGCATCACAAATACCTTACTGATTCAGAAAAAAATAAAATACCATCATACTTCAGCAAAATTCCTCATCTTTATGGTCTACTTAAAATCCATAAGGAATGCTCAAAGGCCACCCTTAGGCCAATATTTTGACCTAAAGTCAATCTGATCCCTCATGTACAGGACATAATCCATTTAGTACTTGCCCACACATATTTGTACATAAATGTAATAATTATAATAAAAATAATAAATTTAGTGGTAATAAACTATTAAAAACAGTCTTTAAATCTGCAGAAGTATTTTTGGTTAATTTCTTAAACCTGCTTCAACTGTCATTAAATCAAAAAACAAACAAATCAGAAGCAAATGTCATCAATTCAAATCCCATGAATCCTGTATTTTAATGTTAGCAGCTTGTCTATTTATTAAATGCACTTTATTTCTATTTATAAAAATTACTTTTTTAATTTTGCTTTTATTATTATTTCTCTTTTCATGAAGAATTTTCACACTTTCAAAATCAAATTTAAATTTATATTTACATGTTTTTTCATGATCAAAGAAAACTGAAGCAGTCATTAAATCTCCATTATTTTTACTTTTTACATGCTTATATAACAATTCATGCTCCTTTAATTTCTTCTCAATACTGCACTTCAATTCACCTATATATGATAACATACAGTCACAAAAAATTTGATATATGATATTACTTTTCTGCTTGACAAGTATGACATCCTTAGAATTATTGACTAATTTATTAACATTGTTTGGAACATAGAATGATACATTAAACATGTTCTTATATATATCCTTAAAAAATTTCACTTGTGGATTTGAAATAATTGGAATAGATATCCATTGTTTACTATCAATTTTTGTTTCCTTTAAACCATTATAACTTATAATGGTTTAAAAGAAATGAAGATTGATAGTAAACAATGGATATCTATTCCATTTATTTTGAGTTATAATGGTTTAAAGGAAATGAAGATTGATAGTAAACAATGGATATCTACCCCATTTATTTCAAATCCACAAGTGAAATTTTTTAAGGATATATATATATATAAGAACATGTCTAATGTATCATTCTATGTCCAAACAATGTTAATAAATTAGTCAATAATTCTAAGGATGTCATACTTGTCAAGAAGAAAAGTAATATCATATATCAAATTTTTTGTGACAGTATGTTATCATGTATAGGTGAATTGAGGTGCATTATTGAGAAGAGATTAAAGGAGCATGAAATGTTATATAAGCATGTAAAAAGTGAGAATAATGGTGATTTAATGTCTGCTTCAATTTTCTTTGATCATGAAAAAACATGTAAACATAAATTTAAATTTGATTTTGAAAATGTGAAAATTCATCATGAAGAGAGAAATCATAATAAAAGTAAAATTAAGGAAGCAATTTTTATAAAATAGGAATAAAATGCATTTAATAAACAGATAAGCAGCTAACATTAAAATACAGGATTCATGTGATTTGAATTGATGACATTTGCTTCTACTTTGTTTTTTGTTTTTAAAAAAAATTTAATGGCAGTTGAGGCAGGTTTAAGAAATTAACTGAAAATACTTCTGCAGATTTAAAAACTGTTTTTAATAGTTTATTACTGTTAAATTTATTATTTTTATTATAATTATATATATATATATTGTAACCAGTTGGCTACATAGCTGCATTGAAAATAATTAGATAAGTTGTCAGCATGTTTTTCAGGTATAATATAAAATTATTTAAGTAATGTAGGAAATAATATTTAATTTTCCAATACATATTTTTTATAATGGGTCTTCAATTGGTTAAATTTTTTTTCCACATTATAGTAGAAACATTCTAGAAATTTTTGTAATCATTCTCAAACTCTTTTTAAAAATTATAATATTCATATTTTAATATGTATTGTAAATTGTAAATGTTGGTGGAAGAAAGAGAAAAATATAAAATCATATAAATATTTTTTTTGTTCTCTCTCTTCAATAATTTTATTTAATTACCAGTTACCTTTATTTTATTTTTTTTTAAATGTACTAAAAGCAAAAATATTTTTTTTTTTGTAAATTATTTAATAGGTATTAATTTTAACCTTAAAAGAGAGATAAAGTTTTATGTTTAAGAGTTAAAAAAAAATGGGATTTTAATATTTTAATAAATTTTATTTTTAATTAATCAGAGTTATTTTTTTCTATGTGAAAAATCAAATCAGTGCAGTTAATTGATTATCTTGTTTTCTTTTTTTGCAAAAAATGTTTTATAATTAAAAAGAAATGCCAATAATTTTATGTTGTTAATTCAAGTTCTTGACTTGTTTTTCAATGTCTATGATGAAGGAAGGAAGTACTGAACAGTTGTATTTGTAAAAATTGACCTAATTGCTTGTTGTAAATATTATCGGGTTATTGACAGATTGTGATTCACTTGTAATCAAGATTGTTTTTAAAAAATCAGAAGAATCAAGTATCTGATAAGAAGTTATTCATTACCTAGGTTTTGAAAAGAATCCAAGTCTTAATCCAGCTGTGGAAAAAGACAGTAGGAGAAATTTTTCTTAACTTAGCTGTTAAAATGAGAGCAGTCAAGTCTTAATCCAGCTAATAAAGAAGAAAGAAACAAAAGTCTTTTACTAAAATATTACATAGAATAACAAAAATTTTAATTAAGATTTTAGCATATTATGAGTCTAGTCCTAAACATGGTTTGTACAATGAAAACCATGTGCTAAATAAATCTAAAAGCTATCTTCATCCATGTAATCCCTGCATTCACTAAAATAAAAATGTAGAGATGATACCACCTAAAATAATCTGCAACTGTATCTTCATTCAAGAGCAGTCTCTGTCTCTGCTAGTCTCACCTGGAAGAAATGGATGAAATTTGCTATTTTTAATCTGGAATTATTGCAAATCAAGAAAAAGACAAATTAACCATGTATCTTTGAAGAAGCCTTTAAGAAGAAAACAACTATAAAAACTGGAAATTATAGCTGGGAGGAAGGACCCTACATATGAATAAAATCATGGTTAAAGGTATTTTATGTGTGCACACTAAATTTTCATGTATAATAAAAAAAGAGATTTTTTTGTTTTTGCAAGAATTCATAATTTTAAATATTTTCATTAAGTTAATATCTTTAAATTGTGAAAAAAAATTTTTTTTAAAAGTCCAGTCAATTTTCTTCTCAAAATTATGAAGTAGTTTATAAAGAATTGAATTGGTTGTAAATTTAAATTTTTTTTGGAAACATCCTTTTCCCTTTTCATTCACCCTCCCCAAATAAAAACTTCACAAAAGGTTAATTAATTAAATCAAAGATTGTTATCTTTGATTTTGAAAATAGTCTTTTTCCAACTCTTAGTTATTTCAAAGAAATAATGAATTAAAAGTTAATTTATGAATAGAAATTAACTGATTGGTTAATGTAACTGTTATGAAAATATATTTTTTGATGAAATGAATGTTTAAAATTTCATATTATCATGTGATTTTTTTATTGTTAATCAGTTAATTATTAAATAATTGTTTAAAAAAATATGTTTTGATCTAAATTTCTTTATTCTCTCTAATTCTTGTTTCATAAATTGTAGTGTGTGACTTTATTTCATATCAGCTTAGTGTTCTAGGGTGCTTTTTAAATGATCCCAATAAAACTATTTACTTATAGTATGGTAAACCTAGAAATTATTTAAAGTGATTTATAAGCTGTTTTATTTATTTATCTTTTGCTCATAGTGATAGTTTGTATAGGTTTTACTTCCTGGGCTAGATTTGTGCATAACAATTATATGGAGTAGGGGTTTATGTTAAGTATTATAGACATCCAGATGATGATGATCCTGGTTGGTGCAAAAGGGATATATAAAGTCTACACACTATATCTCTTTAGACATTTATTTTATAATTGGCCACTACATTAATGGTAGTAAGTGGCCAGAGCATTGATGATGGTCAGGATAGTTTTAGTATCAGAATTATTTGTTGAAGTTTGTATTTCTATCCTCGTTTTGGCAGTGGTGAAATAATTAGCCTGATTTATAGTAAACTACTTTCAAATTCAATCACAAGATTGGCTAATGATTTATTTTTATGGTTGATCATTAATAATGATAGATCATTATTGCTTTGTGTAATGCTGGCAAACTTATAATTATATCTGTGCTGATCTCTCATGCTCACTTCTTTTATATTTAATTTTGTATTGAACTGGGGTTAATGACGATGATTTCCATCACCCTAGCTTCTTTCCTGTTTTACCATACTGTTACAAATGGCACCCAATGTGGAGCATTGAACCTCAGATTTTCCCCTTATTAACCTCTATTTTTTAAAACTGTTATTATATATATATATATATATATATATATATATATATTATAACCTTCCAGGTTGGCACCAGAGAAAAATATGGGAACACCACATTTGTAATAACAAGGGATAAAGATACTTAGTTGGGAAAAATGAATTGTGGTAAAATATGATATTGATAATTGAGTTTTTTGTGAAAATTAGGCATAAACTATGATATGATTTTCTAATTGAAATAGGGATTGTAATAGAAAAGTAAAATTTTAATAGATATATTGGTGGGTAGAATTTGGAATGTATGTTTAGTGATGGATGTTGGTATACAATAGAGAAGTTATATGCCATAATAGGCTAATGCATATATGTATTATTAAATGTGATTTTCTTTTTATGTTTTATTTACAAATTAATGAGTATGTACTATCTTGATACCTTATGTTTTAAAAATGATAAGATTGTTTGTATTAATAAATGACATTTTTGAAATTGATGTTTAATATTTAATATTATTTTTTACTATATTAACAATTATAATGTTGAAAATTGTATAAATAACGATTCTAACAAGCTGCCAAAGGATCGTCATGGAAACAGGATAGAGGGCGTGGGAGAGAAGAGAGTTTAAAGAAAAAAAACTGAATGGAATGGAAATAAAAGCTCCGTAAAAAAAAATTAAGAAAAAAAAAAAAACTTTAAGAATTAATAACTCTCTAATAATACTTTAATAGATAAAAGAAAACTACAAGGATTTTAATAACATTAAGATGGATAAATTTTACTATATTATTGGAGGTAGATAAATGAAAACATAAACTACATTTCCTAAAGGGTTACCAGTCTTCAGATCTCTACTAAAACCATTGTTCAACTACTTACAACTTTCAAAAATATCTGGATAATAAGTAAGATAAGATTTTTATAATTATTTTAAAGCACATTAGTAAAGCTGGATAATATTTAAAATGGAAAATTTGTGTATAATAAAAATTTTTCAAAAGTTTTTCTCAAACGCCAAAATGAAACGCTTGAATTTATTATCAGTATTCCATAGGACAAAGTTTAAGAGAAAATTTTATTTAATCAATGTTAAGAAATAATTTACATTGGTAACTTCAATATTCATAATTTTATAACTAAAATTAATTCTCATGCATGCAAACATAATTATAAAACTTGCCATAGTATTCTCAAAGGAAAGGATTATCGTCATTATTAACAAAATACGCTTGAGCAATGAATAGACATTATTTTTTATTTCATTTTTTTTAAAAAAGTGTTTTACATGTAATAATAAGGTATTGCTAAATAATTTTTTTTTTATAATAGATGTATAGACAATTATTTTTTTTTATTTGTGTATGTTTCACATACGTATTTAAAAAAAAAAATGAAGGAATGTAATTTCCTACATATATATTATGAGATGTTAATGTGTTTGGTATAATCCGAAGATTATACTATAGCTGATTATATATGTATTCGGATGTGTGCATAGTGTTCTATAGTATTATTATTTGTTTATTTTTTTATTATTTTTGATTACATTTATTAAGCTGAATTTTAATAATGATTGCTATTTTAAAAGATAAAGAATTAAAACCTTATCAATTATAAGTTTGTTACATAGGATATAATTTGGAAATTCATAATGCTTGCAGTATAAACAAATGCACATATTCGAGGATATATATAATATACATATTAATAGAATAGTCAATTTTTGTTTCAATATAGAAAATGTAATGGGCAATAATGGTATCAATAATTTTTTTTTTTTATTTATGATCTATGTTGATTTATTAATTTTTTTTATATAATAAATATTTTAATTAAATCAATAGCCTATAGGAATTCCTTAATTGGATACGTTCGATTTTTTTTTTCATTTCCACACACACATATCTAAGTGTCATAGTATAATTATAGAGGGTATAAATTTGTCAAAATGATTTAAGTTTGGTTAGTCTGTTTGTTGTTAATAAATCCCTGCATTACAATACAAGTAATACATTTATTTTGCTTGGAATAGATAATGATATGGATATAAAGGTACCCGTTCCTAGGGTTATCTATTCTATATTAAAATTGATAATTAATGATTATACAGTAATGTAGTAGTTTACAGATGCCCTGAGTGTATTTAAATTAATCTCATGAAATTATTATTTATGGATATTTGTGTTATCATATTGGCCTCATATATATAAAAACAAGACCCTATCATTTCAACTGAGCTAAGCCTTAGGGTAATTAAAACATAAAATCTTTAAAATAAGTTTAAGCACAATTTATAGTTATAAATGTATTCTATCTTGCATAGAGTTGGCGCCTGGGCAATTATAAGTATAGTAAAATAGATAGTGAAGATATGGAGGTTGTAGGATAGGGTTACAAAATGCTAGCCCAATCATGACGCTTGATAATCGTGAGGCTACGTATATTGAGGGTTACAAAATGGCTTGCCCAATCTTAAGGCTTCATATATTATGGGTTTACAATATATATATATATATATATATATATATGTTGTAGCTATATGTAGCTGCATCATGAATTAAATGTAAATGTCAAATATAAAAGCCAATAATCAACTGCATTTTAATTCTAAAAGCCTTGGTGTGTAAAGTGTTAATGTTGAATATAATATCAATAATGATTAGCATTTTTAATTCTAAAAACCTAAATAAATAAATGTTTTGTTTCAGTGTATGCATGTGAGTTCTTTGTATTTAATCTCAAACAAATATTTGGTATAAAACTAATACAAAAACTTGTTAATTGTTTAAATATTTGAAAACCAGGCACTCTTCACAAACCTGGATCTTAATTGTAAATATAGAAGATTTGAACTCAGATTTTCAAGTACCCTCTATCTATCTACACTATCTCATACAACTGATACACATGACCACACACATGTAGAAAAGATAAATAATCACCAATATATGTATTTTATGCTAAACTAGCACTCATCAGTTGGTCTGATGAGTGCTGGTTTAGCATGAAATACATATATTGGCGATTATTTATTTTTTCTGCATGTGTGTGGTCATATGTATCAGTTGTATGAGATAGTATGGATAGATAGAGGGTGCTTGTTAATTGTTTGTAAAAATTAGTTTTGGAAAATAGAGATGAAGAGAAACAATTCTTAAAGTTATCAAATCCACAATACATTTTTTAATAAGAAACATGAAAGTTCACAATAAGTTGTAGTACTAAAAAAATAAAATTTTTTAAATATATTGAAGCAGTCAATCTTAGCTTAATATTGTGCTTCATGATTCCATCTACTAACCTGTATTCAAACCCTATATCCTATACCACTCCTTTTGTCATGTATATATATTTTAAGTATATATTTGAGATGTGCACCTAAATTTATAAATTGTAACTTTCAATAACATATTATTATTAATTCTTTTTTATTAATTATTAGTTATTTTTTATTAAAGTACATAGGTGTGGCTCATATATATATATATATATATATATATATATATATATATATATATATATATATATATATATATATATATAAGCAAAATACTAACAAAAGTATTGATTTTTTAAAATATTTTATATGTCATTTGTACAACTTTTTCTTTTTAAAGTATTTTTTCCTATTAAAATCTATATTTGATAAAATCCAAGATGGAGGATGCAACAGTTAATTGCCCAAAAATAATTAAAGGGTTAGAAACACTATTGTTTTAATCTGGGGAAGGTATTTTTAATTAAAGTTTTTACTTAAAATATAATGGGGATTAAGATTTTCTGTTGTTATAAACATTTTGTCAAATCTATTGCCAATCTGGAAATAGCTTTGAATATATTTTTGGAATATTATCTAACAGTTGCATCTTTCAAAAACAATGAGCAAAGAAATGTAAATTTGAGCTAGAGATAAGAAATGGAAAGCATTCTTCAAATACCTGAGCAGAGTATAAAATGGCCAGATTTTAAATCACCAAGAGATTAGCTACTATTGAGAGAAATGTATTGATAACATGCTACACATCACTGTGAAACTATAAATGATGTAGTAGTAAGTACACCACCCTTTTTGACCCTGTTGGTTCATCATCTTCCACTGCCATACCATTCTGCTGCTCAAGAGTAAAGTAAAAGTTCGACTTAAGAACTTTAAAATGCCAATAGAAGCTTGCTGCCACCGAAGAACTTGCATTTCAATTGCCATGCACGTGTCATACTTTAAATTGGACTCTTAAAATTGCAAGGTAACTTTTCAAGCCATCACCTCAAACTAAATCTAACCTAACTCATCTATCAAGATTTCTGTTAATGTATTATTTAACTTTGTTTTTGTTTTAATATGTAATTTGCTCTTAAGTAATTTTTATAAATTTGATTCTCTCTCATATGCTCTTAAATTTCCTTAACTTTGGTGCGGTCATTTATTTATATGTATTTATTATTTGATTTATATATCTGCTTACTTATTATTAATATGCCAATTTCCAGCAACCTGGTGAACTTAATTTCTAAAATCCATTTGCCTTTCAATTAAATATTTTTTTTTAAGAAACCTTCATGAATCAAGGTTATTAACGTTCCCTTAAAATATAATGCATTATTAATTAATACACTCACCAGATTGTTTTTACATCAACATTTTGTTTATGCTTTAGTGTAAAAATTTGTTATTTGTTTAAATCTGGATTCTACCCGGGGTGAATCCAGAACTTAGTCTACTTAACACTTTGAAATTTTAAAATATTATTTATTCATTTTTGAAAAGGTGACCTATTAGTTGTTTTTTATAACTGCTAGCTTTCTTTTATTTTTCCATACTCTTAAAATATCATAAGCTTAAATATTCTCAATTGTTGTAAAATCCACGAAGGTGGAATTGAATTATTTTAAATAGTAGAAAAGGGAAGGGGTAAATCTTGATGTTTTTTTTACTAAATAAAATCTTAACGTATTAGGGAAAACCCTCTCTCTCTATATATATATAACTGCATAGCATATTATTTATCTAAATTATGGTATTCAAACTAGGGTTATTTATTTTTAAAGCAGTGAATCTTATTCAGTGTCATTTGTGACATTTATCATTACTGTGTTACTGACATTCGGCCTCTCTTCATATATATATATTACATGCTTCTAATCTGGGGATTATGACAAGTTCGAACCCATAGATTTCTTCTCAAGCCTTGTCCTGTTGATAGTTGAGCTTCTCAGGACCAAACTTATTTCATATAAAATGCTTCTGGCAGTGATTTCCATAAGTTTGGCACTCGCTTTGCATATCCACTTTCTTCGTACAAAAGGCCTGCACATCGGTGACATCTATGGCATGCCTATCCACTTTTCTCTAAGCACTACCAAAGAAGAGGGTCTTAGACTTTGTCTTTCATCCACAAGCATGGCGTTTCCTGTTATTTCTTGTCTAATTATGTCAGTACTGAAAACTTCTTCATATTATTATTTCTTTTGCTTCATGACCCAGTTTTAATGCTCTAATATTAAAATTGCACTCTGATTAAAATATATATAAATGCCAACTACTTCTAGTTTTATTAATGAAATTTATTTCAGTCTTATACAATCCCACCATCGTAACTTATTTCTGTATTTAAGAGCATCTATATACCTTGGGAAAATAAAGCATTCTTCTTACCAGCTCTAATTAACAAAATTTTCATTAAGTATTTTTGTCATATAATCAAATATGTTTTCAAATGTATTTTATTTATTTTTCTGACCACAATGGCATGAAAATAGTTTATATTATATCTGTAATGAATCCCAGAATGCTCCCCGAAGTAATGTTAGTCACCATGTTTCAGAACCGTAAATCAAAGCGTTAATAGCAATATTATGTAATCCTTTTAATAAACGATTGGCATCTTAATATTGGACTCACCAAAGATGTGTGTTTATTTGTAACATATTATTTAGCTAATAAAAGAGCATATGAGATATAATAGCGTGAATGACAATATATAATTATCTATCGTTTTGTAGACCGCTTGCTCATTCACGAACATACTAATGTTTGCAATTTATAAATGTATGTAAATAAGTTGTCATTATATTAAACTATATTTTTATTGTCTAACTTATTTCAGTAGGTTGAATTTTTCTTTCTCCACTTCCACAAATACAGCTATGCGTATATATATTTTAGTTAAGTCATAGTTAATAGATGTCTCATGGTCTTCTCTGCTCAGCTAGTGGGCCAAATTTAAAATTAATTCTCATGTGCCATCATTGTTATGTTATCCATTAGGTGTTTGATCTGGGGCTTTGAGAGAGGGTTTGAATTCAGGCTGGTCCCTGACCTAAATCTTGGGCTTGACTGGGTTTGAAGTACATTTTGTCAGTTCCAGCTCACGTTAGATGGATAAACATGTTTTGACTGGTACAATATTTTCTCTGTTTTCCTTTTCTCTAGTTCCAAATTGTGATTAGTAATCATCATCTCCTTTTTGTGATTAGTAATCATCTTAAAGTAAGTATCTAATTAAATTATTTATTAATAAATATTTTATAGAGTTAGATTGGGATAATTAAGTCAATCAATCAGTTTACATTTTGTGAACACTATCTGCTCACTTATATAAGCAATAAAAATTGGAAAAATGGAAAAGTATACATATGATGGATTCACACACATAAATGCTAAATTTTAAAAACAATGGCTTGTTGAGAAAACTTTATTAGTTCATCTTGCACTACATAGTGCTCCACAGAAGAAGAAAGTGAAGTTATTCAGCCTGCATAACCTAACAGCAAGAAAGAAAAACTTAATTTTTCCACTCCAGCTCTATCCTACATGAGTCTTACCTATAGAGAAGAAAAAAGAGGCTCAACTGATATTGAATTTTTCCTCAGCACTGCAAATGACCAGCAAACTATCGATTAATCATTGAAGAAATATCAAGATACATTTATTAATAGGTAAAATCCACAATTTTTTAAAAACCTACATGGATAAATTTCTGTGATTATAAAATGCATAGAAGTAACTAAAGGATTAAAATTAGGTTTTGAACTCATGAATAAAAATTATATTTCAAAACTCTATGAACTAATGGGAAGAAAAATCATTTCAAGGATTATCACTATTGGACCAAAGTGTCAGTTTATTGTAGAACTATGTCTTTCTGGCAAAAGATGATCAAAAGAATAAAAGACCCGGAAGAGAAGTAAGAGTAGCTATTTATTTTATCACTAAATTTATAAATTTATATAAATATTGGATTATTAATATTGTTTTCTTGTCTTTCTCTCAATTGTCAATAATTATCCAATATTATTTTTTTTACATTAATCTATCTACTTTAAATTTTATATATGTGATTACTTTAGAGTAAGATATGTATTTATATTTTGTAATATTTTTTATAGGTATGCTATATCTATTTTATAATATGTTATTTTTTTCATGTATATAATTTTAATGTTAATATGGCCATCTGAATAATAAAATATATAAGTATATATTTTAATATGTATATTTACTTAATTTAAAATAAAGATTAATGTAATATCATGTTTACTTAATAATGCATATGTCTTATTAAGGTTAATAATAGCAATTGTTTGAGAGGTTATAAAAATCATTTACATGTTACTACTGGAATAAAATTGTTATTGTTACACCTGTTTTCAATAGTTCACTTTTTATTTACACATTTAATCAAATGAAATAAGTAATGCAACATTACCAGAATATTTCAGGAGCCCCAAAATTATCTGGATCTAGCATGACCTTTTCAAAGGGTATAAGTTTAAACCTAGGTTTCTAGTGGTACCATTTTGGGTCTTTAACAATATAACTAGCCAGAATTAATAAATATTTTAGTAATCTTAGGTAGCATAGTTTATATCCATATGATGAGTAGGAAATATTACTGTGTGATGTTAATATTATCAGAAATAGGCTTTAATAATATCCCTCAGTATTTGTATAATTGGACTAGTAAGACAGTTACACTTGTGACTGAGTGTGGTCTATTCATGATAGTGTCGAAGGATCCATGTTACAATATATATAAACTTTAAATTGAACATAGCTCAATATATCTGTAAAAAGAGGGAGTAAATCACTCTTCCCAAGTCTATGAATTAAAAGCACTCTAAATGTTGAACAAAAAGTCAAGAATAGAATAAATCCACCTATTCTTGGAGGTCTGATATTTATAAAGACTTGGAATTACTAGCAATGTTGACAAATTCATGCTTATAAACACCAGAATTTTAAGAATAGATGGATTCATTCTATTGATGATTCTTTGTTCTACATTTAGAGTGTTTTTAATTCATAGTCTGGGGGAGGTGATTTACTCTCTTTATTTATATATATAATTGTAACTCAATGATATATAATTAAAACAAAAGTAACCTGCAAAAAGATAGAATGATATCACTCTATCTTTTAGCTCTGTTGGTATTTAAACTTAGTTTATATAATTTAAACAAAAGAGTGAATTTTGTCAATTATTTTTATTTATGTACAGAATACATAATTTGAAATTATTATTCAAATATTTGATATTTAAAAGTTGTTAAAACAGAGTTTCCTCCTTGATCATCTGAATATTTGCATAGTTACATCACATTATTTAATAAAAAAAAAATTAAAATAATAGATAGATTCACCCACTTGTTTAAAAACACAGCAATAACTTAAGCTTAATTACCAACAGAGCTAAAATATAAAATACTGTCATTTTAGCTTTCATAGTTTGTTGATGATTATATAACTCAGTGTGAAGTACAATTACTTTTATTTCAATTTTATATATATATATATATATATATATATATATATATATATATATATATAAATATATATATATATATATATATATATATATATATATATGCATACTGAAATGGATTACTTCATTGGCTGTAATAACAAATTTCCAAAAATATAGAATCAGAATAGAGAGCAATATAAAGTTAGAGAAAGAGAGAGATTAGAAACATGACTTTTTTTGGTCACAAGTATAGTTTTAATTAAATTTAATGATAATATACATAGTAAATTATTTGTGTGTGCATGTTTGTTCGCATATGAAAGTTAAAATTTTCAATATTGGTTTAAATAATGTAAAAGTCTAAGTTCAATTTTAAACTTTAAATGAATTCTAAATTGTTTTTTTTTTTTGTAATTAATTCTGCTTGTGTTTTGTTGTTAAACAGATTTAATTATTCATTTTCAAAAATCAAAGTTTTAATTAAGTTTATTTTAATAAATGTGTTTTTGAAAGACAATATTTTTTATTTTATTTTAGTAGCTAAGTTCAAAATCAAAGTTTTAATTAAGTAATTAAATATTTTTTGAAGCATATGTAATTAGTTAATTATTTATAAGATCATACCATATGTGGATTGGTACATAACATATTCTTGTTTGTAAAATTCCATACAAAGATAATTATGATGAAGTTGTATAAAGAACAGAAATGATTTGTGTTATTTATTCAATCTTCTTCCAGCTCTGGGAGTGAGTTAGACTGTATTTCTTTTGGATCTCTGTCTACAACAGATAGATTTGAAAGGAACCAATGTGAACTACCAGTAAAACTGCAATGATAGTTAAAATGTCTATGATAATACGAAAAGAATATGAATGAATAGGTTAAAAACCCATAGAATCTCTCCTTCTCAGATTGTCTGCCTTAGCCTTAGTATTGCCTTTCATGTATGCTTACTAGGAATCATCTCTGAACTAATTAAAAAATTAGTCAACTTAAGAAAATTTACAAGCATGAGACTATCATGTACTATCTTCCACAAATGATATCAAATTATTGATAATATTTAAATAATGTGGAGTTTGAGACAATTTAATAGAGTATTCAAAGATTGTCTGGAAATCCAAGTTACATATCTAAATTGTAAGTTATGTACATATATAATTTTACATAGATTTTTGTTTATGAAACTTCAAAAAAAAAATTCAATTATTATAAGAATTGGCAATAGATTACAGATATAAATATATTTCGCTTAATGAATAATATTTCTATAGTGTAATTTTCATTACACCATTCTCACACAAGGTAGGTTTCTATTTACTTTTAACACCTTGTGGAAGGGTGTAATTATAAACATATAACCAAAGACGTGAAAAGTTGTATGATCTCCAAGGTATACATTTCACGCTGAACCAACACATCAGTTGGCCCAGACCACAATCTCTTACAGACACCTTTATCACTATCCAATATATATAGATATCAAATCATTACAGATTAATTGATATCAAACTTATTGTCCTCGCAACTTTGACACAAACCACTTGATGGAAGTATAATCTCTAGTCTAATGAATGACTAATAAAAATTATTTATAAATATATTTCATGACATTTTTAATTTACTTTAAAAAGTATTTATTTTAAATAATCTTATGTTATTTTACCGCTATGAATATGAGGTAAATGGCCTCGAACGCGCTTAACGTATAATAATTTGTAGAATCTTTATAGCTTCTCGTTCAAGCGTTTCACGCGCTTTTTAATTTGTATATTTACTTGATATAATAATTTTTTATGGTTATATATTTTTTATTCTTGTTAAAAGTACGTTTTGAAATCCTTGAGAAGATGCTTTACGGTGGGAAGGAGGAAAATATATATCACTTTCCACAATGATTTAATCGCGGTTGGAGAAAACAAATCATAAAATAAAATAAAAAAAGAAATATATTTCTTTCTAATATATACGGTTGTTTATAGATTATCTTATATAACTTTTTGTGAAATTTCAGATAGAAATTATTGTTTTATTAACAGGTGTGAAGATGGTTTTATATATAAAGAGATTAATTAAAATGAGTTTGTCCAGTAGTTGATTGAATAAAGGATTCACTTTTATATATGCTTATTAAAAACCAAATAGCATTAGATAGACTTCGTAAATGTTAAAGAAAATTTATTTAACATTAACAAGAATATGTGTGCATAAATGTACATTTATAATTAAAAATTTTAGTTCGTTAGATGTCTATTTTTGAAAATGAATTGAGTTATTAATTTTGAAAATTTATGTCGATATTGGAGATAACTGAAATTATATGATCCCACTGTACTTAAATAAAATAAAGTTAATGATAGAGAAAGTGTTGAATAATCAGAACTTATTTTTATAAGAATAATGATTTATAATTTAGGCCAATATTGCAAACAGTTGGGATTAATTATAGTCGAATGCTTGCAAAGTGATTTAAAGAATTAAACGCGGAGTTACGTATGCATTTGTTTCATGAAGTAATATTAGTTCAGATTTAACCATATATTATTTGTCAGTACATATGCCTACTGTGGGCTATGCCCACCCAAGTGAATTAAAAACGTTTACCGTGGATTTATTTGATTTGATTTTAAAGCACAGGTATGACTTATCATTTAGTTTGTAGTTACGATTTCAAAACTGTTTATTAAAGTTATCTATTTGCTTTAATATTAACATCTTTTTAAAAATAAATATTGATTAATTTCTTAACTTTTCTCTCTGATAAAAATAAATAAATAAATAAAAAATATTTAAGGTGTTAAGTCAAGAATTTTTAAACATTTTTGATGAAAATTTTATAACCCATAATCTATATATTTATTTAAATATAAATATATGAAATATCCTTAATAATTTGCTTTGTAGATTTTGATGCCCAGGTGGCAAGCCCCTTTTAAACGGCAAGTTTGTGCAGTCTTAATTGCTACTAAATTATAGCATTGTTTTTCTTACATCTCAGAATGTAGAGCTACAAAAGTTTAAAGATTCCATTTCATTATTGATATTCATAATTAGGTAATAGATCAGAGAGAGATGAATGAGGACGAAGAGCCCAGAATCTTTTCTCAAATGATATAAAAACCAATATCACATCTTTAAATAAGCTGACAAGATTTATGCTAGTTAAATCAATCGATGTTCAAAATTTAATTTTGATATATTATTTATTTAGAAAACATATCAATAACAAAGCGTTAAATGAAATAAATATCAGAATTTAAAAATGAATATTACACAACTTGTTATAACTTAAAAGCTTTTAAATTTAATTAATACTTACTAACCTAATAAATAATTTGAATAAAGTTAATACCTATTATTTAATATTTCATTAAATACAAGTATAATTTATATATCTGGAGTTTAGATGTATTAAACCATCAAACATCACATGTCTGAGAGTTTAGATGTAATTATGCAAGGGATTTGAACACAGATTTTCAAGCTTCTTTCAGCTATCTGCTTTATCTCATACAATTGGTACACAGGTCCACACACAGGTGAAAATGATAAGTGATCTCCAAAAAATGTATTTTGTGCTGAACTAGTACTAATCAATTGGTCCAGATTATCTCCCACACACCTATAAAATCAGTGTTCAGTTTATAATAAGATTCAAATCTTCAAACTGTAATGGACAGATTTCAATCTATTCCACCTTCCAATTCTTCAGCCATCCATATTATTGAAAATCTAAAGAGTTAGACCATTGAAGCCTGTCCATTAAAATTTAAAGATTTGCCATCTTAATGTAAACCAAGCACTGATTATATATATATATGGGAAATAATGATCTGGACCAGCATGGAATATGTATATTGGAGATAATTTATCTTTTTCACATATGTGTGGTCATGTCTATTAGCTGTATGAGATAGAGCAGATAGCTGAAGGAAGCTTGAAAGTTTGTGTTCAAACCCCTTATATAATTATTTATTATTTGATACACTGACATTACGGAAATAGATTAGATAGATATTTTCTTTTAACTATCCTTTATTCTATCACCCAATATTAGTAATGAGAATATATTGTTATTAGTGCATACAGAACTGCACTATATAGAGATGTCAGTGATAGAAACTAAATGACAAAATTAAAGTATCTTTTTTAAAAATGTTAACTCTGGTTATTCAAATTTCACTCTTTTTTTTGTTTCATATTCATCTTAAATTTATTCATCTTATAAATATAATGATTGCAACATTTATGTTGTAAACACACACACACACATATATATATATATATGTCACATATGTTAATAATTTAAAAAATAAATTATGAAGAAAAAAAGAAAACAAAAATAATTTAAAAGTAGATTTTTAAAAATGAAATTAATAAAAAGGAAAGATTGCATCATTTTTTTTTCTGAGAATAGATTGCTTTTATTAAGAATAAGGGTGGGGAAAGAGAATCATGTCAGATAAAGATTAAAACTCACTCTTTTCTTTTTATAATTGAAATTTAAAAAAAGATAAATGTTAAAAAAATAAATAAATGTAAAAGATTTTAAAATAAAATTTTCAATAGAATTAATTAGTAAAAGAAAATCTTGTAAACTATCTCATTGGCAGGAGTGCACTTAAATTATGAAAGATTCCTGGCCAATAAGATAGTAGATGAATCTATAAAAAGATTAGATAAATAAAATGTAAAATGTAATTAAAACCAAATTTAAATTATGATAAAAATTAGACAATGGGAGAGGTAAGTATAAGAGTGGCAGTTTGTCCATTGTTACTCAGTAGTTTCTACTCAGTTTTTCCAAAGGTTGCAATTTTCCCAAAAGTTTTTCAGAAGTTCATCAGTTCATCAATTCTTTCATTATTGAGTTATTACTGACATCATAGTCAATGCAATCCTCAGAGAGCCGGTTATTACTGGCTCCAGAAAATCTAAACATAGAAGCCATAGAAGTAGCAACCTGCATTGCTAAAAAGCTTTAGGAGTGTTTGTCTGGGTTTCATGCCCTGGGTCCTTAGCTCCATCAATTTCTCTCAGTTGTGATCAGTGCTTTGACTATAAAATACATTGCCACATACACTCTCTCTCCCATTATCCTTCAGAAGAATGGAAAGAAACCCATGAAGCCATTGCTGGAGACTGAAAGGCCAGCTATCTGGACAATTAAAGTAAAAAAAAATGTTTCAACTGCAGAAAGATGTCATCTCACCATAATAAAAAAACCAAGGTAAATATAACTTTTCAATCATAAATTAAGTGTCTAGACATTCTTAAAAAAACTATAAACAAAGGACAGTTAGTGATTTTGAATTACTGATAATTATTGTATATTTATTTTATTAGTTTAATTGTAATAAATATTTATTTGATTGTGTGCAAATGCATAAAGTGTTTATTTAAATGTTGCTTGGTCTATATTCTCTCTCCCCTTTAACTGCATCACCAGAAGTTTAAGACTATTGTACTGGATCCCCTGATCAAGAAGTATGAGTTAGCCAGGGTAAATCTCAAGCACTGGGTTTGTGTGTCTATTATCTGGGTATGCTAGCTATATACAACCAATATGGCCAGATAGCACCTGAAACTTGTTCTCAAAATAAATAAAGTGCCTTGGATGATGGGGGTTATCCCAGCAATATGGAGGATGCTATGGTCATGAAAAATTGTCAGGGCTGAGCATTGTGTAACTTCAAATTGGCCAAGGTATCATTGATGGTTAATCTATCAATGATATTCTATTCATATGCTTGATATATGATCCAGGGTTGGAAGCATTAAATAAGTATGAAAAGAATAATAAAGCCAGTCATATAAGTAAATAATAAAATGTTAATAATCATGTATAGTAAATATAAAAATATTATTAATAATCATTTCATACAAGATCACTACAATATAAATATATTGTTTTGATAAATAGTACATTCCTTTAATTAGATGTAAATAAATTTGAAGTGGTGTCAACCCCAATCATTGCACATAATACTTTTTTTTACTGCAACTGCCATCTATATGAAAAAACTGCAAAATAATTAGTATACATGCATTTTAGAATGAGCTTTCTTTATCAGTTGCCTTTAAACACTGCAATAACATACACAAATATAGCTATTATTCAGTATATATTAATAATGCAAAGGCAAACCAACTTCATATCAAAATCCAAGTAAAAATATAATATGCACAATTGGAGTTGACATATGTTCAAATTTATTTATATTCAATTCAATGTGCATTAACCTGCTTAATTATATATTTCAATGTTGTTTCTTAAATAAAATTTGTAATATAAATCTCTGTTGCTGCCTTGATTGGTGTATGTCTATGTCATATGTTGACACAAAGTTGGTTACCATCACAGTATTAATATAAGTCAAATGGCTGTTATATTTACAGGATTCCAAAGCAATCCAATTTGTGAAATTATTCCTGAAATGCATTTTTTAGTGCAAAAAAAATTATCAATTTTTTTATGCTGTTTGTAGGTGTGATAAAAAAATATATTATGTACAATAATTGGAGCTAAATCTTCTTCAAATTTATTTGCATATTAATTTATGGAACAGTTCTGCAACTCAGTAGCCTTATTTCATTAATACCAAGCAACATCATTTTCTTTTAATGACTGTTTGATTTCCACACTCTTGTCATTCAGTCTCATCTAATTAGTGATTATAATAGATAACAGTATTTATTTATTTGGTTGAAAGATAAAAATAAAGTTAAGAAAATAAAATCACTATTATAAAATAAAAAAGAAAAGAAATGAAACCTTTTAAAAGTTATTTATTTTACGAATATCTCTAGTTTTAAAGTGGTGCCATTTTACTATTTCTATTATCTAGTTGAATTGTTAAATGCTTTTTGAAAAATTCAAACTTTTCTTATATCTTCTAAGTGCATTCAGTTGTTGCTAATAATACTCAGGTTAGTATGGAACCCAATGTTTTAAGCAGTAGTATTCTCTTCTCCAGGTGTTATTAACCTGATTAGTGCTAACATATGAATCAAAACAGTAACTTAAAATTCATGTACAGGGAATTTAAGATGATGCTCTAACCAATATATTATTTTGTCAAAGGCAACAGTCAATAGAAAATTTTATTTATTTATCTAAGAGAGTTCTCTTGATTTTTCTATTTTTTTTTGTTTTAAAGATTTACAAATCTTTTTTCAAATATTTTGGATATGGACACTAGATTGATTTATGGAATTATTTGCCTTTGTCATGTAAGCAATTTCATTAATTTTTTCTTTTCAACTCTCTACCAAATATTCTTGTTTTTGCGATGAAATATAGTTTTTACAGAAACATGTATAGTTTTTTATTTTAGTCTTATCAATTTTTTTATTTTGATTGTTTTAATAAGAGATCTAGTCATATACTATGCATTTTGATGCAATTTCTAAAATAAAAATTAATATCAAATTTATTCTATTCCTCATAAAATTAAGAATAAAATAATATATAACAAAACTTATTATAGTTTATGTCACTAGTCTTGATATTTTATTTTTAATGAAAAATACAACAGTTTCCTAACTTACAATGAGAAGTATAATTCACCTCTACCAAAGCAACAAATAAAATAAATAATAAACGATGTAGGAATCTGCTTCCAAATGTTTATTAAATAAAGTGCAAAAAGATATCACTAATAAAATATATGGACAACTTATATGAGCATATATTTATAAGTAATTACTTGCATAATTTTCTGACTAATTTTTATTTTTTTTACTGATAACAGAAATGTTTTAAGTTTTGAAAAGAATTTTAAAATAATATTCATTGGAGCTTTTATAAATTTTCATATTTTATAATGGAACGATTACTTTTAGTCATAAAAATAAGAAAATCATTAATATTTATAACAATCATGATGATAAAGTTTTAATAATATTCACACATTTCTACATTATTTATTATTTTTTTGATGGGAATGTTGGAATATTTTCCCAGATGCTTGGTTTAACCAGCTGACACTGCAATCAGTCAGAACTAATAAATTAAACTTAATAAACCTTTACAACACCAATATTACACAGAGGCAAAACTCTCCACACAGAGCACCATTTAGTGCAAAGCAGGATACAGGAAGGTTTGTGTGTAAAATCCCTATCAAGTGCCTACTCATCCAATATTCCCAGTATTTATAATGTTGAAAAACTAATTACATTAGAATAACTAAAGGAAAACATCCTGAATACTAATTATATTTATTGTTTGAACTATTTCTGTCATCTAATATGAATATTGAATGTCTTTAGAAAAAATTAACTTTAAATATTCCAAATACATTCAACTGTTAGTAATAGCAAATCAAACAGGATAGTTCAATTTTTTTAAAAACATTCAATACTTGTATTAGATAACAGAAATAGTTCAAACAATAAATACAACTAAAACACCACCATCACAAACCTTCAGGAAAACCTGAATAGTAAATTATTTATTTTAAATTTGTGCTAAAAAAACTTTAAAAAAAAGTAGTTTATAAAAAAGATATATATATATTTAAAAATGGTAAAAAAATAAACACTATTATGAATAACCTTTTGAAAGATCTAGAAAGTGATATATCAAACATGTACATATTCATATATTTGCTTACTAATTTAAATTTGAAAAAAGCATATTTTAAGCTTAAAAAATAAGTCTAATATATAAATGGGGATGTATATTAGTGCTTATGGGCAACCAGATGATGATGATTGATATATCCTGGTTGGTGCTAAGAGTATATTCTTTAAAGCCCATGCACTACACTTTATTTTAGCTTAATCTTGTTAGAAATTAAGTTTATAATGGCCAGTACCCTAACGATATTAAGTGACCAGAGCATTGATGATGATCAGTACATTTTAATGTCCCAGCATTATTGAGATTTTTCTAATTATATATTTTGATGGTTAAGCACTTACTTTGTGCATCCAAATTATGTTTAAATAATCGCCCCAAACTGGCAAAGGCTAAATAGTTGGCCTGGTCTTCAGTATACCCATTTCTAATCCAATCAGAAGAGTGACTGATTATTCATGATGATAGTTATTTCTTTTTTTGTACTGCTTATTATAATGCTGGCAGATGTATAGTTAATCATGGTTAATTACCAACCATTCTAACTGTGCTGATCTCTCAGATTTCATGCTCTCTTCTTAGAATAGATAAAATTGCTTATATATTTTTTGATATTAAACACTACTTTAATATCATTTCCATACTTTGTAATAATATCTCTTATTTTACTTTAATATTCTATCTTAATTCATTATTTAAATTAATTTTAATTGAAATATTGTTGAACTGGGGTTGATGATGATTTGCCATCACCCCAGGGATGATCAATCTATATTTCCCATCCAGTTACAATATATATATATATTTCACGACTACATACGCATGGCTAAGTATGTGACCATCAAATATTGATATAGTAAATGATATTTCACTACTTGTAGCAAAAAGATAAAAACAAATATGAAAAAAAAAACATCAAATATTCACCCTCGGGAATGATTAAATCTAATAAGTAATGATTGTTAGTATAGTGATATACTACATTCAGTGATTTGGTGCTGACAGTGACCAGATCTGAAATAAAAAGGTTCTTAAATAAATTTTTGACTAAGAAAGTAAAAAAAAAAAAAGTACCAGTTTGGCTAAATTGTTACATTCTATTGAATACTTTGGAGCTCAAACAACTTTTGACTTCTTGAGGAGTTAACCATACTATAAACTAGATTAAATCTAAATTCAGACTAAATTTATCGAAATCTACAAGTTTTATTAAGAGTTCAATCCTACAGGATTAGATTGCAACTTTTGATGATTTCTATTCTTAATTTCTATAGTAAATAAATGATGCAATGTAATAAAATTCTTAAACAAATTTCTTCAATCTTATTTGTCAGACAACCATGCTGATGTTAATCATTGGTAGTTTTAATGTATTGATAACATTAATGCTGAATAACCTCTTATGACCGAGTTTTTCTTAACTCTCATTAGTAGTTAAGATTCAGGGATATGCCAGATTAAGAGATCCATGTCATTAATTTCACAATCTTATTTTATATTAGATCTATTTTAAATGGCCAAAATTGATATTTCCCTTTACTTCAATCTAAATTTGCTTACTCTAAACATATTTAGTTCTATTTTTAATTATCGATGTAAAAGCTGGATACACAAAGAGTATATCCGTGTTTCGAATCAGTCATAATGACAATAGCATTTGAAAATTTTACCAACAACAAAAAAGTAGTGGATAATTGTTCAGTTAGATCTGGACTCTTTTCAGAAGCATTAATGACATACTGAATTTATTCTAATTTGATCATTATTATACACTTCATTATTAAACATAATAATGATGTTGTAGATAATGCATTAATTTAAATACTAGCATCATGGTAGCAAAAGAAAAAAAAAGTAATTTCTATAACATATATATTTATAGACATCAGAAAAAAAAATCCTTAATGTGCATTTCATGCTGAATCAGCTCTTAGTTAGCTTAGATTATAATCTCTCATGATTTTAGTATCTTTCATCAGGAATTATCAGCATCATATAAAGTGCCACACTATGCGTGTGTGTATATATATATTGCATATATCACATCCAACCAATACACATGATCACACACGATAAATGATTTCCAAAATCGTATTTTGTGCTGAACCAGCACTCAACAGTTGGTCCAGCCCCATCTTCCATACATATATACAATCAGTGCTCAGTTTACATTAACATAGCAAAGCTTCAAACTTTAATGGATAAGTTTCAATTTTTTCCATCCTCCAATTCTTCAGCCATCTATATCATTGAAAATCCGAGGATGAAACACTCAAAGCCATTGTTGATGCCAGCATTATTGTCATATTCATATTGACTTTAAGTCACTCTGACACCTCACATGTAGAACCTTAATATGCCCATTTAAATATACAGAAAGATGGGCAAAATACAGGCTGAATATGTAACAGTTAAATACATGTGTATTATCTATATTAAATTTAATGTTATTAGAAAAGACTTGAACTCAGATATTCAAGTTCCCTACAGCTATCCACTCTATAAAATCCTATGTGTGAGGAGTCATAGTGACTTAAAGTCAACAATATTGGCATTAGCAAGGACTTTGAGCATTCTATCCTCAGAATTTTCAATAATATGGATGGCAGAAGACATGGAGAAGATTGAAGCATGTTCATTAAAGTTTGAACATTTGCTATTTTAATATAAACTGAGGACTGAACGAGTGTGTGGGACATGGTAATCTGGACCAACTGATGAGAGCTGGTTTAGCACAAAATATGTATATTGGAGATCATTTACCTTTTTCACATGTATGTGGTCATGTGTTTCAGTTACATGATAGAGTGGACAGCTGTAGGAAGCTCAAGTCTGAGCAGGCCTCTTCTAATTACACTAAGTTTAATATAGACAATATACATGTATTTAAATATATATTGCATATATGTATATTAAATTCTCAAACTTATATAGATGTCAAAAATAAAATTGAAATGATACTAAGTGGGTAAAGCATTAACATTTAATTAGAAGATGTATCAATTTGTAACCACTAAGTAATTGCTCTTAGAAACATGAGTGACTGTGAGAATTATGCAATGTTGTTTTGTCATATACAGAACATAAAAATGATACCTACAAAGTGTTAAAACCATTTAACTGTTAATTGCATTTCATTGTGCCATCTCTCAGCCAATTTTGGTCACCAAATCGTCATTTTATACTTATAAAAAATTCGGTATTTGAATTTTAGTTCCAAAAAAAATCCAATTTTTCATTGCTGTCTATTATTATATAGTCCAGCCTTTTTTTCCTTTATAAGGAGCCGGTAACCACTGACTGTGAAACTTCGGCCATTGTCCACGAGGCGTTTCTAACTGCCAAAGACAAAAATCAAACCAAAATGTTTAATGCATTCATAATAGATTTTGAACGTAAATAAATATATTTCTCGTAATTTTTTATATTGATAATTAACTTTTTACATTAATTTACCTAAATATCAACTTTGATTCAAAAATTTTACAAGAATAATAATCAAGGAAAAGTAAATAGCACTTGACTGCTATTCAAGGCAAGAGAATAACGTTGATTGCTATTGCTTCCGTAAAAGATTTTGAATATAAATAATTCATAATTTTTTACATTGATAATTAAGTTTTTACATTAATTTACCTAAATATCAACTTTGATTCAAAAATTTTTACATTTTAGAAGAAAAATAATCAAGGGAAATAGCTTTTGATCACTATTCAAAGCAAGTGACTGCCAATTGCATATCAATGACATTCGATGTTCCTAGAAAAATGCATCTATTTTTCATAAATATTTAAGTAGTTTATGATTACTTTTTACACTATATTGACTAATAATGTGTCTAGATTTAGATTATTTAAAATATTGAATTTTAGTTGAAGAAAAAACAACAAAAATGAATAATTAGAGATGTCATGTAATTACAATTCTTTTGTCTTACTGTAGGTTCTTTTTCAAATGATTTCCTTATACTTTTCTTCAGTTATTAACATTATTTTAATTTTTTTGTTACATTTAACCAATTTGAATGTAAAATAAATCAATTTTTAGAAGTTAAATTAAAATAGTTCTGTTTATTGAAGATTAATATTTTTATGAATAGCAACATACTCAAAATGTAATTGACGAATAAAATTATTCAAACTTTTATATAATTGACCAATAAAATTAGTTCAGTTTTCTCAAAAAAATTAGACAGCTAAAGAGTTTGGTTAATGATTACTTATCATTCATCCTTTGAATTATTATTACTATTGTAATTTGAGACATTCTATACTGAAATTCATGAAAATTCTATTGAGTAACATGTGGAGTTAAAACTTTAACATCACTAAACATAAAATACATGTATTCAATTACTTTTCTATTTTTCAATATTCTTATAGCAAATTTATCAAATCCAAAATTTTAAAAGTATTTATTTTTTTCAATTGTATCATAAGTACAGATTATACAAGCATAAAAAAATTCTGTTTTATTATGTTTATGGCGATTTATTTATTTTGAGTGTGTACTTTTTCTAATCTTACATTTTAAAATATCTACTTATTTACTATGTTTTTGATATATTTTTTAAAGAATTTGTAACAACCATTAACTCAAATATACTTTTTATTTGAGTATAGTTGGGTAATGTTAAAATATGTTAGGCACAATACTAACAAATACTTTTTCTTTTTCTCAAAAACCACAATCTGCTCTATTTCGTTATTAACTTTGTGGTTTAATTATATTACTCCATCTAAAAATATAATTAATATGTTTTGAACAAGTTGTGTTTGTATATAAATATATACTCATATGTTAAATTTAATATTTTCATGAGTTATGATATGAACATAAGAATGAGTGGAAATATTTTCATGTAATAAGTAGAGAAATATGTTGGCAGTGGTATTGTTGGGTAACTATCAACTTACTATTGGTAAATTCCAAGTTAAACTACTTATTCTAGTAACCAATAATAAGTTAATTTGGGACTATCAATAGTAATTTATAGTCACCTAATAACACCAGTATTAACGTATTTCTCTAGTTATTACTTGGAAATATCTCCACTCATTTTTTTGTTTACATATATGCTTATATATTTATTTGCTGCATATATATAAAGGTATGACTAATCATAATTTAAACCAGCACAAATGTTATTCCATCAACTTATATATAAGATGACGATGATAATAATAATAAATATATAAACATGTTAAGCATATAATTGTAATTTCATTTTTTTCTGAAATTTTTTTAGATAATTTTTCTTGTTTTTTCCTATTGAGTTACTGCTAATAAAATAAAATATAATATTCAATTCTTATGATTTGTGCTTTTGAATCAATTATATTCACTTATCTAATATTTTTCCATTATATATAGTCTTTACCAGAGAAAGATAACTTAAATATATATTTTATTTATTCTATTTATATATGCATATTTTGATGCTATGTATATATTTTATGTCTAAAAAATAAAAATTCATCTACAACAATATTTCAGCTTTTATAATACCTAAAATGAATGCATATTTATATATAATAAAAAACTTTAGATAATAGAAAAAAATTGACTATTTTTATAAGTGATTTAAAATATTTTAAATTTAGTTCATAAGAATAAAACAAAAAGAAAAAATAAAAACAAAAAATTTTAAGAAAAAATTGAAGTAAAATACCATTTAATTAAAATATTGATTAAGGAAAAAAATGGATCATTTTGGAATTTACAATGGATTTTCCCAATTCATGATTTTTCAAAAGACCAAAGAAAATAAACAAGATATAAAAAATATTAGTTTCAAATATTTATTAAAAATTAAAGATAAAAATAATTTAATAATTATTCACAGAAGGAAAACTCATAATTCATAATATTTAATGCTTATTACTTGCTATAAAGAATCTGAAAATGTATATACAATAAAAATATATGTAATTTTAATAGCACAATAACTACTTGTTAAAAAAAATCAGAGTTAATGCTAATTAGAGATTAAATACAAGCACAGATTTTTTTCCTAACAATATATATATATTAAATCTTTTATTAACATTTGCTTCAATTTAAAATATGGAGTTAGGCTTGCTTGAAACCAATCCAAGATTTTGATAATACTGACAAATCTTTGATTCAATTAGAGAAAACAATCATGTTAATTTAAGATAATTAAATTATGAAAAAAAAAAAAAAGTGGTTATGCGTAGGAAAATTTTGTTTTAGTTTTAAGTCAACTTTATAGTTTTTTTTTTTTATGTTCCCATGTAAGATTATTCTAGATATAAAAATTATCAAAAGGAAATCAGAACAATGACCATTAACAAATTAATAATATGTGTGTGTGTATAGTATATTTGGTGTTTCAAATTAAACCAAAAAATATCCATGGTGGTAAATACTGTGTTAGGATTGTGATTTGCCATTGGTAATGAATAAAATGTTAGTTCAAAAAACATTGAAAAAATACCATGTATTTACAAAGAGCTGATTGCGGGATCAAAGAAGCAGATAATGGATACTCAAAATGATGCACACTGCATGCTACATACAATTTAGAAAATGTAAAAGAAATTTAATTTAATAAAGCATTAATTTTATAAAAGAATGCTAAAAAAAAAATTGTTTTTCGAAATATAAACTCTTTCTATGATGTTGTAAAGTGGTTTTTGATAGTGAAAAAAATGTTTGTTTCCTTTTTTGATATACAGTATTAATTATTACAAATGTTAACATGTTTTAATGTAGTTTTTGATATTTCCTTTTTTGATAAATATATATTTTTACTATGGTCTTCTTTTTTTAATTATTACAAATATTAAAATGCTTTTGTAATTCAATTATTTTTTCCCCCCTATTTTTAGGAAGCAAAATATATGAACATTACAAAAATATGCACATAGATATAAATTATACAAAATATGCATATCCATCACTTTTCTTGAAGAATATATATAATGGCTGAAATGGATAAATGAAAATAATTGATTCACAAAAATAAAAAGGAATAAAAATATGTAATTATTTCTCAGGAAGTCAAGTGATGCTGAAGATGAGAAATGATGGCTAACTTGTTTTCAAGTCCACTATTCTACCACTTTATAAAAACATATAGGATGAAGGGAAGGAGCAATAAAAGTAAAAAGGAGTGAATATTTTATTACATTTTATATATAAAGACAAATACTTCATATTAATTTTTTATATATTTTATTAATGTAAATAAATTAACGTAAGATATAAAACAAAAATTTTAGTGTGTAAACAAGGTTTAATGCAAAAAAATTAATAAGTTATATATATTCAGATACATATAATTTATATAAAACAACAACAAAATCTAATACAAAGTAAGTTGAGAATGCTAGATGGCACTTTACTAAATCACTGTAATAATTAACTGACTTTCTGGGCACATAATCTATGCACAGAAGCTTCACATATTATCTACAAAGCAATAATTTGTAATAATAAGCTTGGAATATTATTGCAGCAATTTTTTTTAATGTATCTGGATAAATATAGAGCAATGGAAAAAAATATAAGGTAGTCAAAAAAAAAAAAAAAGATCTGAATATAAGTTACATTATATATACATTATAAAAATAGAAAATTATTAATATAATAAAAATAGCATTTTATACAATTAGCTTTTGAATTGGACCAACATTTCTAAATAGCTTAAAAATAAAGTCAATAACTCAATATTCATTTATATTTTATTAGTCAAATATTTATTTTGTTTAGAAAAAGCCTTTTTTTAATAAAACCATATTTCAGGCATATAAAACACAAACTTCTCCCAAAATGTCTAAAAAAATTCATTTTGTGTCCCATGTGTTTTATATGTAGCAAAAATATAGTGTTATTTTCTCTTTTCCTTTCTTTTAGAACATTGTGATTTTACCTTTACTGAACACTTCATATCTCTAAGTATAATATTGACAATAAAATTTAAATATTTAATAACACAAAATTCTTTACTGATAAGTCAAAAAAAAAATCCTTAGATACTAAATATATACATTATGCCCATATCACAAAACTTTTAGAATAGTGCTTCACATTTTCAATTTAGATTACTAATGATATCACATCAAGTTCTACATTTAAAATTGATACTAAGATGAATGAACAACCGTGGCATACTTCAATAAAAACAAAACATCACATTATTTTTCTAACTTACAATTGGTGTACATTAGATAGCAATGGCTTTTTCTTTCCACTCTAGAATCAGTCATTATCTAGTGTCTGCGAGTTGATTCTGGAGTGATTGCTAAGTCATCATTATTTAATACAGAAAAATTATACATTTTGAAACAATTTTGAAGTATCGAAAATATTTATTTCTCTTCTCCTAATAATAGAATAAAGGCTCATTATGAGTCTTTATATACACTATACATAAGATAGGAAATCTAATAGTAAGAAAGTAACTCATCTTTAAAAATTAACTGGTCATAGTCATCAATGTTATAAAGCAAACGTATTGATATAATTATCACAGTTACTGAGCTAATGCTGCCATGATATTTATATCAATAAAATAATCAACGTTTATTTATAAAAGGTATTGATTTGGAGATAAAATTATTGTAATCCATAAGCATATTGGAAAAAAAAAAAATAAAGATTTTTATGCCGTGTGATAATAGAAGGTGGTGAATAAAGAAACGTTTTAAAAAATAAATGTTAGTTTTTAGTACCGCAAAATCCGCAATAAGGACTTTTGCATTGTCATCCAAAAATTCTTGCACAATAATAGCAAAATTTACTAATAATAGTTACATCAATAATATATGGACTCCTGATAATATAAATACAGTTTATATTTATTGCATTAAATTTTTGTATAAAACCCACTGTTATGCATGTTAAAAATTATATACTGAATGCATTGTTTTCTGCAATGTAATAAAGATGTATAAAAATTAACATTCATTTTCAAAAACATTTCCTTAATCTTCAATTTCAATTATCATATTACTATGAAAAAAATCGACCTACAAATAATTATAAAATCTATCTAATAAGTAGTAGCAAATGATCAATTTTTGTTAAACAAAGGAAAAATTCATGCATATGACAACTATAAAATAATAATTTAGAGCAATATTTGTTTTCTTATTATATAAAAGATCATGTAAAGTAACAAGTTATTGTCAGTGATGACAAAATGTATTCAAATTAGTATAATACTTAATAACAGCATCTTCTGCAGGAATTCTTTGACATCAATAAATCAGCTAGTCAACAATTGTTAACAATTATTTTTACAAATGTGGACCAATTCAATTATTATAATACAAAAGTTAAGACAAAAATAATATTGATAAGCTGCTTAAATTTTTTTTTGTTTTTTAAGAAGTTCATTACTTTTTGAAAGCATAACTAATCCAATAAATAATATAGCTTACTACAAAACTTCTCTTTTATATTTGATGCTTAATTTTTATTATTTTTTAATCAGTCATTTATTAATATTTAAATATATATCAAATTATTATGAATGAGAGCACATAGTGACCTCTATTGTCTCATTTTGAAAATAAAGTAGAAAATGTTACTCATTACAAATCAAATTAAGTTAGAATCTTATTTATATTAAACATATTTTAATAACTAAAATTGAAGCTGAAGCCATTCTGATTTGTGATGTTTAGAAATTAGCAAAGTTGATGGAGGTCCTCCTGAAACCAGAATTTGGTTATTATATGCAATATCTTATTTTCAAAATGACCTAATAAAAGTGCTTAATGCTCTCATCCATAATAGTAAAATATAACTTAATAATAAAGTAATGATGTGATTAGTTTTATTGCAATTACATATATAGATGTTGGTTGCTGCTAATAGTATTAATAATATATAGTATTTATTTCAGTTAATAAAAGAAAAAAATGAATGGGTCATCAATTGAGAGGTTATATGATATTTTAGAATCAGAAGTCACAGAATTGAGCTTCAATTCAGAGTCTTTCAGCTCCCGAGTCCATTACTCTACTACTGTACTAAACTGTGTTGAATAATAGACAACAGTGTAGCTACAACATAATAAAATAATACAAATTAAACATAAAAATATAAAGAAGTTTACTTGGAATATAATATAACCATAAATGCTTTTTTTACAAAAATATTAAGTAAGTTGTATAGTATTAATATCACTTTTTAAATTGCTTGATAATGCATTTAAACTCGAAAATATGTACACATTAAATACTGCTGAGTATAAATATACAATATGCAGGAATGTTTATAACAAATTTCACATTGATATTTATTTATACTAAATCTAAAGCAGTGCATAATCTTTGGTTTTTTAAAATCAGAAATACATGCGTATGCATGTACACGCATATATCCACGCACACCGGCATCAAATTCAAATATCAAATATTAAGAATAAATTACTTACATATAAACATAAAATAGAAAATCAAATGGTTAATTATTCAGAAATTTGAGCATCAGAAGCAATAGACTGTCACAATTCGTGGACTTTGAGATCTAATGCACCACTTTATCAGTGTTAAATTATTCTGAACATATATATATATATATTACGCATGTAAGTTAAGATCTCTATCTGAAGGCCAAATTAAACAATTATGGTAATTGAATATTTTAAGTAACTATCAATGGTAATAATGTCACCACTTGCCATAATTTCAATAAGTTTACAATAATATCATTAGAATGCATATGCATTATATAAATTAAAATTTGATTCATATCTGTTATTTAACAACACTTCTGATAATGACTTATGCAAAATACACACATTTAGTCACTTAATAGTTACGATAATCAACAAATAAAAGCAGTTGTAAATAAAATTCATTTTTATATCATATCTTTAGCTTTATTTCAATTTTATGTGACCGTATTTTATGTATTTTTCAATGACGTATGTATACATTTTTCTTTATGTTAGCAATATACTGATCAACTATAGTAAGCGGCCAATATAAAAATCAGATGATATGCACACTGGTATTAACAATACATATGACCAACTTTAAACCCGTCCTCCCTTAACATTATTTTGTAGCAATCTCCACAGAAGATCAGATTAAACATAAGTCATATACAGTATTCCACTTTTTTGAACTCTACTTCAATTTATTCACTATAATATTATCTAGGTCTTTATTAGATTAAATGGCAAAGAGGCCGTATAATTCATTATGATCTTATAAAAGTAGTAGTGGGTTCACTGTCACATGATTAATGATTGAACTAGACAATACTTTAGATTAATCAAAAATATATATATATAATTTAAAAGATTATATATTATTATATACGCATTAAAATTCAGACTGTTTAAAAAATAATTCATGCACAAAACATATAATTTCTACAAATACATACTATATTTCTGCACATATATAGTCAAAATTAAAAACAATTATATATATTTCATTTTTAGTAAAAAGGTAATCAATTCATACATTTATTGCTAGAGAAAAGTTATAGTCTCCAGCTTAGGAGAACATTAATAAGAATATTTTAAGATGACAATTGTATAATAATATGGTAAACAAAATAATTGTTAGAGGAAATTTGGATGTTTCATTATAATCTAGCAGGAAGTACGATTGAAAATATATTACAACATCGAATAATATTTAAGATAATTATAATTAAAAAAATCTCTAAAATAGGAATTTTGTAAAATGCATACATATTTATTACTTATCTTTTCTGTTCATACTACTTGAATGATCTATTAAATTAAAATTTATTCATACTTTTTCATTTTCTAACAAGTTTCAAGTCAATTGATTAACGAATAGATTTAAAATGAAAATGAATAGTTATAATTAATTAAAAACCATTCTAAATTGCAGTTTTTAAATATCACACTGAAACAACTTTTATTCATTTGCAATTGCTTGAAATAGAAATCTTAATACTGAGATATCCCCTCCAGGCCTCTCCAAAACTTTTAAAAAATATATTCTATCAGCTAAAAAAATATTTTTAATATTATGAGAAAATTACCATATACAATACATATAGATTATGTTTTAAATATTTACTAAAAATATAATTAAAGTTTTAAATTCTATTTATTTTATTATTATTATCACTGCTGCTGGTATTACTGTTTTGGAATAATTCTTTTTATTCTATTTCAGTTCTATTCATTGTATTATTACAGCCCATACGCCTGTTTATTAATTACTCAAACTTACAACAGATGACTCTGGGGTAGAATGATAAGAGTTATTTCAAAACTTATTTTAAATGTGCTACTTTATTGGCATACATACTGATGTTATTGTTATTAATTAAAATTCTGCCATTATTTTAAAAATCAAATTAATGAATTGACATTTATTATGGCTGTTGTATTAGAAGAAAAGTAAACAATCACAAAAGTTTAAAGATCCAATGCTATTTCCCAAACTTAACCGGTTAAATGGCATTTAAAACTTGCATAAAAATTATGATATTAATTTTCTCAGCTATTGCTCATTACTTTCAAGCTTAATACACTTGGAAAAAAAAAAAAAACATCAGAAAATTTTATAAGAAAAAGACCACAGCCTTTATCAAAACTTTTCTAAAATTCACTATTTAATGATCAGTTATTTGAATTTCCTTTAAGCTTTTAGTTAACTTTTCTTTTATCTTCAAGAAGGATCTTTCTAAACATTTACCTTAAAACATATTTTTTTGGTTCAATATTATTATTTCATCAGTTTCTTTTATTTTTCTTTTGAATCTTACAAATGACATCAATTTTCTATATATGATGAAAAGTTCATTAATTTATAACACAAATCCGCTATATTTACAATAAGGCTCCAGGTATAAGAGTGCCTGGTATTTCAAATCTTATATAACAAATGTAAACTTAAAAATTAACTATTTATCGATCTAGTTAAAATTATAACTCATTAAAATAAAATATATTAAGAAATGGCAAGTAATATAAAATAATTGGCAACAATGATTCAATATTTATTTACATTATACCTATTATTTAGATCCCCAAAATATTTTCAGAATATTTTTTAAAAATCTACTGACATCCTCTTTTCAAAATAAACTTCAGACAGACCAATAGGCACCATTATATTAATTTAAAACATAAGAAGTCTAACAGATTTTTAAAGTGAAAATATATTCTCAATGATTAGAAAAATTATGAATTCAAAACACTTGGCCATATTCCTTCCAATCCTAAATGAAAACTTCTCAAATTTTGCAATTAATGAAATTCAAATTCTCATAATACTGGTGCAATCATTATATTTATTTTCAAGCCATGACTAGATTTTGAAAGCAACACCTTTATAATGTTTTTATTATTAACTGAAGAGTGTGCAACTCAGAACTTTTACTTTATCATTTAAGCACCTGGTTGATTATATTATGTTTCAAGTATGTAATACAATACATAAATTATGGTAAATATATACGTAATTCCCAAATGTATAGACTTCCAGTGTCATATTTGATTTTGCAAACATAAAGAACTGTAAAGTACATATAAATTGATTCATCTGATTTTTCCAAAAACAAATTTAAAATTAGAGACTTGTGCAATTGTTTAACTTATTTGGAAAATTTATCAATCCAGTGAATACATAATTGTTAGCGCTATATATATAATTAACATATAAGTATAAAATATCAAATGTCAGAAAAACTAAAACTAACCCTATTTCAAAATGAACTAACTACAATCAAATTAAGAATCCATCCATCATCAATGCTTTATCTGGCAAGACAGATTTCTTAAATGCAAAAGATTATCTTCCACATTTCTTAAATTCCAATCATTTTTAATATTAAAAGTTTTAAAGAAATTAATGGCTTTCAGAATCCCAAATCTTTATTAAAAGAAAAGAAAAATCAAAGAAATACTTTTAATAAAAATGTATGATGCTGAGCTATTAATTTATTTAAAATTTCTTTTAATATTAATGATAGCTAAAACTTAAGAAGATATTACTTAGCATTTTAGAAGTCTGCCTTTGAGTTTGGTAATGATTTAATTTTGAATTGGTATACTTGGTTTAATATATATATAGAAATAAAATATTTAGCAGTTCAATATTCTATGTCTGCCATTACATGGAAACATAAGCTTTTAAGTATATATTCTCTTAGAAGAATAGACTATATGTAACTGTTAAAAATTTCCAATAACTAATTACTTATTTTCACATCATTTTTTTATTATTTATTTTCAGTTAAATTTTTATTTAAAATACATAAAATACACACACATAATTAAGTAACCATGCATAATGTATTAATAAATGTAAATACTATCTCTTCATGGCACAAATTTTATTTATTTAACTATTACACATGATGTAAAAAATAGTATAAATTCTCCATGTAAGACATAGCTATATTAATTATTCAAACTTTAATTTCAAATGGTTTCTATTTGTAGCGTTAATACAAAATGAGGTCACTTGTTGATTAGATGCTTTCTAAGAAATTGTCAAGGAAAGTCATTACCGAAATACAAATATTTTACGTGGGATTTGTTTGCTTTTTTTAATGTCATAAATAATACATGAGGGAATAAAATTCCAGACATAAAAGTTTACACTGCTTCAATTTGTTTACATATACATACATATATGCAGTATATAGTGAGGAATTATTTCAGACATTAATTTCATATAAAGAATAGTTTAAAAATATTTTCATATTTAGACAGATTTACGCAATATTTGGCAAAGTTAAATGTGTTTATTATATAATAAGAATGGCCTGAAATAAATAGCAGCATCACCTACTGACCAATATCACACACACAAGAAAACAATACAAAAAACAAATTTCATTTTTAAAAAAGAAGTAACATTATATAATAATTGACACAAAGAGTTCTAGTCATTCAAATAATTCCATTATTTAAATGACCAGTTGTTTTGAAAATAAATAACTTATTCATTGGCAAAGGTAAGTCATGTCCCCCCCCCCCCACAAAAAAAAATAATAATTCAATTTACTTAAAATACATAATTCAATAGAAAGTTAGATTTTATGTAACTTCAAAATATCAAATATTAAAAAAAAAGCTCAGTGCAGGGGGAAAAAAAATCACTCTTATTGCAGTATGAGATATTCATGCACTTGATAATGCTACTTATTAGCTTTACAATAATTTAAGTTTAAAAATATGATTCTATCAAAACAGAATCAAGAGAAATTTTTTGCACTGTATAAGGTTTGTTTAATAATATTTATAATAAAACAAGTAGACAAAACCACTAAGCAGCTAAAGGATTATAAAGGAATTTTTTTCATTTTATTTTTTAGGTTTGTTGGGACTTCGTGTCTTTTTAGTTTTGGGATAAGTAGACTGAAAAACGCTACTTGCTGACATCAAATTCTCAATATACTGCCCCAGAACTTGATTTTCAGAACGTAACTTTAAATTTTCTTCTTTTACACTATCAACTCTCTGAGACAAATCATCCAGCGTATTCTGTAGCTCCAGAACCTGAGAAATTAGTCGGGCCTTTTCTTCAACTTCATCTGGACTCATATCTGGATCAAGACCAAACTCACTACCAGGTCCATGGATTCCAAAACCATTCGTGGATTGTAAAGATTCTAAACTACCTTGCAATGGAGTATCTTGATCATCCGCTTCATCTTCATCATCATCATCTTGGTCTTCGGAGAGACTGGGTGCTTCACTTTCTTCCTGGGCATCTTCATCAGCTAATGGAATGTTTTGCATATCCTCCACTAGATGGCTATTCTGTATAGTAGTCATTCTGTTCACGATCCTACAATTATTAAAAAAGTATAAATGAATGATATGATTTATTTAGTCAAAAAAAAAAATTGCAGATTATATTCTACAAAAATATAGCACTTACAAAGAATACATATTATTGTTAATATTTTTTGCAGAACTAAGAGAAATACTTGTTCTGAAGTTTTATTAAAAAGACAATGGATTAGTTACAAATTCAGTATTATATATATATATCATTTTAATAATAAAAAAGCACGAGATAATGATGATGATAATAATAATGGCAGCAACAAGAACAACAAATAACATGCATATTTATTTAAAGACTTACATGGATTTATTGAAGCAAACATTTTTAAATATATTAGGAATTTTTCTGTATAATAATCTAGATAACATTTCAGCTTATGATGTAACTAAACAACAACCAATCAAAACTGGAAATGCAAGCTGAAGCTACACAATTTAGTAAGCAATGGGCTCTGCTTGCATTTCCAGTTTTAATAGTTTGTTGTCTTATTACATTGTAGCTGAAATTTTATCAAAATTATTATACAGAAAAATATCTGCCCTATTTCAATGTTTACAACTAACAAGTGCACATACATATATATTAACTCTTTGGGTATGTTTACTTTGAAAATAAAACAGCTGCAAAAGTAAATTTCTCAGATTACATTTTCGTCTTCAAATATACAGGGATGTTTCCATATTTTGCAGAGTTTAGTGCATATTAAAAATATTTAAATATCTCTCTCTATATATATTTAAAACAGGGCAATAATCATAATAATCATAGGAACACTTGCAATGAAGATTAAATGATGTTCAAGCACTAAAATGATAAGCCAAATAGAACAGTTTCATTCAATTTTTTTAAATCCAAAAACCTATTAATTTTTGAGTCTGTCAATCTCACTACTGCTGTAAATCATGCAAGACATATTTATAATAAGTACTACAATCAGCTATATATATTTAAAAATATTTGATGTATAATAGTGCTAGCTAAATTTCTAGACTAATTTCTGATATTGGCTTTTATCAGGGAAGAGTACTAATTTCAGCAGTGATTTTTATTTATAGTATTTAAAACTACAATTTCAAAGCAACAATCAATCTAAGATTTTAAACTGAAGCTAATTTGCATAGATCAGAATTTATGGAAGCAACTATATATTTTAATAACTTTGATTATGTACTAATTTTAGCTTCACAGTACACTTAAACGAACCATCATATGATTTCTTTTACATTTAATATCTACATTAACAATAGTAATCCAACCTATTCAGATTTTCAAGAAAGATTTATTGGTAACACGGAATTTTAAAAAAAAATGCATATATGACATTACATTACAGAAATTAAGCATAGGTTTTATTATTACAACAGGCAAAACTCTCCATACAGTAGTGCCACTCAGTGCCAACCAGAGTAATCAATGGATGCCAGAAGGCTTGTGCATAAAATCCCTATCTAGTGCTTACTCATCCAATATCCCCAGACTAGTTTCTGGCTTGTGGCCTTCGTCAGTGAGGAGCTTTGGATCTGAGAGCACTGCACCTAGATCTTAGGATCTAATGCAACCCTCCAACAGCCACCTTTTATCTCTACTTAACTACAAAACTATGAGAATAAAATTGAAAACACAATAATATTTTCAATCTAAGCTCAATAGCTTATATAGTCATATGGTTCTGAACCCATATCATGTGATGTTTAGAGATTTTATTATTCATATGAAATGTGTAAGATAATTACAAAGTATTAATAATGTATATAAATTATTTAGTAAGATCAAAAGATTTAAATTAATTGTTATTATTGTGATATAATATAGAAAAGTTGACAAACATAATACATATCTTCTTTTTTTTTTAAAAAAAAAACAACAACAACAACACAAAAATAATAAAGATATTATTGTTTGCAAAATCAGGAAAAAGACAAAGGAATTTCTTTAACTTCCTTTTATAAATACAGTATTTTAACAATAAAAAACTAAAATTGATCACATAATTGCTAGTATGAAAGATGACCATCCATCCACCAAACTTTCCACAATGATTGATAAGATTTTTAACTCTTCAGGAACATTTATAACAGTACCCAACACAGAAGCTTCAAACGGAAACTAGTATTAAAGGATCATATTGATTCAATATGATTTAATACTTGGAAACATTACTATACTTAATTTGACTCAAAAGTTAATTAAGACTGTTCACTGACATAAATGGATTGTCTCTCAGATCATAAGATTTCTTTATACATAATATGAGATTAGCTCAAGCAGTGTGAATAGCACGTTCATCTATAGATCTATTCATCAAATCAATTCATTACCTAGAGACTCATTTGAGACAATATTACTGAGAGAATCATAGCAATCATTATAAAATATATAATTAAATTCTTGCTGCAAAAGAAAAAAAAAATGGTAATAAGATTGGAAGAGTATTTTTTAAAGTGATAAACTTTTGTAGTTTATTGGGTTGAGTAAAAATTACTAGATGAACTTTTCATAAATTGAGGTATGAGATTTTTGAGATAACATATTTTACAAAACTTTGTGAGAGCCTCAACTTACAATAAAAACATTGTGACAGCATAAATAATAATGATCACAGGTAGACTTCAATATCACGCAATGTTGAAATACCAAGATGCCAGACAACTTTCAGTATGCAATCTGAAAGACATTAACTATCAACATTTTCTTATTTTCATACAGAATGTTACTTTGTTATAATATGAGGTGTTGGACAGAGGCCAAAAAACTAATATAGTAGCTTTTAATATGCTCAATTAGGAGAATTTAAGTTTACACAGCATAAGATCTTATTCTTATAAAATTTCATTTCCTTTCAGTCAGCAGTATGAACTAAAGTATTAGTTATCCATTATTAGAAAAGTCCATTACTTTACACTTGATTAGTCATATCTTTTTATGGAATTACATAATTTTTTTTTCAGAAAAAATTTCAATATAGAGACATTAATATCAATGACTGCTAAAGTGTTTGTTACTAAAAATTTAATAAAAGCTATATATATTGTAACGGTCAGAAAACGTGTGACTCGTAAACATAGTGCAGAATTCGACCACCATACAGAACAAAAGATGGGATGATTGTGTTAAGAGGATTATTGAGTGTTATAGTAGTAAGGAATGTGATAAAAGAATAAATTTATTAATAAAGACTAGGGAGTTAGAGAGATGGAGAAATAGTATGGAGAGTAAAAAGAGTTTAAATATATATAGAAATAAACAGAATATTAGGTGTGAGTTAATATATGATAATAGTAAGGAAAGTAGTTTATTGTTTAAGGCTCGAACGGGATCTTTAGCTACAAAAGAATATACATGTAAATGGAAAAATATGGGTGATTTATTTTGTAAATTATGTAAGGAAGGAATTGAAAATATTAGGCATTTGTTAATTGAATGTAAATGTTTGAAAACAGAAAGGGTACATATAATGAAGTTGTGGAAAAATAAATTTGAAAAGAGTGATTATACAGAAAGTGAATTATTGGTTTTTATGCTAGGTTTGGGAAAAGATAAGGGGGATTTAGATATAAAAGTTATAGAGTTGACAAAAATTATGTTGTGGAAATGGGATAGAGCAGATTATGGGTAAATTTAGAGTGGGGAATGTAAAAGAAAGTGGCTAACAGGTTTATCTGGGCTTAATTGCTGAGATATTCTTGACTTCGTTTAAGGAGAAGCCATAATACATCACATCACATCACATCATCACATCACCCGTGATACTGAGTTCGAACATAGTTTATCGGTTCCACAATACAATCCACGAAACAACGCATCTGATGCGACATTAATAAATATTTCCTTAGGCACGGTGGTCAGGGATATGCAAGAGACTCATGATTTTCTCGAGTTAGCCAATAACCAAACTAATATTAATTAAACATTCATATTTACATAATCGAGGAAATATTATATAGAATGGGTATCGAATAAATGAAACGTAACTGCAGACGTATAGTTTAAAATTATTTATTAATACATTTTAATAAAACAATCTAATAATATTTTGTGGATTTAAAGCTTCAGTAGCGGAATGTGTGACATGACTATATTTTAAAGAATACATTTATTTATTTAGACATTATTTTATATTGAGGATTTCAGTAGCGGTATTTCCGATACTGAAATGTTTACAAAAGGAATTAACTTATTTGAAGGCGTAATTTAGCTACCTAAAATTCTCGAGTATTTCTAATGCATGCCTTGGGGAATTTACACCTTTGCAAGGCAAGAGTCTAAAGTATGGGTTATAAGAGTAATGGCAGACATATATTTATTTAATTAAAATATTTATTTATAACTAAGGGCAAACATTTATTTGAGAGTGAATTATGAAGATAATGCAGAGGCGGAGTGATATATAGAATAATAAACTAAGTAAAGGAACACGTGGTACGCTTTAGAAAGGCGATATGGAATGGCAGTATATTGAAACTGCAATGCCGCGAATGAATTTATAAAACTGTCAGGCTGGTCTCTGCCACGGCCCGACAAAGTAAGGTGTCACATAAGCATAACCAGGGACAAGCGGTATGTGTCGCAATTTGCCGCTGGCTGCATGACAGGTCAAATCCTACGGGAGCATTTATTATGTCCGCTTGTGTAGGACGACGGGGGTTAATTTCAACCCTGAAGAATCCGGAATATTTACGGCAGAATAGATCATCGCATCTCTAAAACGTAACACGTGTATACTTATAAACGATTATGATAAGATTTAAATGGATTTCTAATTCAGCCCGACATTATCAACATTTACTAAAGAACGTTGGTGACTCTCAAAGAAATGTAATTCTATGGAATTATTCATGATGATTTAATAAATACCAAACATATATAAATTGGGAATTATTATAACTAATACGTCAGCCATTTGCGAAGTAGTAGACCCTGCATTACAATAAACGAAGCATTGAATGCGTGTCGATTTATATGAAAGTTAAGTTATTAAAGAAAGTAAATATTAATGAAAATTTGACACGCATTCATTGTTTTAAGCGATCATAGATTTAAACTTTGAAAATTGAAATAATTATGAGCATGTAATAATTAAATAATAACTATAGATAGAAATGTAGATTATAGAAATACGCACCCAAGAAAGATAGAGTGAGGTAAGCTAGATTATTAGATACATTTACACATTACATTAATTATTCAATTTAGTTATACAAATGGTAGTTTTTACATTTTACAATTTAGATAATAACGTGAAAGCTAAACACCTTCAAACAGATACGCTTTAAAAATGCTTAAGTGACAGCCAATCAGATGGAATAATGGCATCACATGGGACTCCCAAGTTCTAAAACACAAGCCAGAACTATTAGAAAAAGATGGATCCATCTTAATCTAATAGTTCTGGCTTGTGTTTTAGAACTTGGAGTCCCATGTGATGCCATTATTCCATCTGATTGGCTGTCACTTAAGCATTTTTAAAGCGTATCTGTTTGAAGGTGTTTAGCTTTCACGTTATTATATTATCTGTTTACGCTTAAATTTAATATATTTACAATTTAGATAAGTAATATGAAGAAGAGCTATAGCATATTATTAGAGTACTCTAGAGTTTGAACACAGACAGGTACCTGTTTTATAAGAAGTTTTCTGATTCCATTAATTTAGCAGCAAAAAGTTCACGAGTGGCAAGTCTTTCTTGTATTTAGATATTCATTTAATTTCATGGCAGCAGCAGCTTTCTCATTCATTTCAGGCAGCAGATCTTCATGGTGAATTTATGACGGGCAATGAAAGTTCAGCATCCGATAGGCCATCTCCCGATGGAGAATAATCTAGGTGCTTTACTCGGTCATACCTTGGCAGGAACAAATTATTTTTATTATTTTTGGAGACTCTCAGTGATCGAGAGCAAAGCTAAAGTTTAAGTGAATGTCTCCAGCAAGTCTAAGATGGCCTCTTTTTTTATCTTGATCTTTCACATTTTTGTTAAGATATTTTTAGGTTCTATTTAATCTGCCCTGAGGATAATCAATGCATTTTGTTGGTTTTTAATTAAAGAAAGCTGCCATTCTATTGTTTACATTTTACATTTACTAATTATATTTTGGGGAATTTTTCTTTAATTAATCTATTATCTATCACTGACCGATGCTTTTAAATTTCAAAAACAAAAAGGAACATAAGATTATTTTAACTTTTAATTAAATATTACATCAGATATTTTTAGAATTATTATTAAACGAAATTTAAACAAAGCAATAAATACGAACTTTATAATCCAAAATAAATGATTAAAATTATACAAAATTATATAACTAAAAGAAATCTATATTATTTTATCCCTATTTATTGCGTTTAATTTGAGATCAAAATGTGTGCGTGTTTAAGCTGAATTCTACAGATATTTATACATTTTTAATATTGTTACACACACAATTCGATATCAAAAAGTTTAAATTTGGGCGGGATAGACCGGTCAGTGAGAGACGACAGAAAAAGGTGAAACTTAAGATTCGAATACGAATCTTACTGTTTCATTTCCCCATACTTCCCGTGAACAATTAAGGCAAAACAAAGGAGGCAAGAAAGCGAGAACAAAAAAAAATTTTACATTACATAATTTAAAGACGAAAACATTATTATTGTTTTTACAGATATATTGAAATATAGAAAGCAGAGATTACATGAAGCAACGAACAATTAATATACCCGGATCTAGAATTTATAGTTTAATTAAAATGGCCTAATTTGGCCGTGTCTGGTAGAAATCATAGTAATGTTAGTTAAACTGAGTATATTTATATAAAAAAAATTCTTAGAGTAAGGTTAGTTAATATAATATAAAAAAATTGTTTTTAAGAGTAATAGTAATTAAAAGAATAATATATATAATAAAATCTCTATCTAAAACCCTATTTGACTAAAGTACAATCCATTCAACCAAGTTCATTATATCAAGTTCATTTTAATATTTTCATATACGTTTAATCCGTCCTAATAGTCTAATATTTTTACAACCCCGGGTCAGGTGGATAATACCGATCTCTCGTCATCGACGACTGCGGCCTTAGGTTTTCTAATCATTGCCTTTTATCGGGTGGTTCTTTGGCCCAATGGTTCAAATCCACAGTAAGAAATTCAACCATTTCTCCTATATCTTTTATTTGAATGCCTGTCATTAATGGTTGGATGGTTAGCGGCACGCTACGTTGGATCGTTCTAAATTTCCACTTCCCCATATTCCACCAGTTTTTGGCAGATCCCTGCAGATGGTTACTAGCTATAGCTATCTGCACATCTGGCCCTTTCTTATGAAATTTTAAGAACTTCTGTGAGCTCTCTAGGTAGGTTTGAGGTTTTTCCCTTATTTCCACTCTAAATATTTTAACGTGGACCATCTTTGTTAAGTGGCTTTGGTATCCACTGTCCGTTTTCATGTTTTCTTCCGTGACTTTTGGTTCTATTCTTTTGACCCCGTCCATGCTTGTCTCCTTTTTACTGCTTTCACTCAACGGTTCTTGTGGGCCTTCGTCTATTGGAATAAGGTCTATTTGCTCATCTACTATCATCGGTTCGTCAAGTATTTCTAATTCCCTTTCCTTTTCCATATCTTTAATTTCTTCTTCCTTTTTACTAACTGGGGATATTCCATAATGTTCGTTGATCATTTCAAGATATATCAACATATCTCTTATCAATTTTCTGACGCTCCCTAACTCGTATCTCCTCCTCTTCCTGACTCGTTTTTGGTTCTTCATATCTTCTTCTCGCTTCCTCACGTATTTTCCTCCATTCTTCTTTACTCTCTCTAAATATTTCAAGTAACCTTAGACTGAAGTTCATTGATGCTATTCTGTCATTTTCTGCTTCCATTTTTCTTATTATTATTTATTTTATACTAGTAGCATTTGACTACTCCCCACCGGTATATTGGCCCTATAACCCTCTTTTGCTGCCCTCACCTACTCTACATTGCCCTATCTCTATATTGCTGCGTTTAACATATTTAACATATATATTATAGCGAACTACTGGTTACGCGTATAATAAGCTACTGCTGTCTATGATATATATATTTGTACTTTAACAAAATATTTACTATTAACATATATAACAAGCTTCTGCTGTCTATGCTATATATATAACGGTGTTTTAATAAAAAAAATTCAATGCTACTTGCTTTCTCATTTAACGACTGATTACTTTTTTTTTTGACATATATATATAAAGCAAAATATTTCATTAGATCCGAGTATTTTCGTTCCTTCTTAAATTACACACACATCCCTGCTTTCCTTAAATTTGTTATTACACCTGCTGTCCTTTCATTCACTCGACCCACATTATTTCACTCGATTTACTTTTCATTATTTTTATCAAAACAAAATCGTATATATATAGAATAATTAGCCAACTTGAGTAACGAACGCTAAAAGAAATTTATATGCGTTATATTTTGCTCAGGGTATATATGGGTTTTTTATATCGAAAGCTCCACGTTGGAAAGCGCCAAACGCTAAAAAAAAAATTTAACTATGTAATGGTCAGAAAACGTGTGACTCGTAAACATAGTGCAGAATTCGACCACCATACAGAACAGCAGCACCATCGAGTAGCGAAGCCACCTGTGGTACTGAGATCGAACATAGTTTATCGGTTCCACAATACAATCCACGAAACAACGCATCTGATGCGACATTAATAAATATTTCCTTAGGCACGGTGGTCAGGGATATGCAAGAGACTCATGATTTTCTCGAGTTAGCCAATAACCAAACTAATATTAATTAAACATTCATATTTACATAATCGAGGAAATATTATATAGAATGGGTATCGAATAAATGAAACATAACTGCAGACGTATAGTTTAAAATTATTTATTAATACATTTTAATAAAACAATCTAATAATATTTTGTGGATTTAAAGCTTCGGTAGCGGAATGTGTGACATGACTATATTTTAAAGAATACATTTATTTATTTAGACAATATTTTATATTGAGGATTTCAGTAGCGGTATTTCCGATACTGAAATGTTTACAAAAGGAATTCATTTATTTGAAGGCGTAATCTAGCTACCTAAAATTCTCGAGTAAGTATTTGTAATGCATGCCTTGGGGAATTTACACCTTTGCAAGGCAAGAGTCTAAAGTATGGGTTATAAGAGTAATGACAGACATATATTTATTTAATTAAAATATTTATTTATAACTAAGGGCAAACATTTATTTGAGAGTGAATTATGAAGATAATGCAGAGGCGGAGTGATATATAGAATAATAAACCTAAGTAAAGGAACACGTGGTACACTTTAGAAAGGCGATATGGAATGGCAGTATATTGAAACTGCAATGCCGCGAATGAATTTATAAAACTGTCAGGCTGGTCTCTGCCGCGGCCCGACAAAGTAAAGTGTCACATAAGCATAACCAGGGACAAGCGGTACGTGTCGCAATTTGCCGCTGGCTGCATGACAGGTCAAATCCTACGGGAGCATTTATTATGTCCGCTTGTGTAGGACGACGGGGGTTAATTTCAACCCTGAAGAATCCGGAATATTTACGGCGGAATAGATCATCGCGTCTCTAAAACGTAACACATGTATACTTATAAACGATTATGATAAGATTTAAATGGATTTCTAATTCAGCCCGACATTATCAACATTTACTAAAGAACGTTGGTGACTCTCAAAGAAATGTAATTCTATGGAATTATTCATGATGATTTAATAAATACCAAACATATATAAATTGGGAATTATTATAACTAATACGTCAGCCATTTGCGAAGTAGTAGACCCTGCATTACAATAAACGAAGCATTGAATGCGTGTCGATTTATATGAAAGTTAAGTTATTAAAGAAAGTAAATATTAATGAAAATTTGACACGCATTCATTGTTTTAAGCGATCATAGATTTAAACTTTGAAAATTGAAATAATTATGAGCATGCAATAATTAAATAATAACTATAGATAGAAATGTAGATTATAGAAATACGCACCCAAGAAAGATAGAGTGAGGTAAGCTAGATTATTAGATACATTTACACATTACATTAATTATTCAATTTAGTTATACAGATGGTAGTTTTTACATTTTACAATTTAGATAAGTAATATGAAGAAGAGCTATAGCATATTATTAGAGTACTCTAGAGTTTGAACACAGACAGGTACCTGTTTTATAAGAAGTTTTCTGATTCCATTAATTTAGCAGCAAAAAGTTCACGAGTGGCAAGTCTTTCTTGTATTTAGATATTCATTTAATTTCATGGCAGCAGCAGCTTTCTCATTCATTTCAGGCAGCAGATCTTCATGGTGAATTTATGATGGGCAATGAAAGTTCAGCATCCGATAGGCCATCTCCCGATGGAGAATAATCTAGGTGCTTTACTCGGTCATACCTTGGCAGGAACAAATTATTTTTATTATTTTTGGAGACTCTCAGTGATCGAGAGCAAAGCTAAAGTTTAAGTGAATGTCTCCAGCAAGTCTAAGATGGCCTCTTTTTTTATCTTGATCTTTCACATTTTTGTTAAGATATTTTTAGGTTCTATTTAATCTGCCCTGAGGATAATCAATGCATTTTGTTGGTTTTTAATTAAAGAAAGCTGCCATTCTATTGTTTACATTTTACATTTACTAATTATATTTTGGGGAATTTTTCTTTAATTAATCTATTATCTATCACTGACCGATGCTTTTAAATTTCAAAAACAAAAAGGGAACATAAGATTATTTTAACTTTTAATTAAATATTACATCAGATATTTTTAGAATTATTATTAAACGAAATTTAAACAAAGCAACAAATACGAACTTTATAATCCAAAACAAATGATTAAAATTATACAAAATTATATAACTAAAAGAAATCTAAATTATATTATTTTATCCCTATTTATTGCGTTTAATTTGAGATCGAAATGTGTGCGTGTTTAAGCTGAATTCTACACATATTTATACATTTTTAATATTGTTACACACACAATTCGATATCAAAAAGTTTAAATTTGGGCGGGATAGACCGGTCAGTGAGAGACGACAGAAAAAGGTGAAACTTAAGATTCGAATACGAATCTTACTGTTTCAATATTTCCAAATATGTGATCAGTAATTTTACAATTTTCATATCAAAGAGAATTAAAGCTTCTTTTTTGTGTGCATCCACCTTGATTATTACGATTAAAAAAAAAACAGGAAAATCATTTTATTAAAACCATAAAATAAATTTATTGCTAGTAAAAAATTGTTAAAAGAACTGTTTTTTGGAAAATAATCAGACTAGAATTAACTGAAACACAACTAGACAATAAAGCATATATTTTTCAGCCTGATGTTCAAGATTAGCATTAAATTTGCCGCCATCTTTAATATATTATAATTAATTTGTGAATAAATTTCAGGAATTTACCATTATAAAGACAAGATAAAATTTGATATTAAAAAACCCCAGGTCACTTTAAATTTTTGAAATTATGACACATTCACTACTTTTTAATTTGCCAATTTGTCAAAATATATAAGGAAGTTGTTTGCAGAATATTTGCTTAAAGCAAGCTCCACATGGTGAGAAATCTGTATTAATCTACTCTAATTATCTATGTAAGCATGATTAATCAATAGATACTAGATTGTTGTATCAACTAAATCACATAATAGTTTGTAGCTATTAGACATCTGATGACAATTGTATTTAGAGATGCTTCTAGTCTCAGAGTGGATAACTTCTATTAATACTGATATTAAATGTAAGCTAGAGAAGTGTTAATACTTTGTTTTTGTATATATTATCGTTTTACTAAAGAATCAAAAGTGCCCACAATTAGAATATAATAGAAGCCATTAAAATATGAAGTTGCTAAGCTAAAGTCAGATTTATATCTAGACAAATAGATTAGCTCAGCTTCAAAACCTTGAAGCTTTCAAGCCATTAGTTTAAATAACATAACAAAACTGAAGACAGCTACAAAATGGATATGTAAATACTTTTAAGACAGGCTATAACCTGTATCAAATGCGCCTTGAAATTTACAAGTCAAGCAATATCTTTATTTTGCCGATACAGGGACCTCTCAAATCACAATACTAGATAGCAACTTTTATAAAGATAAGAGCGGCTGTCTTATCTTTAACCTAACTTTCTACTTATATAGGTCAATCTGAAGCATCTTGATTTATGGGCGTGAAGCTGTTGTTCTCTCCCCTATTTAAGTTCACTATTTCCTATACAAATTAACATTCGCAAAATCTTGCGATTTATGAGTTAATATTACAATCTTTATACTAGAAATATATAAACTATTGTAGAGTTATAATTATTTGTTAAGCACACAGGAAGTATATGCTTCAGATTGGCCTATATAAGTGGAAAGTTAGGTTAAAAGTTGCTATATTGTGTTGTGGTTTGAGAGGTCCCTCTATCGGCAAAATAAAGATATTGCTTGACTATTATAAATTTCAAGGGGCATTTGATATAGGTTATAGCCTGTCTTAAAAGTATTTACATATATTTCCTGTGCGATTAATAAATAATTATAACTCTAAAATGGATATGTGTAATTCCTTAGTAAAGAAGACTAATAAACAAAAACTAATTGCTATTATGGTTGGAATTACTATCTGGTATCCATTAATACTACAGAAGGCTCTAGAATACAATGATATAGAACAAATTGCTTCTGCTAATGCAGACATATAAAATAAGAAGACATATGATACTTTTTTGTTTCATATATATGGGCACTATTTTTAATAAAAAAAAAAAAAACATTCATATGTAAATTTAAAAAAAATGTGGATCCATTTTTTTCTCTATCTACCTGTTTTAGGTCTGCCTAACATCTGCTTCTATCTTTATAACCTGCTTTCATTAAAGTCCTCTGAGAAGTTTAGATGGCTTAAACTCTTGGTTATAACTTTAAAATTTTAATAGTCCTTTATAAATAATAAAATATAAAAATAATCATAAGGACTGTTGCTTGGAAAATCATATGACATCCATTAAGAAAGTTGCAGGTCGAACACAATTCCATTAACATTTTTTATTTTATTCTATTGGGAGTTCATCCAAAAACTTTTAAGTCTTGTGTAATCCATTCTATTAATTTATTAAATTGCAGCGTACAAACTAACAGAAAAACAAATGACGGATTTTTTTATTAGACACTTAAAAATTATTTATATATTTTAGAATAAAATGACGGGATAATCTAAAAGTGTAGCAGAACTATGCTATATTCAGTAGACTGTTCTTGAATAGGGTGAAAAAACTGCACATGGAAGATTTACAATTGATAAGAGTAAGTTACAAATTGCACTTTACGCAAACAAGTGAAGCTCAATTTCAAGAGAATTATACGGCTGAACGCTTTTGGGAACCTTTAGACTCCATATTCAAAGCCTATCTTAGAAGTGTTGGTCTGAGTTGTGATTTTTAAAAACTGGGTAGTAATTTATGCAAATTTATTCCATGACTTCATATAGTCCACAAACACATATTTAAAATTCCTTCTATTAAAAAACAAAGCAAAACAATAAATTAGTTTCAAGTTTTATTAGCGTGATTATAGTACTGATAAAATAATAATAATAAAACATTCCTGGCAAAAAATGACAACAAACTTAATATAAAAAAAAAGATCTTTAACACTTATTGAACTGCATCTGACTAGTATGGTAAAAATATCTACAAATTCTAAAACCTTAAACAGTTATCAGTTACTGAATTAAGGAAAATAAAATGTCACTGTATTTCAAATGAGATACGACTGACAGAATAGAAACAGCTACAAAAGATTGAGCCAATAGTAAATTTGTCAGAAGTGATGTAAAAAAAAAGAGAGAAATAATAACTCACAAGTAAACACATAATTAAAGAAATAACTATTTATCTGAAAGTTTGTGATGATAACATTTTACCTGTGATTAAGCACTAGACTATTTCAATCAACTAGAATTGTTAAATGTCTTTGGAAATATTCAAACTTTATTTAAATTTCTCAAATACACTCTACTTAAGAAATAGCACACAGGCAAAACTCTCCATACAGTAGTGCCACTCAGTGTAAGCCAGGGAAATCAAGGGATGCCAGAAGGCTTGTGCATAAAATCCCTATCTCGTGATTTTATGCACAAGCCTTCTGGCATCCAATGATTATTCTGGCTGGCACTGAGTGGCACTACTGTATGGAGAGTTTTACCTGTTTTAGTAACAGTTATGTGTAAGCATATGAAATGGTGATCATGTGGTACATAGCACACAGATTAGTACATAATACAATGTTTTTAGGATATTTTTCATCTCTTCTTCAGGTGTTGTTGACCTGACTAGTGACAGTATTTAAGAAGTTAACTGAACCTGGAACTTTTAAATTCATGAATATAAAATTTTTTAAAATGATAATCTAACCAGTCAATAGAAATTTATATACTTATCTATGAGGTTCCTCCTGATTTCTCCATTTTTTCTTAAGGGCAAAATTAAGGTGACTTCCAAACATTATGAATTATTATACTAAGTTGATTTAAAATAGCAGAGTAGAAAATGTAAGTAAGTACGGTAGAAGACCACACATATACTAATAAGTATATGTTCCATTAGGAAAAGACAGAAATATTGATCAGAGTAAAAAAGTAAAAAAAAAATAATTAAAGAAGTTGCTCAATAATAATGGCAGATAATTCCATAAATCAACACAACGTGATAATTCACCATACTTGGAAACCATTATTCTCTTATGAGTACTCAAACATTTCTACTGACTATTGTCTTTGACTGAATAGACAACTTGGTTAGTGTCACTTTTAAAAACTCAATATTCATGAATCTAAAAATTCCATATTTAATTTCCATACTATTCCTGTTACTAGTCAGACCAGCAATACTAGAAAAAAATAATAATACAACTTTAAACATTATGTTATAGACTAATCTGTATGTTATTATTAAAAGTTGAATGTATTTGAAAAGTTTAAATAAAAATTTGAATTTTTAAAGATATTTAACAATTAATTCTACATATTGGAAACAATTCAATATATTATATACAAAAGAAATAACTGATAGTATAAATAGTGCATCGGATTTATTGTTAATAAACAAACAACGGAAAGATAAAATTATTAACTTTGAATTTTCTCAACAAGTTTGTTCTAATTTTTGTATTAAAATCTTTCATCAGAGAATTATTGCTATCAATTAAAATTGAAGTATCTCCATAAAATTATTCTATTTCCTCATCTTGTATTTAGACACCAAAAACAAACACTTCTATGCATATTATAGATGGTGTTTAGATGAGATTTTAACTACAACTCTTCTATTAATGAACCTTAAAATTTTTATGAATATGGACAAAAAAAAAAATCTCGAAGAAGATAAATGAATTGGATTTATAAAACAAATAGTAACTTTTTAAAATTATTTTTTTTTTGTAGAAAAATTTTAATTAAAAATTGACAAGAAGAGTCCACAAATATCCCCTTAAAGTGTCTAATTTTATTTATCTCTTGTGCTTATTTTCAGACTATTAAATAAATAAGCTTCTATATGCATATATCAGCTTGGAGACTGTGGCTATTGTTGATCAACCTAAACACCGATATCTGAGACAATATGCTCGTGGTTTATAAAAGCCAAAATTTCAACATGCACTATACCCCCAGGAAATGAACAATCTATCATCCATATTGAATCACTATTAAATGGCAAAAAAACAAACACATGGTCAGTCATTAAGTGATTAATCACATAAATTCAAACACTAACTAATCAAAATATAACATGGAAATCCAAAAATAATAAATAAATAAACCAAATTTTTTCAGAAAATCAAAATTTAATAGAAAATTCTTAAATTAAAAAAGAAATTCTTAAAAAAAATATTAAAAAATGCACTAAAAAAAAACACACACACATTTTCTTTTGCTTTCACAGTATTATTGATATTATGGGACCAAATTTAGAAATATCCTGAGGATATTTCTAAACATTAGCACTGCATGTTTTTATATTGGTCACATAATATCAGGAATACTGTGAAGGGTAAAAAAAAATTTTTTTTACGGCATTTTTTAGTCCATTTACATGAATAAAAGAATTTCTTTAAAAAAATTTTTTTATATATTTTATTTTCAACTTTTTAATTTTTATATAGTTCCAGAAATTAGGAATGAAGAAAGTTGATACAATACTGTTAGATGGCAATCATAAAAAGTAATAGATCCAATCTAAAACTAAAAATTTTAAATTTTTATTAATTTTTTGCTATAATTGTTTGCAAACTCTTAAAAAAATATATATTATCGCTGAAATACATATGTACACAAAATTTCAATTAGACTGAAAATTGGGAAGAGGGTGAAAATTGAATTACAAGAGTTATCAGACGGGGGGGGGGGGGCAGTAAGGCAAATAAAAGCAGAGAGAAAAACATTAAGCAGCAGCTGTGTTATAGGCAGTATAGAAACAAATATTAATTTCAAATTATCTAATAACACATTCCTTAAGATATAACTGTGATTTAATAGTATCTTACAAGTAATGATCACAAAGCTTGTATTATGCTAATTAAATTTTGATATTAAGATGGAAAGACTTAAAACTTCTGAAGAATTATTATACACATTTAAATTAAAAAACTGTAAAAAAAAATTATGTCAGCAAATCAGGAAGCTTAAAAATACATTTTACACTTTTAACATATAAATAGTTTAACTTGAAAAGAGTTAGATATTTTATTTGCAAGTTCAGTTCCTAGAGAAATGTTTCAAAAAAGATTAAAAAAAAAAAAAGCTAACTAAAGTTTATTTTAAGTATTATCTTTACTAATAATATATATATCATTTACATTTGTTTAATACAAGTAATAATATGAGTTACATATTATATTTATTTTTTAAATCTTGTTTCATCTTTTGTCAAAAACAGGCAAAACTCTCCATACAATAGCGCCACCCTGTGCCAACCAGAGTAATTAATGGATGCCAGAAGGCTTGTGCCTACTCATCCAATATTCCCAGACTAGTTTCTGGCTCGTGGCCTCATCAGTGAGGAACCTTGGATCTGAGCAAGCCAGAAATTAGTCTGGGGATATTGGATGAGTAGGCACTAGATGGGGGCTTTATGCACAAGCCTTCTGGCATCCATTGATTATTCTGGTTGGCACAGGGTGGCACTAGTGTATGGAGAGTTTGCCTGTTTAATAACAGTTATGTGCTGGCATAAGAGATTGTGATCATGTGATGTTTTGTCAAAGACTTATAAGATCTTTAATTCTGAGAGTATTAATCTTAATTTTATACAATTTTATGTCCATATCTCACATAAAGAAGAACCAGTGTTTGATCAAATTTCTTCCAAAAATTTAGGCATCTGTTAAAGTATTTAATCCATTCATTTTTCCATATTACACCTTATAGAGTATAAAGTAATAGTTTTTACTTCACCTTTGATTAGTAAATAATTGTATTTGCGCTTTACGCAAAAAAGTGAAGCTTGTCTAAATCTTACAAAGTTATATGGCTTAGCGCTTTCGGAGCTCTTGAGTCTCCATAATCATAGCCTACTTTTAACTGAAGTTACGTCGTGGTTTATGTAAAATATTTTATATAGAGCGGCAAACTATGGGGAGACCCGTGCCAACATCACAACTAGAACAGCTCAACATCATTATTTGTACAAGAAAGCAATAATTAACGATGAAAACAAATCTATATTCTTTGAGCACCAAAGAACAACTGGCCATAGGTTTGAACCCACTATAGCAAGGGCACTGTGCACGGAACGCAATGATGTGAAGCGAAAAGTCAAAGAAGCATGTTTTATTGCAAATGACAGTGATGCAATAAACCGGAAGGAATCGTGCTTTACAATCTCCAAAAAATGGTCATTATAAAAAAAAAAAATTTGCATAAAATATTTTACATAAACCACAACGTAACTTCAGTTAAAAGTAGGCTATGATTATGGAGACTCAAGAGCTCCGAAAGCGCTAAGCCATATAACTTTGTAAGATTTAGACAAGCTTCACTTTTTTGCATAAAGCGCAAATACAATTACTTATAGAGTATATTGTTTTTAAAGCAAATGAAAACTTTTAATATTTTCTCTTGTCTTATTAAGTTAATATAGATAGTTTGAAATATTTTCATTATTATTTATTTAAATGCCTTGTAATGTTCAATCTTTGATCTTGTAAAATCATGTTTAGTCTTCCATTTAAGTTGCTAGACCAACATTTAATAATATGAAAATGAATTTGATGTAAAATTGGAGAATATGTATTTTATGGAAATTATTCAAAACCTTCCCTACTGATATTTCTCCCCAAGAGTATTTTACATTACTTAATAGTTTTTTTTTAATCTTATATTTAATATTGCTCAAGTTGATTAGGTTTAAATCATCCTGCAAATCTTTATATGTTAAGAATAAGTTCCTATAAAATGATCTTTTGTTTTTCTATTTTATTTATATCTATTAATAACATTTAAAACAGAAGCTTTGTGTTACATTAATATGTATTTGTGCCTTTATATCTAATACATACAATCTTGGTTCAATGAGACTGTTTCAATACTAAATTCATAATGCAAGGATCTAATAATATAATGCATCTATTGGACAAGCCAATGACTTGAGATTTAAACTTGATGAAGTGAGTCTTGGAAATTTTTTCATGTCACAAGCAAGCTTAGACTTGTTCTTTCAGATAGCTGACCCACAGGTATTTCAGTTATCCATTAAACAACTAAAAGGTGAAGCTTCCAGAATTTGAGATTTGTAGTCAATGCAATATACATTAAATACATTTTGATGATATGACCTACAGTTGTGAAATAAGAACTTTAAATTTTAAAGTAAAGAATATAACTGATACAAAAAAATATGTTGAAAATAAGAAAAAGAGCTAGATGAAATAAATAGATTCTATGTCCATCAGATATAAAAATGTTAATAGAAAAATCAAAAAATTGTAAATACAGATGGCTGGACATATGCAAAAAAAGATAATCAATGATCTAAAAAAGTTCTCAGATGGATACGATTCTCAAGAAAGATCTGCTTTGAAATGAAATAAAAAAATTTTTGGGGTTTTTATAGAAAAATTATGCAATCTTTGTAGAAAAATATTGGTGAATTTGCTCTGCAATGGTATGTCAAAGGTTGGTGACAACAAAGATAGATATTTATTTTTATACTTTTCCCAATAAATATGACAAAATCCAAAAATATAAAATTTTAAAAAATAATGATTATCTTTGTCTTACTTATAAAATAAAAAAAAATATTGTAATCTTAAGTTTAGTAAGACGAATTTGTTTTATGTTCTGCGAGTAAAGTAATATACTCGAGACATTTTGGGCCCTAGCGAAATTTCAAAAAAGAATTTTTTTAATATTATAACCTCTATCTTATACTTCTTAAAATAGATATATAAAACAAAAGGGCCTCTAAGACCTAGAAGCACATAGTATTACCTTGGGTTGCTTCCTAATAGCTATTTCATTAGTTTGAGTTAATTTCATTTGCAGGTATGGTTAAAAAAAAATACATTATTGATAATATTCATATTATACAGGTTTTAGAATTAAAAAAATAAATAAAGGGAATTATTATACTTGCTAGTCAATAACAAAAACAAAAATACTAATGTTGGTTGTTGAATCCATATTAAAGTTGCACATCTTGTATTATACTGTTAATGACATCTCAACATTTTCAATTTTGGAAATATGTGAGTTAATATAGAAGACATAACCACATAAAAAAAAAAAACAAAGTCAAAAATTAAATATCATTCTTAATAATAAAAAAAAAATGCATAAATCCTGTTCATTTTAATTGTTTATACCTACTGATCTTTTGCTATAAAATATTCATTTGCAAACTTCTCATACAATTTGAAGGAACCAATCCACACTTAAATGTCTGGAAAATGTAATTTTCTTTTCAAAGCAAATTTACTGGGATGAATTTAAAGCTTACTTGTTTTAATAAATCCTTTTGTAGTCTTCAAGCACTGAGTTATAAAGACTTTTTTCAAACATAAAAGATGTTGATATTGCTAGATACAATGATTACTAGGTAATGTACGCTGGACTTTCAATTATAAATTACTTTCAAATAAAGAAAAACTGCATAAATATTAAGTGATATTGTCAAACTTTGTGAAACTAAAAGAAAATTTAAATAAATGGATAAGCATTCTAAAAGCACATGCAAGAGGTTTTCAGCCTTTCACTTTAATTACTAACTGCTTGCGCTTAATAAATATTTACATAAATGAATAATGTAAAAAATGAGCATGTGTTTGACGGGCGTAAATACTGGAAACACTAATGGAGTGGGACTCATTAAAAATGGAAGAACAACATTGTGAAGATTAAGTTTATTTGGTATTAAATTTAAAGGAAGACAACAAATGCAGATAATTCAGATTTATGCCTCAACAAGTTTAGACTATGATAAAAAGCAGAGAATTTTTATATAAATATGCAGAATGCTTTTCATCAGACCAAAATTATCAAAGAAAATTTTAAGGCTAGAACAGAAAAATATTTCAAAAATGTAAGTGTTGTGGATAAATATGATTACCAAAATAAAAATAAGAAAGGACTTAAGCTAAAGAGAATTTGCATAAAAAGAATAACTATTACAAATTCTTTTTTAAAGAAAAATCTAAAATGGATATAAACATTAAAGCATCCAAATAAAGATACAATAAAGCTGGATTATATTTTGATTAATAGAAAATATATATTTAGAAATTGTAATGTGCTTAATAGATTCAACGTAGAAAGTGATCAATTACATATATGTATTAATGCAAAAGCCATAGAGATAAAAACTATTAAGAAAAAGGACATTATTAATAGATTTCCCTAACTATTGGTGATTTTAAAGTAGAACTTACATAAAATTATTTTAAAATTTTAATTAGACGTCAATAAAAATGACACAAATCTGAACAATATCAATAAAAAGATAATTGACACAACACACTTAGGAAATGCTATAAAGATAGTTGGTGCAAAAAAAATACTAGTTCTTCAATAAATTTTAAACTGAAACAATGCAATTTATGAGAGAGAGAGAAAAAAGATTTATTCAGAAAAACTGAATGAATGTCAAGAATTTTGCAAAACAATACAAAAAAATAGTTAATGACTTCATAAATAAATAAATAATGACTCAGTAAACAAAATGTATAAAGTTCTTATATTTTCTTCTTTACTTCTTTTGCATTTTTCTTTATATGTTCATGTATATTACTTTTTTATAAATCTCATATACACTTTAATGCAATTTTTATATAATTCCTCCTTTATTTTTCTAACAGTTTTGACTATCCTACAGTCTTCATTAGAGCTTTTTATAACTTTCTTCTTTCTCTTTATATATTTATAACTAGCCAAAAAGAAAGAAAGATATAAAAAAACTGTGATGAAGACTGCAGGACAGCCGAAACTGTTAGAAAAATAAAGGAGGAATTATATAAAAATTGCATTAAAATGTATATAAGGAGATTTATAAAAAGTAATATATATAAAAATCTAAAAAGATAAAGAAAACAACAGTTTTAAAAAAATATATAAACAATATCTTGCTATTGAAAGGAAATTTATTTCAGCAATAAAAAGAAAAGATAGTACTATTATTAAAAAAAAGTGAAAAAAAATACAAAATAAATAGTAATAAAAAATAAGAAAACAAAACAGCCTCTATTATTATAACAATCTTTTGAAATATTAAGTATTTTAAATACAAAGATTATATAAATAGTTCAATTTTTGACGAATAAAAAAGCTTCAGGAAATGACAGAATTAGAAATGCAAGAAACAGATAAAGTAGAGAAATTGTTGGTAGCAAAGCTATATACCAAAAGTCTAAACCATAAAGATATACCAAAATGAATTGCAAGAATGCAAGAGATATTGGTATTTATGAACAATGGAAAACATAATGTTAGAATTTACAGACTTTCTGTCTTCCTTATATCTTCATCTACAGAGATCTTTGGACTCAAAAAAAAATAAAAATAAAAGTAGTTGTAGAACAATGGATCACAATCGAGGATTAAAAAAATATAAAAAAACAAAACAATATGAATTGTTATTTTCTATTAGTTTTGCAGATTTTACAAATGTATTTCATTTTATAAACATTTCTATTATAATTAAATGCTGAAACATCAAGACAGATTCAGAATATTGCCAAATGCACAAGAATTTTATCAAAATGCAAACAGCAGTGATTCTATCTCCCCAAAATATTTTATAATTTTATATCAGTTTTACAAAAGTATTTTGATAATTAAACGCAGAAGCTAAGAAGATAAAAATAAATGGAAATTATATAAATCATTTAGATATACTGCAGCAGACATCATGATTATTTTCATTAACATTATTTCGGTGCTTCAGGAAATTTTACGACTTACTAGATCAGCGGTTCTCAATCTGTGGGTCGCGACCCCTTTGAGGGTCAAACAACCCTTTCACAGAGGTTTCCTAAGACCATTGGAAAAATGGAAACACATATTTTTGATTCACAACAGTAGCAAAATTAAATGTTGGGGATCACCACAACATAAGGAACTGTATAAAAGGTCACAGCATTAGGAAGGTTGAGAACCACTGTACTAGATGAAAGGAAAAAAATAGAATTAAAAATAAATAATAATAAAAAAAACTGAATTAATATTCAACAGGTTTATAAAAATTCATAGTAATAAATAAAAAAAAGAAAAACATTACAAAAAAAGATTAAAACAATCGACAAAATTAATCGTAAAAATGAACAGGAACTTTGGTTAGAAATCACTTCATATTAAAAGCAAATATGCCTATGCACTTCAATAGGAAGGACTTTTAATAAATGCACTTTATCTATATTCACTTATGAATCTGAGATGGAAATTTGAAAAAGAACTCAAAACTGTGAATGTTGGGGTTAATAAAAAGTGATCAAATTAGAAATATATGTGTAAGAAACAGACAAACATTGGCAGAATGCAGCTTGGGTGGACATGATGCTAAAAGATATGAGAACAGAAAGACAATTAAAGTTTTAAACTGGATTCCAAAAGATTCTAGGAGATCAAGAAAAAGACTAAATGAGATAAATGAATAAGATAAGGATTTTGGTGGAATGATGTGGGGAAGGGAAATTACTAGGGAGTGAAAAAAACAGATTAAACTTAGAGGGACCTTTATCCTGCAGCAGAATGATAATATTTGAAACTAGTGATGAATGTCTTTACATTACATTTCTTGAAATAATTCATTTGTGACTTGAAGATTAAATAAAACATTTTTTTTTTACATACTGTTTTAAAAATGTGATAGTAGGGACCTCTACAGGTCTTAAACCACAAGCTTACTAATCAATGTGCATTTAAATAAATTTATAATTATACTGTTTTAAAATAAAATAAATTTAAAATCCCCACTTACTGCTTATTCAAGTTTAATTTTTCTTTAAAAATTCTGTGATCACCAATCACAAACCTTAATCCAACAAAATGACTTTTCTCATGCACACAAACACTATTCCATTCTTAATTAATACTTAGGATTAATATTATCTATATATTATTTACTATCTAAATACAACTTTACATGTCTATGACTCATGCATAAATATACATATATATTACATATGAATAATAAGTCATACATATACAATAAACCAGAATTCTCCATCAACACTAAGATATATACTATAATAACACATATCTACCTCTATGTCTTGTTTTATGCGGTAGATAGGTTCCACAGTAAACCCGCATTAAAAAAAATTGCACAAAAATAGACTTAACTTATCTTGAAAAATGGGGGATAGGGTCTGTAATTTTCAGAATTCGCATAAAAGCAAAGCAACAAGAAAAAATTACTTTATTTGCTTGACTAATAAAAAATTTCAAATATTTGAAAAAAATTAATACAAGACAAACTTTTTTTTACGTTTTTTATTAACTACAGTATTTAATTTTACATTTTTTCATACATATTTTAATCATTACTGCTAGCGTTCATTTGTAAACTGATAAGACATCAGATTCGATGTGATGTATTGTGGCTTCTTAAACGAAATCAAGACTCTCTCAGCAATTATGCCCAGAGAAACCTGTTAGCCACTTTCTTTTTATTCGTGGTGTGATGTACAACTAATGTCACTTTCAGTCTTGTGCTGTGTTAAAGGTTTTCTGTTTCTATATTAAAAAAATGAGATTGCAATCAAAACAAAAAGATTATACATTATCATTAGAAAGATTATTTTCAGTTTATAAAATCTTCGTTTTTTATTTTAAAAATCTAAAAGATTATTTATTTCTGTTATATATAACAAAATACGGTTTAAAAGTTTAAATTTTTTGAATATTTATTGTGATATTTTTATATGTAAGTATAAATCTATTATTATTATTTACTCATTAGTATAAATAGGTTATTTACACAGAAGCTAAAATTCTAAATACAGCTTCAAGCCATATTCATGTTAGCTGCTAATATAACGTTATATTTTTGAAAAAAAAAAAGTATTTCAAATCAAAATAAGTTATTAATAATTTAAATTTTTTAATGTCTAATAAATATAGTGAAATATGAAAGATATTAAGAAGAAACATGAATCGCATAACTTCAAAATTGCATTAAAATCTGCATAAAATAAGACCCAGATGTATATCTAAATTATATTTTACATAAACCAATGAATTATTAGATATTATATGAATATTGCATTTTCTGTTTAACATATTTGTGATACTCAAATAATATGGTGTTATAAATTGAAGGATATTAAAATTTCAATGTATCATCTATAATATTTTCTATTTATTCAATACTTTGCTACATGATAGAAAAAATCAATCTTCACATGATATATGTTTTGGATAATGAGTGACTTTATCAATGCTCAAACACATGTAAAAAAAAATTGGTTGATTTTCACATCATGTAATAATACATATGTTAGAATAAAAATACTGTACATGTTATAATAAAGTTTAATATTGCTTCAGTTTATTATACATATAGTAAATACTGCCAAATATTATACTAATAATAAAAAACAAAACATAAAATCATGCAACATTAAATATTAGCAAAACAATAAATTTATATAAAATTCTCTCACAATCACAATTTCATCTATTAAATAGATCTTCTCAAGTGAAAATCAACTAAACACAAAACAGAATACACACTTATGTATACATACAAAACAGAAATAACCTTAGAATAATTCATTTTAAAAACTATTCACCTTTAATATCAAAGGAAGTTTTTATAAGATTGGTGACCTCAGATACTAGAAGATTTATCATCAGAGTTTCTATAACCCTTTTTTAAAAATTTCTTTTTCCATAAAAGATAACTTCTGTATTATCAAATAACATTTTATGACTGGTATTCAGTTCATAAATGTACAAAACTGAGTTATAATACCTATTTTTAACTCTACTTTTATGAACTTTAATTCTTTTATTAACTTACTTTGACCTATATAAATATTATGACAACTGCAAAGAATTTTATAATTTACACCAAGAATACATTTACCAACAATTGGCTGTTTTGAACTATTTAATATGATGGGTGCTGGTTCAGCATGAAATGCATCTTGGGGGTCATTTGTCTTTTATTGTAACTTTATTTATATGAAGAATAAAAAAGAAAGAGGAAGTATGGAGATTATTAAAATAATCGATAATAAGCATATGAGAAGGAAGGTGAAAAGACATGTATGTGTGTATGTAAAAAATCAGATATAATAATCTTTAACTTGGATTAAAGTATATATCTGTGCTAGAGAAAAACTCTAGTTTAATAAATGATTAATGATAAACATAATTAAGTTTATCAAAAATGTACGAAGTTGAGGTTGTGAGTGGAGCAAGTTTGGTGATTGTAAATAAAGATGTGACAATTCACCATAGATAAATATTCTTCATGTAATAAAGATATATATGTGAGCTGGTGACCTGGGCCAACTGATAAGTGCTGGTTCAGCATGAAATACATCTTGGGGAGTCATTTGTCTTTTATTGTATCTTTATTCATATAAAAAATAAAAAAGAAAGAGGAAGTATGAAGATTATTAAAATGAATTTAAATGAAGGGTGTTCTTCAAAGCAATGTTCATATTAATCAGTAAATGACAGTACATTTAAACTAATCTGTAAACTGAAGGTTTAAATGGTAAACAAATAAACTCTCAGGTTTCAATAACATTAAATTTTTTTATTAATATCAGACTTCTAGATATTATTACTAAATATAATATTCCAATTAAATTCATGACTATAACCCAATTAATATAATCAGAAGGAAAGTGACTTCTTTGAATGTAAGCATTATTTTCAAAATTATTAAACTTTTAATTCCTATATCAAAAATTTAATAAAGAAAAATTTTTTTAATGAGTAAAAGATTGATAACTTTCAGTCGTTATCATATTTCTTAATTTTTTCTGTTTAATAAAATATTATCAACCTTTTCAACACTTCAATCTAGAAAGTTTAATTTAACAAAATCAACAGTATTCTGCTCAATGGTAAAATTAATATTAAAATCAAAAGCATTCCATCTACTAAAAAAATCTTTCAAATCAACTTTCTGAATAACCAACAAACAATCATCAACACCTAACAAATAATTTTAAGGAAATAAAAAAATGATTAACAATGTTACTCTCCAGAGAAATCAATTTAGACAGAGTATATTAAAGGAGAAATAATCCAATCATTCTTTTGTAATTTTATAAAACCCATTATTATATATAAAATACATTGAATTCTTTAATAGCAAAAGCCAATCATGAATAACTTTTATCTTATCAGCAGAAAAATATTCACGTTTCCTTAAAACAAAAAGAAATAAATTAATATTTTTTAATCTATCAATTGATTGATATTTATTTTCAATATCTAAACTATCAAATACACAACTGTCTCAAAAGAAGACACAGGATAAAAATAAATATAATTTTTTTAAAAATTTTACATAAAATTTCAAAATTTTATCAACAATTAATTCCCAAAGAAAAATTATCCTTATGAGATTTAAGATTAAAAAAAATTTTAGGAGGCATTTAATAAAATAAATGGTTTTATATTAGAGGGAAATTCTGCATTTGATAATTTAGATATTGAAAGTATTTATCAATCAGTTGATAGATTAAAAAATATTAATGTACTTCTTTCTGTTTTAGTGAAATATTAATATTTTTCTGCTGATAATGATTCAATATATTTTATATGTAATAATGTGTTTTACAAAATTAATAAAAGGATGGATTATTGGTTAAACTATTTCTTCTTTAATATGCTGTTTATATAATATTATTAATCATTTTTCTACTTCTTTGAAATTATTTGTTAGATATATTGATGATTGTTTGTTTATTACTCAGAAAGATGATTTGAGACATTTTTTGTTTGATAGACTGAATGCTTTTGATTCTAATGTTAATTTTATTATTGAGTAGGGTACTTTTGATTTTGTCAAGTTAAAATTTTTAGATTGATAAAATATTACCTTATAGTTATTTTATTAAACAGGAAAATTTAAGAAATATGATAAGGCTGACAATCATCAAATCTTTACTTATAAAAATATTTGTTATAGAATTAAAAAACTTAACAATTTTAAAAGCAATGCTTATATTCAAAAAAGTTAATTTGCTTCTGATTATATTGTATTGGGTTATAATCTGAATTTATTAGAAATATTATATTTAATAATAGCCCTGGTACAAGTTGACATGTGCCACAACAATATAACCACAAAAGGGCACCACCAGATTGTAACCTGGAATCAGGCTAAAAATGAATAATTTTTTTAAACTATTTCATGGAAGCTGGTTATAGTGTATTTGTTTTAGCGATCATATTCACAACAATAAACTAATTATTGAGATATATGAACACCTATCAGAGATAAATATCTCTCTATTACTATCTTAATCAATTTAAAATTTGATAGTATATAGTTAACGCTATGGATATGTGAAAATTTATTTATTAATACATTAACAGATCATAGCTCATAACGTAAAAATTAATGTATAATAAAATCTTTTTATTAATTCAACATTTTAATACAACCTAATGAATTTATTTAATCCTTAATTTTAAATCCCTATCCAACTAACTCCCTATCTTCTTACTAAAAGTCTTTTACAATCATTATTTGGTACAACTGAATCCAATTTTAAATAACTAATAATTAAGGACCGAATAAAATAGATACCATTGAGGTATATGAGATATGCCTTAAAATTATTGAAATGGTAATTTAAAAGAACAACTGAATTTTACTGCTCAATTAATAATGACACCTGGACACAAGGGAACATATTAAAGTAATCTAAATGTAGACATTAATGATGCAATATTGAAAATGAGCTCCATCCCTATTTAGCATAGAAGAATATCTTGGCAAACTATAATAATTATAGTAAAATCTCTCTCAATCTGTGATTACTTACAAGAAAATCGAAACCAAAATCATCTCAATAAAAGATTTAACACTTACTCAGAGATAAAACAACTCTTATAAAAAATCTTTTTACATATTTAATTCCTTTATTATTAAATCAATGCTTATACAATCATTTCTTGACAGTTTTGATTGCCTCTGCAATCTTCCTCAGAACTACAAAATATATACTGTACTGTCTACAAATAGATGGTCCAAATATATTGGCATTTAAAATATTTAAAAGCTAAAAGAAAAAGTAAATTTAAAGATCTTTTAAATTAACACATTAAAGTTTTTTTTTTTTGCTAGTGTAATTTATTTTTTTTCAGAAACGTACAATGAGGGTTGATTTTTTGGTTTGAATTATTTATCCATAGTTAAATAAAAATTGAAATTGGAAAGAATAAAGGAAACGCATGTAGATTGCTAATCCAGATAAACAAAAAGAATTCCAAAAGTACAAAGATTACGATCAAGAAAACCTTTAGGATATTGATTAAAGATGGTGGAAATAATTTACTAAAAAAAGAACCTTGTACAAGAAAAAAAAAAAATGTATAAGATTATAAACCCAAGCGTCATGATATTAATAACATATGCAGAAGTTTCAAAACTGGATCGAGGTATAAAAAGAAAAGAACAACTTCGATCTAGGTCTTTGTTTTATTTTCTGGTTATGTGTTCTTAATGTGGAGGTTTTTGTGAGTGACCTGTTGCAGTGAAATGCGTCTACACAGGAACACTATTCACTTGCTGAACGAAGTCATCATGCAAGAATGGAAACGAAGCCTTGTGAACACTGTCTTTTGTAGCGAAGAGGTCACCGCAATCAAGCTTCTTGCTCCAGCTATAGAATAGACCAGGATCCCAAAGGAAGACAAGTATATAAGAACTGATACAAGCTTACCGGTTTAGTTAAGATTATTTACTCCCAATTTGTAACTTTAATTATTGGCCAATTAACGTTAACTATGAAGGATCATACCGATAGTGACTAATTTCCAATGTTAAAAAAAACTAGCCAGAAGAATTTAAATGGAACAAGATTGGATTAGTGTATGTTTTTCTTTTCCAATTTTTTCTTTACTAATTCTTGTATAAATATTTTAAATGGATTTTAATTAAATATTTAGTATTAATTTAGCACTCTCTTTGTACGTTCTTAATTTGAATATTAGATGTTGTTAATGTTAGTCTATTAATATTTAATTAAAGAAATTACCTTTTCCAGTATATTTAATAGTTTAGCCCTTGAAAAGATTCAGAGATCTTCAAAATGACAATAAATCTAGACTACGATTTTCGTAATAAATTTCCTTTTAATTTACGAGGTGCGATCTGACGGATTTCAGTAGATTCTTATATGGATCCTGGCACCCTTATAAAACTAAATAAAAAGCTAATTCCACCGGTAGCGTAGGTCGTAATAATTAGGCCAGTTAATCAGGAAATATAGCTATGTTTTTGGAAATAGGAACAAGATATTTTCTTATCCATAGCTTGATTAACTTTCGCTTCATAGTGTGTAAAAAAAGGCCTACCAGAAACTAGCAAAATGTGGAGAACATTACAATACATACAAACCATAGACATATATATATATTGTAAATATCGATAAGTCTATCTATATTTTAAAAAAATTGTCATTTGTTATTAAAAAAAAAAATCTCTTTGAGTTGATGTTTATATATGAAGTATTATTGTTTATGGTTATTAAGTATAGTTATTGTTTGAAGTTATTATTTTATTTATATGTTGATGGTACATCGTTATGAATATTTAATTATTATAAATAAATAAAGACATATAAATTGTTGATTATATAAAAAAATTATTTTATTTGCAATGATTATTAAAAAAATGCAATATTATTATTTATGTATATTTTTAAAGCTGTCAAATAAATTTTCAATTTAATATTTTTTATATATATATGCTTGATATTTTATTTTTTTTAATGTTAATTGTTTAAAAGAAAACATATGTAACGAGGGTTTTCAAAACAGCATTTGCTAGCACGTGGAGCAACAATGAAAAAGAAGCCATTATTATTATTATTAAGATAGTAATAAAACCAACTGAAGGATAAAATTTTGTTGTACTTTATTTCTTTGAAATTACCATTCTTCAGAATATCGGAATAAGATAGATTTCTATGGTAAATACATAAATCATGGCCTACTAATCGAGATATATCGCAGCCAAGAGGCTGCACCGTTTCTTTCATTTATTCCAAGGCAGTTTAAAAAGAAAAAAACTAAGAAAATTTCAATACATATATTTCATCGCGTCTGAAGCCGAAATTTGACATAGCTATCTGGAATCTATAATGGTCAATCTAATAATAATCTGGAGATAACTAGAATTAATATATTGGATTTAACATTTCAATTTATTTATTTATTTTTCAAGGAAAGAAATTTTAGAAGGATAAAAATATACATACATCCAAGAATCGACAATTTTCTCTAACGTGATAGTTTCTTCACCTTAACTAGAATGCATTCTAATATTAAACGGATAAAGAAATAAAACAAAGGAATAAGTTGACTTTTGAAGGAAAACTGGACATGTGAACTTTGAAAGGTAGTTAATAATTTTATATGTATAAATGATATATAAATATATTTTTGAGATTGATATTTTTGTTTACTTTTATTTTTCATTATAAAAATATAACGTTTTATAAATAGTCAATTCAAGCGTCTTGTTTTCTAACAGCAATAAACGTTTAACAGGTGTTAAAATTAATACTTAAGTAATTTAAAATCTTAAAGTATGGCTTATAGGTTTGGGTTGTATATGAGTTGTTATATATATTTTAATAAGTAAATTTATATTCGTAAATTTTTTTATTATAAAATTTTTATCATTAATTTATTTATTTTCATTTTTTTTTTAAACTTCGTATAATAATTCTTATGCATGCCAAAACAATAATTATATGTATTTGCTGTATGTAATATTTTTTTTTATTATTTTAAATATCTGAAAAGTATAAGTATGGATTTGTATTTATATTCATATCTACTTGTTAAGCATAGATATGTCTTTATATATTTAATATATATACTTATTGCAAGTATATATGTATGTTTATTATTTGGGTTTGTATTTAAAACATTGATATTACCTAAAATTAAACCATAATATATAATAAAGGATGTACTATTTGTTTTATAAGTAACGTCTTGATAATTTATTTGAAAGAGCGGTAATATATTATTCTTATTTTTCTTTTAATGCTAGAGTCATTATGAAATTAATTGAATTCACAATTTATTTATATATAACCGGGATAATTTTGTCTTTCTTCAATTTAAATGGAATGCAGCAAGTACGTTCCATTACAATATATACAAAAAATATACATTTCATACATATAAAACAAATTATATATACATAGTCACAAAGATACAAAAATATACCTACATATTTCTAAATACATGAATACTTATAAATAAATAAAACCTCCAAAATTTAAATCTAATCTTTACCTTTTTTCTTTTATTATAATCCTATTCCTTAATTTTAAAATCTTAATTTTTTCTTTAATAATTTTTATTTTATAAACCCTAAAACTCTTATTTTATTTTTTATATTATAGTAATTAATTTTTATTTATTCTATTATATCCTTACTTCACATTACTTCAATTTATTAACTTATATTCTTTACATTAATTTCATACTATCATTCTTAATTATTTAATCTAATTAATCTTCCTTTTTTAATAATATCCTATATCTCTTATACTCATATTCCCTAATTTTCAATTAAATATTACATATATATTATATTATTATTCTATTTTTATACCAAATTCTTCTTAAAACCTATCTTACTTATTTTGTTTATATTAATAATAAATTACTAATTAATTTTAACTCTTAATTTTACCTTTAATCCTCTAATTTTTTCCCTCCACTTTCCTTTATCATAGTAAAACCGTTTTTTCTATTTAAATCTACATTCAAATTTATACCTTCTATACCTTGGCTCCCTGTACTTCTTTTTTTAATCATTCAATTTTTAAATTTTAATTCTTAATTGTAATTTATATTTAAAATTTTAATTAATTTTTTAAATTTCACATTAAAATTTTTCTCAATCCCAATACTCTATTCATTTTAGGCCTAATAGTATTTATATAAATAGCCTCTTTTATTTTCCTTTCTCTTCTACTCTCTGTAAAATGCAACATTTTAATATATTCTTTATCAAAATCATGCCCTGTCTCCAATTTATGAATATATATTGGCAAATTCCTATCATATTTATGTTGTATCAATCTCCTATAAATGGAATTCTGTCTCTCCCACATAATTCATAACCTCTTTATTTCTAATTCTATAATCTTTACAATTAATTTCATAAACTCCATTAAATTTATTATACCTTATTTTATTTAAACACTCATATTTATTTTCTAATATTCCTAGTATACTTTTCCTTTTTCTATTAACTACTTTTATTTTTAATACCTCATCAAACTTTTTATTAATTTTGTTTATAACTTTATTTAAATTTTTAACTATATAATTATTTCCTGTTTTTAAATCTACACAAGTTGTTTCTTTCTTACTTTTCTCTTTATCTGTTTCTTTATACTTATCTTTCACCTTCTTTTCTATCCTAATATTATTTATAAAGTTTTTTAGATATTCATAACTCACTAATTCTTTTATAATGAAGTTTTTTTCTTTAATATATTCCCCTTCATACGAACAATAATTTATCACTATAAATCCTTGTATATATTGTACTCCTTTTATATTTTATATCTATATTCGAATACCAATTAACAATATTATTAACTCCTATAGAATCAGCCCCAAGGAATAAACTGAAACAAAATTCATTAGATCATATCATAAATAATGGCAGTAATACATATAAAATCATAAAACATAAATTAATTAATGAGGAAAACATTACATATTGTAAATAAATAAAATTAAGTTATATTTGTAATATGCTCCCTTGTTTCTAATATTATTTCCCTAACAGTTCAAGTTTTAAGCAAATAATGAGTCTAATTTATTACCTAGTTCAAAACTTGATACACTACTAGCATTGAACAATATCAATTCGGAAGTAAAGTTGGTCAGCTTACGAGCATTGCTAGGAGAGATTCTGCCATTAATTTTAATTGGTTGTTTTATGTATACGTAGAAGGTGGTAATGCGTTGGCTAGCTAGCTAGCTGATAGTTCAGAGTCCTTTGGGTAATGATTGTTTTCACAACTCCACAGAGAGAGATACGGCTGAGAACAGAATTTTTAACATGAATTGTTGTTTTCTCTAGCCTGAATACATTAATGAAACTTGCAATGAGATAAAAAAAAAAAGAATGCCCTAATTTAAAAATAAACTTGTTTTTATAGACTTTGCAGAATACCTCCCCCCCTCTTTCCACTTAACATTTTCTTCTTCAAATTTAACACTAGTTCAATTTTTACTACCATTTACAAAGAAAATGCAGCTCAGATATTTCTTCTTTTATTATTTAAATTCCATGTCTTATCTTTTGATTGGGTTTATAATATCCCCGATTCTTAATTGCTTTAACATTTCTACAATGGAACATATCTTTCTCCCCCACCCACCCGCCATTTACATACCAAGGTATGATAATAAATAACTAATTAGATTTATGATTAATTAATAGATTAGTGTTACCCATATATTTTAGTGTATATTTATATATAACAAAAAAATTAAATTTTACATTAAAATTTAATACCTATATTCTATTAAATTAAATCTTAATAAAATATCTAATATTTTATTATGAGAGGGAAAATACCACCTCAATATCTAAGTCTGATATTAATAATAACTTTAATTTTAAAGCAAAATAAAGAGTTTATTTGTTAACCATTTAAGTCTTCAATTTATAGACTGGTTTTAAAAAAAATAGTTATTTATTGGGTAGTATAAAAGTTACTTGGAAGAAAACTCTTGATTTAAATTCATTATTAAATATTTCAAAAGTATGGATCAAATGATAGATGTATTCCTAAAATGATTTGTAGTGGTCATAAAATTTATATAGGTCAAAATAAATTAAATCTTAATGAAAGCACTAAAATTTAATAACATTAGAATTAAAAATAGATATCATAATTCAGCTCTGTATATTCACAAATTGAATCCAGGTCATAAACTGTTATTTGACAATGTAGAAAACAAATTAAAAAGAAGAATTAAAGAAACTCTAATGATAAATCTTCTAGAATTTGAATCCATCAATGTTATGAAAACTTTCTTTGACATTTGGTGATTTTTGAAATGAATTAAGGGAAAATTATTCCTGTCTTATATATATATTGTAACGGGCACACATGCTGTTACATTATTCTAATAAATAAAATTAGAAATTAAAAATAAAAATTTCACAAATAAAAATTTGTTTTTAAGAATTAAAAATTGAAAATTAAGTCATCTAAACTCGTATATATATATGAAATCGCACAGATAGAAAAATATTAAAAGAACTTTATTAAAAAAAAAAAAAGTATTTTAAAACTGAATTTTCAATAAAAACTTAAAAGATTTAAAGATAAAAATATATCTTTAAGAATGTACAGAATTTAATTACTCTAGTGTAAAAAAGCTAAAAATGGAAATATCTCAAAAATGTATAATTAAAGGTCAGATAGGAGAGAAAAACAATAAGACCAGAATAGTCAATAAAAAATCCCTCAGGAAATGGACCACAATGAAAGAATCATCATTACATGATGTCATGTCCAGTTAATTCACAATTTTAAAATGAAAAGGAAAAGATTGGAAATAAAATGTGTGCTATATGTGTTAAGTTCCAGGAGAGTTCAAGGAGAAGGGATTGAAAAGACGCACTTTCAATCCCTTCAGTTTTTCCAAAAAAAGAAATGAAATATCATTTTCCTATATTGTGAACCCCCAGGAAATCAGGGTCCTGCAATAAAATTCTGCAAAGAACTATGCCAGCTACAGTAAAGGACCTCCGGATAAATACCAACAGAATGGGTAACGGCATACCGGTTTCCCCAGGACGTCATGCGAATTAGAAACAACACTGGATCCAAATTATAAGCAACTAGAAAGTATAGATTTTTTTTTTCTTTAAAACCGTAAGAACTCTATAACTAATGAACTTTAACTATAAAACTTTTCCAGTATTTAAATATAAATATAAATTCCTATCTGATCAAACCAAATCATTTATTAATAATTACTTTTATCATATGTAGTTTTAAAATCATTTCCATTAATTTTTTTTTTTTGTTCTTTTAAGTGTTTATTATGATTTTTTTTTCTGTTAAGCTAAACTTTTAATAAATGTTAAATTTAAGTTGGGTGTGGACGGCTGCATAGATTGTAAAGTTATGTTAGTTTAATTAAAGAGAGGGTTGATCTTGGGTTATTTGTTTCGCAGTTAAATTGGATTAATGGGTTGGATGTATCGGTGTAATTAGTAAATATAGCATGAAGATCCGCTACATGTAGTATCACATTATACGCTGCACTTGGGCAAAATAAGCCTATTTCTTATTGACCATCGGAGTCAGATGGTATTCCCTGCTCCTTGGATCACTTCTTTAGCCTATGAAATGGGATTGTAAGTCGGCAAAAGGGATCGCAATCTCTTCCTATGGAGTTTTTTTTTGTATTGTTCTTCTCGACAGACAAACATAGCATTCCTGTACTGGCCGAAAAATAATTTCTTCTATAACCACGCTGTTCAGATGTACATTTCTGACAGTACGGTATTGTGCTGTCGTATTCATGTTGCATTGAATACATCGATATATCAGACAGATTGGCATTAGTTTGACTGTGAACTTTTGGCCTAGTGTTAAATAAGGGATATAGAATATTTTCTTTTTCAAGTGCAATCTATGTAGTCTATCCATACTCGACATTCTAATAAAATATTAATTAATTCATCTGTGCAAAATTCTAAAATAAAAGGTTAAAATGTAAATTAAATTAAGTTCTAAAGTAAAAGTTATACTAAAATAAATGATTTTAAATTTTATATATGTGCAAAATAAATGTTTCTGTGTATTGTTAATATGGCAGTGGCTTATTCTTATTTTTTATTATCTTTAATTTCTTTAAAATTAAAATATATATTATCTCTGCTGCTCCACAAGCTAGTGACTGGGGCATTTTGGTCTTATTTATTTAAATTCTGGATCTTACTGTAAGTATCTGCCTACTATATAAATTTTCCAGGTTCGAATGGCCTGGTGGCACCCTTGTTTGACATATACGGTAAGTCTCCAATACACCCCGACCGTTATAATATATATATAGATATTTTGTGTCTAGTTGACTTTCAATTGAGAAGGTCTGGTTATGAGAGCAATTTCATATAAGTTTATTATTTTGCTAGTATTTCATGTTATATGATTTTTTTATACATAATAATTTGTCATAACTTATGTTAGTATGCCTGGCAAAGTGTGTTTATTCTTCTATCATTTTTCTGTTTGGCTTAGTGCACTTTTATGCAATTTCTTTGCAAGTGAGGTTGAATGTATGTATATCTTATGAAAATTTCAAATTTTCTAACATTCTAAAAGATAATGATCATCACCATTTTTAATTGAAAATAGTCCAAACCTTGCTATTGTTAATTACTGTTAACAAGTTATTTGAGATCCCTTTAACAGACTCTTTAATTGATCACACTTAATATCAAATTTCAGTATGTTAACATTTAAAAATTTAATTTTGTAAGTTATAATTAAAGCTACCATTTATTATTTCTGTATGAATTATTATCATTAAAAAAAATATTAGTTTTCTTTTTTTGGATAAAACAAGCAAAAAAAAAATCTACCCCCCCTCCCTTATTCTCCATTTATTTATATATATATATATTTACTAAACACACAAGTTAAGTAGACCCAATAGCATAAATACCATAAATCAAGGAAATCAAATGCCTTTGGAATTATGAAAAAAACCTACACTTATTCTACAATTAACATTACCTAAATTAATAAAATACAGTAGTCGAACAATTAAAAAATGAATTATATTTGTCATTTTTTATAGTTCCTAACAGTTATTTTATTAATATTACTGTAAATGTAAATAAAGAATGAGAAAAGTGCAATCCACACACATTTATAAAATTTTCTACTGCAATATAAATATTCACCAAAAATTATATTATTTCTGATGTAGCATAAATAAATAATCAACAATGGCAATTTTATTTTAAACATTAAAATGTCTTTAAGTTTTTACATCTATTTTATGTAATTGCATGAAATGATAGTGAACTTAATTTTTGAACAGTTTGTTAAAAATTTATTCTTAATTCAGCCTAATTATAAATCAATCATAATTTTAATATTATTATTTGATGATTTTGTAGTCAATATTATTAGAAACCACTCTTAAATGAGTATTACTATTCTATTACTATTCTAACTCCTGGAAAAAATACAAAAATAGAAAAATAAAAAAATAGAAAAAAACAAAAACAAATGGAATCAGAATTTCCATGCATAAATGGAAATCTCATCGCACATACACACAATCCCATTCTAACAGTCAATGTGAAGACATAATTCATGACATGGAAGTCTCCCAATATATATAAAAAATAATGAGTTAATTTAATACAATACAGGTAATTATTATTAGTGAATTAAGCTAAGGTAATACTTTTCAGGTATTTGTCTGCAGGTTTGTAATGATGGTATATTATAAGATGTGATATGTTGGACTATTTCCATCATTTATGAGTGAATGTTGAATGTAAAGAAAATTTTAAACTTTATTTAAACTTTCCAAATACAAACAACTTGTTAGTAATAACACACAAATAGACAATACAGGTTAGTAATTACACGTTTCGAGTAGTATTATTCTCCACTCTTCTTCAGGTGTTGCTGGCCTATATGCACAGTGACAATATTCGCTTAGAAGCTGAACTCGCACCTTTAGATTCTTAAATATCGAATTTTAAGGCAAATGCTCTACCAACTGAGCTATTCTGTCAAAGGCAATATATAGTAGAAATTTGATATATTTATATATGAGGGTTGGTTCAAATCCTCCAGAGTCCTTCAATTTTTTTTATCAAATTTCTACTATATGTTGCCTTTGACAGAATAGCTCAGTTGGTAGAGCATTTGCCTTAAAATTTGATATTTAAGAATCTAAAGGTGCGAGTTCAACTTCTAAGCGAATATTGTCACTGTGCATATAGGCCAGCAACACCTGAAGAAGAGTGGAGAATAATACTACTCGAAACATTGTGTAATTACTAACCTGTATTGTCTATTTGTGTGTTATTATTAACAAGTTGTTTGTATTTGGAAAGTTTAAAATTTTCTTTACATTCAACATTCACTCATAAATGGTGGAAATAGTCCAACATATCACATCTTACTTTTCAGGAGTCTTTTTATTCAATAATTTATAGAAGAGATTGGCAAACTGCAGCTTTTTGATACCAAATGTATGGCTCTTTTTATCAAGACAAACAAGAATGCGAGTTTTTTTTTACTTTTACTTGTATAGTAATTTGTAAATAAATTATAGAATAAATAGAAATTTATGAATAAATTAAACTTTTAAAATAATTTTATATTTTTGTTTAAGACACTTTCAGTTTTCATTACTGTACAGTAAATTGATTTTATTACTAAAATAAAATATTCAAATACAACCACCATGAAGAAAAACATACTTTTTTTATTAATTAAACTATTTTTCACTTCTCTCATTGCTCTATTGACTTTTTGGTCAGAATATTTAAACAAAATAGCTCTTTATGTTAGAAAGATTGCCGACTCTTGATTTATCCATTATCAGACATGATACATTATACAAAGCATTAAAAATAGTTAGTAAAAAAGCATAAGCAGAAATATGGTATAAATAATTATCATCATCAACCATTATCAATCCACTGCAGGATGAAGGTCTCTCCAAATTCAATCCATATTTTCCGATCTTTAGCTTCTCTTCTCCATATCATCCCTGTACACTTTCTTATTACAACCATCCATCTCACATGTGGTCTCTTTCTGGGTCTTTTACAAACTCTTGGAATCCAGTTTAAAATTTCAATTGTCCATCTATTATCATCTCTTCTAGCAATATATCCAGCCCAACTCCACTTCAGTCTTTTAATTTTTTCAAGATCAGTAACACCTATTTGTTCTCTTACCCATACATTGCGTTTTCAATCTCTTCTTGTTACTCCCAACATGCATCTCTCCATACTTCTTTGAGTGGTTTGAAGTCTCTGTAATGCTCTTCTATTAAGTGTACAAGTCTCAGATCCATAAGTAAGAACTGGCAAAACACATTTATTAAAAACCTTCCTTTTCAAACACAGGCATATTTCCTTGTAGTATCAAGTTATTTCTACCAAAAGCACTCCAACCAAGTTTAATTCCATGATTAATTAATTATATATCGGATTAAATAGGTATATACGATGTTATTAAAACAGGCAAAATTCTCTATATGTATTGCCACTCAGTGCAAGCCAGAGTAATCAATGGATGCCAAAAGGCTTGCTGATAAAATTCCCATCTAGTGCCTACTCATCCAATAGAAAGTTTTGCCTGTTTCAATAACAGTTATAAATAAGCATAGGAAATGGTGATCATGTGACAAATATGATGTAGGAAGAAGGAAGAAATTCAACAGATTGGAATTGATAAGTGGCTAAGTCAATGAATCAGGAAATTTAGATTTGATATCAAAAGACGAAAAAAAAAACCTTTACGAAAAGTCTAATTAGCGATGAGAAAGTAGAATTTTTAAAAAAGAATGCTAAATCTTTGCGGGGTGGGGGTGGTGATATAAGATCTACTTAGAACTTTAATCTACTGGCTTCAAATTTGAAGTGACATCTCTGTATTATTAATTCTATTTTTTTGCCCCCATCGTTTTTCTAGAACAAATTACCGTATAACACTTTATATATGTTTAAAAAAAGTCTGCTGTGACGCTAGAACAAATATCGCTAATGTTGTAATGCATTTTTTTGAATAATGCAGTAATCTGCATGTCAGCTCAAAATTATAGAATTACAAAAGACATTTATTGTTTTCTAATTTATTACGCAAACATTCAATTCGGTGTTTTTTGGAATCAACCTATGATGATTTGAAAGTAATTAAACGGTTCGGATTAATCATCACAACAATTAATCGAACAGAAGATAATCACAAGACATCACACCTTTATGATCATTTACTTCACGATGTTTAATCTAATTTAATATGAAACAAAATTTAATGATTTCATTACTATAATCTGAATATTAAATGAATAATTATAATATTAAAGATATATATAGTTAAAAAAATTATTTATTACCATCCTTTAATTCAACATTCAGCTAATCAAATATCCAAATTATTTATTATCTAATTGTCACACTAGCTATCCGACAGTATACATACATATATTTTAGTATTAAAAAAAAAAATGTTTTCAAGGAGAAACATTAATTAATTAATTCAAAATGATTCAATCGCCTAATCCATAGGAGAGACTTTTAACATTTAATATATACTTTCTACAAAAATATTTGTATCTACTAAATTATAAATAACTTTAATATTGCTAGTAGAAATCATTCTTAATAACTTTAAATTAAAACTACTACATTATTTTACCTTATTCCAAATAATCAATCTATAACAAAAAAATTGCCAATACTGTAAAGTGTAGTCTGTATTGGGATCAAGATATCACGTAATAAATTGCTCAAATACCGTCGCTAGATGGTTGCATGCTATCTGTGTGAACTAGACGAGACTATTAACCAAAATGTCGGATTCCGTCAAATTAAATATTCCAAACATTGGCATAATATATCCAGTGTAGAATAATTATATTTATTTAAGCATTTAACTCAATGGTTTGTCTTTTATCTATAATTCTATAAAAGTATTTTTTTTCTAGAATAATTATTTAAATAGTTTTGTTGCAAAGTAGTGACTTAGAGCCTATTAAATTACATTAGTATCTACTATTAATCAACGTTTCTAACGGAAAACATTCTTCGCCGACCATCACTTTTTCATTCTGCTGTTTCGTTTAATTTATTATCGTGAAAATTGCATAATGTCTGGAAAATTTCAAGGTAAACCTGGTGATTTAATATTCGCTAAAGTCAGAGGATATCCCCATTGGCCTGCAAGGGTAAGCTTTTACTTTCTTATATTTAATATATTTATTAAATTGTTGTAATAGAAAGTCTAATAAATAATATTCCAAACATTATAAATATTATTATTATCCACATAAGCAAATCATAAAATCCTTGTGACTTAAAGAAAATCAGTAAAAATATTTATTTTACCTTGATTGATTTTTTTTAAAAAAAACCTGCAAATTTGTTGACATTTAAAAATTTTAGAATTATGATCATTTTATACTTTTTGTATATTCTAAATACTTGATTTTAGCATTCAATTTTTTATGCCGATGTAAATTTTTCCCATCAGACTTAAATGGCGGGATAATTTGATTTATGTTTTTTCTCACTTTTTGCGCTCTATTTAATTTTTTATGACTCGTTTGTTAGTTTTAACTACTGCCACTAGTGTTATTAAAAATTTATTAAATTAAGTAAATGCCCAGTATTGATTCATGTAGTATATCTATGGTATATCGAGATATTCCCCTTTTGTAAAGGTCCCTATTGTTTTGTTAATGAAGCAGATAAAATATATTAAAAAGTACAATTAGCATATCTAAATTCGTAATTATATTGTGAAAACTTAAATGCAGGTTTACGATAAAATGTATACTATATATTTTAAAAATGTATGTATATAACAATCGTTTTCAAAGCTTTGCAAAAGAATAGTTTAAGTTGAAAAAAAAAGTCCTTCACTTAGTTACTCTGATCTTTTATTTTAAAAAATGTTAACTTTTTTTATAATCTAAATAATAGTTGAATTGATAACATCATAATAAAATGCATGCGTTTTAATGCAATATCAGAAACATATTTCCAAAAATATTTTCAATTAAATGAAAATATATATTATAAACAATATTTTGAAATAATTTTCTTAGTACTATTAAATTAAATAGGAATTGAGCGAAAATTAAAGTGCTTTAATATTTATCGTGACACGTTATCTAGTAAAGCTCACACTGTAAATAAATATATTATTTATACAAATGGGGAAGTTAAAACCATATATAAATAAATATATTTCTTATTTAAATATTCCAAAATTCATATTAAGTGAAGATTCTTTCATTTATAATTTTTATTTTATATTTAAATAATTTTATTAAAAAATAGCCTAAATTAAAAAATATGTTATATAAAACGATTAATTAATATAATTTTGAAATTTATTATGCCCAAAATTATAATTAGTTTTAAATGATTTGTGATTTTTCTGTTTTTTTTTTTTTAATTTTTCTAAATACAAATGTATTAAATCAAAACTTTATTTAACTATATTCAGAATAATTAAGATGATGATTTTTTGGAACCATTTTAATCTACATTATGGGATTTTTTTTCAATCTTGGGTTGCCACTCCTTGCATAGCCACTGAATCACTACTGACACACTAAATATTGTGCCTATTGATACTCAATTTGATATATTGATCGTCTTTGATATGAAAGGAACATACTCTGCCACTTGATATATTATTTTAGAATCAAAACTCTAAAATAGAATGTTAATTGGTGACAGCATTATTCATATAAATTAATGGGAATCTTATAGTTATTATAATTCTGCTATGCTTATTGAATATTCAGTCAAAGAACAGTCTTGGAAATGTGTAAATCTATGACATTCCTGGCTGAATCAGGGAACCAATAGAAGACTTGGAAATGGAATGGAACCCATGTATTCCTGGAATTGGAACTTACTGAAATCAGCATAGGGGTGGGGGTACAGTCATGTTGAATCAGTTGAATTCTGCTATGAGTTGTTATCCTTACTTTTGAACTTCATTTAACTGATTTCTTATTGATGGCAACTAATGCAGAATTGACCATTGTATCATTTCAGTAGATAATTATTGCCAAGTCTCATGAGATAATGGAGTTGATCAATTTTTTTTAAGGTAGTATACCTAACTTTTATTCTTCTAGTTATAGTAGAATTGAACTTGAATTTGATCTCCTTGTCTTAATTGCCTTATTTTTCCATCTTGATCTTGATTGGCTTTAGAACATCCAGTTGAATTTGAATTTGTTGATTTAGATATAATTCCTCTGGACTTTCCCATGGTTGAATGGACTTATGCGATACTAGAAAATTATTTCTCAAGACGTTTTGGTGCATAGATCCTGGTTCTTCACCCATGGCAGTCAATAATTTTTTAAGTGTTTGCACATTTCTTTTAGATGGTCTGTTTATAGTTGGATGGACTGGTATAATAAATTCTTAGAATATACCCATTTCTTTGCAATATTTCTGAAATTCTCCATTGGTAAATATCAATGCATTGTTAGATATGAGAACAGTTGGAAAACCATGACAAGAAAACTTGTCTTAAAGAATTTCATTAGTTGATTAGAATGTTGGTATAGTTTGACTGATCCAATTTCTGCCCATTTCAATTTTGCATCTATGATAACCAAAAAAATGATATCCTTTGTATGAATCAGCATAATCGATATGGATATGTTGCCAGTTCTCCTAAAGGTGAAGAGGCACTTTTGGAGGGCTGTTTCTTATGCTGCATGCACATACCAGTGGCTTTATGTTCTCATCAAAATTGGATCAATACAAATAGCATATGGCTAATTGTTTTATTTTTGGTGTCCCATTGTGGTAATGATATAGTTCTTAAAGAACAAGTAAATGTGATAATTGTATGAACATTTGCTGTTGTATTTCTAAAAATTGTGCATCTTTATTGTTTGATAAATTTTATGTTTTTATAAAATAAACTGCTTTTCATAGACATTTTTTTTAAAAAAAAAAAAACCCAGTAAATTCTTATCTCATTATAGACTAAACTATAACACAGTGTAATTTATTGTAATGCTACAATATAAAACTGAATTTAGTGTTGAATAATAAATGTTCAAAGTTTCTTAACTTTGATATATGTATATATTTTTTTAATCTTGAAATATTGTGTTTTAATACACAGTTCACTAAATGTTTGCTTTTATTGCCAAAAATTGTAGTTTATATTGATGCTTTTTTGATATATTTGATGACTTTTGATATGAAATGAATATCTTATTTTAGAACCGTAAAACCTTAATTGATAGCAGCAATGTTCTTAGAAGTTAACAGAACTATTACATTTATTGTACCAAGCGATAAACCTAATGTAGCAGTAAATATACAAGTAAAATACATACAATATTAAAGGAATATGAACAATAAATAAGTGAAAATTTTAAAATTTTATCTTGAATAACAAGTTACAAATAATATTAATAAATATGTAAAATATATCTTAACAGTGGTGAGCATATAAATAAAATATGGTAAAAAGTATTTATTAATGGGGAATATAATATGTGAATAAAATTCATGTACTATTAACAGCAAATACAATATGTGAATATTATTAAATAATAATAATATTGATAATTATAAATTTATTAAACGCACATTGATTACGTAAGTAATATTTACTGAGGCTATAACCTCGATAATATGTGTATAAAATGCGATAGTAGGGACCTCTACAGTTGGTTAAAACACCTATAGAAGTCCCTACTATCGCATTTTATACGCATATTATTGAGGTTATAGTCTCAATAAATAATATTGATAGTAAATATAGGAGTACTCATTTTTTTCACTAAATAATAACAATAAATAAGTGAGAATTTTGTATTTTATCTTGTAGTTGTTTGAACATTAAATACATATAATGTTAACAGTAAATAATAATAACAGTAACTACATGAGTAAAATACATGCAATATTAACAGTAAATATTTGAGTAGGAAAATTTGTGATCTATCTAAGCATTTGCCCTTACGCAGTTGGATTTTTTTTTTACATTTTTCAGTGTTTTTAATAATAAATACACTAGAATTTTATTTTGCAATTGTTTGCACAATAATTACTTTTAAGTTCTTGTTTCATTGTATTATTTGTTTATGAAAAAGTTTTGTTAATTGTAATTGTAGTGTAAGCCTTGTATTTTTTTTTAAAAAAGTATTACTTGTGTTTTCAAATTATTTTGTTATTTATAATTGTGGTGTAAGTCTTGTAATTTTAAAAAAGCATTACTTATTCATAGTATTTGTTATTTAAATAATTTTTTTTTTTTTTTGTATTTTGTTGTATTATTTTTAATGAAAAAGTTTTGGTAATTATAATTAATTGTGTTAATTTAAAATTTTGAGTTTTTAACTATCAGCCAATTGTAGTATTATTTCCATAAAAACAACACTGTTTATCACTTATTTATAGTAATGGTTTATGACTGCTGCAGGTATGTAAAAAAATACCAGGATGCATATTAAAACTACCTATTTTTCATTTTTATCTACTAAAATGTTTAAAAAAATAACTTGCTATAAAAAAGTGTAGTTAATATACACTGATTATATATGTGTGTGGGAGATGATAATCTGGACTAACTGATGAGTGCTGGTTTAGCACAAAATACTCCTATTGGTGATTATTTTTTCTACATGTGTAGAGTCATGTGTATCAGTGGTATGAGATAGTGTGAATAGTTGTCAGGTACTTGAAAGTCTGAGTTCAAATCCCCTATATTTTAATATACAAGACTGCATTCTGTTTTTATAAATTCTATCTTCAAAATTTGTATTAGTTCTTTTGTTCATCAAGAAAATAATAACACAATTTCAATTATTAGAAATATTGGCTAGGGTCATCAGGTTTTGAAAGAAATTAAATAATATTTGTTAAGTTATATATATATATGTTAAATTCTCAAATAAACAATGGATGAAGTTAAAAGAAAACAGTACAGCTTTTAAAAATAAAAGTCTATAAATTTCAATATTATTATTTTTTTTTTTAGCATCATTTATTAAAACATTTTAATTAAGTAAAAATTCTAAATATTAATTATATGAAATATTAAATAAAATTTTTGAAGAACCTAGACTGGAAGCTTTAACAGCCTACTAGTTTAAAAAGGAAATAAGTGATATTAATATTTATTTAGATTACTTGAAATAAAAAAAAAAAATAGCAGATGTCTTTTGTAAAGATTACAAAAGTGAAATTTATAAATTACAATACAAAATTCTATGTTTTATAGGCACCATTTACTAATATTAAATACTTAATGTAAATAATCAAGAAATTTTTACTAGCGCAGCCAGTGTCAAGCTTTAATTCTAAGGAGAAAGTATAATCAACCCTTCATACATGGGTCATATTATAATATTTAATTAGCGATGTTAAATAGGAGTAAATTCTCAATCCTAATCACATCTTCTAATATTGACATGTAGTAAATTTCAATATTTTACAAGTGTTAATAAGATATAAAAAAGAAATGTAAAGTGAATAATTTAATATACACCTGGGTCTCGTTTTATCGTGATAGATAGGTTTCTCAGAAAACACATGCAAATGAAATCGCGCAAAAGTAGACGTAACTTACCTTGAAAAAGGGGGGATATGGACTGAGATTTTTCAAAAATCGCATAAAAGCAAAGCACCAACGTAAAATTACTTTAAAATTCGTGCAAAAAAAAAAGGAAATAAAATATGACTAATAAAAAATTTCAAATTTGAAAAAAATTGATACAAGGCAAACTTTTTTTAACTATAATATTTAATTTTATTCAAAACAATATATTTTTATGCGTGATTTACATTTTTTTATACACGTTTTAATAATTATCGCGATTTGCCAATAAACAGGTTCGTTTGCAAACTCGTAAAAAAATAGATTCTTCACATGAGAAAATACAACTAGCGCCAATGTCATTCTCATGGTGTTAATGGTTTTCTGGTGACAAAGTAATTAGTAATTAATCTAACAACTAAAAATTAAATTCTTATTTTGTCTTTAATTTTTTAATTTTCAATTTTAATTGTGCTCACTGCTATTACTGATTAAAAATAAACTTGCGGACACTAAATGATTAATAATTGATTACGTTCTTTTTTAAAAAGTAAAAACAGAATGTGATTTAAAATGCAAAATTAACACGCACAATGTTTGAACAAATTTACATTATAATCTTGTAAAATTTAATGTGTGTATACATAAAATGTGTAAATCATGATTTTAATTTCATTATTGCATAAAATCTTACTATTATAAAGCACTTAAAATATTGAAATTACTAAGATGAAAGTTGAATTCCAATAATGTGCTATTACTTTCAATATACGCGAAATTTATTATTTAAAGTAATAGCGCATTATCGGAGTTCGACTTCCGGTGAAACATGGAATCGCGTAACTTCAAAATCGTGTTAACTAAGTCCGCGTAAAAAGAGACCCAGGTGTATTCACACTCTCATTCCAAGATGCTTAAGATTGGGCTATATAATTGCATTTAGACAAACTTTCTTATCTTTTCAAAGTTTATCTTATAAGTTGGATCAAGAGTTTACTTGTATTTAACATTGCTAGTTGAATATTGTAGTATGGCAGAAGTGTGAAGGATTGATTACTTTCTCCTTAGAATTAATATTAAATACATTAAATTACCAACTTTAAAATAATTAGAAGTAGAACATTTTCTTTATGTTTAATTTAATATTAATGGCATTTTATCACCAGGAAATATGAGCCATAAATCAACAATGTATAAACATTACCTTCCATTTAAATTATATAAAATTCAAAGCGTCAAGCAATTGATTCTATCGTATAGAATAGTTTGCTGGTTATACTATAGTAGAAGTTCCCAACCTTTTTTGTTAGAACTCACCTTTTCAAATAGTAATTCAATCAGTTCCCCCTTACCTAAACCAAGACAATTTTTTTTCAATTTATTTATTATAGGACTTTAACAATGCTGACATTTTGGTCAAAGTAGAATAAACAAAATATCAAAAATGCAACTATATAATAATATCACTAAGAGGACCGAGCTTGGTGTGGTGACACTAATTTATCAATATCTACCTTTGTCATCAACAGTCTTAAGTCGCCATGGTAGTAACCATGCTAAATTCCCTTTCAGCTAAAGATGATGATAGGAATGCAATGAAGAAGCTCGATATAACACTGGGATTTGCTTTTGGAGCCAAATTTTTTGATATCCATTTTTTAATTTCAATTTCAGCTTTTCGTTTGTTGATAATTGTATCAACTCTTCCTGCAGAAATAATTCTGCTCTATGTTCATTTGAGTAAGGTTCTAGAATACAATCTGGAATAGCCATGTTGAGGATGTCCTGAAATCGATTCATGAAATCTTGAAGTGCTTCCAAGTGCTGGGTGTATTCCGGAATGTTGTCATCGCTTGTTGCCACTTAGGCAAGATTTGGAAACTAGTAATATTCTCTTTGACCTACATTTTGTTTGTACAAGGCAAGTTTTAACATGAATGCAGAAATAGTTGCCTTCGCTTTGATGAAATTTATACCATCTCCTTGCAGTTGTAGTTTGTTTTATTAAATCTCGATTAAAGTCTTTCTTAATGAATCATCTTTGCTTTCAAAAAACTCTAAAACTGAATCAAAGAAATCAAAAAATTGTTTTAGACAGGTACCCCTGGGTAACTACAATCTTCATTATTTTCATCACAAAACTTCCAAACAATCCATCATTGAGAGCATTGCTTTTTATCTTGTTAGTTGCTATGATTACTGTAGGAAACAATGAAGATGGTCTCTCAGGTTTTTTGCCATCAAATGTTGTCGGTGAAAAACATAATCAGGTTTTTTGCCATCAAATGGTGTCGGTGAATGACATAATGTATGGTAACTACATTTGGTACTGCCATTTTCAAATATGAAATAAAACCTGCAATAACATCCAACTATTGCAGGTTCACTACCAGTAGCAACTAACAATATGTTTTTCAAATGAATACCTTTTTTTGAAAATAGCATTTCAGTTCATCAAATGTACTTTCTTTTTGGGTCTGTTTCTAATTGTCTTGCGAATAATATAGTACGTAGCAAATTTCTTCATTTATTAAGTGAACATATGCTAGAAATAAAGCTTCGTTGATTCATAGAGTTGCAAAGAAAACTCAGTAATAGTCTGCAGTAACTCATTTAGCATACTCTCCACATCCTGAGCCATTTCATCGATTCATCTGTGCACCACTGTGTTATTGCTCAATGGAATTTATTTAATAATATCAGGTGCTGGTTTGTGTAGTATAGTGTGCAGAATCTCACAATTAGTAGTATCAATTCTTCACCAATAGTGTGTGGTTTTCCTAATTTAGAAGTAAACAATGAATTATTGTAAGAGCCATGTAATCCATCATTATTTTGTTTCGGTGCCGCTGAAAACATATCAGACAAAGTTGGATATTTTGAATATTGATCTTTGAGCATTTGAAAATAAGATAAATATTTTTTCTGTCAGTCATGAAGATTTCACAGCTTCATTGGAGAAAACTCTCTGGCAAATCAGGCACATTGGTGAGATCTTGTTTGTAGGGTAACTGAATAAAACTATACTTCACATAGTCAACATTGTAGTGACTACCTTTTTTTTTTGAATCCGACATGATTCTTTCTGGAAAATAAAACAAATAAGGTGTTTAATTTCATTACATTTAAATTTAGTGTAACATGTTTTATGTTATATACATAAATACTAATAAAAAATCTAAAAAGTCATAACTATGTCAGATACTTGTGTCAAATAGAAAATTGATTGATATTAAATATAAAACAACCATTTATTAATTAGGACTCTGAAATGGAATCCAGATCTCGATTATTATATGAGCCACATAAATTTGTACAGTCATTCAAAGTGAAGTCTGAGATATTTTATAGTAAAACTAAATTGAAACAAACATAAATATTAGTTTAATCCGAAAATCGAACTCGAGCGACTTGGTAACCACCTCACCTTTTTGTACTCCAACACAATCACATCATAATAATCACAATAATCTTATGCAAAATTAAAAATATATAATAATAATAATAATAAATAAAAACAAACAAATAGGTACTTAACTATTTGATAATAATTATTTGTGCCAATAATATAAAGTACATGATATAAGTTATGCATTTATTGTGATCTCTGCCTAGGCATTGCACTGAACTTTAGTTTTGCAATTTCTCTGAAGGAGTACCGAAACAAGCTGGTATTGTTTAAAAGTATTTTACTCTATTTATAGTAATGTTCAATGTGTTCTGTATTGTACCAGTCGAAATTGTATGTTAACTCAACACGACTCACAGCCTGGGTAAAAGTACCTCGAATCCAACCATACACGAGATCAAAGATAAAGAATACTTATGGATTCTGCCCTGTTCACCCACTCTCTAAATCTGCAAACTAATTAACAACATTTTCGAGGCAAGCAATTAATCTTTTCTACACTCCGTTCCACTAGCATCAACAGTGAGAGCATGGATCTCAACTAATTCGTATGTCTAACTCTAATTATTAACTTTAATTAGACTATCTATTTATTTAAATATAAAATGGTATGTGTGTGACCTTGAGTCATCAGATAGCAGCACAATAATTAATTAGAAAATTTATAATTTTAGAAGAATAAATAGAGACGAACCACAGGTAGCTTAAATTCACACATATATATTTAATAAAACATTTTATAATTTATCTAATGTCTCTGATTTGATTTCATAAAATTGTTTAATAAAAGTTTCTATTCTGTCGTTTATTATGCCTCTGGCAAGAGAGCAGTATAGTTTATATGCCAATCTAACAATTGTAAACGATTATCGATTTGTGGGAGACGCCCGCCCAAGTCTGAGATATAGGAATGGATATTTTTAAAGAGCTATGATAAACATAATTTTATTTTGATTGATTTTATTTTAAGAAAGAAATTATTAACTCAAACTATAGGGATTGATGTCGGAGAGTGACACATTTAAAATATAAATGGTTGCGATATTCGCAAATAAATATTTCATGATTTTAAATACGTAAGTTAATCAGATCGTGGACAATCCGCCATAATGTGCTCAGGCAAAAGAAAAGGGAACAAATCCCAGCATTCGATATTGCATTACTAGCATAGACTCAATTTACCTGCCCTGTTTCCATGACACCAAGAAATAAAGAAAGAATGGTTTGCGCCATTGGCAAACCAATGTGAAACGCCAAGGCTACCTGAGCTTAGCTTGCCCCGGTTCTTCCCATTTTAGCTTTCATATCCTGATAAGAAAATTAATGGCCAGTGAAATTATCACGTGGTCTAGTTATGATCAAGCAATCACAAAGAACAAAAGACAAGTAATTAAGCAAAATACCAGCAAGGCAAAATACGAGTACTGGAGAATATATTTTAGCATTTAATTATATAATTGTGCTGAGCTATAAAGATTAAAATAAATGCATACGGATTGATAAAGATCAGACCAACAAGAATTAAATAAGTATTAATTATTATTATGAATACAACTATTAGGGAAATGTCTCTCCCCTCAACACAAAATCCCAATAACATTTCAAATGACATTCTATTTCTCTCTTATTCTTTAACACGAATCTAATTTTCTAAATTCCCCTTCCTTTCACTCTTTAAAAATGAAATAATTTAAACTAAATAAAATCTCATACTTGAATCTCACGTCTCCCCACAACTAAATCGTGTATGCATAAATATAAAAAAAAAAACAATAATATAAAATGGTTTCATCTCGACAAAACAAAGGTGGCTCCAAGTATAATCTTTCAGAGCTAGAAAATTATTCATTTTTATTTACTGACAAACATTAGTCGGGAAATAGGCAGAAAAATATTTATTTGAGTAAAGCTTTTGTCAAGATTGAACAAAAATTGGCATAATATGTGCGACAAACTTGTTAGGACTTACATGTTTGGAAAGTGCATGACTTGCTTAAACTTGTAAAATGTCATTGGGTACAGGCTAGTACAAATATGTTTAGCAAAGAAGTAGGTAAATGTTGGTTCAAACTTGTTTATAATTGATTAATAAGACTTCAGAATGTTGTTATGCGTATAGCTTAAGGGGGGGGGTGTCTGGTCCTCAATGCCCCTCTTTTATTTTTTAGATCAGCAATGGCCTCTTAGATCTTCTCAGTACCCATCAGTGGTCGGTATTGCCCTGTTGGTAAACAAATTGCTATAATTTCTTGCATGAATTAATGACAGGAAAATGGGAGAAAAAATGTAACCCTTTTTTTGAACTGAAACTATTTGTTTCCAGATTTACCAAAAAACCATATGCATAAATAAATTATTTATATAATTAATAAATATTTTATTAATGACATAGAATTTAAGAGTAGGAGGGAATCTTGACTCTCAGTTGTTAGCTGCTGATGAAATACTTTTGAATATAAGTCCTAAGATATATATTGATCTTGATTTAAGAACTCATTTATAAATCAAAAACTGCCGCCCCCCCCTTTTTTTTTTTTTAAAGATATGTTATTTATAGTTTCATATATAATTAAACATATTAGCATTAACAGTTCTCCAGAATTATACTTATTAAGTTTGAAATATCTCCAATGTCCTTAATTGCTTTAGTTTTTTATATAAATATATTAATGAGAATAATCGTTGTGGAATTGTCTTATCTTTATATTATAAATTTTAGTTGAGCATTGTCTATTTACAGTATGTACATTATCTTCATTGATTTTGAACTAATGGTGTATTTCTATAATTAAATCTAATATATATGTATTTAGAAATAATGTGCATTATTGTATATGTTGAAGCAAATTTGAATCACTAATTAAATTAAAAATTTTTGCAATTATATGTAGTTGTATAAGTAGATTAAACGAGATATATTGATTTTATGTATAAATTTTAACTATATATTTTTTTTATTACAAATACTGTATAATGATTATTTGTAAAAAGTGTTAACTCCTTGTCTGAAATGAAATAAATGAAAGATAATACAATATTGTTTCATACATGGAGGGAATGTTGAAAATATTAAAGCATCATTTTATCTATACATTTTCACATTGAAGATTTTTTTATTTTTTATTATTGCAATAGGTGTTGGTTTGAATCAGAGTTCATTACAACCTTATCATTTCCTCAATTGTTAGATTTTTTTGTTGTTGTCTGATAGATAGAGCTTTTGGTTAGATTTCTGGAAGCAATTATTTGATAGGTAGATTTTTAACACTTTTGGCTTCTAAAATTGAATGAGCAAGTGATATCTGATTGATCACTACTTAATGAACTGGTGTTGTTAAATGTTTTATTTTTAGGTTATATGATTGCCATTCTACCATTAATAATAATAATAATTTCATTATATTCTTTACAAATATGGTCCATTAATATATTTAAAAATTAAAAACAACAGTTTCTTAAAACATTTTTTTTTTTTTTTCAAATCTTGATTTTTTTTATTTTATGAATCTTTTTTTTTTAATTTTCCTCCAACATTATATGGTCATTGTCAAAGATTAATCATTCTTATAAAATATATATATTCAAATATAAGTTTAGAAAGAATTTTCAAAAACAACATAATAAATATTTTATGACATAAAATTACAATTTTTTTTTTTTTTGCAAAATAAAAAATAGTCCATAAAATAAAAATAAAAAAACAAGATTTGAAATGAAAAAGTATTAATTTTTTTTTCTTCTAATTTTTAAACTATCTTTGATATAATAGACACTTTATATTTCACTTTATTATTTTATGGTTGCACAAAACATTTTGTTTTATCAAATTTTTTTCAGAAGTAGACAAAGCCAGATATTTATTTTCATTTAAACTCGTACATTATCAACAACCCAATTAAAAAATTTGCTTTATATAGCATTTATATTATCAAGTAATTAGTTATATTTATATTAATTATAATAGATTCTAAATAAATTATTAAATGTGTTTTAAAAGTCATATTCAGGATATATATTTTTTTAATTTCAGATTATGCTCATGCTATTAGTTTTAAATAGAAATTTTATTATTTAAATGTCAATTAATGAACTATGAAGATATGGAAAATTAAAACGATTTTCTAAAATGCAATGCAATTTCAATTAACAGAATCCATTACCAAACCTGTACAGATTTAATTTCCATAATCTCAAGATTAATCTTTTACTTTATTATTATGTGTTTTATATATCAAAAAATATTGATGTCATAAATATTCAGTGGTTTACGCAGTTGCAATAATTAGTAAAATATTGGGTATTCATACATATAACAATTCATCCTGCTTGATGGCGTTGTTCCTCCAACAAAACACATCGATATAACGTTACCGGGCCATTACATTTTCTTTAATATTTTAACAAATAAACAATACACAGACAACTCTTTAAAATTACATTATTTTATTATTTTTTAAACTAATGTTATAGATTTTCAATTAAGAAGCAATTTTTTTTTGTTTTATAATAAATGTTCCTTTATTTTAGGTTTTTTTTTTTTTACAAAAATAACCAATATTTTTTTGTTTTGTAAGAAATGTTCATTTAAGTTAGGTTTTTTTGGGGGGAAAGTAATTGAAAATATTTGCAAAATGTTTGTATGTTAATACTGTGTTTTTTCACTAACGTTGATTTGATTATTTCAAACATAATTTTATCTTTGATTGATAAACAACACCTCAATAACCGATTTATTTTTGTTTGGTAATAAATGTTCCTTATTTCATGTTTTTTTTTTTTTTGCGAACTGTAATTTAATATATTAGGCAATAGAGACAGCTTGAACGAATCCTTTTTTCACTAACATTGATTTGATTACTTCAAACATAGTTTTATTTTTGGTCAATAAGCAATGCTTCAAGAACCAATTTATTTTTGTTTGGTAATAAATGTTCCTTTATTTAATTTTTTTTTTTTTGCGAACTGTAATTTAATATATTACGCAATAGAGACAGCTTGAACAAAGATTTTTTTCCACAAGTAGCTATTTTTTCACCAACGCAAGCTCTTGCAATGTACGATACTTTAGATTCAGGTATGCCGAATCACCAATTTTCTAATTTTAATGCATTTAGGGGAGGGGGTTACATTGAGTAAAGTGTGACAATTTGGAGGACCTTATAGTAATTCATTTAGATTTGAAAATAATTATTTCTGAGCGAATATTGATTCACTTTCCATTATTTAAATTATTTACACCCTATCATAACTTAGTGATATGTTAAGTGTCAGCCTTCATATAGAGGGTAAATAACACATATCGGAGCTAACTGATACGGTAGGCTGTGTGAATTGCAAGAGCAATTGATTGCAAAACATGCTGCTGGCCCCAATTAACCAAAAGATTCAATTGCTAGCACTCAATTACTGATAGCAATTGAGAAGTTGTGCCTGATAAACAGTATTTTCAACTACTTTTGGCTAACAATAACGCCATCAAGCGGAATGGATTGTCATAAGTATGAGTACCAAAAATTGTTACAATTGTAAGATCAAATCATGCTAGGGATATTTATCTTAAATGAAAATGTTATCCATAATATAATTTAATGAAAACCTAGAATTTTAATTTGTTTTCGATGTAACTAAAACAATTCATACAATTCAATTAGGATTTTACTAATGCACTGTAAAAATACTGATAAATGTTGTAATAATACACAAGTTAAAAATAACTATATATATATATTTTACTTTTGTTTAATTGAAATTTAATTAACTTTGTTTTTGAAACCAGTCAAAAAAAAAATTGTTTGCTTAATAGTAAATATGTTTCATGAGATTGAATTATGGATGTTAATTATATTCTGTAATTAAAGGCAAATAGAGTTATTAAGTAACTGAATATTATGGCTAAGTAATAACTTAATCATCATTGGTAGTAGTTTGCCATTGTTTACCAGAAGTATTTATCTGTACTGAAGTCACTATTTTTTTTTTAGAATGGCTATGGATTTTCAAAATATGTAGAAAAATTTAATGTTTTGCTTCTTTCTAGAGACTGTAAATGAAAAGTAAGTGTTTAAAATTTTATTTATTTATCATGTTTCCCTGAAAATAAGACCCAATCAGAAAATAAGCCCTAGCATGATTTTTCAGGATGCTTATAATATTTTTTTTTTTTTTATTTAAAAAAAACTATATTTACATTTGATTCAGTACATACATCGTAACAATCATTACTTTAAAAAATAAATTAAGTTCAAATGTATCCAGTAAATTACATTATCTCCACCTTTCATTTAATCAGTGTTCTGTAAGTGCATTCAGCTCCACATTTCACACCTTCTAGGAACATAACCACCCCATACCAATAAAAACGTTTTTCTTGGCCAAAATTTCAAACCTTTATAAAACATGTCATCCCATTCTTTTTCCATTTTTTTTTTCCAATATATCTTCTTGTTATCAAAGATCAGAGCACACCTAGATATCCATATTGCTCTCATTACATGCACAATAACTATGGCATTATGAGGCTTGAATAAAGCAATGTTTTCTTTAAATAAGAGTCTTAGATTCACAATAGGCTTATGAAAGACCATAGATCTCAAATCACTAAAGGCTGTACATTCCTCCATCAGGTGAAGAAAGGTCTCGTCGGATCTGTTACAGCATTTGCATAGAACATCCAGGCCCATTTTCAGCCTTTGGTTTAAAAAAGTGGTGGTTGGCAAAATTCCATTTATCAATCTGAAAATAAATTTCATAACAGACTGTGATGTACAAATAGATTGGAAATTTTTTAGAATTTTTTTTAATGAGGCATTGAGCCAGGAGTTTTCATTAGAAAGCTCTCTATTTTTTAGTTCTTTATATTTTAAATTATCTAAGGTCTCTAAGTTTAGATCATCCTGGATATCCCTGTATGCAATCATCATATCATCAAAATAAGGATGCTTATAATATAAGCCATATCCCAAATATAAGCCCTAGTTAAGATCATCAGCCATATAAAAATGATCAATGGATATATTGAATTATAAAGTAATGAATGTATAAATAAACATTATTATTGGCATTAGTGCTTTAAATAAATGGTAATATAAATTATATAGTTCCTTTGTGTTTTCCTATCTACCACAAGTCAGTATATTGGACAATTTATAATTTCATTTATATATATTTTAGGTACTTATTTATATTTAATACTAGTTTCATCATGGTAGCTTTTAAGTATTCAAGATAAACAAAAATTAGTCTGATTTCTTAAACATTTTTTTTTGCTCCTAAAATTTTTTATTAAAATAATGGAAATGATTTTATAATCAATGTTTAGCTTAAGTTAAATCATCTCCTAAAGAAAAGTTTTTAAAAAGAATACCCAAGCAGGGCTATTACAACTAATTTGGAAAGTGTTTTAAGCAGGGCTATTACAACTAATTTGGAAAGTGTTTACAATATGCACATTTGCTAATGGTTGGATGTGATTGTGTCATATATGAATCATCATAATTCATTATGCTGTATGTTATAATGGATGTATTTAATGTGTACATGTGAAATACAGAAGCATTTTCTGAATTTTTTTGGCCCTTTTGTGTGGATAAACCATTCTTAACTGAAATTATTTTTGTTATTACTCTTGTCTCACAAGTCTTCAATTAACACTTGATTTAATGGTAAATTTAAACTGAATAATATTCTGATTGCCATATGAATGCAAAAACAAAGAGCTATTCTGGCATGCACAAGAAATGAATTGTGGTGATGGGGGGGGCTTCCGGAGTAAGAATCTTAACAGTTTCCTGTAAAGAGAAGTTGAATAAATGTAGATTTTTGTATATGAAAAAGTAAGACATCTCCTGAAAATAAGCCCTTCTGTGTCTTTTGGAGCCAAAATTAATATAAGACTGGGTCTTATTTTCAGGGAAATACAGTATTTTTGTTGTCGTAATTTTCAGTTATATATCTGCCAGCTTTTTGCATTTCACTTACCTATCATTCAGTTATAATTTTTTGTAAGTCTTTATTAATATATATATATTTTCTCCTGCAGTTTGAAGTCTTGCTGTTTATTTCCAAAAACATTAAAATAATAATGTAGTATTTGTTATATTTAATTTTTGTTTGTTTTTCATATTCACCAAGTTAAGATTAAGTTTTTTAAAGTGTTTTTGTAGAAATTAATAATAAGTGTAGCTAAAAGGAATAGATATATTCTCTGAAATAATGATAGTAATTTGCCTGTGATAACAATACTTCTGGATAGTTAGATGAATTTAAAATCCAAAGATTAAAGAATTTTTAGAGTTTTGATTGAGTTGAAAGTTAAGAAACAAAGGATTACTTTTAAATATTTGATAAATTAGATATATGATTGATAGCAATCTGTTACCTATAGAAGACAGATTTATGAAAAATGTTTACTTTTTTGAAACAGCTTTGAAGAAGGAAAAAGTTGAAAAGAATGGAAAAAGCATGTTTGCTAAAAATCAGAAACAAAAGAGAAATTGAATTTGTACTTAGAGGAAAGAAATTATATAATTGAAAGACTTTGTAAAAGGTAAGAAGATAAATAGTTTGAGAAGAAATTGATGATAAATGATTTTAAGGAATAGATAACTAAGTGTACTGAAAGAATAGAGCATAAAGGCTTAGAGTATTACATTTATTAATGTAAAAATCAGTTTGTCATAATTTAGCCTATTACATTGTCATTGTAAAATAATTTAGTTGAAGATATGATTTTAAAAAATGATTTTCTACTATGTGTAATAATTTTTAGAATAATGATGTAGCTAATAATAATTAAAATATCTTTTATTTTTTAGATATTTAAAAATATTTGTTTGGAAGTTGACTGCAAAACTGACATGAACATTGCTAAATTATAGTGATAAATTCAGAGCTGATTTGAATATAAAAAATAAAAAAAGGAAAAATTCAAAATTATTCTCATTTAAAAATAGTTAAATTTAAAATAACACCTGTTGCTATTGTCAATCTCAAAAATAAACCCAGGTTGGAAGAAGCTGGAAAGAATTAAATTATTTTTGTGTAAGCTAAAATTCTTAGAAATATTTAATTGCCGTTTTCCTGAGGAGAAATGAAAACTTGTCTTGGAGAAACAAGGATTTCAATGAACTGATTTTAAGACAAAAAAGTTGTGAACTTTTTAAAACACTTTGTCTAGCTAGCAAAATTACCCAAGGAGATTTAAAAAGAAAACAGGAGTTTTTTCCTATCTACGAAAGAAAGTAGGTGTCAAAGCAAGAAATGAACTTTATTTTTTTTTTGTTGTTATGTATTTTTTCTCTCTAGCAAATTTTTGACACCATGCTAGGATGGGGATGTTTTTTAAATTTCCTTACAAGTGAATCAAAAAATACAAAAAATAAAAATTTTATAAAAATCAAAAAATAAATTCAGGATTTATTATATTTTGATAAAAGTATTCATTGATTAACTTTAATTTTGTATAAATTATGAATCCATGTTTAATTACTCCAGAAAAAAGAACAGAAAGAAAGTTAAATATAGAAAAGTATTTTAAGTAAGGAACAATGAAAAAAGATTGTTTAAGGATAAAATAAAATGGGAATGATAATTCAGTAAATGTCTGTTAGAATAATGGTAGAAAAAAGTGAGCATTGTTTAATTAGAGCAGAGAGCTATTTTTAAAACTAATTAAACAAAGGAGTAAAGAAGAATTGTTAGTACAATTAATTTCGAAAAGACTAATTGCAGTGAAACGAATGTGCACATATGCAATTAAAGCTTAATGGATATTTTTGATAAAAGACTTAATTCTAATAGTGATCATCAATTATAATATTAATACCGAATATGAAACAGTAATAGATATAAATAGGGTGTACACAAAAGAGCGGTGTGCTTTTTTACTTTTCATGAATGCTGCTGTTGCATATATTGGTCTTTTGAAAAAGAATCCAGAGTGAAAACTTTCCAGAAAATTATAGGGATTTTCTACCATGAGAGAATTGTTCCCAGAGGCCATGCCTCTGTAGATACCAATTACTGGATAGGGTAAAAACAGATCACAGATCTTTTTATTTGTGCAGAGAAAGACTGTGAGTATAAATAACTTGTAATTATTTTAACTCAGGCCTAAGAATAGTGATGACTGATGTTAATCTATTATCAGCGGTGAATATAAGTATTTATGGAAAATAGTAATTAGAATTAAAGACTTATTTATCACGTTTGTAAATGCCAAACTTTTAGAGATCTGTGTTTTATGTGTTTAAAAGTTAATAAATATTTTTTCGTCTTTATTGATGATAATTTTCTCTAGACTTATATTATTTGTTTATTTTTATTTTTTTGGTGTTTGTTAGCAAGTGAATACATAACATGATTACAATAAATAAACCAAGTACAAGTGTGAAAAAAATAAAAAACTTATCACTATCATAAAGAATGGGAAGATTATTTTTTTATTATGATGGAAAACAAATGTGTATTATTTGCAACATGCATGTGGCTTTACCGAAGAAAGCCAATGTTGAAAGACATTTTTGCATTGTTCATAAAAATTATGAAGATGATTACAACAGTTAAAGACAGAATTCATGACGCAACAAAATTTTTTTGTCAAGTACAATACAAATTCAAAAACTGCTATGATTGCATCATTCAAAGTTGCTGAAACTTTAATTAAACACAAGCACTTTCAAGATGGACAAATTTGGAAAGAAGCCTTGATCATAGCTGGTGAAGTATTATTTGAAAATTTTAAGAATAAATCTGAAATAATGATTTCTATCAACAATATGCCATTATCATGAAACACAATCATGCATAGGACAGCAGAAACTAGTCTAAATCTTGGAAGAGATTTTACATCAAAACATTAACAATTGTAACTTTTTATCACTACAGTTTGACAAATCTATTGATTATATAGGTACTGCACAAATATGTATTTTTATTTGCTTGGTTTTTGATATGTGAGCCACAGAAGAATTATTAACAATTATTCCAATTCAAAAAAGAACAAGAGGTCAAGATATCTATGATTTATTCAAGAATTACATTGTACAAACAAATTTTCCAATTCTCAAATTAATATCAATAACTATTGACAGAACTCCTGCAATGATTGGCAGTAAAATTGATTTTGTTACTGTGTAAAAATGAACCTGATATAGCTAGTTTTATGGACTATCATTGTATTATATATCAGCATGCCTTGTGTTCAAAAGTATTGAAATTTAATCATGTCATGAGTGTTGCCTTCAAAATTGTAAACAAAATAAGATCAAAAAGCTTGTTACGTTGTCAATTCTAGGATTTGCTAAAGGAATGCGAGAGTGAACATATGAATTATTACATACTAATGTAAGAAAAATCAAGCAAAGTTTTTAATCAGATTCAGAGAACTTCTACCACAAATAAGATGACAAAGAATGCTTCTTGACCTCACCTTTTTCTGTGATATTACAGAAAAACAAAATAACTTAAATGTAGAACTACAAGAAAAAGACAAAAGAATAATAGTTATGATAAGCACTTTGAAGTCATTCAAGGAAAAATTAAGTACGCTTGTAATACAACTAAAGCACCGTGAATTAAAACATTTCAAAAATATGATTGGCGAGTCTTAAGATAGAAAGAATCTAATCTACAACAAATATGTTGAAAATATAATATTTCTCATAAAGGAATTTGAAGAGAAGATTCTAGTAATTTGACAAACTTGAAGATACTGCTAGTTTTTTGTTTTATCCGTTTAATGTTTAAGAATATTGAAAATATCACTATGAAATTAAATGAATTTGTACATACAAATTTAGCGGACCTCAAAGAAGAAATAGTAAATATTAAACATGATATACAATTAAAATCAATGGCTTCAAATGACAGTTTCTGGACATTAATAAGCAGAGAGAAATACCAAAATATTTGGAGAGTTGCTGCATATTTCATTGAATTTTTTGGTTCAACATATTTGTGCGAATCAGCATTTTCCTGCATGAATGCGGTAAAAACTAAACATAGGTCACAATTATCAGATCTATATTTGGAATCTTCTTTAAGGATTAGGTTAAGTTCATATGAGACAAATTTTGACAAACTTGCTGAATCTATGCAATGCCGAGTGTCATCAAAATAAAAAAAATATTTTTTTCTTTTTTTACTTTGTAATTATTGTTTTTTTGTTTTTTTTGGTAAAATTTACATCTAATTTATTGTAATACAATTCTAAAACTACTTTTTTTTTCTTGAATTTTTTTAAAATTCAGGATCACCTCTAGAAAATGATTACTTATAGGTAATTTAATAATTGTAATTTAATAAATTTTTTATAAAGCGACATGGATAAATTGTAATACTGGAGGGAGCTGAGGTAATTTAAAAGAAGTCATGGTAAAATGTCTTCAACTGTTCGTATCTTAATAGAAAAAAAATTCATCAGTCCGTATCTTATAAAAACATCACCAATATTTGTTAGTACCTTAAAAGCCCTTATAAAAAAAATACCAATTCCTAAGTACATTGTAAAAAAACCAGGACTTCGAACCATTATTTTTTTCTGTTCTGGCAAAAATGTTTTTTTTTTTTTTCTGATTTCTAGTTTGAAGTCCTGAAAAAAATGTAGTCACCCTCAGGTACACTTTCATCAAAAAAGTAGGCCCCAATATATAAAAGTTTGACCATCCCTAGTCTATATTAATATTTGAATACAAGTATAGTCTATATACTTAAGCTAGATGTAATTAGAGGGAATTTGAATGCAGACTTTCAAGTCTCTTTCAATCATTCCCTCCATCTTATATAATTGATACACATGCCCACATATATGTAAAAAAGATAAATGATCTCTAATATACATATTCTGTGTTGAACCAGCATTCATCATTTGGTCTGGATCATCAGCTCCCACACACACATAGATAATCAATTCTCATTTTCTATTAAGATAGCAAATCTTCAAACTTTAATAGACAGGCTTTAATTCTCTCTATTCTCCAACTCTTCAGTCACTCATATCTTTGAAAATATGATGATGGAATGCTCAAAGCCTTTGATGATGCCAGTATTATTGTCATACCCGGATTGACCTTAAGTCATTGTGATCCCTCATATGTAGTACCTTATGTACCGGGTCGAACCGCTGAAACCACCTACTTACACGTATATAGAAGTTTCGGCCGGTTTCAAACTCCTTCATAATACATTTATAATCTTATAAAGGTTACGTGAACGAACCGGCACGTTCGAGCAAAATTGGAGATCTCATTGATAGCTTTAACTATCAACAATGGCTCATCTCGGCTGCTAGATTCAAACCCCTACTATCCAAATACTTTATTTGTTTCGGGGTAAACCCCGGGGCGCCAGCTAGTCTGAAGACTAACATATTCGGGCAGTAGGCTCATAATCCAGCGCTCGAAACAATTCCCTTAACTAGCCCAGTCTAATTTTAATCAGTAATAAAATATTGGTAAGAAGAGATTGATAAAAAGAATTGACCGACAGATAAAGTTTAAATTTAAAGACAATTTATTTTAATCAACATTAATTAAGTTTAAAGATAATTTACTAACTAACATAAACGCATTATAAACATTTTATAAATCCAATTTTAACACACGCACATTTTTAAATTAACACATGATAGTATATTTTATGAAAAAAACAAAAATAATCTTTGACATTTTAAATTATCTCACATTCGCAAACATAATAATAAAGCATTTATAGCATTTGAAACTCACGCACACATATCAATAGTTCATTTTATGTATGATAGAGTTCATATAATTTGAGTCTTGAATATTTACGGATTACAGTGGGGACTATTACGTATAAATGATAATAATAAAATATATACCTAGGATTTTTTTTCTTGTCGTTGGCTGCTTCTGATGGATTATATCTAACCGGTTAGATTTTGACAATTCTTGACGAGATTTTATGCGAATCCATTTTTATTCTTGAAGACAGTTGAACGTTTGACATAGGATTTTGGAGTGGTTATGAAGACATTATTTCACAGGCAGGTTTTGATCTTGTTGGACAAAGGGCTGAAGCACCAGCGTATATTTCCATAAGATTTTCAGCACTGCATTTCTGTAAACTGACACTGCAAAACTAGACTGAAACTGCAAACTCAAAACTGAATGTCCGATAAAATCTAGCTATTTATATCTGTGAATTGTTTTCGTTTTTATATCCTCCGGGAATAAGTGTAATAGGTGTTGTCGAAATTCCTTGATAACTAATCCTATGACAACGTGTTTTTTGATTGATTGTTTGATTAGTAGTAGCTATTTTAAAATGTGTTGTTTTCATATCTTTAATTAGTAGTCCACCACTGTGTTTTTAAATACATTTCATTTCAATATTTATTTATTTTTTAATATTATTCTAACACGCATTTATCTTATTAATGAGCTAACATTTATTTCTATTTACCATCGCACATATATACACATTTATTCTACTAAACTGGAATGAAAAGAGATTTTTAACTTTTAATTTATAATAATAACACTCTTTCTTTTATAAACTCTTAGTTTGTTTTTTTTTTTTTATAGGAAAACTCCCTCTCCCCTCTTTAAAGTAATTAATTGTAACTTTCAAATTCTTTTTTCCGAAAGATTTTGATAATAATTTTTATACAAAATTATTTTATATACATGTGCCAATTTGGCATTGGCACACTTAATATGTCCATTTAAATACACAGAAGAGGAATAGGCAGAATTAAGGCTTAATCTATAATATTTGAATACAAATAAAGTGTATATATTTAAGCTAGATGTAATTAGAGGGGATTTGAACACAGACTTTCAAGATCCCTTCAGTCACCCATTCCATCTTACATAACGGATACACATGACCACATAGATTATGAAAAAGATAAATGATCTCCAATATATGTATTTTGTGCTGAAGAGAGCTTGAAAGTCTGTTTAAATCTCTAATTATATCTAGCTTAAGTATATACACTATACTTATATTCAAATATTAAAGATTCAGCCTGAATTCTGCTCATCTCTTTCCTGTGTATATGAGGGATCAGAGTAACTTAAGGTCAACATGAGTATATAACAATAATATTGGCATCAACAAGGGCTTTGAGCATTCCATCATCAGATTTTTAATGTTAAAGAGTCAGAGAGTGGAGAGGATTGAAACCTGTCCATTAAAGTTTGAAGATTTGTTATCTTAATATAAACTGAGCATTGATTGTAAGTATATGAGGCAGATGATGATCCGGATCAACTGATGAGTGCTGGTTCAGTACGAAATACATATATTGGAGATCATTTATTTTTTTCACATGTATGTGTCATGTATATCGGTTATATAAGATGGGATGGAGGACTGATCGTCTATATTAAATAAATTTCTTAAAAAATTAACTTTGCATTTTTTACAATGCATTTTGTTCTATAAATAAAATAATACATACATATTTAAAATAATAAAATGTTATATCGATAATGGAAATTGTGTGTGAATATGTATACATGTACAAATATCAAAAGTTCATTGTATGTTTGTGCAAATAAACAAGAAGTAATGTAATACAATTATATTTTACAGCACTGAAAAAGGCTGTTAGATACTCAAAATTGTCAGATAATTGAATAAAAAGTATTATCAAAAGTGCCAAGAAATATTTTTAATAGTTTATTTTTTATAAAGATTTTATATTGCCATTGCGATATAGTTTAGCTTAATGTTAACCAATAGAAAATCATTTTTGGAATAATTTAATAACTGCATCAAATCTTAACAAGGATTACAATATGTAAATTTTTAAACAGTATTATATATAAAGTAATGATTTTTAAATCAAAACCATGAGACAAAACAATAACATTTATTTAGAAAATTTATTCAATATTCGCAGCATTGTTCTTAATACATAAATGTAGTTGTTAATAATATAGAAAGTTATGCATTTGACATTGCTTATTTTATATGCAATTAACTCCTTTTTCAAGGGATGTCACTAAAATATAGTGGTATGAGATCTGTTTTGCTCACATTTTATTGACTCTTAAAGTCTTATTCAACAATCATGAAAATATTTTTTTTTTAATATAATATGTCATCTAGCAGAAATTGTATTGAAAATTCATCATTATTCAAGACAATAGGAAATTCTAGTGTTTATATTTAGTCATCACTGACTGGAATTTATCATTGTTTTCGAGATTCTTAATAGAGGTCATCCTAATTATATCATAAACTTTAATGACATCTTTAAATCATTTAAATGCATCTTAACACCATTGATCTTTTCTTCAAACAAAGTCAAATTGATTAGTGTGCAAAATTTGAGTTTGATTTTAGTATTTTGTACATCATTTTTATATCTGAAGTAAGTCTTACAAATATTATCTTGACTATTTATATGTCATATTTTTTGTCTAAAAAGTAATGTTGAAATAACCAGTAATAAAGTACTTATCATTTAGCATATTTGCTATTGCTTGCCAGATCCATAATAGTTTTTTATAGTATTTCAATATATTAACCTGCATCATAAATTTTAACAAGTTCTTTATATTATTGACATGTGAAGAATATTATTGTGCAGATGTTAAATTTGTAAGATTATATTTTTAATTTTTTTTTTTTTTCAGAAAATTTAAAAATCCTCATAAAAAATGAGTATAACATGATGTTTATTTAAACTGTCATTAATTTTATGAGTATATTTGTTTTAAATGCTTGCTTTAAAACATTAACAATAATACTGTTTGTTTAGTTTGCTCGAGAAATGTTACTATATATATCATGAAAACATTTTTACACTATAGATATAAAATGTTCTGAGTCCACATAAATATGTCACATAATTACATAATTTGTTTCCTTTTATTTAAAACAAAAAGCATGTTTCTATGCGTACATTTATTGATAATAGTAGTAAATATGGCATAGTGATTTTTGTATAAACATGAGAAATTATATGTATAGACTATTTAATTATAATATAATGTATAAATACATTTTCATTTCATGAACTCTAATAATAACCATTAATTTAAAATTTTAAATTAACAGATAACTGATCCAAAATTAAGTTGAAATATTTGGGTAGCTTACTCCACAACTGCTTACTTAACAATTTGACAAACTCATTAGAAAAAATTTACAATGTAGTAAGTTATATGACAATCAAGATAAATAATAAACTGTATATAGAAGCTATAAAGTTTAGATAATTTAATTTAGCAATTATATAATACTATTCATAGAAGTTTTGAATGCCTGACGAATATAATTTACTAGTGAAAATAATTTGTTGATTGTTTCACACGGAAAAGAAAAATTAGTGTTTAGCATGACACTTGGTACTCAAACATTACTTGATCTTTCCTTAGCATAACATTTTTGGAATTCAAGTATTACTCAGTCTTTTCAAAATAATGATTGTTATGTGTAATAAACTTATGAATTATAATGATGATTGTATAATTAATAGCAGTTACTTAGTGATATATATTTCTGACTGAAAACATTTTGCATTTAATCCCTGAATAAGTTATTCTATTAACTAATTCCTATCACCAGAATAAAAAATGTTCCCCATAGCTCTTCTGACTCATTTTATAGAGTCTTTAGGAAAACTTTTATTTTTATCAACAAATTATATAACCTCTAATAAATTCATCATGTGAATATTCTATGCACCTATTATTATAGTACTCTCTAAATCTGCTGTTAAGTAATTCTTGTAAACAGCAATTTAGTTTCATTTTAAATTTGATTACTACATATCAATTATTAATGTGAAGGGGAAAAAAAAGGATATAGAGTGAAAATCTAAATTTATATATACTTATGAAAATAAATATTTAAATATATACACAGATTCAAAAGATCTACTCCCATAAACCTAGCAAAATAGGGTTAATAAAATTATATTTTTAAAGACTATAATGTCTTTGAAAGAAAGAAAAATTCAAGTAATTTTATTAATAAGAAATTTAAATTAATAAGAAGCCACTGTAATATTTAACAGATTGCATCAAAATTTTGAATAAAGTTTGAATTGGCAATGTCATATTGCAAATTTTAAGGTAACAAAATTTATATATACATATTACTTTGAATATAAGATGCAGTAGGATTTTAAGCCTGAAAAATTGGAAAAAAATTAATTCCAAATTTAAGACAGATATATATACTTAAATAGAAAACTAATATAAATACAATAAACTCATGTAATTTATTGCAAATTTTTTTCAGATATATGGTACTTTCACTTTCTACATTTTCACTTTCAGAACTTGAATTCTCATCTTCACTATTCCATTACGGTACATCATCTTCAGGTTATTTAAATTGCAGCGAACGTTATAATTTTTTTGTCAGTTTGCTTTTTTTTTTGTATTTTCTATTAAAATTTCAATCATTCTTCTAAAATAATTTGTATTTTTACAAATATTTTCTAAAAAAAATAAATGTATAAAAAGATTCTAAAACATATATTTTCACTTTAATAATCAAAATGAAGCTATTGGAACTATCAAAATTTTGTCAGGTAGTCTCTTGTGTAGGGAACGAGGAACACCCAATCAGTACCTTGCAATGCAGGCATTTATCTCATTATTATATTGATTTGTTATAAAAAAATTCTAAAAGTTATTTGGTAAAGTTTTGTCAATAAAATAATGATAAAATCGGCAAAATAACATTAAAAGTAGCTATTTGAGAGATAGTTAAAGCCGTTTATGAAATTAATCCAAAAAAAAAATTGATTAAAAAAGATTTAACACTATTCTACACAGATAACAGTCATAATACTATGTGTGTGTATAACAAAGCAAAGCTTCACAGAAATAAGATGTTAAAATTTTTCATTACAAATTTAAGACACATCCCTCTTTTATGAATCCAAAAAGTAATATGGTACTGGTAATAAGTAATTCACATTTTGGAATTTTGAGATCAACTACCATAGCATTTATCATCACTAATTTCTGTTACAAAAGTACCTTAAGAAAATATCTATAGTGAACATGTTTCTGATTGATAGAAGGAATATTATGAACAGATTATGAAATGATCTGTTCAAAATGCCAGATTTTTATCCACTGTTGTTAAATGGTGCTGCTGCTTTTATGAAAATGGGAGGGTAAGGAAGATATAGCAAAACGTTCATTGTTGGTTTCTCAGCAATATGGTAAGCCTACATTTTATGATTTATTTTTTAATCATACTTAATTTTATAAAAATTGTTTAGTTTATATGAGAGAAAGTATGAAAATGTGAATCAGTAGATAGCAATCCTATTTTGATAATAAAGGTATTTATACATATTTTGTGATTGCTATACAATTGTGAATTTTTTGTGAGCAAAACGAACTGTCTTTACAGAAAATTTTAGAAGGAAGTTTTCTGATTATGTTAAGAAGTGATTTTCTTGTCAAGATTATCATATTTCTTTTATGATTAAGATCTTAAAATGGATTTTCATATATCTAAAGGTTGTGCTATTCTGCTAGTGCAGAGAGACTGGTGAAGCACTTAGAATTTTATCAATATTAGTAATGATACAAGAAATATAGAACTTCACTATTTTAAGTTTGTATTTTACTTTATTATAATAATGTATAAACCATTTTCCGATTTTCCCTCATAAAATATTTATTATAATTATCTGTTGTTTGATAAAATTAAATTGTTTTAATTTTGTTGTAAATTTGAATTTATTTTTTTAAACTGTAAATAATTATTTGAATGACTGATCTAATATTACATCATGGAGAGTAATTTTCACTCTTCCTAGAGTTATAAATGCAAATGATGGAAGCTGTTTTATTATATAAAGAATTGTTTAATTATAATCAGACAGTTGTTGAGAAAACAACACCCAACATTTATTCAATCAAGTTATTGCATTTATTTTAATTTGTTGTTTGAACTTTTTCATTTTGTGTATTTTAATACTAATTTATATCAATGTCTTATCACATGGTTAATCATTTATTTTAATGAACATCTCAAGTAACTATTCTTAATATGTATAACTAGCAAATACATCAATTTCTGAAAACCTTGATAGTGTTTTTAATCTTAACCAATTTGGTTTTTGCATTTTGCAGCTTGGAAAACATTATTTACTCCCCTCCCTTTCTGCCTTTTAGCTAAGAACTGAAGATGGAAGTTCTGATATTATTGAGTGAATTGTTTATTGCCATCTCTGATAATTTTAACTTTCTGAATTTTTACTTATTTTCTGTTTTCTTTAGTCATTATCTTCAGTAAACTTTAAATTATTAAAAAAAAAAAATGTATTTTACTAAATGCCTTTAAATTTTTCTGTTTTATTTTTGCAGTATCACTTTGCTTTACCAATCTTATTAATTCTATGAATGACATTAATATACATATTTTACTTGCTGCTAACGAAATTGTATTAGTTTTACTAAATTCATATGGCATTTTCAAAAAACAAATCAGTTACGTAAAACAATTTATATATTGATTTATGGTATGAATGACAGTTATAATAAGGTAAAATTTATGCTAAATAGTATCTAATTTAAACAAGCAAGATACCATTTATTTTTTTTAAACTGGTTATTTTTAATTTGTGATAATATTTTTGTAGCAGGATGTTAAAAATTAACCAGTTGTAAAAAAAAAAAAAAAAAAAGAAATTAACTACTGTTAATAAAAATACAAATTAATTTAGATATAACAAATTGGAGTTTATTTTCCCATTTTAATATCATAGTTATAAAAGTAAATAAAAATTTTGAGGAAATAAAATTTAAGTTTAAATAGTGTGATCATTCTCTAATGTTTATTGTAATGATCAGAATTGTATATCTCGTTGACACACTGCAGAATTCAAACCACAGGCATGAAACTCAACACTCTAGAAGGGGTTGCCTTAAATGCTCCACGGCACCACCTATATGATAACGCATCTGATGCTACTAATAACATAGTTTCTTGCCGGTGCTGGTAGTCAGAGAGAAGCAAGAGACTATATTGAAATACATCATTAGGTTCGCTAACTAACGACTATGAATGGTACAAAATATATATATAAAATATGATAGAGACCAAAGTAATTGTGTGGATCGCAAAAAATAAATAAGTAATATCAAAATGATTAAAATTTAAATACTGTTTATTAATTAAACATTACAAAGATAGCATTGTCTGTATAAGCCAGACCGTGCTGTCAACTCATTAAAATATATATATAGATTTGGCATAAATTTAATTGAAGTACCATTTAGATTTACATTAATGGCTTGTTAATTTATTTATATTCTCTATACCTCGGGTTAATGCAAGATAAGATCATAATAATGTGCTTAAGCAAAAGTACAGTTACATAAAGAAAGGTTGATTTTAAAATATACAAGGTCTACAGCGAATATAATAAGTGTTTGCTTAAATCAATTTATACATTTAATATGGGATAAAAAAACTTGTATTGAATTCAAGAATAGTGCAGACGAAAGCTCGCTGAGCTAGAGGCATGGAAGTGATTAAGACATGGGCAATTGAATAAAATATCAATTTTAATATTAAAAGGGATTGGTGGTACCAGTGGAAGATCAATGTACAGGATGGAGTGTGACATGTTAAAATCGCGTGGCTTTGTGAATTAAACTAAAATAATAAATAACAAAATTAAAGTAGACGGAATGGTGTCTTGCCATGGACTCCCTGGAAGGTTTTGTCACAAACAGTCTGAGTCTGGCATTGGACCATGAAACTCCATGGCTGGGTGATTTAGGCATAAAATTCCCAGGTATGGCTTTCTAACACATACACTATTGAAACCGTGAGAAGGAAAGGGAGAGGTCTGAGCCGTAAATCCCTGAGAAACAAAGCAGGTCTCAACAACCCATATGCCTACACCAGTAACACACAATATAAAGCATAAACAAATATAGAAGGGGTAACTAAATAAGTAAAGGCGCTTAACCAATTCCTAAATAATTTTAAGATGGTCCGCACATTCTCGATCTCATCTTTTACAGTTCATAATAAATACAATAAAATAAATTATTTTAAAATAAGAAAAATGGAGGGGAATGCATGATTAAAAAGGGATTCATAAGATTATACGTAATCATGCATTTCTCTATATTATGTAGTCTACTTATTAACTTTCCTCGCTTTATATAAAAAGAATGAGAAATATATATTTTTTGAAAGACATAATTATTTAAAAGATTAATATATAATGTTAAACCGTGTGTTAGAATATATTTGTAATAACTTAATATTAACACAAATATTAAAAGATTAATAAAATATGAAATAAAGTAGCCCTCAAATGAGCGATTTTATAAGACATTTAATAAGGGGGTCAATTATACAATTTATCCGCACTAATATGGTGGCACACTAATAAAAGGGAAAGAAATAATTCGCTTGTTCGATGACTATCTAAGCACACTACTATAATAAAAGACAAAATAATTTAGCAAATATATAAAATAGAAAATATCAACCCAATGATAGAGAGAAAAGCACACGTTAGATTACAAAATATTTTATAGAATTATGCAGTTTTATAATAAAGTATATGCTTAAAATTTAGCTAGCATTAAAGGGAAATATACAACACAAGAGCTCTTGGGTTGGGTGGTCCGTGCACATTTTGTCTTCTCCAGTTTTAATTGGAAGCTTTAATGGAAATTAAGCAACATTTTCTTGAGGTGGCAGTTTCTTCGGTCCATGATCAATTTTGAAACATTTTCAGCAGCAGTGGCAGTTTACAATAGGTACGGACATCTGATGGTATATGCCGCAGGTTGGCCATTTTCCCGAGTAGGAATAGAGCCTTACCACCAGCTTCTACTCAGACATTCTACTTGCAATTAGCAAAGATGGTATCAAAATATACAAACTTGTTGAAAATTAAGGCGAGTTTGGCCTTTTGGTATATATAGTTTCACTTAATTCAGCGATAATAAATTCTCAAAGTAATATATTCAGTTGCGAATTCAACAGAATAAGTTTAAAATAATATCCCAGCTAATGGGTTAAAGGCAAAATATTAAGAACAACATAATATATTTAAAGCAAAGGAACTCACAATAGATTATAATAATTAGAAAAGCATATGACATATATATCAATTAGAGAAGCATAGAATATCAATTAATAAAATTGGCCTTATATATACCAAGGGAACTCACAATAGTACTAGTCTGCAGCGGTCACTCTAGAACCAAAAATAGATGCAAAATAAAAGCTGCTAACTTATCTTATCCGAATATCTGAAAACAGGGATTGTTAATTAATTTTACTTTTAAGATATTCGGATTAGAACTTTAATTTTATTTTAACAATATTTTAATTAAAAAATATCTGAGTGGACATTTGTTGTTTATCTGATGGCAAAATATTTAAGCCATTAATTAATGAATTTTACAAAATTTAACCAATTAAGCCTATTGTTCTCTTCCCAACCCTCATTTACTTTTTATATAAAATCTATGGTATGATTTTTATAAATCTAAAAACAACAAAATTATTTATTCTTTAAATTCTAAATGTTTAAATCTATTTAGGGTTAAATATTATTTTATAGATTTAAACAAAATAACTAAATAATGAAACTATTATTTTTATTTTAGTTTTAAAATATATTATCGCAGTCTGTGTGTATATATGACTTATATGACCTACTTTTTAAAATATGTATACGTGTACATAATACACAATTGATAAATTATTAATGCTAGGATTTTAAAATTATATATATCACAAGCATTTATATATTCGTGATCTAATTTTGGCGGGATTTCAGCATATAAGCGGCAGTACAGACACACTATGATAAATTGAGGTTTAAACTAGGGTATGAGGGCAGGAAAGAAGTGAGAGAAGGTAAAACAAAGATTTGTAAAGCAAATCTTACTGTTTCATTATATAGTTATTATCTTTTGAAAATAATTAAAAGATATAATATGGAGATACAGTATAAAAATTTTGTCACAAACTATAAGTATAAAGAAAAGCATGCTATTTTTGTTGAGGAGAAAAATTCAGTCATTTATTTTGATTTTTTTTTTTCTCATGTGTCATAGCTGATGTTATGACACATGAGCAAAAAAAATTATTTTGATGTTTTTGAAATACGGATCTATTTATATACAGTAGATAAATGATAAAACAAAAGCAATATGCAGAATATATTGAGATAATACATTTTCATCATTAATAAATGTCATTCTAATGATGATAATTTAACATTTTATCTTTTAGAATATTTTAATATACAAACTACTTTTGATCCATTGGATGTGCATATATTATTTTTTTGATTTCGAACACCATCCTTTTTTGGCCTGACCTCAACGCCATTGAAATACATATTGTATATAGAAATACTTTTCCATTATTTTTTAAACTTGTCATGCTTTTTTTTTTTTTTGGGGGGGGGGGGGGCATTATCCATATAGATAGTTTTTTTTTTTTTTAAATTTGAATTAATATTTTTATTTTCTTAAAAAACAAGTCCAAATAAAATGTTTTCTCTTTTTTGGTTTTATAATTCATAGATACAGGAACTATATGTAGATTTTTTTTTTAACTATAGAAAAGAATTTTGCTAATTTTAAAAAAGAAATTTGGTAATCATCTGAAATCCAGGAAAATAAAGTGGCCATTAGGTTTCTCTGGGCATAATTGTTGAGAAATTCTTGACTCCGTTTAAGGAGAAGCTACAGTACATCAAATCATATCAAATGTAATGTTACCGGGCTGCAACTTTTTTTTATATAATATGATTTTTTTTTTTGATTAAGCAAATTTTTATTTCATTTATAACATGATTTCTTTTTTTATTAAACAAATTTTTATATTCATTTTCGTTGTTTTTTTAACCTGACATTTTTCTTTATTCAACAAATTTTGGTAATTTAACTTTGTGTTTATTTTTCTAATTTTAAAACTTTTGACTGTTTCACGATGAAAAAACTTGTTTTAACCCCGCAGAAAAAATATAATACAATTATTTGAGACTTTCGACTTTGTTCTACCTTTTTTCCTTTGGTTGACTAAATTGTTTTTCTTCTTATTAAATCAAAAGTAATTTTTGTGTTTTTTGGGGATAAAAAATTGTTTTGAAACCCCTACCCCCACTCTCGGATAAATAATTGTACCAAAAAGTCAATTTTTTTTTTTCATCAACTTTTTCTACTTTTTACTTTTATTTATATTTTGTTTGAATTACCTTTTTTTTTTTTTTGGCTTCTACAATAAATTGCATTTTTTGGGGGTTTCATACTTAGTTATTATTAACAAAAAGTAAACAAAAATAGTAATTTATTTTAACCCCACTTATTTTAATACTGCTGAAAAAATATAATACAATTATTTGGGAATTGTTTCAAATTTTTTCTTTTTTTTTTGGTTGACCAAATTGTTTTTCTTCTTATTAAATCAAAAGTAACTTTTATGTTTTTTGGGGGTAAAAAAATTGTTTTGAAACCCCCACCCTACCCTTGGATAAATAATTGTAACAAAAAGTCAATATATATTTTTTTCAACAACTTTTTTTCACTTTTATTTATATTTCGTTTGAATTAACCTTTTTTTTTTGGCTTCTACAATAAACTGCTTTTTTGGGGGGTTTCATACTTTGTTATTATTAATAAAAAATAAACAAAAATAGTAATTTATTTTAACCCCGCTGAAAAAAAAAAATCCAAATACTTGTCAATTTCTAATGAAATAAAAAAAAATACACAAACTTTGGACTTTTTGAACTTATTTTTATTTATTGCTGTAATAAAAACAGTCTGGTATTTGGGAGGACATTATGTGCCTGAAAAAAGGACCCAGTCTCACTTGCTGTACTCAGCAATTCTGAAAAGTTTAAAAATTGCACGTTCTTCTCAGACATTTTATTGGTCTCGTATATTTTTCATGCTGAAATGTGACTTAGCATGTAAGCTTTGTGAAGCATGTTTGAACATACTCTTTGTCAATTTTTTACATATTAACATTTTTTAGGGAAGGGTGGGAACCATATGACAATTATTAGTAATTAACAACATTATTTAAATATAAATGACATTACTTTATTATGGAGATTTGAAAAGTTATATCGACTGGCAATTAAAACACCCTCAAGTGAATACGCATAAATAGTTTCAAAGCACAAAAACAGGCTGTAATATTTTTGTGCAATGTCATGTAAAGCGGCCTGCAATGGGTAATACAATATAAATGTTGTATTAGCCATAAGGCTGGCTAGCAGAAACGACATTTTTGTGTTTTGACACATAAACGCCATCAAGCGGCTGTGCCCAGATTTCAGATAATTACCAGAAATTTTTATTATATTCTAATTTTTTTTACTAAAAATCTTTATAACAGCTTTAAAAAGAGAGATTTTTAAAATTTTGTTTGAAATTTTGTATTAAAAATCTTCACATTTTTCATGATAATTGAAGCAGTAAAAGTTGTCATAAGCAAATAAATGTCTATTTTTTTCTTTACTTTTGGGATAATAAGTTAATGATTAAATGAGATTATTTATTAATTAAAAATCTACTTACTAAATATAATTACTATTGACTTTGATGTTTTAAATATGTTAGTATATTAAAGTTATACAGTATATATTGTACTTTATTTTTATATATACACATATACATTTTACACAGAACAAGTGCAGAATGTTTAGAATCAAATTATCTGAGTTACACCACATTGATAAATAGCTTCTTATCTAATGTTTTTAAAACATTCTATTGTTTATATTTATGTCTATTTTCTCTGATCCCTTAACAATGGATCAAGAGTTCACTATGTACAGTAGTACCCGTGAATTAAATTCTAATAAACTAATTAATCTATTTTCCTTTACTTTTAAAAATACAGTACAGTAGAACTATAATATCCACATTTTGTTCCAAGTCTCTCTTGCTTACACTATACATCACTTATAATAACTTGTGTTTCATTGATAAACTTTGATTAAAATAAAGTAAGTATTGATTAAATGCAAGTATACGATACTTTTCAACATATATAATGGAGATGCTTTTTTAATATGTATAACATGTAAATATAAATTAAGATTGTAATATTAAAAATTTTAAATGATACTAATATAGTTACTATAATTAAATTAAAAGAACATATTTACATATATTTTATAATGTGTTTTCCCCCATACATTTAATGAAAAAATAAGTATAAGGGCAAAAAAACTTAAACTGTACCATGTTTTAAAATAAAATGAATAGCAAAATGTGGGCTTTCATCTCAAGTAAATCAGCTTTTTCATACATTTTTTTTATCTTATAGAAACATATCATCTTGTTTTTAAGAAACTATAATCTTTAATTGTTTTGATGTTTTTAGTCGATCTCAATTTTAAGTATATTCTAAATTTTGTAAAACTTTTAGCATTACATTTAAAAAAACATTTTATTATGTGAAATACTGCCCATCAAACTTGGAAAGGTTAAAGAAAGAATAAAATGTATGTGATTTTAATATAATTAAAAGAAATTTTATTAGCAGTCACTATTTTGTATGGTGCTTCAAGATAGAAAACAGCTGCTAGCATATTGTAAAATTAGTTTACAAATTTTATTTTTTTTAAACGTGATCACATACAGCACTTGAAGATAGAAAAATGGCTGTTCAAGTATCATAAAATTTATGAATTTTATTGTTTTTTTTTTGTTTGTTTATTTGCATTTTTGTTTATTTATTTATATTTTTTGTGGATAGCATATAATTGAAACCATATGTATTGATACAGCGTACTTCACGGCTTCTTTGTAATAGATTTTGTAAGAATTGAAATTTTTAAAATTAATTAATTGAAAAGAACATGTATTTGGCTTGATTAATTTTAATTAAATATTTTGTGAATATGTTTTCAAATAAAGAGTATGCTTTAATACTTTTTAATGGGCTCTTTTAATTAAAGCTACTGTGATAACAAACATATTCCCAAAATTAAGTTATTTTTCAAATTCTAGAGTTGTCCCGATATTAACAAAAACTCATTGTTCACTAATTAAGTATGAAGGATTATTTTGTTATATGAAAATGGGTCCAACTGTATTAATAGCTTCATATAATCTTAAATTAGTTGAAGCCAGTTTTTTTAAAAAAATGGGCTGCCATCATTAGCTGCTGATTTACTACCTCATGCAGGAAATTTCTGACGTAAGATTGGTCTTGATATTATCCACGTGAAATTGTATTTGGCTAGATGACTTTGAATCATTCCTACTTGTGATTGAATGTTAAAAGCAAAGACATTTATTTTAGGAATGAATTGTAAGCTATATTAAAATTACAAAATAACCCCAGTGAATAAAACTGTATGGACTATTGATTGCAAACTTAGAAAAGCTATAATTTATTGCAATATCTAAAATACTATTTTTGACATCAAATGACAAAAATAATTCCCTTTTAAGAAAAATTGGTAGAAATGCATTCATATGAATGAATTCTTGATTTATGTAATAAAGTTGGAATGAATGACTAATAATATATTGTCATACATTCATATAAAAATCATATAAAATTTAAGTTTTATTTGACTTTAATGTAATATTTTTAACTCTAAATTCTAATTTATGTACACCTGGGTCTCGTTTTATATGGTAGATAGGTTCCACAGAAAACCCAAATTAAAAAAAATCGCACAAAAATAGACTTAATTTACCTTGAAAAATGGGGGATAGGGTCTTTAATTTTCAGAATTCGCATAAAATCAAAGCAACAAAGAAAAATTACTTTAAAATTCACATTAAAAAAATAAGTAAAGTATGACTAATAAAAAATTTCAAATATTTGAAAAAAATTAATACAAGACAAACTTTTTTTATTAACTACAGTATTTAATTTTACATTTTTCATACATATTTTAATCATTACCGCTAGCATCCTTTTGTAAACTGGAAAGAAATCAGACTCGATGGGATGTATTGTAGCTTTTCCTTAAACGAAGTCAAGAATCTTTCAGCAATTATGCCCAGAGAAACCTGTTAACCACTTTATTTTTATTCATGATGTGATGTTCAACTAGCACCATTTTCAGTCTTGTGCTGTGTTAATGGTTTTCTGTTTCTATATTAAAAAACAGATCGTAATCAAAACAAAAAAATTATACATTATCATTAGAAAGACTATTTTAAATTTATAAAATCTTTGTTTTTTATTTTAAAAATCTAAAAGATTATTTATTTCTGTTATATATAACAAAATATATTTTAAAAGTTTTAATTTTTTTGAATATTTATTACAATATTTTTATTGTAAATATAAATATATTATTATTTACATAAGGTTATTTACATAGAAGCTAAAATTCTAAATACAGCTTCAGGCGGCCATATTTTAACTGCCAATATAACATTATATTTGTGGGGAAAAAAAGTAGTTCAAGTAAAAATATAAGTTATTAATAATTTAAATTTCTTGATATCTAATAAATATTGTGAAATATGAAAGATATTAAGAAGAAACTTGAATCGCATAACTTCAAAATCACATTAAAAAAATCCGCATAAAACGAGACCCAGGTGTATTGAATCTACATAAATGTGTGTATATATATTTATTTTATTTTAAATAAATTTAACTATAATTATTTGTTATGTATATGTAGGTCAAAATGGTGTCAGTAAACTGCATTCAGACATGTAAATTAAATTTACTTTAGTTTTGGTTTAACCAAAAAACTTTAATAATGTAATGCTTACAATATTATTACCAATGTAAAAAAAAAACTAGTGGTTAAATCATTATCTCAAGATCATGCAAGTAATATTTGAAATGCCAGCTTACTAAAACAACAAAAAATTAATACATGGTAGGTAAAATGATTTTATTTTATTAGGGATATAGCAGCATAGGATTTACATATACACTCATTACCTCATGATCAGGTAATTAATATGAGCATCTAGGTTTGAAATGCCAAATTACTGACTAAAAAAATCCCAAATAAAAAAGCATTATAATAAAATTTGGTAGTTGTGACTTACGTCCCATGTGGCCACAAGAGGCGCTATTTTCGTGTCAACTACAGAAATATCCAGAGTAGGGGCCCAAAAGCAGATGACGCAAAGTTCCAGCCACTAGATGGCGCTGTTCACCATGCGTCCGTACAGTAACCTTATGCCAAGTAGCTGCCAGCACTATTGCCCGCTTGGTGGTGCTGTTAGCCATAGGTAAACCGATCCAGCTTACATCGTCTGCTAAACAGCAATCACCCAGCAATCTAGCCCACTAGGTGGCTCTGTTTCTCCATGCTATGCGCGGGAAAAACGGCACCATTTAGAAGCGATATTTACATTCGCTTGCTAGTTCCGGTTTACATCCACATTCTTAAAACAAACAACATGTAATGTGAAGGTGTGAATAATATAGAAAACCATAACTATTTAAATCTGCTTTAAAATTTAATATTCTTACATTGAGTTTCACTCTCTGATAAATCTATATATTTTTAAGTTACTTTATTTTAAAAATCGATCTTTTTTTTTTCTGTAAAAATGTTTTTACCACTTCCGTTTTACTTCAATCTTTCAAAACTGCTAAAAATCGTTAGTTTGAAAAGTAATTGTTTGTAAAACTTTTTTTTTTATACTTTAAAATAATATTTCAAGCAACTTCTAAAGTAATACAAATTACATTTCTGTTTATAGATCTTTTATTTCGCAAACATGTTATTTTAAAAAGATAAAATTGCGTTTTGTTAAGTGCGCGAACAATAATTCGAAGATTACACAATAAATATTTTTTTATATTACCGGAGAGGAAACAAAGCAAACTCTCCTTTAAATATATTAAAAGACCTATTCAGTTCAAAAATACATTCATTAAAATTAATGTGTGCAAGCAATAAAACATCAAACAGATTGTAGTGTGTGGTGATTTATTCAGTGTAAAAATCAACGTGTTATTTTAAAACTTTTTTATTTATAATTTCAAATAATATTTCCAGCAAGTTTTAAAATAATACACATTATATTTCGGTTTATAGATCTTTTATTTCTCAAACGTGTTATTTTAAAAAGATAAATTTGCGTTTTCTTACATGCACGAACAATAATTCGAAGATCTCTTACACAATAAATATTTTTAAATTACTGGAGAGAAAACAATATTGCATTTTTGATCTCTTCTTGTTACTCCCAATGTACATCTCTCCATACTTCTTTGAGTGGTCTGAAGTCTGTATTGCTCTTCTATTATGTATCCAAGTCTCAGATCCATGAGTAAGAACAGGTAAAACACATTTATTATAAATCTTTCTTTACAAACACATAGGCATATTTCCTTTTAGTATCAAGTTATTTTTACTAAAAGCACTCCAACCAAGTTTAATTCTATGATTAATTTCATCTGCATTATTAGCAAAAACAACTACATCATCTGAAAAATTTTAATGAAGTTTTAAAATAATACACATTATATTTCGGTTTATAGATCTTTTATTTCGCAAACGTGTTATTTTAAAAAGATAAATTTGCATTTTGTTACGTGCGCGAACAATAATTCGAAGATCTCTTACACCATAAATATTTTTAAATTACTGGAGAGAAAACAATATTGCGTTTTCGATCTCTTCTTGTTACTCCTAATATACATCTCTCCATACTTCTTTGAGTGGTCTGAAGTCTGTATTGCTCTTCTATTATGTATCCAAGTCTCAGATCCATAAGTAAGAACAGGTAAAACACATGTATTAAAAATCTTTCTTTACAAACACATAGGCATATTTCCTTTTAGTATCAAGTTATTTCTAATAAAACCACTCCAACCAAATTTAATTCTATGATTAATTTCATCTGCATTATTGCAAAAACAACTACATCATCTGAAAAATTTTAATGACTTAAATAATCATTTACTTTCACTCCTTCAGCTGCCCATTTTAATCCACAAAATACTTCTTGCAGTACTGCTGTAAAACGTTTTGGAGATATGGAGTCACCCTGTTTTACACTCCCCTCAATGTTGACTTTTACTGTATCATTATATAATCTAATTGTTGCTGTCCCATTTTTATAAATATTCTTTAAATATGACAGTATACCTTGATGATCCAATGATTTAATCACTGAAGGAAATCCAAAACATAATGGCAACTGATATTCATTTGTCCTTTCTATAACTTCTCTCAATCCCTGGATATGATATCCGGTACTAAAACCACTTTTAAATCCAGTTTGTTCTCTTGGTTGGTGGAAATCCAATGTTCTCTGCAGATGAGTTGTAATTATCTTGGTAAAAATTTTGTATGTAACTAATAAACGGCTGATAGGTCTGTAATTTCTAATACCTTCTTTATCACCTTTTTAAAATATTAATATTAATACTGCATTCTACCAATCATCTGGCACATCTTTATCATTTAGACATTTGGTATATAACATTGCTAAAAAAAATTATATTTTTTCACCTGCTTCTTTTAATATATCAATTATAATTCTACCATTACCTGGAACTTTTTCTTTCTTCATATATTTAATTGTATGTCTCACTTCTTCATTTAAAATTATGGGCAATTCAAAAGATGTAATAGATATAGAAGGTATTTGTTCTTTATTACTATATAATTCTTGATAAAAGTCTTCTATCCATTTCATGATGTCATCTCTCTTTTTAGTAATAATTCTAGCTTTTTTTCTTATTGCAGATATAAATTTCCTACCAATACAAAAATGTTGTTTTACACTCTTGAGACTTTCATTCTCTTCTACTGCTTTCCTTGCTAGTTCACAGTTATACTTTCTTATATCATTTTCAATTCTTTTCCACATCATTTTACAAAATTCGAGATATTCAATTCTTTTTAACACCATTTTTGTATATCTTCATATTCATTCTTTTCTTCAGAAATTCACTAGGTTTCAGTAGAAATGTTATTGGTCAAGTGCTGCTTTTTTCAACCAGTTATTTTTGTTGCAGTGTTTAAAAGTGTATCAGTTGTTTTCATATTAATTTCATTTAAATGTGAATCATGTTCAAAATCTACTAATTCTTGAAACCTATTTGTAAGTTCTAATTTAAATTCATTAGAATGTTTCTGAAAATTAGGAATATTAACTAAATATTGTTTTTCTTAATAATTTTTGGCTCTCTAGTTTTGCATTAACATGTATTTCACATCTTACTAATCGATGACCACCTCCTCTGTTAAATTTATTAAGAACATTACAATCTTGAAATATGTAATTTCTGTTAGTCAAAATATAATCCAATTCTGCTGTACCTTCATTTGGATGCTTCCATGTCCATTTCCTTTTAACATTTTTCTCAAAATAATAATTCATCATATAAAGTTTTCCTTTTTCAGCAAACTCCACAAGTCTATGTCCTCTCTCATTTCTATTACCATAACCAAAATTACCTACAGCACTTTCATCATTCATTTATTTACCAATTCTAGCATTAAAGTCTCCCATAACAATTTTAAAATGTTGTTTACTCTGATCAAAAGCCTTTTGTGCATCCACATAAAAATTTACTATTTCATCACTTTGAGAACTTGTTGGGGCATAAATCTGAATTATCTGCATTTGGTATCTGCTATTAAGTTGTATAACTAATCTTGCCACTCTGTCCAATCCACCATCAATCTCCACAATGTTGTTCTTCCCATTTTTATTTATAATGAATTCTACTCCACTTGTATTTCCAATATTTGTGCCTTTATAGTAGAGTACATGTTCACTATTTAAAACAATTGTTTCTTCACCTTTTCTTCTAACTTCACAAAGTCCAATAATGTCCCATTTAATATAAGACAGTTTTTCTTCTAACTCTTGCAATCTTCCTTCACCTGAAAGTGATCTGCAGTTGTAAGTAATACCTAAATAAAAAAATTCATCATCAAATGGCAGCCTGGGTCCACAATCAGGGAATTCTTAGCACCTTCGGCCACCAACTGCTGCCTTGGTTGCTGACTTTACAGTCTCCTGGGAATAAGGGCCATGATTTATTTGTCTGTCATAATTGTATATATATATATTGGAAAAATATTTATCATTTACACAAGCATTCATTCTGCCTTATCAGGCAACTGAGAAGAAAGTCCATGGTGTTTCTTGATCTTAAACTCAGAGGTAAAAATCCAATAACCTCGTCATGCTGGCTAATGCATGTTGGTGAGCAGCCCATTCATGTTTATATACTATATGAATAATCACATAGTAATAACAGCTGCAGTGACAAGAACATATGGAGTGGACATTAAGAATTTGCCCTGCTCATTTTCTTTAAGGCCTCCAAAAGAAATCAAAGGATTTTCTTTCATTTAATAGCAAACTCCTTTCTGCAGCCAAAACAAGATAAAAGAAATTATTCTTATACTGCACTTTTAGGACCCAAAGTAAATAATCTATTTACTTATGTTTCTAATCACGACTCAATCCTTTTTTCTTTTCAAAAATATACAGTACATATAGCCATATAATTCTATAATTAAAAATCACTTCTTTTCTTTTCAAAAACTTTATTTGATATATATATATCCACGTATTTCCAACGTTTCGACTATCTTTACTCTATAGTCATTTTCAAGGATCTAGAAAAAACATTACACTATAAACAAACTTCACATAATAAAAACAAAAATAATCTAAAACTGTATAAAGCATATAAACCCCATAAAATTTAAAAATAAATAAAATACATTAAAATCAATTAAATTAAAAACACAAAACATACACCACACTTACTTGACTCCCTTCTCAAAAAACTTTCCCTTTTTACATTTTTTATCCAAAAAACCAATTGTTACAATAAAAAACTTATTTCCTTTTTCTTTCTTATATACTTCAAAAATGAATTTATTTCCAAAAATAATTCTTTATTCATGTTATATAGACAAAATTGAGAGGAAATTGAGAAAAAAAGAAGGAATTTATGTATAGTGGGTATAAAGTGTCAAAAAGTACTTTTTTTAAGATTAAAAAGATAATGAGGGATATGAATAAGAAATATGGTAACGAATGTGGTTTATTGTTGAAACCAGTATATAAAAGGAAATGTAATTTAGGTAATATGATAAGAAATAGGAATGTTGAAAACATGAATGGTATTTATAAAATAGAATGTTTGGATTGTAAAAAAGAAAATAAAGATGTATTATATATTGGCACAACAAAGAACAAATTAGAGACAAGATTGAAACAGCATTTGAGAGATAGGAATTCTAATGTAAATATACATAGTAAGGAAATTGGACATACAGATTTTAAGATTAAAATGTTGGAGGGGGTTAGATTGTATAAAGAAAGAATGGTAAAAGAGAGTTTATATATAAAAAGATATAAACCTGTTTTAAATAGAATTGGATAAGACATGAATAAAGAATTATTTTTGGAAATAAATTCATTTTTGAAGTATATAAGAAAGAAAAAGGAAATAAGTTTTTTATTGTAACAATTGGTTTTTTGGATAAAAAATGTAAAAAGGGAAAGTTTTTTGAGAAGGGAGTCAAGTAAGTGTGGTGTATGTTCCCTGTACTGTTTCAAAAATTTAATTATAAGCAATATTTAAGTAATCGACAAACAAATAATAAAAAATAATAGGTAAAAAAAATAATTCTTTTTTTTTTCATGGTATTTAATGAATCCAAATTGATTATATTTAGGAAAAATTGATGTCAAATATTTACTACAAGTAACTGTCTTTCACAAATGCTGCGATACTGAACAACGTAAAATGGCTGATTTTACAATCAATTTGTAGCCGTAATGTTTCCAGAATATTATTATAAACAATTTTTCAGTAATCGTGAAATAAAGCTACAATAACAGGTAAAAATTCATATTTTTTGGGAGGATGGTATTTAAAAAAAAAAAAAAAAAAAGGAAAAAAAATATTATCAAAATTTTAACTATAAACAATTTTGTTTTTCAGCTACTGCGATAATGAAAAAAGAAAAAGTGATGCCATGACAAGCAATTTTCCCCATACCGTTTATGAAACAAAATTACAAAACTAAAAAGGTATATTAAATAAATTGTACTTACAAATAAAAGTCACTGTGGTGGACTGAATTCACGTATATGTTCCAAAATAGCAGTGAAAGTGTCATTTTTGAAGCATCGCCTCCACATGAATTCCATTAAATACGAATCCAAGTGTTGTCTAGCTGTACCTCTGTGCTTCTTGTTCCGCCATTTTAGTAGCCCTCACAACCTTTCTATATTTTGAGTGTGGACTCCAGTTGATGGGTCCACAAAATTATAGGTGTGATTGACCTGAAGATGATCATATCCGGCCTCCTTTAATTCCTCGGTTTTGTAACCTTTCCAGCAGTCGCTGTAAATCGTAGATCCTTCCTGCACATTGTCTCTGATGGCTTGCATGAGAGTGGACGCGGATCTGTCTTGAATAGCTACCACAAAACATTCATCCGTCTCCCTGCAAACACCACCGAATATCCACTGCTGGGGGAGTACTCTGCCGGCATTATTTTTCCGTCTTGAAAAAAGACTTTCGTCAATTTCAATAACCCTGTTAGGGCCTCCAATTTTCACTTTTTCTTTATGCAATAGTCTCCATGTGCAGACTTCACGGAGATAATTGTTCCAGTCGATTGCTGTTTTACTGGCGATTTCCAACTGCTCCTCACAAAATCGTACCGATGTCAATTCTTGACACCAACTATATATAAATCTGATCGCAGTGACCAAACTAATTCTGGATCCTTCAAACCAAGTCCCTTTTCTGATAGCGATCCTTTTATAACAGTCTTTAACATTGCAGCGCCATTGCTTTTCATAGTTCTTAATATATATACTCATAGGATGGCCATTCACACAAAATTTCCCACTCGGAATAATCCCATATGTTTGCAAAAATTCGACCGCTTCATCTTCAGAAGATGGTAAGTCCCACAATTTTATATCCGACATTTTCTTGTAAGTTGTTGATTAGTAATAAATTAGTAATAAAAATAACACGGCAATCAAAATGTAAATTAGTAATAAAAATCAAAATTGAAATTAGTAATAAAAATAATAAATAGCAATAATTAACAATCACAGAAATTAGTAATCCAAATCTCAGCAATGAAAATGTAAAATAAGCAATAATTTCTCAATTAGCAAAATGTAAAATGAAAATCTCACAAAATGGCGTATAACAGACAATAGAAAAAAACACGTCTTGCTTGCAATACGACAGCAGGTAAAAGACAGGTATTTACCACAATTCACCGCAATATTACATAATCTCGTTGATGACCACGAAAAAACCTTGATCACTTCTATCGATTAGGCATGCCAATGTTTCAGTTGCCATGACATTGTTTTGGTTGATCGTTGATCTTATCTACCGGCGGCCTGTATAGTACGTCATAGCTTAGTTAGTACTCAAGTACCTTTTTAAATTTTATGGGGTTTATATGCTTTATATTGTTTTTGATTATTTTTGTTTTTATTATGTGAAGTTTGTTTATAATGTAATGTTTTTTCTAGATCTTTGAAAATGACTATAGAGTAAAGATAGTCGAAACATTGGAAATAAGTGGATATATATATATATACATCAAATAAAGTTTTTGAAAAGAAAAGAAGTGATTTTTAATTATAGAATTATATGGCTATATAAATAATCTATGTATATATAAAAAAATTGATAGAATTTTTTTAGTTGGATAAGTACAAAATACATTAGAACCAAGGAACTATAAAGGTAAATGCTACTTTATAGTTAATACTGATTGATAATTTGGAATTAAGCTAAATGTCATTTCTATCAGATCTATGAAAATTTTTGTAAAGTTGAACTGAATCTCAGAAAAGCAAAATTACAGTCTTAAGTTAAGACCAAAAATAGAATGTCATTTTTATTATATGTCTAGCAAAAAAAAAGAATTATAAAGGTTCTCAATAATATCTAGACATATTATAGGCATAGTGGGCAAATGTACACAAAGTTATTGTAGATGATTGCAATAAGAATTGAATATTAAATGTGTAATGAAGCCACTGATGGTATGGAAGAAATAGGTTGGATATCTAGCTTCAAGAAAACTTAAAAGATATAAGATTTTTTAAAGAGAATTTTCAAAATTGATTAATAAACAGAAAAAATCTGTAATTCATCATGAATAAGTATATCATATAAACAGTTGTTGCAAGTATGAAAATCTACTTAAGTAATTAAGGATGGCAATAAATTTGTAATCTCTTGAGTGTAGAAAATTTCTTGCATTAAATCAAATCTTAATGATTATTCAAAGTAAACTATAGTTTATTAATTGATATTGTGAAATTGGTAAATATTTAAGTGTCTCTGTTGGGTGATATATATTAAAATTTGTCTATTTAGAAGTTCATTTATAGATTCATTAAACCACCTAACTACTCTGAAATATTATATTAGAAAATCTGTAGAGATTCTAACCAGTAAATAAATTCAAGTATATTTATTAACTCCTTTAAGTTTGCCACTATTTTCTGTTTGAACACAACCCCATATGTTAATAATTGTTGAAATGCACCGAAAAATGCTATAATACATCATAATGACAATTCTAGAGATATCATTCAAGTATAATTTTAAGTCATTACGTATCCTTTATGAACCTTTATTTTAGTAATGGTTATTAGATTTTGTTATAATCGTAATCTAAGATTGATCATATAATATCAGAGAAAAAAAAAGAATGGACTTTACTTATGTAGACTGCTGCAAGTGATGAAGAGAGAAATAGGCGATCAAGAAATGAGGCTGAGAAATTGTCAACAATACAATCAGTAAGAACTGATTAGTACTAAGAAGTGGAATAAAAATGATAGTTTGCATAAATGTTGCATGGAAAATGCATGTAATCATTTAGAGTTTATTACATTGTGAAATTAAAAAATAAATATAATGTCATCTTTGATTTTAATGATGTATTATGAAAATGTCAGGAAAGTAGTATTAATATTTGAATACATGTATAATTATAACAAAGCCAATAATTCTTAAAGATAAATCAGACCAGAGACATTTTCAAATTAAACAAGATAATGATGCCTATTGCTGGTCTGTCATTCATCTATTTTTTGAATAAGCCAAAATATAACCATGTTTCAGAATTGTACATTATTGAAAAGCAAATGAATTAAAACAAAACAAAATTAGTTTGTGAACTTTTAATTGTGGATTAATATCTTTAATATTCATTATGGTTGCCACAAGCAAGGCTGAATCCATAAGTAAAAAGTTAAGATCTAGGTTTTATTGTCACAATAGGTTAATTGAGTAATATGGTTAGATGATTTAGTGAAGATATAGAGGAGATATCAGGATCATTGTAGAAGTTAGAATTTAGGAAATAATTTTGTCTTTAAGAAGAATGCAGTCTTGATATTATATGTCAACCATTTACTTTCACTCCTTTAGCTTCCCATTGAAATCCCCAAAATCACATATGGCCAATACATACATACACTAAGAGATATACACACACAGTTCAACTGTTAAATAAAAATTATATGGAAAACATAATGGACTTATTTGACATTTGAAAAATTATAACATTTACCCACCCCCCTCCACACACACACACACTTTTCAAGCAAGCCGTAAGATATGCAATTGTAAAATAACTATTTTAATGAAAATGAAGACAATTTTAATGGAAAAATAACATGTTTATTAAAATAGTTATTTTACAATTGCATATCTTACGGCTTGCTTGAAAAGTGTGTGTGTGTGTGGAGGGGGGTGGGTAAATGTTATAATTTTTCAAATGTCAAATAAGTCCATTATGTTTTCCATATAATTTTTATTTAACAGTTGAACTGTGTGTGTATATCTCTTAGTGTATGTATGTATTGGCCATATGTGATTTTGGGAATTTCAATGGGAAGCTAAAGGAGTGAAAGTAAATGGTTGACATATAATATCAAGACTGCATTCTTCTTAAAGACAAAATTATTTCCTAAATTCTAACTTCTACAATGATCCTGATATCTCCTCTATATCTTCACTAAATCATCTAACCATATTACTCAATTAACCTATTGTGACAATAAAACCTAGATCTTAACTTTTTACTTATGGATTCAGCCTTGCTTGTGGTAACCATAATGAATATTAAAGATATTAATCCACAATTAAAAGTTCACAAACTAATTTTGTTTTGTTTTAATTCATTTGCTTTTCAATAATGTACAATTCTGAAACATGGTTATATTTTGGCTTATTCAAAAAATAGATGAATGACAGACCAGCAATAGGCATCATTATTTTGTTTAATTTGAAAATGTCTCTGGTCTGATTTATCTTTAAGAATTATTGGCTTTGTTATAATTATACATGTATTCAAATATTAATACTATTTTCCTGACATTTTCATAATACATCATTAAAATCAAAGATGGCATTATATTTATTTTTTAATTTCACAATGTAATAAACTCTAAATGATTACATGCATTTTCCATGCAACATTTATGCAAACTATCATTTTTATTCCACTTCTCAGTACTAAACAGTTCTTACTGATTGTATTGTTGACAATTTCTCAGCCTCATTTCTTGATCGCCTATTTCTCTCTTCATCACTTGCAGCAGTCTACATAAGTAAAGTCCATTCTTTTTTTTTCTCTGATATTATATGATCAATCTTAGATTACGATTATAACAAAATCTAATAACCATTACTAAAATAAAGGTTCATAAAGGATACGTAATGACTTAAAATTATACTTGAATGATATCTCTAGAATTGTCATTATGATGTATTATAGCATTTTTCGGTGCATTTCAACAATTATTAACATGTGGGGTTGTGTTCAAACAGAAAATAGTGGCAAACTTAAAGGAGTTAATAAATATACTTGAATTTATTTACTGGTTAGAATCTCTACAGATTTTCTAATATAATATTTCAGAGTAGTTAGGTGGTTTAATGAATATATAAATGAATTTCTAAATAGACAAATTTTAATATATATCACCCAACAGGGACACTTAAATATTTACCAATTTCACAATATCAACTAATAAACTATAGTTTACTTTGATTAATCATTAAGATTTGATTTAATGCAAGAAATTTTCTACACTCAGGAGGTTACAAATTTATTGCCATCCTTAATTACTTAAGTAGATTTTCATACTTGGAACAACTGTTTATATGATATACTTATTCATGATGAATTACAGATTTTTTCTGTTTATTAATCAATTTTGAAAATTCTCTTTAAAAAATCTTATTTAAGTTTTCTTAATCATCTACAATAACTTTGTGTACATTTACCCACTATGCCTATATAATATGTCCAGATATTATTGAGAACCTTTACAATTCTTTTTTTTTTTTTGCTAGACATATAATAAAAATGACATTCTATTTTTGGTCTTAACTTAAGACTGTAATTTTGCTTTTCTGAGATTCAGTTCAAGTTTACAAAAATTTTCATAGATCTGATAGAAATGACATTTAACTTAATTCCAAATTATCAATCAGTATTAACTATAAAGTAGCATTTACCTTTATAGTTCCTTGGTTCTAATGTATTTTGTACTTATCCAACTAAAAAATTCTATCAATTTTTTTTATATATACATTGATTATTTACTTTGGGTCCTAATAGTGCAGTATAAGAATAATTCCTTTTATCTTGTTTTGGCTGCAGAAAGGAATTTGCTATTAATTGAAAGGAAACTTTTTGATTTCTTTTGGAGGCCTTAAAGGAATTGAGCAGGGCAAATTCTTAATGTCCACTCCATATGTTCTTGTCATTGCAGCTGTTATTACTATGTGATTATTCATATAGTATATAAACATGGATGAGCTGCTCACCAACATGCATTAACCAGCATGACGAGGTTATTGGATTTTTACCTCTGAGTTTAAGATCAAGAAACACCATGGACTTTCTTCTCAGTTGCCTGATAAGGCAGAATGAATGCTTGTGTAAATGATAAATATTTTTCCAATATATATATATACAATTATGACAGACAAAAATAAATCATGGCCCTTATTCCCAGGAGATTGTAAAGTCAGCAACCAAGGCAGCAGTTGGTGGCCGAAGGTGCTAAGAATCCCCTGATTGTGACCCAGGCTGCCATTTGATGATGAATTTTTTTATTTAGGTATTATTTACAACTGCAGATCACTTTCAAGTGAAGGAAGATTGCAAGAGTTAGAAGAAAAACTGTCTTATATTAAATGGGACATTATTGGACTTTGTGAAATTAGAAGAAAAGGTGAAGAAACAATTGTTTTAAATAGTGAACATGTACTCTACTATAAAGGCACGAATATTGGAAATACAAGTGGAAGAACAACATTGTGGAGATTGATGGTGGATTGGACAGAGTGGCAAGATTAGTTATACAACTTAATAGCAGATACCAAATGCAGATAATTCAGATTTATGCCCCAACAAGTTCTCAAAGTGATGAAATAGTAGAAGATTTTTATATGGATGCACAAAAGGCTTTTGATCAGAGTAAACAACATTTTAAAATTGTTATGGGAGACTTTAATGCTAGAATTGGTAAATAAATGAAAGATGAAAGTGCTGTAGGTAATTTTGGTTATGGTAATAGAAATGAGAGAGGACATAGACTTGTGGAGTTTGCTGAAAAAGGAAAACTTTATATGATGAATTATTATTTTGAGAAAAATGTTAAAAGGAAATGGACATAGAAGCATCCAAATGAAGGTACAGCAGAATTGGATTATATTTTGACTAACAGAAATTATATATTTCAAGATTGTAATGTTCTTAATAAATTTAACAGAGGAGGTGGTCATCGATTAGTAAGATGTGGAATACATGTTAATGCAAAACTAGAGAGACAAAAATTATTAAGAAAAACAATATTTACAGTTGATATTCCTAATTTTCAGAAACATTCTAATGAATTTAAATTAGAACTTACAAATAGGTTTCAAGAATTAGTAGATTTTGAACATGATTCACATTTGAATGAAATTAATATGAAAACAACTGATACACTTTTAAACACTGCAACAAAAATAACTGGTTGAAAAAAGCAGCACTTGACCAATAACATTTCTACTGAGACTAGTGAATTTCTGAAGAAAAGAATGAATATGAAGATATACAAAAATGATGTGTTAAAAAGAATTGAATATCTTGAATTTTGTAAAATGATATGGAAAAGAATTGAAAATGATATAAGAAAGTATAACTGTGAACTAGCAAGGAAAGCAGTAGAAGAGAATGAAAGTCTCGAGAGTGTAAAACAACATTTTTGTATTGGTAGGAAATTTATATCTGCAATAAGAAAAAAAGCTAGAATTATTACTAAAAAGAGAGATGACATCATGAAATGGATAGAAGACTTTTATCAAGAATTATATAATAATAAAGAACAAATACCTTCTATATCTATTACATTTTTTGAATTGCCCATAATTTTAAATGAATTAGTGAGACATACAATTAAATATATGAAGAAAGAAAAAGCTCCAGGTAATGGTAGAATTATAATTGATATATTAAAAGAAGCAGGTGAAAAAATATAATTTTTTTTAGCAATGTTATATACCAAATGTCTAAATGATAAAGATGTGCCAGATGATTGGTAAAATGCAGTATTAATATTTAAAAAAGGTGATAAAGAAGATATTAGAAATTACAGACCTATCAGCCGTTTATCAGTTACATACAAAATTTTTACCAAGATAATTACAACTCGTCTGCAGAGAACATTGGATTTCCACCAACCAAGAGAACAAACTGGATTTAAAAGTGGTTTTAGTATAGGATATCATATCCAGGGATTGAGAGAAGTTATAGAAAGGACAAATGAATATCAGTTGCCATTATGTTTTGGATTTCCTTCAGTGATTAAACCATTGGATCATCAAGGTATATTGTCATATTTTAAAGAATATTTATAAAAATGGAACAGCAACAATTCGATTATATAATGATACAGTAAAAGTCAACATTGAGGAGAGTGTAAGACAGGGTGACTCCATATCTCCAAAACATTTTACAGCAGTACTGCAAGAAGGATTTTGTGGATTAAAATGGGAAGCTGAAGGAGTGAAAGTAAATGATTATTTAAGTCATTAAAATTTTTCAGATGATGTAGTTGTTTTTGCAATAATGCAGATGAAATTAATCATAGAATTAAACTTGGTTGGAGTGCTTTTAGTAGAAATAACTTGATACTAAAAGGAAATATGCCTATGTGTTTGTAAAGAAAGATTTTTAATAAATGTGTTTTACCTGTTTTTACTTATGGATCTGAGACTTGGATACTTAATAGAAGAGCAATACAGGCTTCAGCCCACTCAAAGAAGTATGGAGAGATGTATAATGGGAGTAACAAGAAGAGATCGAAAATGCAATATTGTTTTCTCTCCAGTAATTTAAAAATATTTATTGTGTAAGAGATCCTCGAATTATTGTTCGCGCTCGTAACAAAACGCAAATTTATCTTTTTAAAATAACACGTTTGTGAAATAAAAGATCTATAAACCGAAATATAATGTGTATTATTTTAAAACTTCATTATTTTTCAGATGATGTAGTTGTTTTTGCTAATAATGCACATGAAATTAATCATAGAATTAAACTTGGTTGGAGTGCTTTTAGTAAAAATAACTTGATACTAAAAGGAAATATGCCTATGTGTTTGTAGAGAAAGATTTTTAATAAATGTGTTTTACCTGTTTTTACTTATGGATCGGAGAGTTGGATACTTAATAGAAGAGCAATACAGACTTCAGACCACTCAAAGAAGTATGGAGAGATGTATATTGGGAGTAACAAGAAGAGATGGAAAACGCAACATTGTTTTCTCTCCAGTAATTTAAAAATATTTATTGTGTAAGAGATCTTTGAATTATTGTTCGCGCACGTAAGAAAACGCAAATTTATCTTTTTAAAATAACACCTTTGTGAAATAAAAGATCTATAAACCGAAATATAATGTGTATTATTTTAAAACTTGCTGGAAATATTATTTGAAATTATAAATAAAAAAGTTTTAAAATAACACGTTGATTTTTACACTGAATAAATCACCACACACTACAATCTGTTTGATGTTTTATTGCTTGCACACATTAATTTTAATAAATGTATTTTTGAATTGAATAGATATTTTAATATATTTAAAGGAGAGTTTGCTTTGTTTCCTCTCCAGTAATATAAAAAAATATTTATTGTGTAATCTTCGAATTATTGTTCGCGCATATAAAACGCAATTTTATCTTTTTAAAATAACACGTTTGTGAAATAAAAGATCTATAAACAGAAATGTAATTTGTATTACTTTAGAAGTTGCTTGAAATATTATTTTAAAGTATAAAAAAAAAGTTTTACAAACAATTACTTTTCAAACTAACGATTTTTAGCAGTTTTGAAAGATTGAAGTAAAACGGAAGTGGTAAAAACATTTTTACAGAAAAAAAAAGATCGATTTTTAAAATAAAATAATTTTAAAATATATAGATTTATCAGAGAGTGAAACTCAATGTAAGAATATTAAATTTTAAAGCAGATTTAAATAGTTATGGTGTTCTATATTATTCACACCTTCACATTACACATTGTTTGTTTTAAGAACGTGGATGTAAACCGGAACTAGCAAGCGAATGTAAATATCGCTTCTAAAAGGTGCTGTTTTTTCCATGTATAGCGTGGAGAAACAGCGCCACCTACTGAACTAGATTGCTGTTTAGCAGACGATGTAAGCTGGATCGGTTTACTTATGGCTAACAGCGCGACCAAGTGGGCAATAGTTCTGGCAGCTACTTGGCATAAGGTTACTGTGCGTACGCATGGTGAACAGCACCATCTAGCGGCTGGAACTTTGCGTCATCTGCTTCTGGCCCACTACTGGTGTGTACGCATGGAGAACAACGCCATCTAGCGGCTGGAACTTTGTGTCATCTGCTTTTAGGCCCCTACTCTGGATATTTCTGTGGTTGACACGGATATAGCGCCTCTTGCGGCCACATGGGGCGTAAGTCACAACTACCTAAAATTCTTTAAAATATTTCAGTCAGGCGATTGTTCGACAAACCCAAACATTACAATTACTTAATGGGTAGAATACTCTTATCCCAGAGTTAGCATCAACTTTTAAAAATATATGTATAGAAAATAATATCTCAGATGTTTTTTATTTGAGCCCCATGTTGGGCATCACCTAAGAAATATAATAATAGTCAAATCTGCATAGCCCAGTAAAATTAATCCTAACACCTAGGAAATGATTATCCAACTTGTGTGTATGTAAGTGACATATATAAATCATTACCACAAACAATTCAAAGCTAAACATCATTACATATAGCTCCAGGGCAATCTTCACCTGGCTGTCACTTGATGTTAACATCCATTTTTCTTATATCCTGCTAAGTCAGGGAAGTAATAAGAGACAATTAAATGATAAAAACTGTTAAAATGTTGATTACAACAAATAACACTAGATGCAGATAATGAAAATTTTATATTTATTCATAACAAAAAAGAAAAAATTATACATGTATTTTATTGACCAATACAAAAAGATTTAGGTACATTGCATAGGATTTGAACCCAGTATAACTATTTAAATAGATTCATTGTGAGAAGTTTGAAACCAAGATAACTAAATAATTTTACGTTAATCAAATTAAATGCATGTGTAATTGACAACTAAGGTAACCATTGACATAGAATTCAAATGTAAATATAAATTACTGCAGACAATGTAAATATAAATTACTGCAGACCCTCTTATGCAAATTCAACTCATTTTATAAAGTTATCATGACTGGAGATTATGTATTACTATAATCAAAATCTTATCTATACAACATTATTTCATAATTCTAAAATATTAGCTTAACATGTGATGCACTTTGCTTGTGGGACATGGACATAATTTATATTATCTTATACATTCCAATAATTCCTGAATGGCTAATGTTGCTATATCTAGAAATAATTTAATATCTAAATTTAAATGCAGAGTATGGCCAAATTCTGGAGCTTGAATCAGTTTGATGTGTTCTGAGATCCAGTAAATTTTTTATTGTTTAAAAAGAAATTCTGAGAATTATTGAAATTATTTTAGTTTCTTTTGTAATGCGTTTATGATATATAAATGAGGATTTAACAACGGAGAAGTTAAAAAGATAAATATAAAATTGAAGTTTTAATTATAAGTTGAGTTCATTTAGTGGAAGTTCATTATAGATTTTAAAAAACTAGAATGAAAAATGTTGAATATGTGCACTTATTTGCTTTAATGGAATGGGAGATATAATTGTCATAGGATGGTTAGATTGTAAAAATATGTTAATATAAATTATATCATTTTTCTAACATTTTTATTTTAATATATTTATTATTTCTGAAAGTGATATGAATATAAAAGAAAAAAATAATTTTTGAACTATTTTGATTTTTTTCTTAATCAGAAGTCAATTTTGAACTATTTTGATAATAATTAGCGATAATTTTGGAACATTTTAGTTTTTATGTTGTAATTAGTTACCTATTAAATATTAAATTTTTTGGGATAATTTGTTTTGTTTCATTACTAATGTTAATTTATATTGTACAATTTTTTTTAGCAAAGAAATATATATATATGGTATTATGATAAGAAAAAAATAGAGGTAAAATTCATAGATGTGTATAAAATTAATTTGATAAGTTAGGCAAATGGGTTTCAACAGATGGCAGGATAACTATAGAGGGATAAGTAATTCAAGTCCTGGCTGTAATATGAAGGAGGATTCCATGTGAAAGAGGAGGATTGGCATGTTAAATTCAAAATATTGAGAAAAAGTCAAGAATTAAACATAGGTAAATATAAATTAGTATAAATAAATAGTTTTACTATTGATAATTAATAAATGAAAATGTCTCCGAGTTTAAAAAGAAGCAATAATGTAATATAGAGTCAATGAAAAAACAACAACAGATAATACCAAAAGAAACATTGGAAATGGAAACAAATGTAGTTACATGGATTTTACAAGAAAATTAACAAAAGTGATAAAAGGTTTTATGAAAATCAAGAGATGATGAAAAGTATGCAACAAAAGATTGATGAAAAGTTTTGTAAAAATCTGAATATAATAAAAAATATGCAGTTGGAACTACAGTTAGAGGTCAGAAATTATATGGAAGAGAAATTAGGAAAAATAATGAACAATATCAAAAAATAAATAGTGATCCAAATGCATGAACAAGTGCAAATTGAAAGTCAAGAAAAGATGGATGCTGTCCAGAAAGAGATGGTGGAAACTTAAGCAATAATGGTTTCCTTAATGATTAAAATAAAGCTAGATAGTGATAATTATCCTTCAAATAGCAAGAATGTAGAAACCATGGATAATAATAAAAGTAATATTGATGCCGTCGTTATGAATAATTATCTGGGTAAAGACATGAAAAAAATGTTATGTAAAAGCTGAAATTTTTTGTAAAAAGAGAGGAGGAAAAAGCATTGAACAAACACCACTGATGTAAATTTAATATAAAGATAGCAAGCCATTATACTCATGAGATCATAAGTAAAGTGATTAATGTAGAAACTGAATTCTGTTATATTTTTGAAGAAATAGATGATGGTGAACAATAGTGGAAGACAACCAAAGGCAGAAGTGTTATTGATTGTAAAGCACACAAAAGGGTAGTATAATTTTTTGTATATGAATAGAAAATCAAAAATTATATAATTTAAAAGTAATTTAAGTTTAAAGCAAGTGATTATTACTAATAGATCCCTTAAAGAGTTCTTACTTTCAGATATCAGTATTGGGATCGTGAAAGAAGATGATAGATCTAGAAAACAAAAAGCAAAAGAGCCATTTAAGTTTGAAATGCTTAAGAGTGATCAAAAGATAGTTAGAAATTTTTTTGGGATTATCCCAAATAAGGATAGCTCAACCAGTAAAAGATATCTGGAAAGTTTTGATTAGTAGATAATAAGGAAGACTTGCACTTTGATATCCAGATATATGAGGAGATTAAATGTTTATGGAAATAATATAGTGTATTTGAGTTTTAAGTTATAGATTAGTATTACCATAATGAGTAATTTAATTAAGATATAAGTATAAGATTTTGGTAAATTGAGGAAGCTTTTGACTGCTTGAGTTTGTTTAGTTTTATTTTCAGTACTGGTAATGGATGGGGGAATTTTATTATTGGCATGAGGATGCAATGATTTCATATAATTTCCTGGAAGGTTTCTATCTCATGCACTGTAACAACTGTTTTGAAGTCATACCTGCTTCTAAATCTTAAGAAGAAGAGCAAGACATAACTTGTGAATTTATTCTATAGGAGGTATTTGGTACTTAATAATGTTTAAATTGAGATAGATATTTTGGTATTCATGCTATACTATGTCCAGTGGTTGGATTCTTTATTGATCTGTGCTGCTTAGCAGTTGAATGCCAGTCCAGTTTCTGGAAAAAAAACAATATACTGCTTCATAAAAAACATTGTATGGAAGACCAGTGTTTAAAATATACATATTTTTTATTAAAAAAAAAAAAGAGATAAAAAAAGATTTAATCAAATATAAGCTAATGAATAATTATTTGAGATATAGAGTGAGAAATGGAAACAAATGCAATTCCATTATATCATCCTTTAGAGAAGAGTTTTGTAATAGTATCAAACTGAGGTCAATATGACATCATTCAATATTACACTGTAATATAATAAATAACTAATTAAAAATGAAGCAAACAAAATATAAGTTGACAGTGACAATAATTAATTTATAAAAAATGATTTGTTATACATTTTTGTCACTACAAATTTAAATGATTAAATTAATATTTCTTTTATGATAATTGTATTTATTGTGTTAAATATAAAATTGTGTAAGTTCATGTATATATTTTTGTCATAAAAAAAAACTTAGAGCTGTTTTATAATTTACTTTGTAAAAGAAAAAAAAATTTTCTTCTGTTGTAATTAAAATAATCATTTAATTTATTTTATTTGAAAATAAGGAAGAAGACTTCACATTATCTTATTTTCTTTTATTTATAAGAATATTTTAGATAAAAAGTGAATGTAGAATTATTTGGATTTATTATATTTATAATGCTTGATCAAAAATGTTTTTTTTTTTTTTTTGATTTAATTTTTCTATTTTTATGTGTGAAATATAGGGGATTTGAACACAGAATTATGCTTGTATTTCAAAATTTTTTTTTTTTTGTAATTTGGTATGAGAAAAAATGGAAAAATGATAAGATTAAACTGATTACGCTGAAATTGTGATTGGATGGGGCAACATTCGATTGTTATGGGGAATGAACAAGCTACTCTCTCCCCCTTGTTCCTGCTCTTTAGTTCCTGATATTTTTTTGCTTCTTGCTGCTGACAATAATAGAGATCTTGCAGAGGTTTATCTGGGTGCAACTATAACTGAAGAACTATTTTTAGCAGAGCAGTTGAAGGATATTGGCATTTGGAGTCAAGACTGGTAATTGACTGTTCCTTGCTAACAAGTATAAAAAGATCAAATTCATTAGAAAAATAAAACCAGAAAGAATGCCCTGCTAAAACTTATGTGTGTCAGTTCATACTCTGAAACATGTAACTCTCCTGTGGAAGATCATTTGTTGCCTGTCTGGACTGAGAGAAGAGATGACGAACTCATAAGTCTTCTATTATCCTGTCTTAACAAGAATTATGCCTTTACTTGTCATGAAGGTTTGAGAATTTGTTAATAATCACTTATTATAAAATAATAATGAATACTTAAGTATTACTATCCTTCAGGTGATCACACATCTTAAATATTAAAAGTTTTATGAAAGTCTCCAGTTTAAAATACCTTTTTTGTTAAGCTTAACATTTCTCTTTTGTTTGTTTTATATTATGAAGTCTCTTCCAGTATTTAAGCTGCTGTAAATCCATCCTTAAAAATTTTGAAACATTAAATTTTTTTCAACTTCTTTAGCTGCTTCAAATTTAACTTATTTAGATCATATTTCTTCACCTCTCTAAAGACAAATATTTCATGAGAGAAGACTTTCATTTAACAATTATTTGCAAGCATATTTTTTTAAAATATTAGATTAAGCACAACTCAGAAATGGCAATTCAAGTTTGATCACATATCTGGCTAAATAACTAATTAATTCAGGCTACATTGTGTAGGATAAATGGCACATACTGTGGTTCTAGCCGCCTTGGGCCAAAATGATCATTTTATATTTTTGTTCACAACTTGACTGCAAAATAAAAATAAACTTAGTTTTTACAAGCAGCTAATGACAACAATAAAATCAAAAGACAGACTGCACTGGGAAGAAAGAGTGCCTTCAATAAAAAATTTAAATCACATTTTTATTTAAAGTATTATTGTTTAAAAATAAATTGTATTGATCAACTTTCTAATCATTTTACCTTTTAGTTAGTTTATTAATTATGATAACAAAAATAAATATTTGTTACAATACAAAATCTGGTGCTTGAATTACAGATAAAGATGCCGTAGGATGGCGTTGTTTTCACGCTAAAATTATAAAATATGAACATTCACGGGCCGTTGATTTTAATAATTTTTCTGTGCTTTTTTGTAATGCGAAAATAAAAACAAAACAAAATTGTCTTTTTTAAATATTATTTTTTATTAACTTATACAATTTAAATGATAATAATAAATGTAAAATAAAATCAACAAATTACAATGTGATTCATGTTTTTTATATTGTATACTTTTTAAATTGTGTTACGGCTTTTTTTTTATTAATTTTCTATCGGATATTTTTTTACTTGTGTTACGGCTTTTTTTTTATCAATTTTCTATCGATTATTTTTTTACTTGGGTTACGGCTTTTTTTTTATCAATTTTCTATCGTTTATTTTTTTACTTGTATTATGATTTTTTTTGTTGTTGTTTAACTAAAAAATTATAATCGTAATAAAAGTAAAAGTTGTTACGGTTAGATTTAGGGTTAGTTTTAGGGTTAGTTTTAGGATTAGTGTTCTGTTTGTTTGTAATGCTAAAATAAAAAAATTCAAAATTGTAAGCGTACCCGGACAGAAGAAAGAAACTCAAACTTTTTTAAACAGCACGTTTATAATATTTGCTTTTTATTAAATTTACAAAAAAACCCGTACATTTGGACTTTTCTTATTGGATATTTTTCTCGTAACATTTTTTTTTTACTTCAAAAATATACAGACGGTAGAATCTTCTTTGTCTCGTGAATGTTACTAACTGTACGTTACTTGATACATTACCTAATTGCAACTCAATAAAAACATAGATATTTAACATTTACCCAAAAAAAGTTCAATACAGTACGTTGTAAAAAGTCTTATAATTATTGTTTTAAAACATCTGAACATTTCAATAGTTTAAAATAAAAAAAATCCAATGAAAACAACATTTCAATACAATTCAAATACAAACTCTCTCATCAAGCCGTAATTATTTTATAAATTGTGCGAATTCGTAAAATGTAATTGCTGCTTAGCGACATACATGCTGTACTGCGACGCGACATAGCGGTCTGCATTCTGTAGCACAACAAAAAAGTTGTATTGTAGAAAACGCGGGTTCGAACGTGTCGGCCATGGAAACAGCATTTTAATGTGTTTTGGCACGAAAACTGCGCCATAGAACGGCATCTTTAGCTATAAGATGAGTACCCAAAATCTTTTTATAAACTTGATATTTTAATAAAACCTAAATGGTTTTTTTTTTTAAAAAAAAAAGAAAAAAAAATCAGATTTCAATTATTCAAACTGTAAAGAATTGATCTTTGAACTTTGAATGTTAAATTGGTATTTAAAGATAATATAAGCAAATTTAAATCTGTAAACTAAGATTTCAATTATTCAAACTGTAAAGAATTGATCTTTGAACTTTGAATGTTAAATTGGTATTTAAAGATAATATAAGCAAATTTAAATCTGTAAACTAAAAGAAACCTATCTCCCCCCCCCCTCTTTCTCTCTTTTTTTCTTTTTTTCTGTCTTTCTTTTTTCTTTTAAATATCAGTTTTATTAAAACAGTACCCTAAAAGGAACCAACATTTAACCACTTATGGTCAATTATATATCATGCTTTGCAACTGATATAAAGTATTTATAATAGTCAAATTTTCATAATCATGAAATTCATGATATAGACTGGTCTATGTCATTTTGGTAAGACAAAATTTGTTTATTATTTTTTTAATTAAAAGCACTTTTCTAGAAAAATAAATTAAAACTAAATGGTAATTTTAAAAAAGTAAATTATATTAGTCCGTGTTAGATGAAAACAAATTGTATATAGTGTAAATACATTTAAATCTATATACATATACATTGTGTCAAAAAAAAATTACAATATAAATTACTATTTTTTTACAATTTGTAAGATCAATTGTATATCATTTTATCATCTATGTTTAAATAATTAATGCTAATGTTGTGGACAAACATATTGAAGAAGAATTGAATATATTTTTTTAAAAATAAAACAATCACTTGGTTATTTCTAAAATGGTGAGGGTAATCAACTGAGATCTTTTAAGTAAATAGTAAAAACTCATCCCATAATTTATAAGGAATAATGATTTTCTGAATTTAAAAGTTATATATTGTATTATTATTTTCATAGTATTTAATGGGTGCTTTCTTATTTTCTGTCCTGCCACTGCTAGAGACGTCATTTCTGCAAAAATTGCAGAAAATATTCAGAGTAGGGGGCCAAAAAGCAGATGACGCAACTTCTGGCCACTAGATGGCGCTGTTCACCATGCGTATGCACAGCAACAGCATGCCATGTGACCAAAAGCAGACGACGCGAAGTTCCAGCCGCTAGATGGCGCTGTTCACCATGCGTACGAACAGGAACATTATGCCAAGTAGCAGCCAGTACTACTGCCCGCTAGGTGGCGCTGTTAGCCATAGGTAAACCGATCCAGTTCACATCGTCTGCTAAACAGCGACTACCCAGCATTCTAGCCCACTAGGTGGCGCTAAAAAAACGGCACCGTTTAGAAGCGATATTTACATTCGCTTGCTAGTTCCGGATTGCCTCCACGTTCTTAAAATAAATACAGCATGTAATGTGAAAGTGTGAATAATATAGAAAACCATAACTATTTAAATCTGCTTTAAAATTTAATATTCTTACATTGAGTTTCACTCTCGGATAAATCTATGTATTCTTAAATTATTTTCTTTTAAAAATCGATGTCTTTTTTTTTCTCTAAAAATGTTTTTTAAGGTAAGTTTTACGACTCCCGTTTTTCTGGAATCTTTCAAAACAATTCTGACCTTCGTTATTTTGAAAAGTGATTGGTTTTTTTTTTACTTTCAAATAATATTTGCAGCAATTTTTAAAGTAATACAAAATACATTTCAGTTTATAGATCTTTTATTTAGCAAACGTATTATTTTAAAAAGATAAATTTGCGATTTGTTTACGTGCAAATAATAATTCGAAGATCACTTTACACAATAAATTTATTAAAATTAATATGTTACCAAAACATCAAACAGATTGTAGTGCGTGGTGATTTATTCGGAATGTAAAAATCGAGTAAAAATATTCAAGACGTAAATATTAATTCAACTTCTATTTTACAACTTTAAAATCATTTTAATAATTAAAAATGTCATAACGTGTTATTTTAAAAAGTTAAATTTGCGTTTTGTTTACGTGCAAATAATAATTCGAAGATCACCTTACACAATAAATATTTTTAAATTACTGGAGCCAAAACAAATAAAATTATCCTTTAAATATATTAAAAGATCTATTCAGTTCAAAAATAAATTTATTAAAATTAATATGTTACCAAAACATCAAACAGATTGTAGTGTGTGGTGATTTATTCTATGTAAAAATCGAGTAAAAATATTCAAAATGTAAATATTAATTCAACTTGTATTTTACAACTTTAAAATCATTTTAATAACTAAAAATGTCATATACTCACAAGGAAATTTCAAAATAATAGGTTTAATAAGTATGGAAAAGTAAGATATTTAGCTTCTCTTCTCCACATCACCCCTGCACACTTTCTTATTTCATCTATCCATCTCACATGTGGTCTCTTCCTGGGTCTTCTACAATCTCTTAGAATCCAGTTTAAGATTACAATTGTCCATCTACTATCATCTCTTCTAGAAATATGTCCAGCCCAACTCCACTTTAATCTTTTCAATGAAGTCAGTTGCACCTTATTGTTCTCTTACCGATATATTGGGTTCTCGATCTCTTTCTTTTACTCCCAATATACATCTCTCCATACTTCTTTGAGTGGTCTGAAGTCTGTATTGCTCTTCTATTAAGTAAGAACAGGTAAAACACGTTTATTAAAATATCTTTCTTTACAAACACATAGGCATATTTCCTTTTAGTATCAAGTTATTTCTACTAAAAGCACTCCAACCAAGTTTAATTCTATGATTAATTTCATCCATTATGTTTCCATCTGTATTAATAATCTGACCAAGGCGTTTGTAACTGTTAACTTCTTCTAACTCATCATAAACAATCTTTATTTTCATATTTTGAGAAAATCCATTAAACATTACTTGAGTCATTTTAACATTTATCTTTAGTCCTACTTTCATCTGATAACTACTGCAACATTTCCTGTAGATCTAAAGCATTATTAGCAAAAACAACTACATCATCTGAAAAATCTAAATGACCGAAATAATCATTTACTTTCACTCCTTTAGCTTTTCATTTTAATCCACAAAATACTTCTTGCAGCACTGCTGTAAGAAGTTTTGGGGATATGGAGTCACCCCGTCTTACATGTTGACTTTTCCAGTATCATTATCTAATCTAATTGCTGCTGTTGCATTTTTATAAATATTCTTTAAAATATGACAATATCTTGGATCTATACCTTGATGATCCAATGCTTTAATCACTGAAGAAAAATTTAGATTCAAATGCCTTTTCATAATCTAGAAATCGAAAACATAATGTCAACTCATATTCATTTGTCCTTTCTATAACTTCTCTCAATCCCTGGATATGATATCCTGTACTAAAACCACTTTTAAATCCAGATTGTTCTCTTGGTTGGTGGAAGTCCAGTGTTCTCTGTAGACGAGTTGTAATTATCTTCGTAAAAATTTTGTGTAAAATTGATAAAAGACTGATAGGTCTGTAATTTCGAATATCTTCTTTATCACCTTTTTTAAATATTAAGATTAATACTACATTATTCCAATCATCTGATACATCTTTATCATTTAGACATTTGGTATATGACGTTGTTAAAAAATTTCTATTTTTTCAACTGCTTTTAATATATCAATTATAATTCTACCATTACCTGGAACCTTTCCTTTCTTCATATATTCAATTGTATGTCTCACTTCTTTATTTAAAATTCTGGGAAATTCAGAAGATGTAATAGATATAGGAGGTATTTGTTCTTTATTACTATATAATTGTTGATAAAAGTTTTCTATCCATTCCATGATGTCATCTCTCTTTTTAGTAATAATTCCAGCTTTTTTTCTTATTGCAAATATAAATTTCCTACCAATACCAAAATGTTGTTTTACACTTTTTAGACTTAATGAGGTATGGATATATATATATATATTAGAATAAACTATAAAGAATCAAATATGAAATATTAGAGAGAAAAAAGGCATAAAGAATCAAATAAAAGAATTAAGAGATTGAAGTGTAGCTGAGTTGGATATACTACTAGAAAAGATGATAATAGATGGATAGTTAAAATATTAAACTGAATCTCTAGAGATTGTAAAAGACTTAGGAAAAGATCACTTGTGAAATGGATGGATGAAGCTGATGTGATGTAGAGAAGAGAGTCTCAAGATCCAGAAAATTGGATTAAACTTGGAGAGACCCTCATCCTGCAATGGATCGATAATGTTTAAAAAATGATGATGATACTCCAAGAAGTGAATACTACACTTTTCTTAACCATTTTCATTTATGGTACTTTATAGAAGCAAACATATGTTGTAATCAGAATATAGATCACTTCTTTCGGCATTTCCATTGTTATTAATATTGCATCAGTTTATAAGATGTAAAAACTAATTTATTGAATGACCACATATACAATAGATGAGGTACAATAATCTAGAGGGAGAGGAATTAAGTAATCTAAGGATTTTATCTATAACTATAGTTTTGTAATTTAAAAGCAATTTTGATCAAATATTGAAAAATTATGTTTGAGGAAGATAACTAAAAAATCCATATTTAATTAATACTCAATGTAGAAAAACTATATTCCATTTTTAAGAGATCATAATTGATTTTGAATACAATGCTGTCATATTTTAAAATATCTCTTTAATAAATAAATAAAGAAATAAACTCTTCATTTATGTAAGAATCAGGGTGAAGCATCTTTCTAATTTGGACCTGGAATCAATGAGCTTTCATATCTCATCTTTGGGCTCTATAATTTAAAATAATTTCTCTCCAGCAAATTATCTTTTGTGTATATGAGTATGCATATATGCAGCAGGTGGCTGGCTACTTTCTAGTTTGACCAAGAATCTAGGGACTTTCATATCTCATCACTGAACTTCATATTTTACAATATCTGACTCTAGCAAAAAAAAATTTAACTATTATCAAATAAATAAAAAATTCTCATAACAAATCTTATCTGTCATTTTGTATTTTAATGCCAATAATCATTTTCTATATCTGATGTAATATATAAATATATAAAATAAAGTAAAAAAAAGAGGTGGAGTCTTTTAATTAGATGACATAGTTTGAATTAATACAACTTGGACATCAAACATTAATATGTATTTATAAATGAATCTCAAAAATATTTTTTAAAAAAAAAATTGATATGGGTTTAGGAATTTAAAATTTTACACTCACATAAATTGTTTTCATATTGAATATAACAATTGCTTTTGACAAGAGTACTCCACACTGAAAATATATTAATGTTCTAGTTCACATTTTCAAATGGTGTTAGTATTGCTTTTTAATTTATTAATATGTTCATTCATAATATTGTACTCCAATAAATTTTTATATAATTTTTTTTGATGGAATTATAATACAATAAGTAGAATAAATTATGACAGATATAAAAAAAACAAATTAATATTGACATATATGCAATATTTGGTTTTATATATAATAATTAGTCTATATTGGGTGCTGTGTTCAGGCTTCCAGATAGTTGGAATGATCTTAGGATATGAAGACGAACTTGAATAATAAATAAACATTACCCAACCAAGAGTATTTCCTGCTGCCTTGTAGAAGACAATGCTAATTCATCAAAGTACTAAGCACTATTTGTAATACAAATGGTTTGTTATGGCTTCCTCTTTTCAGAACTTCTACAGTCATAAAAGTTATTGTAAGTCTCTCATGCCATCGGACATGTTACTACTATATGGACTGCTACATGTGAGTTTTTGAAATCACACAGCATTTCTGATCCCAATTCCATTTTTCTTTTTTTTAGACCAAGCCTTTGAGAATTAAAAATGCAATGATGGGGGCAGGCTTAGTAAGCTGGTAATTCTTAGAGGTGACCTTTGAGTGAGATAATGCAATCACTGAGTCAGGTTGGAACTATATTTAAGTAAGATAGGAATTTCAGCTGGTAAAAATTGTGTGTTTAGGCAATTCTAATTAGAAATCCCCTTGGTTACCATATAAGAAAAAAGCATAGAAAATGTGATCTAAAAATGGCCTGTTCCATACAGTCTTGCTAGCTTGTTGAACATGCTGAATTATCCATTATAGTGATAACAATAATAATAGTAGTTATAATATCCATAGTAGTGGTAAAACAAAAATTAGTGGTAATACTAAAAGTAAATATTATAAATCAACATAATGAAACTTGTCTATCAGGGTAAAAACTTTAATTGTTAGATACAAGTTTTTTTTTTTTTTTGAAAGTCAGATCAGTCAATGAAAGGAGAATACATGGTGATGGTATTGGATTTGATCTAAAGTCTATCCAATGATACTCACTTTATTAGTGCTTATGCTCCAACCATAGTCAAGGAATCCAGATAAGGAAAGCTTGTATTCCTTGTTGGATAGTATTATTATAGCAGAATTAATAAAAGAGATTAAATTTTTCTAATGTGCTAGCCAAAAGTTGTTGGAAATAATGGTGTTGTAAATGCAAATGGTGTGTTATTGTTGAATTTTTGCACATCACATTAATTGACCATCAGAAATATTTTGTTTAAGCAGAAAAATTGCTATAAAGGAACATGGATGCATCCACAATCAAAAGAATGATATTTAATATATTACACTATAATTAGAGGTTGCATCAGACAAGCACTTACAAGTGCAGAAGATCATAAATTAGTATATTAGTTCCATTAAGAAACAAATTTCATTTCAATCATATTCATAAAAATATTGATGTTCATTCTTTAAAAGAATCTACTCTAAGCACACAATAACTATTAAACACTAAAAGTTTGAATTTGGTTCTTCATAATGGTCATATTATTATAGATACATGTCTTTTTAGTAAATCCAAGGATTTACTAAAAAGAATCGTCATTGGTTTTATCACAATGCTCTTATTATGAGTGATTTGATTAAAAGAAAGTAAAGTGTTTTCTGCTTGGCAAAATAATAAATTATATGTAGAACTTCACAATAAAAAAATTTTGTTTTTATTTTATTAGTATTATATTATTTTTGATAGTTGTCAGCATTTAAATGACAGGCATAAAGGTGGAAACCTTTTGAAGTTTTCTAGAAGGTTTTATATAGAAATGAAATTATAAAATGAAGAAATTTTTAATTTCAAATTATTTTTAAAAAGGTAAGTCATGAGTGAATCAAAAACAAAATACACAGATAAGGGAATAAGCAGGCCTTGTTGACATCACTGAAAGAATTAAAAATCTGAAGTGGAGCTTGACTGAGAATATTGCTAAAAGAAATGATAATAGATGGATAGTTGAACTCTTAAACTCACTTCTAAGAGATTGTAAAAAAAAAAAAAATAGAAAGAGACCACATGTGAGATGAATTGATGAAATAAGGAAGTTTCTTGGCATGATGTGGAGAAAAGACACTAGAGTTCAAGAAGTTGAATTAAACTCAGAGAGACTTTCATTATACAATGGATCAATAATGGTTGACACTAATATTGAAACCATAAGCTCAGTGTGAATAGGAATGAATATTTCCTCTATAAGTTATGAAGGCTGTGCTATGTCATACTATAATTGCAATTTTGTTTTATGATCAGTACACAGTCATTCATTTGAACAACTCATATTAATCTAGAACACCTTGAACTTCCAGATAATAAAAACTCATTTACCGATCAATAAATAAAGAGCTAAAAATATTGTCCATGGAAGTTTGTTTAAAAATCCAAAGTTTCACTTACACACAAAACCATATTATGGCATGGAGCCAACTAAATTAATTATTATGTCAGAAAGCCCATCTAGATTATTTTGAATCAAAACACTACTGTCAAAGTTTGAAATATAATGTGAAAGAATAAAATCAAAACTAAATCAGCCAAATGTGAAATATGTTATTTTGACATATATTTTCTTGCTGAACAAAATATTGAAAGTTTAAAAAAAAAAAAAAACAACAACTTAGATATAGGGCATTGTTGTCCAAATTGTTCTTTAATAAAACTAAATTGCACATTAATGCTAAAAGGAACATTAAATAATTGTTCAGCTTATTAATTATTGTGACCTACAAAGATTAATTTTAAATAAAGTCAATTTGAGCTTTTCCAAATATTGAATAATGGGAAAAAAAATTCTATAAGAATGTACATACAACATCTACACTTGATTTTTATGTAGATTATCTTAAAGTCGCTCTAAAGAAATACAATATTGATTGTTTTTATTGGTAAAATATGGCTTACAACAGAATTGGAAAACTACAATTAGACAAAATATTGAAATTTTTCAGAAAAAAAAAGTCTGCTGCAGAAAAAGTTAAAAGACAGACAGTATCACAAAACAAATAAAGAAGAGATGGATTAGCATGCTCAATGTGAATATATTTGTATCTCAAATATTGGTTTGTATAATTATCCGCAATTCATCTCTAATATATTACTACAGTAATTTTACCTTTCTCTTTTTCCTTTCTTTTAGCATTAAAATGGTCATCTCATTTGTGTGTGGCTGCTAATAATAATGATGATTTTACCTACCTATTCTAAAAATAATATTGCACATTATAAATTATTTTAAAATCTTTGTTTGCTTCATAACTGAAGTGAACTTTAAAAGTGTCTTAAGTATATATTATATAACTTCAGAAAGTCTAGATCTATGATCTTTTGATCCTTGTACTTGTAATTGACAGGTTTGTTTTGGAACTTTGAAATTTATTAAATTTCTTCTTTGGTTTTAAAAAAATGAAGGGCAAAATGTGGTCAGTTTTAAGTGTCATTAACTATTTTTTATGAAAACTATACTAAAAGGTCAAAATAAAGTTATTAGCTTCACATAAGAATAGATATCCTTTATTTTAAATTCAATACCAATTACAAAAAATAATCAAAATAGAAATGAATTCATTTTGTAACAACAAATAAAAAAAAGTTTAAAGTGAAAATTATTTTCTTTGATTATCATTGCCAATAAACTGACAGCACATCATGAAGAAGGCTAGAAAAAGATCTAGTTCATGCTATTTTGCCATGGTATTTCTCAGCATATGTGATCCAGATGAAAATGCAAAATAGTCCAGAAGATGTGCCTCTCATCTTCTTGAAAACAGCATTTGATACATGGTAGTTTGCTCTCAATATCATTAAAATCATTGTGGCCTAGAAATTTCAATGCTCTTTCTTCACTGGCAATTACTTTTCCATAGAAATCTTTGAAAACATATTTCTTTCAAACAATGGTATACCAGTCAGTAAGTTGACAACTTTCTTAAGATAAGAATGGTTAGCATTCTGAAATCATGAAGTCTAAATGAAGAATAGCAGATTTATTTTATTTCTTTTTACATAATTCATTCAATAAATTATCTCTTTTTTTTTTGCAATTGTAACCTTAGATATATAAATTTTCAGCCATTTATATGTCTAAGATTTATTTCTTTTTAAAAAAGTGAACACAATAATAATAAAGCACTATTAATGAACAACACAAGTTTTATTTTAACATTTCTTTATAAAAAAAAAAAAAAAAATAAAAAAAAAAAAAAAATTCATCTATGTAACACATATTTTGTTTTCTATTTATGTACATCTATTTTATGTATCTAATGTACACTGAAGCATAAATTCTTTACTATTTATCTCAATAATTTCATCGCATTGTTTTAAAGAATTAAGTAAATGTAAATGTAATGTAGGTAAGTACTCAATTCTATCAGTTCATGATGAATTTACTGGGATGTATAAATTTGACAATATTTGAAGAGTAAAAATAAAATAAAATAAAAAACATTATACAATGCATAAATATTAGATTATGGGGTTTTCTTCTAATATAGTTTTGTCTCCTTCATCTAACATGATATTTATAATAATAAATGAAAGCAAATATAAATTATTCCACGATTTCAATCATTTTCTATTGTTGTATTTAGTTTACCATATATAAGTGTAATATATATATATTTTGAAAATATATATATTAAAAAATTCAAAAACAATAAATTACAAATATTAATATAATAAGGCATAATAGGGCAAGCAACCTTCAAAACATTTTGATATTTTATATAGCATTGTGTATTCCCCCTTCCCGTAAATTTCACTCTTAAAATATTTGTGCATATAAAAAAAAATATGGAGAAAAATTATACTATGATTTTAAAGCAAAAAATAAATAATTCTATAACAGTGTTATCTATAAAAAGTTATAAATTATGGTACTGTATTGAGAATAAACAACAAATCATTAAGGAATTGAATATCATGATAAATTATAGTTATTTCCCTTATATAAACATATTTATCTTCAAAAATCAGTGTACTTTAAATAATGAAGCTTCTTAAATAATGATAAATAAGGTTTTTTATGAATATAATTTGCTAATAATAAACAACAAATTAATATACTAAATCATATTTGTTGCCTCAATTAATTTATTACATAACAACAAAAAACAATAAATATTTAAAATAACTAAAATTAAACTGAAATTTATCTATTTATTAAATAATGGTTTTTGTAATCAAAATTAACATTATAACAACATTTTTAACAAGCTGTGCAAAGCAAAACAAACAATGTGGTGCTAATTAAACACAAAAAAGTTATTAACAACATCAATTTTAATACAGCATACATAAATAAATATGTAATTTTAAATTGATGCATTCAAAATACAACATTAGAACAATTCACATTCAATAAGTTCCAGAAAAAAAGAATGTGATAATTTTGATACATGGTGTACCATTTCCAAAAAAGTAATGTTAATAATATTTAATTAGTGATAATTACTTAATAAAACTAATTAATCATTTTTATATTCATCTCACTAATGGTTGAGACAACTAATTAAAAAAAAACTCTATATAATATAGATTTTTAACATAACACAAAAATAGAATAATGTTGTAAAAAAGAAAGTGTAGTAATAAATAAATAAATGAGCAATCGTGTGACTGCACACTGATTGTGCAAAATAATGATTAACAGATTCATGACAAAACTCATCATGCAGATAATTTATAAATTCAAATTTTTTATTTAATTTTTTTTTTCAAGCTGAGAATAGTTAAAGTATTGAAATATATACAGTATAATATATGTCTACATTTTTCTCAATCATTTTTTTAGTACAATGTTGTTAGAATTATTTTGTTGTTTAATTAATTTTGAATTATATATAAATATATTTATTAGTAATGCTAATTATAGAATATTATAAAACAATTCTACTATTCTTTTATGATTCTCAAGTACATAGAAAATTATTTGTATTTTTAAAATATTTCCATTCTACAATTGCTTGACTGCAAAGGTGTGAAATTCTATAGAAAGAATGACATGAAAAATAAGAATCTCCTACAAAATATATATATCACAAATATTATAAATGGGTTCAATTCTCCAAAATTATTTAGTGTGAATAAAGATTAAGGTTTTAAAAGTTTAGACCAAAAAAATCAAATCTTAAGACAAATATATCTAAATCATTTTAGGTTTGTGAATGAGATTTCTAATTTGTGGCATTTGAAGATGGTCTTGAATTTCTTTTTTTTTTTCTAGTAAATAAATGTTTAACAGATTTGTAATAACTAGTCACATTATAACAAACGAAAAAAAAATTGAAAGATATTAAATACCAACTAAATTAAATATTAACTTTAACAGGTTGACATTTTCATAATTCTCCCTAATGACAATTTTTATAAGCATTTAACATTTGATTTTAGTAAACAAACTGTAATTTTATATTAGAATTTAATAAAATGGACTTGATTTGCTAAAAACATAAGTTTATAAACAAAACTACATCCTTAAAATTCATATTTGAACTTTGCAAATATATTTAAAAATTATAAAGTGAAGTACATAGTAAGAACAATTACTTTTTTTTCTTTTTGAAGTAATTATAGCAATATTGCTGAAAAAAATAAAAGTAATAAAATTTTGATAGTCTTCTCTTAGCGTGTTGAAACCGCGAGAGGGTGTACTTTCTATGCAAACGCACAGAAATATAACATTACCGGGCCTTTTTTTTTTATTTTCAACTCTAACATTATTTTCTAAAATGGAATAATTACGTTTTTAAATTACATTACACATTTTACCACCTTGTGACAATTTGCAAAATATTTTTAAACAATTTACGAAACATTATTTTGTAAAAAAAATATGTCTGAAATACAATATTTTAAATTACATTCCACAAATCCACATGTAGTGCTGGAATGTGCATAGGGGGAGGGGAGGACCGATGGTTTTGCCGGTCTGAAGGATCAGCCAAAAGATGCAGTACTCAATTTATAAAGCGACATTATTTTCTAAAGTACAATAATTACATTTGTAAATTACATTAGACATGTCAGCATGGTGCACTGGAATGTGCAGGGGGAGGGTGATGGTTTTGCCGGTCCGAAGAATTGGTCAAAAGAGGCAGTACTCTGAATCAAACCAAGCTTATGATTTTCAAAACAATGTGCAACCTCAGCCATTTCATTTGATTCATAGCTGTTCTCACACAAACATCTTTTCACATGACTGGTGTAAAATGGTGCTTGGCCTGATCCTTTTGCAATTGTTTTCACATTCTATGATATGTAGGGAAGCATAGGGACATGCTTACAATTATTAATATGTACTAGAACGTCAGTTAGAATGTAAGATCACTATTACAAAGGCATAATTGGATTCCAAACACCCTCACACTATACAGTAGTGATCTATTAAGTGTGCACATTTGCATAGTGTCATGAAGCACATCAGCAGGCCATAATGTTGGTGTGCAATGCCATCTAATCCTGCTAATGGCTAATATGAATAGAACTGTTCTATAGGTTATAACTTTCTATGCAAAAGCACAGAAATATTGGGCCGGGTAAACGGCATATTTCTGTGTTTATATAGAAAGTACGCCTTCTAGTGGTTTCAACACGCTAAGAAGACTATCAAAATTTTTGTTGATTGAACTTTATTTGTAAAAACCAAATGAATTAATGTTAAGTCATCACAAATCTATGAAATTTTCTTCTAAAATTTATAAAATTGATTTATAATTATTAAGATATCACAAAAGTTATGTACTACTATATTTAGCAAGCTATTACTTATAATTTCCTTTCTACCACTTCAACATATTTCTTAACTTTTTTTTAAAAAACATATATTTGACTAAAATCAAAGTGTAATCATGGATACTTTTGTTTTTAAATAATTATTATACAAATATTTTATAAAAATAATCATAAACATTTAAATAAGCTACCAAAATTATACAATTTTTTGCTCATTGCTAGCTATAATAAACGAGGCATTAACAATTAATCTCACAAAAAAAAACTAACAATCAGCCATGTGATGGGAAAGGTTCAGATCTTTGTAGTTTCTTTTGGCAGTAGATTTCTGAACTTTTCAGATTTTTTTGTAACTAATAAATTAATATTTTCGTTCAAGTTTCCGTTGTCAAAATGAAATGCAAAGGAAGTTGTAAGATGTGAAATACATGTTAGTGCAAAAGTAGAGAGACAAAAATTATTAAGAAAAACAATATTTACATTTGATATTCCTAATTTTCAGAAACATTCTAATGAATTTAAATTAGAACTTACAAATAGGTTTCAAGTATTAGTAGATTTTGAACATGATTCACATTTGAATGAAATTAATATGAAAACAACTGATACACTTTTAAAAACTGCAACAAAAATAGCTGGTTGAAAAAAGCAGCACTTGACCAATAACATTTTTACTGAGACTAGCGAATTTATGAAGAAAAAAAGGAATATGAAAATACACAAAAATGATGTGTTAAAAAGGATTGAATATGTAGAATTTTGTAAAATGATGCAGAAAAGAGTTGAAAATGATATAAGAGTGTATAACTGTGAACTAGAAAGGAAAGCAGTAGAAGAGAATGAAAGTCTCAAGAGTGTAAAACAACATTTTTGTATTGGTAGGAAATTTATATCTGCAATAAGAAAAAAAGCTAGAATTATTACTAAAAAGAGAGATGACATCATGGAATGGATAGAAGACTTTTATCAACAATTATATAGTAATAAAGAACAAATACCTCCTATATCTATTACATCTTCTGAATTTCCCAGAATTTTAAATAAAGAAGTGAGACATACAATTAAATATATGAAGAAAGGAAAGGTTCCAGGTAATGGTAGAATTATAATTGATATATTAAAAGAAGCAGTTGAAAAAATAGAAATTTTTTAACAACGTCATATACCAAATGTCTAAATGATAAAGATGTATCAGATGATTGGAATAATGTAGTATTAATCTTAATATTTAAAAAAGGTGATAAAGAAGATATTCGAAATTACAGACCTATCAGTCTTTTATCAATTTTACACAAAATTTTTACGAAGATAATTACAACTCGTCTACAGAGAACACTGGACTTCCACCAACCAAGAGAACAATCTGGATTTAAAAGTGGTTTTAGTACAGGATATCATATCCAGGGATTGAGAGAAGTTATAGAAAGGACAAATGAATATGAGTTGACATTATGTTTTCGATTTCTAGATTATGAAAAGGCATTTGAATCTAAATTTTTCTTCAGTGATTAAAGCATTGGATCATCAAGGTATAGATCCAAGATATTGTCATATTTTAAAGAATATTTATAAAAATGCAACAGCAGCAATTAGATTAGATAATGATACTGGAAAAGTCAACATGTAAGACGGGGTGACTCCATATCCCCAAAACTTTTTACAGCAGTGCTGCAAGAAGTATTTTGTGGATTAAAATGAAAAGCTAAAGGAGTGAAAGTAAATGATTATTTCGGTCATTTAGATTTTTCAGATGATGTAGTTGTTTTTGCTAATAATGCTTTAGATCTACAGGAAATGTTGCAGTAGTTATCAGATGAAAGTAGGACTAAAGATAAATGTTAAAATGACTCGAGTAATGTTTAATGGATTTTCTCAAAATATGAAAATAAAGATTGTTTATGATGAGTTAGAAGAAGTTAACAGTTACAAACGCCTTGGTCAGATTATTAATACAGATGGAAACATAATGGATGAAATTAATCATAGAATTAAACTTGGTTGGAGTGCTTTTAGTAGAAATAACTTGATACTAAAAGGAAATATGCCTATGTGTTTGTAAAGAAAGATATTTTAATAAACGTGTTTTACCTGTTCTTACTTAATAGAAGAGCAATACAGACTTCAGACCACTCAAAGAAGTATGGAGAGATGTATATTGGGAGTAAAAGAAAGAGATCGAGAACCCAATATATCGGTAAGAGAACAATAAGGTGCAACTGACTTCATTGAAAAGATTAAAGTGGAGTTGGGCTGGACATATTTCTAGAAGAGATGATAGTAGATGGACAATTGTAATCTTAAACTGGATTCTAAGAGATTGTAGAAGACCCAGGAAGAGACAACATGTGAGATGGATAGATGAAATAAGAAAGTGTGCAGGGGTGATGTGGAGAAGAGAAGCTAAATATCTTACTTTTCCATACTTATTAAACCTATTATTTTGAAATTTCCTTGTGAGTATATGACATTTTTAGTTATTAAAATGATTTTAAAGTTGTAAAATACAAGTTGAATTAATATTTACGTTTTGAATATTTTTACTCGATTTTTACATAGAATAAATCACCACACACTACAATCTGTTTGATGTTTTGGTAACATATTAATTTTAATAAATTTATTTTTGAACTGAATAGATCTTTTAATATATTTAAAGGATAATTTTATTTGTTTTGGCTCCAGTAATTTAAAAATATTTATTGTGTAAGGTGATCTTCGAATTATTATTTGCACGTAAACAAAACGCAAATTTAACTTTTTAAAATAACACGTTATGACATTTTTAGTTATTAAAATGATTTTAAAGTTGTAAAATAGAAGTTGAATTAATATTTACGTCTTGAATATTTTTACTCGATTTTTACATTCCGAATAAATCACCACGCACTACAATCTGTTTGATGTTTTGGTAACATATTAATTTTAATAAATTTATTATGTAAAGTGATCTTCGAATTATTATTTGCACGTAAACAAAACGCAAATTTATCTTTTTAAAATAATACGTTTGCTAAATAAAAGATCTATAAACTGAAATGTATTTTGTATTACTTTAAAAATTGCTGCAAATATTATTTGAAAGTAAAAAAAAAAACCAATCACTTTTCAAAATAACGAAGGTCAGAATTGTTTTGAAAGATTCCAGAAAAACGGGAGTCGTAAAACTTACCTTAAAAAACATTTTTAGAGAAAAAAAAAGACATCGATTTTTAAAAGAAAATAATTTAAGAATACATAGATTTATCCGAGAGTGAAACTCAATGTAAGAATATTAAATTTTAAAGCAGATTTAAATAGTTATGGTTTTCTATATTATTCACACTTTCACATTACATGCTGTATTTATTTTAAGAACGTGGAGGCAATCCGGAACTAGCAAGCGAATGTAAATATCGCTTCTAAACGGTGCCGTTTTTTCCGCGCATGGCGTGGAGAAACAGCGCCACCTAGTGGGCTAGAATGCTGGGTAGTCGCTGTTTAGCAGACGATGTGAACTGGATCGGTTTACCTATGGCTAACAGCGCCACCTAGCGGGCAGTAGTACTGGCTGCTACTTGGCATAATGTTCCTGTGCGTACGCATGGTGAACAGCGCCATCTAGTGGCCAGAAGTTGCGTCGTCTGCTTTTTGGCCCCCTACTCTGAATATTTTCTGCAATTTTTGCAGAAATGACGTCTCTAGCAGTGGCAGGACAGAAAATAAGAAAGCACCATTTAATGTTATTAAAATAAATATTTTATGATCCAAATCATACTTTTTGGTTGATTTAATAAATTTTAATTTTTTTTTTTTAGTTGCTCAGTTATTTAAAAAATACTTAACTAAAAAAAAAATGTTTATATATTATTTTTTCTTTAAAAAAAAATATATGAAGAAGAATCATTATATACATTTTTAAAATATATAGAAAATAAAATGCTATTAAATTGTATTTGCTATTATGAAAAAAGGATAGCTTCTGCTGGTTTGGAACATTTTTTATAAATTATTGTTCATATGCAGTTTTATTATAGCTATATAACTGAAAAATGCCAATTGTATCATTATTTTTGTAATATATTTGATTTTGAAGATAGTGCTATAGATTTTTTGTATTTAAATCATATCTCTTGATGACATCTATAGGTTGGGTTGTTGTTCTATAAAACATTTGATTACTAGATTTATTTTATAGATTCAAATGAACGTGTTTAATTACTATAGACATGTTATATTAGGTGAAAGAAAATTGTATCTGTTTTATTTCTAATAAGATTCTTCTGATTATATCAATGACAGAATAAAAACTTATGTAATCTCATATCAATATTGGAGGAATCATGAGGTGTTTAAATTTTCTCTTTTCATCTTTCTGTTATTTGATTCTTTATTTTATGGGAGTTCTATTTAATTACTTTATTTATCTTGAGATTTTCCAACATTATTGCTGCAAAGTAAAATCTCCATTGAACTTTTTATATTTCCTCTGATATTCCCACGATGTTTATTATAATATTATTCATTTGATATTAAATTCAATTCAAAAAGCTATATATTATATAATACTAAAACATTAAGATATTAAACTAAAAATGAAACTTTTATCCAAAGTATTTGTCTGAAGGTTTGTGATAATGGTATATTATTAGATATGATATGTTGGATTATTTCCATCATCTATGAATGAATGTTGAATGTATAGAAAGTTTTAAACTTTATTAAAACTTTACAAATACAAACAACTTGTTAGTAATGACACACAAATAGACAACACAGAATGTTTCGAGTAGTATTATTCTCCACTCTTCTTCAGGTGTTGCTAGCTGATATGCACAGTGACAATATTCACATAGAAGTTGAACTCGCATTTTTAGATTCTTGACTATCGAATTTAAGGCAGAAGCTCTAACTGAGTTATTCTGTCAAAGTATATATATATTTGGTTAACTACTGGCTTGCTATCACATTTCACTTGCTATTAAATGTTGACTGTTTTTTATATTATCATTAAACTTCACTTTTGTGATCATTATCAAATTCTTTTAATAAAGTGCTGACTTGCTGCCATCCACAACTTATATTTTCCATTATTTTGATTTGTGACTGTGACTCTTGTGTCATTGTCTTACCAAGTATAATTCTGGAATATTTTAGTTGGTTTGGTGGTAAAATTTTAATCTTCATTACTTATGATTATTTACGAGTGCTAAATATTTAATAGTACATTTTATGTAATTAATTACGTAAATTTAAATCTTTGAAGAAATCATTTTAACAACATTGTAAATAACAACTCCAGGTCAGTAGTAGCTAGAAGTTAATAAACAATACAATATAAATTATACCATAATATTATCATTATACAATGACAAATTAAACAACCACATTTTTTTTTAAAAGTATATATATGTTCTCCAATGTCATAAATAAATGCATAAAGTTGTTATTTCTTTCAAAAAACTTTATTTCCATCCTTGAAAATGTCTGTAATGATGGGGAAAAAAAAAACAGTTGAAACATTGGAAAGTGTATAATATGTGAATTTATATATATGTTCATTAGTTAATATATGGAAATAAAGTTTTTGGAAAGAAATTATGGATTTATTAATAAAGAATGTATAGTAGATATAAAAATACTCTAGAGATCTTCCACAACTTATCTTTGAAAGTTAAATTTACTTTGAAATATTTATTAATCATAAATACTCATAAGTAATGAAAAGTAAAATTTCACCACGTGACTAATACATAAGTATCATTAAAACTATTTGCTTCTAAACAAGTTATTACTTTTTGTGTCTGTTCTACTTCTTGTATATACAAATGTTATTACAAAACAGATAACATTAAGTGTTTGCTACACTAATATATATTATCTCCCATTCCATTCATTCATTCATTTGAAATTGTAAGTAAATTGATACTTAATCCATTTTGATAATGTTTTTCATTCATAAAATTGAAATACTATTTTTTTTTAAAAAGTTAATAAAGCATAGTGGATACATAATACTTTGTACTAGACCAATATGTACATTTAACACACATCGGCATAAAAAGTAATTCATATTCAAAAATTTTGATTCAGTCTTTTTCACAAAGAGCTTGTTTAAAATTTAAATGTAATTTTTTTTTCCCTTCATTATATCACTTTTAAAAACAATTGAGACCTTGAATTATGGGAAATTTAATGTAATAAATTAAAATGCTAAAAGTAATTACATTTGTATTTTGTTTATATTACAGCTCTGGTAATGGAAGTAACTGAAAAGGTAATAGCAAAGTTAAATGTAATATAATAGCTATCATTAAGAAAAAGCCTATTTTCCATTTTATGAGGAAAAGTAATTTGCTTTGTTTTTACCTAGAAATAATATTAAAGACTAGAAAATAATTACTTTAGTAGAATTTCTTGGTAAAATTTTATGCTAGAGGAGGGGAAGTTCATATAATATATAGGAGCAAATCTTTTCCTGTTAGATTTTGAATGAATTATTTTAGAAAATTTATTTCAAATGTTCAAATTAGTTACAGAAAAACTTTTTTATCACCATTTATAAAAAAAAAAAACTTAATTACATTCCTGTCTTAAGCACTATTTTTAAAAAAAAAGATTTTATTTAATTTGTTTAGCTTAACAAGCATTTATAATGTGATTCTTTTAATTAGTGCATACATATCTAGATATATGTATGTGAAGTTTTTTTGCTTGAAAGCAGGTAAACTGACTAACTATATAATATGACACAATGACTAGACAATAATACTTTTTCACTATAGATTTATAGCATGTACATACAGTATAATTTTTTTTCTAACAAATTAGTACTATTCACTATCATTTTTACAATAATAGATGTTCTCAGTTTCATTTCTAACATTCTTAAATTTTTTTATTTGTAAATAAAGTTATTGTTTATCATCAAAATTTATGATGGCTGAACTATAAAACATCAAGCTATTATGGTTCTAGTTTCATTTAAATAAATTAATTTTCTTTTCTCAAAAGTATTTCCCCAAAAAACATTAGATTCATATCAGATAGAATCCATAAAAAATACCATATTTGCTGGCAGTACAACATACTTTTTTTCCCTCAAAATATGCCTAAAATATTGGGTGTATCGTATGCGTTGGTAATCAAAATTATGAGTTAAGAATTTTAGTCACTCTAAAACTTCTGGTTTTATATATATAAGTATTCTATTGTATTTTATTCATTTGTGAAATAGTGATTTCGAATAAATTGTTTCCATATTTTTTTTTCTATTCTGTAAAGATAATAAGTTATGTGATATATTTTACGCTTCATTACTGAAAGAGAGAGCATTCCAGTAAAATAAGAGTTCAGGTCCACTGACAGCTCAAGACAATCATTCATCCAATTTGTGCATGTGTGATCACACTTCAACAATGCATTGTAATGTTTAAACTTAGTAGATTTGTCCAGAACATTATTGGTGTTTTGTGGTGGACTATTAAAGAATCTTGCCTTGCTAGTATGGGATCAGTTTTAGAGTCTCAAAACAGAAGCTATGAAAAATATGAACAGCCAAACTGAAAAAATATCTGTAATTTCAGGTGGCCTAACAAGCCAACTTCACCCTTTTGATGTCTGTATTAATAAACCTTTAAAGGATTCATGAAGAAGAAATGGAACAGTTGGATGCAGTACACAGATTTTGAAATGATGCTATCAGGAAAAAGAGAAGTAGCATTTCACAAATTTGGGAATGGATCAAAACTTCATGGGATGTTGTGAAATGTGAGATGGTTATAAAGTCATTTAAGAAATATTGAATTAATAACTCACTTGAAGACACAGAGGATGATTTGTTAAATGCAGACTCAGTTTCTGAAAAGCGGCTTAAAGTGATGCTTCATTTAGCTCTGGATATGAATTTTTGGATTTTGAGAATGAAGGTTAAAAGGTACTTCTAATTACAGTGTTCTCTAATCACATTTTTTTTAGATATAAGTAACTATAAAATAAGTACATGAAAAAATGTAGAAATATTTTTTTCTTAAAAATATGTATAAAAAAGGGAGTGCTTTTTATATGTCATTGTGTCCTATATGCCGATAAATACAGTATTTATTTTGAGAAAAAAGTAATTATCTAAGATCTCGCACATGAAGTTCCAGATTCCAAATAGATATATGTAAATTTTAGACAACTTGGAAATTTTACTAAAGATGAAAAAAAAATTCAATCAGACTTTAAATGATGATTTTATGTTATAACTAAAAAGATTGATCAAATGCTCACAGTATTAAAAGAGGATTTTGATTAGATTTACATATCAATAATTGCATTTAACAACACTTTTTTTTTTCCATATGTCATAGTATCGGCCAGGAGGCGAACCCGCAACAACCGTCTCAACCAATTGCTTCCTTGTAAAGCGGAACATTTTTTGGTTAAAACAGATAGGTCAAGACAAAGAAAAATCTCTTAAGGATAATTTTTTATTACTGTTCTAGATAATCTTGAATAAATATTACTTTGTTTTTTTAAAATATAATTATAGATTATTGCTCAAACATAAAGGTTGTAGCAGAGCATAATAATTCGATTCAATTGGTCTTAGATTTTTGTTTTTATCTTTCTTCAGAAACAATGAATTTTTATTATTGTCATTACTATAATCAATGACTAACTGATTAGGCATACTAATATACTGGAAAAAAAAATCTGCCAAGATATCCAGAAGCTGAAAATGCCATTTATATCTTGCGGATGCAACATCTTGCACCAGCATATTTATAAGAATTATATATATATTTGTGGGCCTTTATTTCTGAAAAAAAAAAAAATGCATTATTAGCCTTTAAATCACAGCAAAAAATGAAAAAAGGAAGAAATTAATGTTGAATTAAAAAAAAAAAAATTGTATAAATATGAATGACTGAAGTTTATCAATTGAAAACAAAATAGCATAATTTGTTAATTGGAAAATAAATTCTACTATTTGGTCATGGGGTGGATATTGTAATTAATAGGGCAAAATGTGATTTTCATTGCCATTAATAATCTTGAAGATTATCATATCAACTTGCTGACGGTTGAAGTATGTGATAACTTTTGCAATTAGAAACTTTTAATCTATCATGTTATGAATTCAGTTAACCATAGTATATTTTTTTAACATTAAGCAATATCTTGACAGAAGCTACATTTGCCAAAAGCAAATTCTGATTTTTGATAGCTTCAAGCTTTATGATGATTATAATCATTACAATAAATCATAACTTAAAATATCTGAATTATTTTTTCTACATAAAATATCTTCACTTGGCATCTCCTTAAGTAATAATATATATATACTTATTTTTTTTTTTGAATAGTTAAAAACTTTTTTCATTGTTATTGATTTACAAGAGTGTATATATACACCCATACATTGAAAATGTATTCTTTAGATAAATGGGTATATTATACTCTAATGATTGATTTACTTTCACTTTATTCTAAATTTATAATAAAGAGTACTGTTACACATAATACAAGAGATATATAGACATATATATTTAAATGAAATTATACTAAGATTTCAAATTTCTAAGAAACTGAAAATAGGTTGCTTCACTTGTGTTCTGGCAAGGCTGCCTTAGATTCATTTAAATCATTATAAATAAGGGGTCAATCATACAACACATGGTATAGGACTATTAGATAAGTAAATAACTTTTGCACATAAATTACAGATGCAAACTAATAAAAATGCACATAAAAATCCATCAATATTTAATAAATAGTAACCGAATAGAATATATATAAATAAACAATGAGAAATTTTTTGTGCACTTTTGCATAAATAAACTTTATAATTATTGACTGCTATTTTCTGCAATATTATACAGATAAAAATAATAATAGCTCTTTAGTTTGTAATTATTTTTAATTGTTTTGGGTTATTTTTTTGCCATTATTATTTTTGAATTTATTAACAATATGCTAAGGTACTCGAGATAAAAACTATTAGAGAAAGCAGGTTCCATTGTTGCACTAGTTGAAACAAGATTGATACAAAATTATATTATTTTATTTTCTAGTAAAAATCAAACATGTAATAATAGAGTACTATTGATTTTTGCCCTCATTTGTATTTGTGATTCAAATTTGCATACGTTTGTTCATTTGCATAGCGAAGTGGTTTGTTAATTTTTTATAATCAATAGAGTACACACACTTTCAGTGAAGGTCACAATATGTATACAAATTTGAATAATAGAATACATATATGTGCATATTATAATCTATTTATTACAGGTATCAGGTACTTAAATGTATTCGTATTATCAAGTACATACCATTATAGCTCTGGCAGCATGATTAATTTTAGTTCTACATGTGGCAGATCTACAAAAACCTACATATGTGGCTTTGATCTTAACATCAAACTGTAACTACTCATATTTTTCAATTTGACATACATTATTAAGTTTTTAATGATCATTCAGATCTGATAGCTCATGTTAAAACATAAAAATTGATTGATTTTTTTATTAACTTGTATTGCTAGGATTAAACACTAATTATGAATTTTTTTTTTTTATGGAAAATATTATTTTTTATCTATAGCATATATTTTTTTTATTTTTGCAATTATGTTAAACTGTATTAATCTTTGTGCTAATTGATCTACTGGTTAAATTGATCATATATTCCAGGTGGAAATTTTTTTTTTTTTTTCTCAGTGATGAGATGTTTATTCATCAAAAAAAAAAAAAACAGATACAGTGAAACATGAAATTTCAGGAACAAAATGGTAAGAGGGGAAGGATACATGTAAAAAGGGAATGGGAAGTGGAGAGGGGAAATGGTGTGTAGTTCAGGCTGGCTAGAAAAGCATGTATTTGTGATTGAGTCCTATGACAGAAGCTGAGAGGATGGGAGTTGGAGGATTGCCCAAGTGTCTGTGAGGAGTGGAGGTGGGGCTAGTTTGGTATCTCGGGTTTTGAGAGTGCGAATTAGGTCCAAGAGCTTTTGATTGACTGAATGTACTCTCTGGTCAAGGATGATGGCACATCGGAGCAACCAGAGAGCATAGATGAGAAAAATTGACAGTCTAAAAACTGCAAAGACCCCTGTTTCTATGGATTCTTGGAGGTTGAAGATGGTATTTCTGTGCGAGGAAAGGGGCAGGAGTTGATGACATTTCTCATGCCAAGCAGAAAAGGTCATTTAAGTAGGAAGTGCTGGAGGGTTTCATTGTCAGTTTTACAGAGCTGGCATATGGGAGAGATCTTGATGAAACCCCCTACAGTTCACCAAAAATTGATTCGTGAGGAGTGGATTGATTTTGAGGAGGAAATCAAGGAATTTTGCTTCAAGGGACCACCTTTTGAAATTGCAGATTAATTGGGCATGATCCGAGGAAGGTAGGGGACACAATGGAGAAGTCTGCAGTCTGATTGAAAACCTCCCAGTATTTTAGTTTGCTGTTGATGGATGGTATAACAAAGCCAGCCTTTTATAGGATGTTGGCAATGAGTGAGGTCCATGACCTAGGCCTGCCATTGGGAGGAGTGTCAGTGGGTGTGATAATGATATGCACAAGATTGGCAGGGAAATGACTTAGGAGTGTGAGGATAATGTGAGATTTCTGGATCAGAAGAGTGTCGATGGAGTGCAGGCCCAACCCATTGAAATTTTTAGGAAAACAAGTTCATTTAAGGCTAATGGCCACCACCTTTTTTCCCCAGAGAAAACGGGTACAAAGGGAGTTGATTTTGGATATAAAGGAATGTGTAAGTAGAACAATGGGGAGGTAGTATGCTATTTTAGGAAAAACTAGATTGAGGAGGGTGACTTTCCCATAAAGGGAGAGGTAGATGCCCGTGATAGCACTGAGGGTGGATGATATGCTTTGATAGAGTGTGGTTTGGACCCAAACTCTCATGTCCCTAGGAGACAGCATAAGGGGGAATCCAAGGAAGTTGTGTGGCTTGGCATTGAAGGTGGAAGCGATTTGTTTACCAGTTGAAAGTTGCCAGGCTGCTGATTTATCACTGCTAAATTTCAATTGGTATGTATTGGAGTATCAGGTGAGGATCTGTTGAAGCCTGGGAATGAGATCAACTGAGGGAAGGAAGACAACCACATCATCTGCATAAGCAAGGCATTTGATGCTTTTGCTCAGTGCAGGAATGAAGATGCCAGGAAGGTCATGTTCTAGCCTGAGCAAGAGGGGATTCAGAAATGCAGTGAACAACAGTGCTCAGCAGAGCCCTGAGGGATGGATATGTTGGGTGTAAAGCCAGGGGCAACCTTTCCATCCAGGCTAACCAGGATTTCTGTGTTGTACAGGAGATTGTGGAAGATGGACAGAAGGACCTCTGGGATATTCAGGTTTATGAGGACACCAAGGAGCAGGTCGACCCTAACAGAGTCAAAGGCTGCCTAGATGTCTTGTTGGACAGTCATGGGCCTGCTATTTCGAGACCGCCTAACATGCTTGGTGGTTATTTTGAAGAGTGTGGCAGCCCCAAGAGTGGAGCGCCCTTTACAAACAATCTGTGAGACAAAGGGCAGGAAGTATGGATTGTTTTAGTGACTCTTTAATGGCAGACTCAATCAGTTTTATGAGCAGAGGAGTCGTCAAAATGGGCCTAAGACTCTTGAGCTCAGTAGGTGGCCGATCTTTCTTAAGGAAAGGGACTGTTATTGGATAGAGACCTTCGATGATGTAAGCACCTGAGACCAGCTTGTTGATCATGTTGAGAGTAATGGGGATGGTGAACTGACTTAGGTGGAGAAGAAGAAACTTGGGGATAGCATGAGGACCAGGGTGGACATGGTCAGGAAAGCTTTTCAGTTTGTTAAGTAGTATGGCCGGGTGATGCCAGGATCAGAACCAACATTCAAGGTTGATGGCATAGTGAAAGGAGGGTTGTCAGCTCAGGTGGAAATTTTTTACTAATGATTTATATATATTTGAATTCTTTTTGATTTTTAAATTAACAACATTTGGTTGATTGAATAATAGTGTTTAATACAAAATTTGGGAAGGTTTAGGGAACTTTGATTAATGGGTTTTGTTCTATGCTTTGATAATCTTAACTAATACTTCCATTAAAATTAGAATATTTTTCCTGTATTTACTCTATTTACTGAAAAAAATAGGATTGCATTCCAAATTATTTATGAAAGGATTGGGATTTTTTTTTTTTTTTTTTGATGGAAAAGTATTGTATGAACTTGCTGTTGTTGTGATTATCTTTATCAGCTCATTGCAGAATTGAATAAATTTGAGAATATTTTTGTTTGTATTTTAAATTAGTGAGATTGAATTCATTGTTTGGAAATATATTTATATCCAATTTATTTTTGCAAATTTTAATTTTCCTACAAAATATGACATCTGTTTTTGTTAATCTTTGCTATTGCTCATTATAAAATAGTGATGACCAAAATTATCAAAGTGAAAATATATTTTTTTTTACATTGTACTATTTATATTACGTAGTGAGATATCTAATGCAGTTGCAATGAAAATAGTTCTTTGCTGATAATTAAACCTGAAATATCATTTTTTAAATTCTGTATAGTAATGTATTCATTTTATGCAAATTTTCATGGGTAACTTAAACTGTATAAAAAATTTCAAGTGTTAGTTGTTTTTTTCTCTCATGTGTCATAGCATCGGCTGGGAAGCAAACCCGCTAACTTGGTACAACTGCTTATAAGGCAGCTGTGCTGACCTCTTGACCACCAACGCTTGACAAGTCTTAGTTTTTTTCCAGTAAATCTATAAATTCTAATTATATATTTCTGCAAATTTGTAAAGATCTCTCTTAATTAAGGCATTTATATTCATAATAAAACCATTATTTAGTGTATTTGTCTTTTGAGACTTCTAAAATTACATATTTGACATTCATTTTCATTAGCGAACATTCCCTTATGTTTTTTTATTACTTATTATTAACAATATTTAGTATGTGTTAGATATGAAATTTTTTAAGATAATCAAGTTTGAATAGTAGAATATAAATTGGTTATCACTTTCATCTGGATTCAATTAATCTTTAATTTTTTATATATTTTTGATATAAGTTTATTTTTGTTACTATAATATTATTTTGCTTGAAATGTTTTGGTATCACACTATAGTTCAAAAGAATTTATTTTATTTGACTAAAATTCAATATTTTTAATCAGCACTTTATTCCTAGATTTACTATTTCTGTTTAACACTTTACATTTATTTAGGATCTCAAGTGTTTTCTTTTTAAATAGGTTTATTTTCTTAAATCATATGCACTCCAGTTTGTTTGCTTTTTTTTTTTTTTTTTTGCAATCATTACTAATTTGAAGACACAATTCTGAGATTCTATTAATTCATTATTTTGTTTATATAATGCACATTTTTATTTTAAATAATTTATTCATAATTTTCATTAGTCATTATACTGAAGCAATTTTTTTTTAAATACGATTTTTTCTCCCCTGAGCTTTTTAATGATGTAAAAATTCAGTAAATTTAACAATGAAATTCTAAAAATTGATATATTAGAATATTGTATTGATAGTATGATGTGCAATAACAAACCACAGTTGGAGATCAGTTGTTATTACTTTGTCAAGGTAGTATTCTCTTGTCTAGAGAGTTGTCTATCTTAATTCATAGAATTTGTATATTTCTTTTGTTTGAAATGTCTTAACTCACTTTAAAAAAATAATATATGCACAATAAATATTTAGATATTATGAAACAAGTACTAGTGCTATTAGAGTATATGGTTAGCCCCTTGATGTAATAACCATCCACATACTATTTTGGTAAAGAAAATGCTAATTGACAAGTTACATATTTTTTAAATAAAAAATTAAAAACCAAAAAAACATGAAAAAAAAACAAACAAACTTGAAAATAATATAAAAAATAAAGAGCTCTGCTAATTTGCTCTAACAAGCTTTATTGATAAATGCCAACTAAACAAAGCATTTAAAAATCTCTATCTTGAAAACCACTCCCTAGCCCCAGATGGTTTCATGCTCAGTGAGGCACTAGGGTAGTTTCAGACACTTGTCTGAAACTACCCTAGTGCCTCACTGAGGAGTGCCAAAGCATGAAACCATTGTTAGAGCTAATTAGCAGAGCTCTTTATTTTTTATTCACAAGCTTAAAAATTGAGTCATGTGATATATGACTGATTTTTTGAAAATAATATTTTTAATGAGCAAACAATGATTGAAAAACAAATAATTTCAATAATTATGATATTATATACATTCTGTAAGAAATTAGACTGATATTTCCAGAATTGCACTGATGATGCACTTAAAAATATTCATTTTTCAATAAGCATATATTATTTTCTTCTTGTTTTTTTTTTGTAATTCTTATTTTTTTTTTTTAACGATAAATATGAAACTTATTGATTAGATAAGATGTGATATGTTGGACTATTTCCATCAATTATGAGTGAATGTTGAATGTATAGAAAATTTTAAACTTTATTTAAACTTTCCAAATACAAACAACTTGTTAGCAATAACACACAAATAGACAATACAAGTTAGTAATTGCACAACATTTCGAGTAGTATTATTCTCCACTCTTCTTAAGGTGTTGCTGACCTATGTGTCCAGTGACAATATTCGCTTAGAAATTGAACTCGCACCTTTAGGTTCTGAATATCGAATTTAAGGCAAATGGATTAGATTTTTATTTTCTATGTTATGTGATGTGATATGACTACTCCTTTATAGAAATCAGGAATCTCTCAGCTAACTATGCCCAGAAAAACCTGTTATCCATCTTACTTTCCATTTCCCATACAAAGTTTTTCCCATATTCTTCTCTGTCCTGCTCCATCCCATTTCCACAACATCATCTTAGTCCACTTCATGGCCTTTATATGTAGATCCCAATATTTTTTTCCAAACTCAGCAATTGACCAAGAACCCACTTTCTGTATAATCGCATACTTTATATTTATTCTTCCACAACTTCATTATTTGTACTCTTTCTGCTTGTAAGCATTTATATTCCATTAGCAGATGCCTAATATTTTTCATGCGTTTCTTACATAACTTGCAGACTAAATTACTGACATTTTTCCATTTATGTGTATATTCCCTTGTTGCTGACAAACCTGTTCAAGCCTTAAACAGTAGACTACTTTCCTTGCTATTATTGTAAATTAACTCACACCCAATATTCTGTTTACTTCTATATATATATATATGAATTTTTTATTCTCCGTACTAGTTCTCCATCTCTCCAATTCTTTCTTTTTTATTAATGCATTTATTCTTCTATCCCATTCCTTGTTACTATAATGCTCAACAATTCTAACACAATCTTCCCTTCTTTTTTTTCAAGTATACTGACATAAAGTCTATCCAAATCTTACATTACCATATTTACATTTCTCATCCTTGTTGCCTGTCCTTTACTATTTTCTTGCTATCTATAAATTGCAATCTACCAAACATTTTCATTTTGCTTTTTGCATCTCTCATATAAAAACTAACCATCACATTTCTCCTTGAATTGCCTCCTTTGCTGTACACACATATGCATCTACTGCATATCTTCCTACTTCCCTTTGTACTTTTTTTAAGCAATCTAATATTCCTTCACTAACACATCATTACCATAAGTTAACATTGTTACTGCCACTCCCTTTCATACAATTCTTGCTCTATCATATTCCATGAAAACAGTGTTATTTTCCTTATCAGTCCCTTTCTTTTCTTCATTTATCAAATTTTTCTCCCATTCATCCAAGCAATTCCTCTGACTACTTAAGATGATTCCCAAATAGTTATGCCTATTCACCACATTTAACTTTATATCCCCCAAGAAAAATTCTTTTCTCTTCTTTTTCCCAACATTTATCATCATTACTTTTGATTTTTCTTTACTAAATTTGATTCCCATATTGTGCAAGTTATCAGCATACCTTCCACATCTTCCCTACTTTCTGAGCACAAGAAAATATCAAATAAAAGATTGATAATGTATACACTCCTTTGCATTTATTAATGGTATCTCTACCCTCTTCCTAATTTTTTTATTGTCTTCTCCACTTTTCTCAAATATAACAAAAACAAAATAGGTGACATAGGGCATCCTTGCCATAATCTCACCTCATTTTTAACTCTTAACTGATTCTATATTTCCTGATTGATATGTATATATTGGCATGTGAATGATGTCTCCACCCACGTGTAAAGCATACACACTGCTAGAACCCAAAATTTTTTGTGTTATTTGCAATAAAAGATACATTTCAAAATGAACATAGCACTATTCATTAAAATATTTCAAAGATTAAATAAAAATGCCATAAAAATAAAAAAATTAAATAGTAAAAATAAATAAATTTAGCTGTAAGTACTTACTTTTTTAAAGATAGGAAATTTAATTGACTTTAAAAATAATTAATTGTATATACTATAACTTTTTTTTTTTATCAAAATTTTTACAAGTATCTAAGGTTATTTTCTTTAAAATCAAAGGACATTGTAAATTTTGCACAATTAATTTTTGTTACTTTATAAAAACAGGTTTAGTTAAGGAAAAGTCAGAAATATAAACAGTTATTAAAATAACAAAGTGGTCTATTTTATGATTTGTACACAAATATGATTGTCAATTAAACTGTAGTAATTGGTTATGTATATATACTGAATAATGATAAACGTGAGAGATTATGATGTTCACTGACTGACAAGTGCTGGTTCATCATGAAATGTGCATTTTGGGGATCATACATCTTTTTCAAATGTCTTTGGTCATATGTTTGTCATTACACTCCTCCACAAGGTGTTAAAAGTGGCAAGAAATCAGTCTTTACCTTGTGTGAAAGTGATATAGTGAAAATTACACTCTAGAAATATTCATTAATTGGATAATCTCTAGTCTAATGAATGATTAACAACAATTATTAAGATATATTATTATTTCAGTTGCTATAATGTATCAGTTCTTAAAGTAATCTTTTGAATGGAAAATGTTATTATAGTAAACTGCATCTTTTTTTCAGACATAAATTTGCTTCTACTTCATTTAAGATTATTTTGCCTAACCCTGTACCTATCATAATAAATACTTCACATTATAGATTAGTTGGAAATAGAATTCATGACATATTTGTATAATAATAATAATAATAATATTATTATTATTATTATTATTATTATTATTATTATTATTATTATTATTATTATTATTATTATTATTATTATTATTATTATTATTATTATTATTATTATTATTATTATTATTATTATTGTTGTTGTTGTTGTTGTTGTTGTTGTTGTTGTTGTTGTTGTTGTTGTTGCTGCTGCTGCTACTACTACTACTACTGCTGCTGCTACTACTACTACTACTACTACTACTACTACTACTACTACTGCTGCTGCTACTGCTACTACTACTGCTACGTTTCAATAAAGGCTTTATTGATCTCAATGGTTTACATAAGTTTACATTTAGAAAATTTGAAATTTAACATACAATGAATAATATTAGGGTAAACACATATAAATGAATTTAGTGGTTACACTTTGTGGTTAATGGACTATAACAATATAAAAATTAAAAAAGCAAAAATAATCAGAGTTCTAAAGTTTGGGGAGCTTATTTAGTTTTGTCTGCATGTCACTTTGAATGTTAGTTGTATGATAGTTTTCTTTGCAGCATTGATGGTTGTTTTAACAATGACCATGTTGCTGCATATAAGTGGGGGTTGGTTATTATTTTATCTCTATTTTGAATGTGTAGCAGTTTGTTGCTAAATGTAGCTGGGTGTTGTCTGGTGTTATTTCCAATTAAGAAAGTACATCGGGTGTACCAATACGCATATAGAACAAATGTGGCTGCCCTAATGCTAGGTATTGATCTTCCCTGAAAAGCAGCTATTATGTGATTAATGATTGTACCTGGTTTTCTGTAGGTGTTACACATCATCTGTCATGTTTGGTTAAGTGCTACACATTGATAAATAAAGTGGTCCAGTGTCTTTTCTGCTCGTTGGCAGTACACAGAAGGGGTCAATAGATATATACATTCTTTTATGATAAAGAAAGTGGGTGGTTGGCAAGGCAATGAGATTGATTTTCATGATAAAATCAAAGTATTTGGGCTCTAGAGCCCATTTTTTATATTCCTTGAGTAGTCTCTTGTTGTTAATTCCTAGCATAGGTTGTATAACATTAGTATCTGTTTCTCTGTTTATTAAACCATAAATATCCCAGTATGAATACTTATGCAAATACTGTTCTGGAATGTTGTCTGTGGTTTTGCATTGGTATATAATGTTGGTGAAAAAGGAACCTTTTGGAGGTGGTCTATCTGTTGGAGTAACTTCTAGCAAGTGGTTAATTTTGGGGTATTTGGCAAGTATTGTGATTATTGAGTTCCTTAACTTCTGTATATGAAAAACATTGATGTTGTGCAAGCCAAGTCCATTTTTTATTAGAGGTTGGCTAAGTTTTTTTTGTGGAAATTGCTACTGTTTTTCTGGCCCAAAATAGTTTATTATATATGGTTTTAATTTTTGAAATGAACCCCTTTGAGAATGAAATAACCGGTATGTAGTGTTATTTTGTTTGTGATAAGCTGGTTAATTAACTGTACTTTGGAATATAGTGAAAGATATGCCTTGGACAAGGAGTTTATAATTTTTGTGGCTTCTTCTTTAAGTTTATTTTGTATATGTTATCACCCAAGAAAAGAGTTTGGTTTTGATTTGTAAATTGATGTACATGGTTTACCACTGTATAGATACCAGGCTGTGGTTTTTGCTGGATTAAATGTTAATTCATATTTTTGTGAATATTCTTGTAATATCTTTTGGAGTTGCGGTATTTGTTTTTTTGATGTTATTATTATTATTATTATAATAATAATATAATATCAAATGAATATCAACTCCTGGTTATCATATTATTTGCTATATAATGTCTTAATTTACTATTGAATTATTCACATATTTGTACCTGTTCTTGTTTCATTTGCAAAATCATTATTTTAGGCTTAGAAACTAATCATTCATGGTTTACTTCATATCTGAAATATTGAGTAAAAATAATAAATAATTATGCAATCTATAATTGAAAAGCTTGTGTAACTATTCAAAATTAATATTGTATCAAAAATAAATATTATTACTTCTATTATGATTTTCAATGAGAAGTTTTGTTAAAATTATTTTATATTAATCTATGCAAATTGCTAGCTCTAATTTAAATTATGCTTAATTGTTCATTTCCTTTTTGAATTAGTAGTATTTGTGTTTTATTCTATCTGTGATTATCATCTGATTTCTAATTGCTAATTCTTTACTGGACTTAATTTTTTGAAAATGAAACAAGTGTGACTGCTATACAGTAAAACTTATTGCAATAACTTCTATAATATACTGATATATATAAAAAAAATAAAACATGGTTTAGTGCTAAATGTATATGCCAAATTATTTGATTGCAAGTATTAAAACTGATATTATGCCTTACCTCAAGCTACTATATTATTTTCGTGCACACTTGAATATTATGGGTCTATTTTTTTAAGCTATAATAAATCTATAAACTACTTTGCTAACATTTAATAATAATAATTAAATATGTACTTTGAAGTTTTTTTTAATATTCTAGGCTATAAGTCTGAAAACTTTTTTAGAAAGAGCCATATAGATAATTTTCTAAAATAGTTATCCAGAGAAAATGAATTTTCTAAAGGAATCTTCCCTCCTCTCACACAAAGTACAAATAATGTTCTAAGACACAAAACTGAATAACTTGTACTCATTTATTAATTCTAATTGTTGCAAGGAAATCAAGTCATATCATGTGATTTAATTTAATAAGCTTGTATTACAAATGTTATATGAGCTTGCCAATAGTTCTTAACAAGCTTTTCAGAATATCACTATCCTCAGATCAGTTTCATGCTTTTGGCATCTCTCAGTGAAGCACTAGTATGTTCAAGCATTGGATTTAAAATACCAGGTCAAGTCCGGTACTTAATATTTAAACATTAGATAAAGTGCTGGGCTTCATCTAGTATTTTAAATCTAATGCTTGAATATCCTAGCACCTCACTGAGGAATGCCAAAAGCATGAAATTGGTCTGAGAATAGGGATATTCTGAAAAGTTTGTTAAGAGCTATTGGCATGCTCATTATATAACATTAATAAGTCTAATTGTATATTTTTATATTAAATAAATTCATAAAAACAATATAGTAGAAAAAATTAAATGTGATGCTTATCTTTGAAACTTATTATCACTTCAAATTATATTCTTTAAATGCTGCTATGATATAATTACATATGAGTTATATATATTTAATATTTTTATTATAAAAAATAATTTAATACCAGAGTTTGTTAAATATTCTGCACCCCAGCATCTACTTTTCATTTTTTTTGACATCATGTAAGATTGCTGAAATTTAAATTTAATTATTTTACTAATCAATTGAAAATAAATTTTTTAGTTAAATTATTCATCTTTAAAATATATTTGTAAATAATTAGTATGCACTACAATTACAAGATTTTATTTAGATATCTTAATTTGATTTTATTCAAATTGAAGAAAAGCACCAATAAAAAAACTAACAAAATTCTCATGTGATATAATGACTAAAAAAAACACAAATATTATTTCTTTGAAGATAATAACGTAACCAAAGTGAGGTGCAAAACTATTGACTGAAAAAAAAGAGGATTTCTGACAGTAATTAGATAATTCATTTTCTTATATGTTATTAGAGAACTGAAGTTAATCATGAATAGTTAATGTTGCTTCTTGAAATTATTTGATTTATAGAAGGAAAAAACCCTGCTAGTATGTATTATGCATATACAAATGAGTGATAATTTTACTTATGATAATGATAATCTATTTTCATTAAAAATTCAGACATTAAAAAATTTTGGAAATAAATGTTTTAGAATGTTTATATTTTTTATATTTTCCAATTATTTAATTTTCTGTTTTTATATGTAATGCTTATTATATAACAGGGGTGGGAACGGCTAGTCCTCTGGCTTTATATGGCCCATAAAGCCATTTTGTCTGGCTCGCCAAGGCAACTGCAAGCAGGATTGAAATTCAGTAAATCTAATAGCTTTTTTTTTTGCAGCAACAAAAACTTATATTACATGATGCAGGACACAGAAAACACATTAAGAATCAGTGGTATGAACATGGACTACGCCCAAATTCAAACTGCAGAATTAGATTGTCAGTCAAAGTAAAACAGTCTTATTGCTGGCTATACACATTCAATAGCTGTTAAAACTTAAGTTATATAACATCCTACAAAGCAAAATAATTCCACATCTGATGATACATACTAGATAGTTATTAAATCTTAAAGTGATTCTACAAATAACAACTACAAAGCAAAATAATCTCTTTGTTAATGATTACCAAGACAAAGCAAAATAATTTCATCACCAGTTACATGCATTGGATAGCTTAAATTATCTAACATTCTATAAAAACTAACTAGAAAGTAAAATAATGTCATCTCTGGTGATACATATTGGATATTTTTATTAAATCTTAAATGGTGCGACATTTTATAAATAACATCTATAAAACAAAATAATCTCATTGTTGACAAATACAGTACAAAGCAAAATTAATTTCATTGTTGATGACACTATTTCAGTTCTGTAAATATCACAAAAGCAATGATGAATTTTGCATTTTGAGGAAACGTGCATTGATATATACATCTGTGTCTGGAAAAATTTATTACTATGAGCAGTTTTTTTTTATCAAAACTTAGCATTGCAAAGAAGCAACTGCACTCTGGCTTAATTGACACAAATTTGGAAAAACATTTTACAAGTAGCAACATGTTCAATACCAGCTAATATCCCACATCAAATACAAACTGTTTCTGCCATCATATTAGGGATGACCAATATCGCAAGCTAATTTTTGAAACAATTTTGTATGACTTGCGAATACTCTTATAAAATTATTCAAATGGAAGTCAATCTCCGATAATGCGCAATTTCTTAAATATTATAAATCTATGCGCACTCTCCCGCCAGTAAGAGTTTAAAAAAACTTAAGTGAATCATTTAAGTTTAGAGCATACACTCTAGACCATGCTTAAATCATGGCTTGAGTCTATTGTGTGCCTGATGATATAATCAAATATTCAGTTGTACAAATCTATTTAACCCATTGAAGAAGAAAGACAGTGTCATTTTTAACAACCTGCAATTAGACAAACATGACTTACAAATATGAACCTATTATTATAAAGTGCTGAAAAATTTGAAATTATTCAAAAGGAAGTCAAGCTCCAATAATGTGCTATTTCCTAAATATTATAAATCTACGTGCACTCTCCCGCCAGTAAGAGTTTAAAATACTTAAGTGAATCACTTTAAGTTTAGAGCATACATTCCATATATACCAACTCTTATAGATCATGCTTAAATCAGGGCTTGAGTCTATTGTTTGCCTGATGTTATAATCAAATATTCACTTGTACAAACCTATTTAACTCATCGTAGGAGAAAGACAGTGTCTCATTTTTAACCAACTATGATTAAACAAACATGACATAAATGTAAACTCTTACCGGTGGGAGAGTGTGTGTAGATTTATAATATTTAAGAAATAGCGCAATATCGGAGATTGACTTCCGTTTGAATAATTTCAAAGTTTTCAGTGCTTTATAATAATAGGTTTACATTTATAAGTCATGTTTGTCTAATCGTAGGTAGTTAAAAATGAGACACTGTCTTTCCTCTTGCGATAAGTTAAATTTGTACAATTGAATATTTGATTATAACATCAGGCAAACAATAGACTCAAGCCCTGATTTAAGTATGGTCTGCAAAAGTTGGTGTATATACAATGTACGCTCTAAAGCTACGTGATTCACTTAAGTTTTTAAACTTACTGGTGGGAGAATGTGCTTGTATTTATAATATTTAAGAAATAGTGCATTATCTGAGATTGACTTCTGTTTGAATAATTTCAAAGTTTTCAACATTTTAGAATACTCTTTATAAATATTCAAATAGCCTTTGTCAAAAAAAAAAAGATTTCCGACTTCTATTTATAAGAAAGGACCCAGATCTTATTGACCAGATATGGCTCACAAATTCCTATTCTCGATTGTGTTAGTATGTTTTGTTTGTACAATTCATGGATACTTTATTTACAATATTTAAATGAGTTTAGTATAAAAAGTGTTTGCTAACATATCTTGTATATCTGAGGGCTAATAATTAATTGTATTATAAATTAATTAATTAACCTCTTAACAATGATGGTTGACATACAACTTGTGTTGTATAATATATTAGTTCTCACTCCCACTTCAATTTACACAATTGCAAATAATTTTTTTTTCTTCAAAATACATTATATAAAACAAATAAAATTTGATAAATAATGCTAAATTAAGAAATAAACAAAAATTTATATTAGAATTACACAACAATTTCAAAATTATTTTAAGCTTTATTTTTATTGAATCTAATTTGCTAATAATGAATTTATAAATTTGTTGTCTTTAAAACAACAGTTTCAGAATTGCCACTGATCATTCTTATATAATCTTCAGAAATTAAATTATTCATAATTGAATATAGAATCTTAGATAGATATGCTGAAGTAAAATCTATTAAAAGAATTATCTTAGAGAATTTATTCTGGATTAAATATATTTTTACATTGAATTAAATTTGAAATCACATATTGAAATTTAGATGTGATTTGAAGTTTTCAAAAACTGTATATCAGTAGAATATTGATCAGGATGACCAATAAATTAAATTTTCATTTGTCTTTAAAAAAATAAAATAAAGTCTTTGAATAATATACTTCATCACTAACAGTATTTAAAAAGCATGTTTTGTTTTTAATTTTTTGCTAAACTGCCCATTTTCATTAATGCTAAAAATATTTTAAATCTCCAGTTTCCAAATTGTATTAACAATTTTACTTAGAAATTCAAAATCTTTTATATATTTGTACTTTATACAAGATTTCCCCTATCATCATCATCATCATTATCAACCATTATCAATCCACTGCAGGATGAAGGTCTCTCCAAGTTTAATCCATCTTCTCCGATCTTTAGCTTCTCTTCTCCACATCACCCCTACACATTTTCTTATTTCATCCATCCATCTTACATGTGGTCTCCTTCTGGGTCTTTTACAATCTCTTGGAATCCAGTTTAAAATTTCAATTGTCCATCTATTATCATCTCTTCTAGCAATATGTCCAGCCCAACTCCACTTCAATCTTTTAATTTTTTCAATGAGGTCAGTAACACCTGTTTGTTCTCTTACCCATACATTGCGTTTTCGATCTCTTCTTGTTACTCCCAACATACATCTCTCCATACTTCTTTGAGTGGTCTGAAGTCTCTGTATTGATCTTCTATTAAGTGTCCAAGTCTCAGATCCATAAGTAAGAACTGGTAAAACACATTTGTTAAAAACCTTTCTTTTCAAACACATAGGCATATTTCCTTTTAATATCAAGTTATTTCTACCAAAAGCACTCCAACCAAGTTTAATTCTATGATTAATTTCCTCTATTATGTTTCCATCTGTATTAATAATCTGACCAAGGTATTTGTAACTCTTAACTTCTTCTAATTCATTATAATCAATCTTTATTTTCATATTTGGAGCAAATCGATTAAACATTACTTTAGTCTTTTTAACATTTATCTTTAGTCCTACTTTCCTACTTTCATCTGATAACTCCTGCAACATTTCCTGCAGCTCGGAAGCATTATTTGCAAAAACAACTACATCATCTGCGAAATCTAAATGACTTAAAAAATCTCCATTTACTTTCACTCCTTTAGTTTCCCATTTTAATCCACAAAATACTTCTTGCAGCACTGCCCCTATATCCATGCAATTTTAAAGAATTTAAATTTAGAATTTGATTCCTGAAAACATTGATTTAGAAAATCTTTTTTAATCTGGAAATTTTTCATTTTTTTTTTTTGTGTGTGTGTGTTTGTAATTGTATAATAATAATTACATTTCATTGAAAGTTAACATATTTACTTGATTTAATTTCATACAACTCTTGCATAATTTTAATGATGATACCATCTTTTTATATACATGTTATAGTTATTTCGAGTTGCATGAATTCAAAATGTTCTATTATTCAATCACTTTTAAATCTGTCATCATAGCATCACAAAAATATACATAAAGTCTACTACATTTGCCATGGTGGAATACATCATTGAATAAGTTACTAAAAAATTAGATCATGCTGTGTGAATAACTGCAATAATAATGATTGATAAATTATGCATGCATGTCATATGTATCCAAAGAATTAACATATCTTTGTAAAACTTAATTTTCAAAGCAAATGAGAATAAAAAAAAAATATAGCAGTAGCTTCTAATGTTAAGATTATACTATGTCAACTTAAACGAAAAAGAAATATCACCGTGAAATAGTTATAATATTCATACTTTTATGAAGTTTAATTTATTCATAAGTTGTTTGAATATTAGATATTTGATTCACAACTGAATGGTATTTGAAAGTAAGAAAAATATTCTACATTAAAAGTTTTTTCAAAACAAACGGAAATAGAAAAATATGGTATAGTTTTAATGTTCAAGCACAATTATATCTGATATATCAACATCACAAAGCATAGTCAAAGAATATTATATCCAGAACACACTCTTTTATGAATTTTAATTTGTCTGTAAGTTACGTCTAATACATATTGATTAACAATTGTGTTTGATATCTGAAAGCAATAAAAAATAGTGCCATTTCACGTTAAAGTTTATTTGCAAAATAAATAAATGGCAAAAGTGAAAATATTTTGATAGTTTTAATACAACTCTGGTGCATTAGTCATTCAATGTGAATGTAAATATATTTTATTGAAAGTTGAATGTTAAAAAGTTACGATTGTCATTTGTGTCTGAAATATAAAGCAAAAACTTTATAATTGAAGACTAAACACTTATTAAAATATAGTTTGAAATTGAATTGCAGTGAAGTAGTCACTTTTATATTAAACCAAAAGACCAACATACAAATAAATCTGATTTTTTTTTTTGTCTCATATGCTGCAAAATTTCTTCTGTATTCAAGTAAATGGAGTATTTAATGAATTTAAATTTATATATTTTTTTACTTAATTATTATTATTTTTTTTATTAAAGTAATGACTTTATTATTGTTACAAATGTGTATAAGAGGGATAAAAGTAGTTATAAAGATTATCCTCCAATGTCTAAAAATAGTCTTGGCATCTTTCCTATGTCATGATTGTATTTTCATAAAAGTTCAACCTTGCAATCGCTGCCCGTTCAGCTTTTTTTTTGTTCATTAGCTAGTTGTTTTCGGATGTCTCCACCTATGTTGCTCCAGCTACTATTAATGCTAACATTTACATAGTTACTATCATATTTGCCGGCGCCAACTCACCCTCTTTCATATTTTTTTTAGTTAGATCAATCATTTGCCATGTCAGCCTGAAGGTCATCTGGGGTGCATGGAGTTGGTCACAAGTTCTTGTCTTGTTTAGTTACTTCCTATAAGATTAATGAATATTCATTAATATATTTAAAAAATAAATATAGAAATATGTTTTAAGAATTTTCATTTTTTACCAGACATTTTAACAATATACAAAAATGATTCACTTTTTATCACAATATTAAATTTTGTGCCACTAAGCATTGCAAATTTTTAAAAAAAAAAACAAAACTATAAGTAATGAATTTAAAATTGTTAATTTTAAATATAATTATTTTTTAAAAATAATATTAGTCAATCACATTACATTTAATTTTTAAGCATTGTTTATTGTATCTTTATAATTATAGATGTGTGTGTGAGTTCCCTCACTTCTGTGAATTTTCTGACTCCAAATAGGATTGAGAAATTAGCATTAATTCTAAATTGACAGTTTGTATCTGGCCTAAAATAAGTACTAATAATATTGATATATTTATCTAAAATACTACAATTATCATTAAAGTTGTGCAGACATTGTATGATTGTAGATTAAATCTAACAAAATACATTTCAATAGATAAATTAAGAATAACAAAAAAGACTTGATACCTGGGCTAACTGACAATGCTAATTACGTAAAAAATGCAGCTTGAGAATAATTTGTTTTTCCCTCAGGCTTTTCTTTGAAGGGTAATAGTATTTGTTATTACAAGTTTTCAAGTGTACATATATAACAATCTAAGTTTAATAAATAATTATCAATAACCTAGATGTATTCATCTGAAAATTAAAGTAATTATTATTAAAGTTATGAAGTAGATAGAGATTATGTTATAATTTGAGAGAGTGTGGTGACTAGATAAACTGATGATGCCTACTTCATTAAAAATGCAACTTAGGGAGAGGAATTGTTTGCTTTTTTCTGCAATATTTATTAATTAGTTTGTAGTAAGATAAATTTAAACTGAAATTTCTAATATCTCTGGTCTCATTATCATTTTGGTATTATTATTAGTGTTTCATTTTTAAAACCAAAAATGCTATACCATTTTAATTTTATTTCATAATGGACTCTGCACAGTTTAGCATATGATAGAGCGTCTGATTTGGGATTGGGAGATCTCAGGATTCAGATGCTTGCAGGCTTGGCGTTTGAACTTTTTATGAATTCTTGAGTAGTAAAGCCATATGCCTTTTTTTTTTTTACAGATGTATTTTAATAGCAACAAATATATATATTTAATTTTAATATTTCTATTTTCATGAAGATTTGTTTGTAGTATCCTACAAAATTAGTCAATTCGTGAAACAGGATTGACATTCATTTTCTTGGCTACACAATTTCAAATGTATCATCAGCCTTAAAATTATTTTTAAAATCTAAATGTAAATGCAACTTTCTATTTTTTTTTTTTTAAATGCCATTTCAATTTAATTATAAAGTTTTCATCTATATTGTTTTTGTTTGAAAATATATATATATATATATTGCACAGCTTATACTTCTAAATGCTTTATTACATCTCAGGTTCATTTTATATTAAAAATAACTTGCAATAGAAATGATTTATTGTGCAAAAAAAATTTTATAAGTAAATTTGTTTGCATATTTGTTATTGCTTGTGAAATAATTTCATTCATTTCTTATACTTTAAAAAATAATTTGTGATGAGATTTAAAATGGCATTTTACTGATATCAGTTTCTATTATTTTTTGCCCTAAACAAAATTAACAACATAAACATAATAGATTTGATTTTCAATTATATTTTCACACCTAAATTTTGCCCATGTAGTAGAAATTATTTAATGAATATTAAAAGAGCAATGTTAATTTTACAAAATTTTAATTTTGTGAATGTTGTTACCTCTGATGTACATACTAAACTATGATTTTTGTCATAAGCATTTTTAGTTTTCTAAATCGTAATCAATTAATAAAAAAATATGTTAAGCATATTCATATTTGTAAATTTTTGAAAATAACTATCATGATATTTCTTTTGCTTGGAAATTTTAATTTTGCTGTATTTATTTAGCTTTTTTTTTTTTTAAAATAAGCATTAAAGATTAATTTCACTTTAAATCTTTTAGATTTTTTTACAACTGTTAATTTGTTATAAACAAGAATCTATTCAAATATGTGAAATAAAATTGCATACTCTGAGGAATGAAATGAAATTTTTATCTCTAGTACTATGATATAAATGTCCTTGTTTTTATTTTATTAGTATGCTTCCTGATGATTTGCCATCGCATTGCTATCAAAAAAAAAAAAAAATGAAGCTCTGTTACCATTAATTAATGGGTATAGGTATTCTACCTTCAAAATTTATATTGTATTCTATCTGAATTTGTTCCCACATAGTGTTGACAAAATTTTAATCATTTGATATTTGGCATAAATAAATTCAATGGTTGTAGAATGAAGTTCTCACTTTTTGTTGACTAAATTAAACACAACTTTCCATAGAAATTATTCAATTTTATCAAAATTAAGTGATATTCATCCACATGATGAGAAATACTAGAGATCATCTTGTTAATATATTAACCATTGTTTTTCCTTCATTAAGAAAAGTATACTGTCAAAATATTTTCAAACTTGACTTAAGGTATTTCTAATGATCAATAGAAAATGTTGACTTGATCAAATCTAATATCCTGTTTAGAACCCCAAAAATTTATTGATTAAATAATAGACAAAGTTTTTGTTTTCTTAGTAATATGACATTCAAATACTGATATCCCTGCATTAAAACTCAAAATGTAGTGTCAAGTTTAAAGTTTATTGGCAGATTCTGATTTTTATGCTATCATCCAAATCAACTTTATTTGATGCAGTAACTAAATGAAAGCTAATAAATGAACTTTCAATTGTAATATATTTTCAGATTAAATAAAACAATGTATATTTTTTTTGATTTTTGTGTGTGCGCTGATAGATGTTGCATTTAATCAACAGAATATTTTTTTCTCTTTGCTAGATATAGATAATATATTATCTATTCCAAAATGACTTATAATTATTATTGACTTTTAATACTTGGATTAACTGAAATCTCCATATATTCTGAGATAGTCATGTTATTTTTTTATATAGATTTGTTGAAGAATTGGCATCTTTCTGTGTAATGGCTGTGACCTGATGCATTGTAATGGAATCCACATTTTGAATTGAATGGCCAACTATAACTATCATTTCTCTAGCCATTTGGCCCATAGATAATGCTATAATGACGGTGTTATTTTTAATGAGTGCCACTTATAAAGGAAATTATAGCTTCAACATAATCACATAATGAATCCAACTCTTTCGGTATTCATTATAATGACGGTGTTATTTTTAATGAGTGCCACTTATAAAGGAAATTATAGCTTCAACATAATCACATAATGAATCCAACTCTTTCGGTATTCATTATTATCCATAATGCAAACTCATCTCTCTGGCTATTAATTTATTTCTCTAATTAATATTAGAAATCATACTCCAAATTTATGACTTTTGCTACTGTTTATCTAGACATATTTTGGAATATCACATAGAATAAAAAAGAAAGATATTCAAAGACAATAAATTTTAATGCAAATAAACAAATGAATAGCATAAAATGAAAATTAACAGAAGTGCAATTTAAACCTCAAAATAAAAAAAAAAAAGAAAACTAAATAAATAAATAATAATTTTTTTTTTTGATACAAGGACAATGGTTAAATAATTATATAAATACTTCATTATTAATAAATTTTGACCTTATCTTTACCTATTAACCATTTTGTTGTCGAAGCAGATATATTGCATGATTAAAAAATTATGTTAACCCATAAATTTTATAACTTAAGTTTGTATTATTCAAAAATGACATAATATATATTGTTTGAAACATAAAACACCAAATAATATAATTAAGCTGAAAAAATATAACCATTGATATTCAAAGTAATAAAAAAAAGAATAAAATTTTAATATTTCTAATAATTATTTTTATATTATTTCATAAATTCTAAATTTTCTTGCATAAATTTTAAAACTATACTTTTGTTAATAAATTATTTACATTTGTCATTAAATTTCCAATAAGTTAATATATAATAATATTTATCTAAGGTAATCCATCACTTGAACACTTCGTAGAATAAAGATATTAGTACCTTTCATTTTTCCTAGCACTTCAAAGTGTTTTTCCATACAGGGGTTTGCAATCAATATGTCATACCTAATAACAAGTAGTTAATATTGATCAATAATTAGTATAATTTGAATATTATATTAAATAACTTCAATAAAGTTTGTAACTTATTAAAAATTACTACTAAAATAGTCACTATATACAAAATAAAATAATAAAATAAAAAGTGAATGAAATGCTAAATTCATTATAGAGTTAAACCTGAGTTACATAAATTAATGGTTTAAAGTCAGTGCAAGTAGTATTTATCCTATTTGTCAGTTTGTGGCAAACACTTCATCTTGTTAGTTAGAATTTACCTAAAATATAAAATCAAGAGATAGTTAACAATTAAAATAATACTGCAACCAAATACAACTTACTGATGAGCATCTACATGAGGAGACCTTGGCTGAGCTGGCATGCTAATTGATATTCTTGCAGAAGTGTTGTGATGTTTGAGATATGTCACCTATCATACTTTCACTGTGATAAATAGCTTGAGTACCCAGACATTGGCCAGCATCTGAAGTTGTATCTTTGCTTGTACCCAACTCCATACGGGACACATCCATTATGGCTATCTGCACACATCCACCATTTGAATCCTTGCTTTATAGGTTTTGAGGGCTTATATTGCTTCATGCTACTATGACTAGTAAATTTAGTAATAGTTTCATCAACTGCCACCTCTATGCATTTGATATGCAGTTTTGAAATTTACATCGCAGTAGTCTATAATCGTCCTAGGTTTATATACTCTGTCAAAATCTTTACTTTTAGCATTTGGTGTATTTTTATTATTAAAATTCAGACAAGACATTATAGAAAACAATCTAAATCGGGTCATAATATTTGCAAAATATGTTTTTCTTTGTCTCATATCAGAACTCCAGATATCATCTAATTCATATATTAGACATCTGGAGACAAGATCCACTACCATGCCAAAAAATGCAGATAATTCATGATATAAATTTACACAATTGCGACCTATTTTTTGATCAGATATGTGTTAGTTTAATATTTTTTCGTATATTTTTTTAGCAAATAATAATTTAAAAAATTTAAAATTGAATTCTCACTAGTGGAAAGCTTGACCCATTAACGTTCACTAGCTACACAATCCGATTGGGAAAATCAGTAAAATCTTGAATTTTTTCTGATGTAAATTTCTGGGCAAACACAATTCCATAAAAATGAAAAAACGTGACAGAAAGACAAAAAAATGAAAATTGGTTGATTACAAAAATAATTAAAGTTGGTTGATTACAAAAATTATCATAAAATTGTCAATTTTTATTGCAGAAAAATAAAGCTTACATTTTCTGAAACTAGAAAAAAAAAATGGAAACAACTGACATATGAAATATAATAATAAAATGTATGTACAAAAATTTATATTCACTTTATATTTGTGCAAAAATCTATATTCACTTTATATTTGTGCTTAAAAACAAAAATATACATCAGCCTATTATTGATTTATATAAAAATTAATTGTTTTAATTATAATTATTTAAAAAGATATATTTTACTCAATAAAGTTTTCACCTTTTTATTCTCTTGAGTTCAATTACAAAAATGTAAGTATGATTATATATATAATATGTTCTGGTTGTATATATTATAAATGATAATCAAATCTGGATTTCTATGATTGGATCTTTTTTTTTTTTTTAATTGTGCTCTTATAGTTTATCTGTGCCATCTTGAATTTCATGGCATCCTGTTGAGTTGCTTTAAAATCTTAGATTTCTTTTGTTAAATTTATTTTTCTCTATATAATTTGACTCCAAATAAAAAAATAATATTAAAAAAAATGAGTATTTGCTTTTAGGTCTGGGTTATCATCATTGGATTGCATAGAACAGCATTTATTTCAAAGCTGGACTTCATTTATTTTTTTTAAGCAGGGTGTATTTTTTAAACATTCTTATTAAAGTTTACCATGCCACAGTGAATATTAGCCATCTTTTTATAATATGATATAACTGCATAATCATTGGAATTGTTACTATACTTTTCTCACAGTCAATAACTCTTCACTAGTGGTTTAAACTTAACTGGCTGCTAATATGCTTTTAATAATGATCTGGCATAGATTTTGTTCAGCTACTAAAAAACTTTATAGTTCTTCTGATTTGATTTTCTGACCACATCTACTCCCCCACCCAAATAAATAAGGCTGTTTATATTTAACCAACCCTTATGATTAAACTGGATCAAATGGATAATAAAAACACATTATATATATATATATCTTTTTTTTTTTAAATTAAAATTATCTTCTAATTGCAATTCAAAAATTCATGTCTGTAGATTAAAAATCTTTCATTCAATAAAAAAAAAATCAAGATAATCCTCACCTAGTTATAATTAATTATATTTAATTGTTTATTCTGAAATTCACAGAATAGAAATTAAAAAAAGACAAAACTATTTTAATGCATAAAAAAAATAAATTATTTTCTTCAAAACTTTATTAGGTTTAACAAACATGAATACCTTATTCTATTTTTTGTTAAAGCAACTTCACAGTATTTTCTGTAGCTTTTAAATGTACAAGTTTAACAAAATTTGCTAACCTTTGATCACGGTATTCCTTTTTTTTTTTTTTACTAAAATGCTTATTTTGAAGTGTGAAATTTACTGGATTTGAACTATTGTACTCTAATGTATTAATACATTATATATATTGTACCATTAACATGTACAAAGTGCTGACACACACAAATTGATTTGGAGATTGTTAAAACAGAAAAAAAATAGGTTAAGAGAAATAAGAATGTATTTAACATTCAATATTTTATTTTACTAATTATTAATTGTACTGATCATGGCCATTTTGAAAATATAAAGGTCAGCCAAAACCATCACTGACACATCCAACCGATAAATGATATCGAGTAATCCACACATGGTCATATTGAAATAACGTAAATATTGAATAAACATAGAAACAACTGCCGAAACAGTAATTCTACAATTAATAATAAATCACATTTTATCATAACATTAGTCAAAAGAATAATTCTCTAATGTAAAGAATATTAATTTTATAATTAATAAAAAATTAATAAATCAGATTTTTTCTTACCAAAGCGAGTAATGTTGTCTACTTAATTTCTTACATGTCATATTAGCTGGCAGATTGATAAAAAGAATGTAAATAAGAGAAATTTTTTAAAGATGATAATGCTACTAGTGTTTATCTTATTTAAATCCAATACTTGTTTTACACTTAAAATAATCAACAGATTTCTATTATAATTAATTTGCTGATTATTTCAAATGCAAAACAGATATTATAAACACTAACATTTTCACTATCAATAGGTAGCGTTATCATCTTTGAGAAATTTAATGAATAAATCTTTTTCATTTATTTTTTTTTAATTGTAAAACTTTAGACAATTTTTTTTTTTTTTTAATGTTAAGATAAAATGAGATTTATTATTAATTATAGAATTAATACGCTTTGGCAGTTGTTTCTATGTTTATTCAACATTTGCATTATTTCAACATGTTGTTTGATCAATTTTACATTTATTGAATATAGTTTTTTAATTAATATATGTGTTCATTATTTTTTTGCCTTTACTTTTTCTGTTTAAGTACTTGAAATTCATATTTTAGAAATTATAAGCTAGTAAAAATAATATGCTTTATTTCATATGGGCATATAGTATAATTCATATTTTAGAAGTTATAATCTTTTAATATTTGTAAAGTATAAGCTTAGTTTGATCAGACTTTGCATCTTTTGGACAATACTTTGTATTGGTCAAGCCATCCTTCCCCCCCTTCACATACTCTGGCACTTTGTGCCATCATTATTTAATAACATTCGTATTTTAGGAATTATAAACATTTAGTATTTAGAGTGTGCTCACCGCCATTTTTAATTCTAAGAACCACCCAAAAACCACTGCTGACACATCCAAGTGCCCACGTGTGGATTATTCTATGTCATTTCTCGCTTGGAAGTATCAGCGGTGGTTTTGGGTGTCCTTAGAATTCAAAATGGCAGTGAGCGCATACTAAATCAGGACCTATTCATTTTTTCCACCCAGAGAATGTAAGGGTGTAACTAAAAGCAAAGATTAAAATTCTATTTAATTATAGTTAATTGATAGGAAAAATATCTTATCTATAAAAAGAAATATTAATTAAAGATGGTTGATAAGATTGTCAGATTATACGGAAAATTAATTAAAAAATTTAGTTTTAATCTTGTAGAAAAAATAAAAAAAAATGAATAATTTTCTTTTCTGTTATTTTTCTTTTTTAAAGTAGAAATTTTGGCATGTGAAAATATCTCCTGTCACATACAAAATTGCATATTACATATAAAGAGATGAAAATATGTTTGTTTAAGTTATATGAACATAAAAATAAATATATGGTAATAACAGTTGTATGGGATTAAATATCCACAGAAATAAAAGTATATATAAAAAAGCTGTGATAAGATGGATGTGTAGGGGCTGAAACAAGATATATAAAGTGATCCACAAATATTTTAAGGAGGAAAGAATATTATTGAGAGAGCAGTGCAAAAAAGAAGTAAGCTAAAACTAACAGATATTGTTAAGCTGTTTATATTGTGTGATTTCTTTTGTGCACATTTTCTGAGGAACCTATCTACTGCATAAAATGAGACCCAGGTGTATATTACATTTTCAGCAAAATCTTCAAATTCAATCGCCAATACACCTTGTACAGTTGCAATATATATGATTATAGGAAGTATTGATTGATACATATGGAATATAAAAAAGATTAAAATGTATAATATATAAAAAGGTAATAATTATATAGGGATGCATATAAAGATATATGTGGATATATAAATAATGATTATAAGATGGAATATATGTATATATCTAAAATGTAAAATTATATGTTCATGTATATTAGTTTTCATGTATTTGTATTGTCTTTGTTATATTTCTGAAGAAGATTGATTGCTGAGGCAATCAAAACCATCAATACTGGGTTGTAAAAAAGCATTGTAAAAAGTAATAAAGAACATAGATGATATTAATATTACTGTTTAATCATTTAAACAGAAAAGATTTTCATTGGTTTAAATCTCTTTATTCTAGCAAAGTGCTTTTGGTACTTCCAGTATCATAAGCTAGAATAAAGAGATTTAAACCAAGGAAAGCCTTTTCTGTTTAAATGTTTAAACCTTTTTTTTTATTATTAAAATTAAGTAAGTATATGAATCTGTATTATTTATAACTGTTATAAAAAAAAAAACTGCTTTTGATTCATATATTTATTTAATTTTAAATTCCCTATAGCTATAATCTTGCATTTCCAAAAAAATTCCCTTTGAATGCAAAATTCAAGTTTTTATTTATTTAAAGAGAGAGTGTGGCTGAAAGAATATAGTTATGGGGTATTGAAAATATTTTATATAGATTTCAGTTAGTGTAGTTTTTTTTTTTAAAAAAATTGTTTTGTAAATTTTTAATGCTTTAATTAATAATTTCCATTTATTTATATATTAGATTGACGAGTTTCCCGATGGTGCTGTGAAACCACCAGGAAATAAATATCCCGTTTTCTTTTTTGGCACCCATGAGACGTAAGTAACAAATTTTGTTTTTAACAAGTGAAAGAACATTACTAATAAAAAATTATAGGCATGTTACTTTTTTAAAAAATTACTTCACTTTTTTAAAGTGTAATAATCAGGATATTTATTGTATAAAATTCCCAAAACTGTTCTTAGGTTTTTTATGCTTAATTATTTTGTAATTTTTGAAAAATTTCAACTACTTTTATGTATTAATTATCACTCATAAGTAAAATAATTCTTTTTTTTTCTTTTGAAGTGATCAATCTTATATGCTGTATATATTACACCGGCATAAAATGATTCTATTATCATTGCTATCAAAGATTCAACAAGAAGTATAATGATTACTTATATGATTTCACTATACATTTAAAAATTAGATTAATTTTTTGTGCACATAGTCTTTTTAAATAATATTCTAAATTGAGTGAGCACTTTTTGCTGCCTGTTTTTTATACAATGGTAAATGCAAAAACAATGTAATCTTTTGAAGTAATATTCGCTAATAAATTAATTATTTCAGTTAATATTCTTTAAATTTATTTTTTCTCTCTTTTTTTTTTAAACCACAAGTGCAGGAATACTTTTTAACAAATTCATGATTTTACCATTTTTAAGTATTTGAATGAATATCCATAAAATTTTCTATTCTTAAATTGCATATATTTTTTAACAAATGGATGCAAATATGTATTATGAAAAAAACATATAATTTAATATACAAATCAAGAAGGCTTATGTGTAAGAAGTTGTTAAATCACTATTGTGAAAATACATATGAAAAGAAAAAGATATAAATTCCTATAACAAAATTTTACAAAGAGAAAGTCTTAAGCAAATCCATAGGAAATGAATACATTATTTGTGGAAGACATAATTTCACAAACTTGTGTGGGTTGATTAGAGATTATCACTTAACTTATAAAAGTTTTTTTTAGATTCCATTGTAATCAGTAGTTACTGAAGAATAATTTTTGCCAAAACTGAATTATGCATATTGTAACATAGCAACAGTTTACCTGTTCATCCCCAAAAGTTAACTATTAGCATATCTGAATCACAAGTTATGACATGACATGAAATAAAATATATTTTGTACCTTAATCCATGACGGAAAAAAAAATTACATTTTATTTAATTCTAGAAAAACTTATTAAAATATTTGAAATGATTCAATAAAGCCACGAGTCTTAAGAACGTTTTCAAGTAGTTTGCAAGATATTATAATGGTAGGGATTGAAGATCTATGAATATCAAAAACATGTAGTGATATTTCATATCATAGCTTATGATCTAGATACATTGGCACTGTAAAATTTTTGTGGTGAATAACTAATGTATGCTACTATGTAACCTGTAGTAATTTAGAGATAGCAATGCAGGCAACTTGGATAGAAAAATCATCACCTTTTCACTGGCAAACGTATATATAAAATTATCAGTGTTAATTCTATCTTTTGATTCTTAATATATAAACATTGATAATTAATATTCTTTTTTAGATAGTTTTTTTCAGTTAATAATTGTCAAATGTATGTGAATTTTATTTCTCATAATTATTTATTAGATTTTTATTTTGTAAAATAAATGTAATATGTGACTTAGTTGTTGTTAAAATTATAATTGCAAATACTTTTGCAAAAATTATCTATTTAGTTATAATAGATCTTGCGTTGTTACAATATCTTCAGTGAAAAATTGTTAACTTTAAAAGCTTTCATTTATGATGAATTCATAATATTATTTAGATAATGCAATCCTATTTACTTTGTAGATTCATCAACTACTTGCCAATATTAAAAAAAGAATATGTTGATCATCACACAATGATGATTTGCACATTCTCACACTCTAAATAATGGAAATTTCTATTATTCATGTATTCTGCATGATAATAAAGTTGATAAATTTTAATGTTCACTTACAAAGATATTTATGTTTATTTACAAAGATATTTATTTATATAAAAATTGATAAGTTTTAATTTTTATTTATAAAGATGTTTATTTATATAAAAAGAAAGGTTTACCTTTAAAATAAATTAAGGATTTAATGAAAATAAATATATAAACCATGGATTTGTAATTAAAAAATGACGTAAGATTTTAGAAATCCATTTTTTTTACTGATAAGCACTAATATTTAAGATTTCTTTAGTGAAAAAGACATTTCTCTTTAATTCATTATTAAAATTTTGATTTATTTATTGTATGCAATTAGTTGCTTGGATGTTGATTAGATGATGAGCACTAAAGAAATCTGCAGAACTTTAATTTGATTGTCTAACTGAAATATCTCTTTTCTTTTCATTGTGGTTCGTCAAAAACAAAAAAAATATTATTTGTTAATAATCAAATAACTTATTTCATTTTGTGATCAGGATCACTACTATATGCAAAGTAACTTTGTACCAATTGCTTTTGGGCATCCATTGTATGACTAAATTGTAAGTATCAGCACTGTACAAGTTATTATTTATGAAGTATAAAAAGAAAAATGTTGACGATATGTACATACACAAAACAATCTTTTACTCTATATATATTTTAATGATAAAAATAACACATAGTTTCTAAGAAAAATAATATCCTGTTTTAGATTATAAAGATATTTATTACGTTTTTATTACACTATTGCAATTATTCTGGTGTTTAAACTACCTAATTTTTTAATACTTGTAATACTTCACTTTCTAATAGAAATTGTTGATAAATTAGATAATCTCTTGGATCATTGAAAATTTTAAAATTCTTTTCTTCAATTTTGAAAAATTTGTGAGGCCATAGCATTATTGCAGGTAATGATAAATATGGTTCCTAAAGAAATAGCAAAGGAGAATTATTATTATATTATGCTCATTATTATTGAAAGGAAAATATTGTATCATGACTATTTTTATGTTGTTCATTTTTAAATTCTGATTTGATCTGTAAATACCCTTATTTTAAATAAATACAATTTGCTAAGAGAGAGATTTGAACTTGGCATTTTCAGTCATTATTCATCCTCCATTCCATATCAAACAACCAATGCATATGTCCATACAGGTGTGAAAAAGATAAATGATTTTCATTATTCATATTTTGTGCAGAATCAATATCAGTTGGGCCAGATCACAATCCCCCACACATATATACAATCAGTGTTCTTCTTGTATTAAGATATAGCAATTCCTTAAGCTTTAATGGACAGGCTTCAATCTTCTCACCCCTCCAACAATTCAACCGTCCATTTGATGGAACACTCAAAGCTCTTGGTGGATTTAATATTGTAGTTATATTCATGAACCCCTCATATTATTGTAACATTACATATTCATTTACATTAATAGGAGAGGGATGAGAGGGACTTATTCTATGATTTAACTTATTTCCAAGATAATATGTAATTAACCCATTTATTCAGTATATTAAATGTTTACTATAGTACGAGGGATTTGAAACTTAAGATTTTAAGACTATATTCATTTTCCACTCTATTTTAAACAATTAATACACATGACCACACACATGAAAAATATAAATCACCCCCAATAGATGTATTTTGTGTAGAGCCAACACTCATCAGTTGGGCTAGATCATAATCTATCACACATATATACAATGGGTGCTGGTTCTCCATGCGGTGGAGGATGAATATAGTATGAAAATCATAAGTCCAATTCCCTTTATTTACTATAGTAAACATTCAGTATATTGAATGAATAGATTAATTACAATTCGTTAAGGTTGTTAACTCCATTAACTATATATCACATGACCTGCATGTATTTATACAAAAAAAACCCAGATTATTGCTGTTAAGATGATGCAATTTTTTTATACAAATTTCTGTGTTCAATATTCTATAAAATTGCATAATTATTTAATATATTATCTAAAAATAATTTTATTTTATAAAATTTTTCTATAATTTTGTTATAATTTTTGTACTCTCTTACAGACTTATTATATAAATAATTAATTTAGATATTTCTTACATTAATGTTATATATTTTATTACTAAAACAGGCAAAACTCTCTATACATATTGCGACTCAGTGCAAGCCAGAGTAATCAATGAAATGGCAGAAGGCTTGTGCATAAAATCCCTATCTAGTGCATATTCATCCAGTATCCCACGACTAGTTTCTGGTTTATGGCCTTTTCAGTGAGGAGCCTTGGATCTGAAAGCACTGTACCTAGATCTTAGGATCTAATGCAATCCTCCAGCAGCCACCTTTTATCTCTACTTAACTACAAAACTATGAGTCTTAAATTGAAAACACTATAATATTTTCAATCCAAGCTCAGTAGCTTATATAGTCATATAGGTCTGAACTCAGTTCATTAGCTATACATTTTGTGGTCTTAGGTTCTTTAATAACCATAGCCACCACTATCCTATTATACAGGATTGGTTTTAAACCAATAAACATCACGTCACCATTTCTTATGTTTGCTCATAACTGTTATTAAAACAGGCAAAACTCTATAGTATTGCCACTCAGTGCAAGCTAGAGTAATAAATGTATGCCAGAAGGCGTGTGCATAAAATCCTCATGTAGTGCCTACTCATCTAATATCCCCAGACTAGTTTCTCGCTTGTGGCCTTCATCAGTGAGGAGCCTTGGATCTGAGAGCAGTGCACCTATATCTTAGGATCTAATGCAACTCTCCAGCTGCCTCCTTTTATCTCTACTTTACTACAAAACTATGAGTCTTAAATTGAAAACTCTATAATATTTTCAATCCATTGATTACTCTGGCTTGCACTGAATGGCAATAGGTAGAGAGATTTTGCCTGTTTTAATAACAGTTATGAGCAAGCATAAGAAATGGTGATCATGTGATATTTATTGGCTTAAAATCGATCCTGCCTAATAGGATAGTGGTGGTTATGGTGTCATTAAAGAATCAAAGACACCAAAATGTATAGGTACTGAACTGACTTCAGACCTATATGACTATATAAGCTACTGAGCTTGGATTGAAAATATTATAGTGTTTTCAATTTAAGTCTCATAGTTTTGTAGTTCAGTAGAGATAAAAGTTGGCTGCTGGAGGGTTGTATTAGATCCTAAGATTTAGGTGCAGTGTTCTCACATCCAAGGATCCTCACTGATGAAGACCACAGGCTAGAAACTAGTCGGATATTGGATGAGTAGGGACTAGATGGGGTTTTTATGCACAAGTCTTTTGGCATCCATTGATTACTCTGGCTTGCACTGAGTGGCAATATGTATACTGTTTTGCCTGTTTTAATTACAGTTATGAGCAAGCATAAGAAATGGTGATCATGTGATGTTTATTGGCTTAAAGCCAATCCTGCTTAATAGGATAGTGGTGGCTATGGTTATTAAAGAACCAAAGACACCAAAATATATAGGTACTGAAATGTGTTCAGACTTATATGACTATATAAGCTACAGAGCTTGGATTGAAAATATTATAGTCTTTTAATTTAAGACTCATAGTTTTGTAGTTAAGTAGAGATAAAAGGTGGCTGCTGGAGGATTGCATTAGATCCTAAGATCTATGTATTAGGCTATCGGATCCAAGGCTCCTTACTGACGAAGGCCACAAGCCAGAAACTAGTCTGGGGATATTGGATGAGTGGGCACTAGATCGGGATTTTATGCACAAGCCTTCTGGCATCCATTGATTACTCTGGCTTGCCCTGAATGGCAATACATATAGAGAGAGTTTTTCTGTTTTATAACAGTTATGAGCAAGCATAAGAAATGATGATCATGTGATGCTTATTTTAATTTATTACTATTATTTAAATGCCAATTTGGTACCCTTCTTTAACTTGTTTTTTTGGGACTGCACTACATAAATACCCATTGCTGTGTTCTGCTTGTTATTTAATAAGGCTAGTTTTTTTTTTTTTAATAAATGGAATGATATTACTTGACCTTTGTGTAAAGCAAAAAAAAAGATTAGCAGAATTTTTTTTTAATTTTTGACATTTATGAAATAAATATGTAAATTCAAAATAAGTACAAATATTGAAATCATTTTATTAAACATAAAAGTGAAATGAAAAAATCAACATATTCAGACAGAATTAAACATCAACAAAATTACAACAACAAAATATTGTAATCAGAATTATAAAAATATCAAATAAATTAGGTAGGAAAACTGAATTTAATGAGATGGTGCACCTGGTGATCTATCAACAATTTATCTATGTCCATAGCTGTAAGTTAGTGAGTTGCATTCTCAAATCTCCACATCCAATGATATACAGTCGATGTCTGCTCTGAAGCAAGTTTAAAACTACACTAAAGTCTACCTCTGCCAGCAAATACTTTTGTACAATAGTCCATGGAGCCGGATACAAAGTGTAATATCTTGTTGCAGCCAAAACTTTTGATAATCTTGTTTGAATTGTATCACGAGATCCTTATTTGTGCTGATGGTTATCAGCTCATCTTACAAAATTATATTTGGTTCTGCGCTATTAGTGTATGGGTTTATTATTCAGTCTTATATTTTCAGTGATAGACTATCTTCGAACCGAGTTTTGAAATGTAAGTGAAGAGTCTCCAAGTAATTGACCTGCAACAAGATGTTTTCTTTTGGATTGTGCCTATCTTCAGTAAGTTGGAGAACTGGGAAAGCTCAGATTTCGCAATAATTTGCATAAAAAACATTAATTTGGCAACATTAGCCGATACAACAGATTTTGTTTTGATGAGATTCAAATTGTCTCCTTCCAGTTGTAAATTAACAGCATTAAATTTTTCTCTTTAAGTAAATTTTCTCTCAAACTATAATCTTCATCTTTCAAAAACTCTAGAACTAATTGAAAAAGTGCAAAAAATCTCGCCAAATGTAAACCTTTTGAAAACCATCAGACTTCGGTAAAAAGAATCAAGTAATAGAAATCTTCATCACTTTCCTTGTATTATTGAGCAAACAGTCTAATGTTCAATGCATTACTATGAATTTTGTTTATAGCTGTTATAACAAACTGAAGCGATTGATGCAATTTGTCACTATGGTTTTTGGTTACTAAATGTTGCCCACGGATTATGCAGTGAACTGCAAACACTTCAGATACATGTTGTTTCAGATAACTTATGAAACTGTGATAATGACCAACCATAGCTAGTGTTCCGTCTGTCATAACAAATATTATATTTGTCAATGGAATCACTTTTTCCCTGAGAAAGTAGTTGCATTAAATTAAAAAATTTTACTTACGTCTGGTCTTCATGCACTTCCTAATCTTAAATAAAGTGAAAATTATGCAGCAACAAAGGTTCATTATGGGGTAGTGATGAGGGAAAAAACATTTTCTTTGTAAATGATTACACAAACAGTTTTCCACATCATGATTCATTTTGTCAATACATTTTTGAACTGTGTTATTGCTCAAAGGAATTCTTTCATAACATCTTCTGCAGGTTTGTTAAGTATAGTGTTCAAATCTTTGCGATGGCCAGTAGAATCAGTTTCTCCTCTGGTGTGCAGCTTGCTAGACTTTACACTGTGTAGGGATATGTTGTACGATGCCCTTAATCCAACACCATTTTGCTTTGATAATGAAACAAACATATTACATATTATAATTTCTCTTCAGAATTTTATCTTTATGTGATTAAAAGTATGATAAATCTCTTTCTTTTTTGTCAGGGTGAATTCTGTTCAAGTAATCTGCTAGTTTTGATGATTTCATAGCATCATTGGTAAAGTCTTTTTCGTGTATAAGGCACATTGGTAAATGTTTGTTTAATAATGACGGGACAAATTCTAGCTTCAAATAGTCCAAGCTGTATTGTCTGCATTTTTTTGGAGCCAGTCATATTATTATACTAAGAAATTAAAACTTTTGTTAACAAACAATTTTGTCAGACCCTGTGATTAAAAAAAAACAATAAATTATGTACTTACTTGAAACAGAAGATTTTGTTCAAACTCAAATAAATAAACTGGGTCTTCTGACTTGCTTTATCGTAGTACAGAAGACTGATAGATTCTGTTAATATTGAATATCATCTCTTCCCACCACAAGCAAGTGTGGACATGCAATGGTTTTTTTTTATATTCACACTTGCTTTCATACGTTCGATAAGACAATTCACAAACATGTTTTGTGCTACATGTATTTTCATGCATTCTTTACCTTTTCATGCACAAGTTTGGTATGTAATGTATTTATCAAAAAAGTTTTTTTTAATTATTTTACATCTTAATTAGGTACCTATTGGAATCATAGATATTTTGAATAACAAACATATAGCAGTAGTAAAGAGGTCTATTTTTGCTATTATTGATCCCTTAATTTTTTTTTTTATTGAAACTCTTGACCCCTAGGAAGTTCAAATCGATCCCAGAGGATCAATATCAAACACTTTGAGAACTATTGATTTCAACTAATAAATTATTCACAGATTATGGTCTTTTTCAGAAGTGTTAGGCTTCCATATTTTTTTCACTTTGAGTGTTAATTATAAAACAAAGTTTTACTATATAACGTGTAAATATTAATATATATGGTCATTGCTTTTTTTTTCATTAGGATTCTCCACTAATAAAGAAGGTATAATGAGAATATTTTCCAGTTTAAAAAGTCATAGTAAATTCTATAAAATTTATTAAAAAAAATTAATGCTTTATGCTATTGCAACTAAATAATTATATTTATTTATATTTTAAAAATACTACTGTAATTAAAAAATTATATGTACTTATATTTTAAAAATAGTATATTGCTTTATTTTACAAATAAATAAATGGCAGGAAGCTATCACCAAAACAAAGAGAAAAGTCTTTATCACACGATCACCATTTCTTATCCTAGCACATAACTGTTATTAAACAGGCAAAACTCTCCATATAGTAGTGCTACTCAGTGCCAACCAGAGTAATCAATGGATACCAGAAGGCTTGTGCATAAGTACTAGATGGGGATTTTATGGACAAGCCTTCTGGCATCCATTGATTATTCTGGTTGGCACTGAGTTGCACTACTGTATGGAGAGTTTTGCCTGTTTAATAAAAGTCTTTATATTACATAATTTATTAGAATAAAATAATTATATCACAATCCTTTTTTTTTTTTTAATAATCATTATTTATATATATTTTTTGTTTATTCTAAAACAACCAAAGAAATTTTAAAAATCTATTCATTGCGTATTTGCTGCTAAAAGGTTAAAGAAATGAAATAACTTAGTGGATTGGTGTATTTTTTTTTTTTTTGTAATCTATAAAATTAGCTTTTGAAATAAAAATTAATTTATCTGTCTACTTTTATTTCTTTTTAGAGCCATTCTTCTTCCTAAGGATATTTTTCCATATGAGAAATATAAAGAAAAATTTGGCAAACCTCAGAAGCGAAAGGGTTTCAATGAAGGAATGTGGGAGATTGAAAATAATCCTCATGTACAGTTTGGAGATGTAAGTTTACATGTTTTTGTTTTTTTGTAAGTACAAAACTTTGTTTGTAAACTGAAGTGAATCTAATAATTTATTCTTGTAATTTTATTTTACTTAGTATTTTATTTTTTTAACAAGTTTGTTTTGAATAATTAGTACATTTTAAAATATAACAAATGTTCATGCATTAATTTATGCAGCAGTGCTTATTAAAGTGTAAGATGTAGTTTGAATATAAGATATTTAGAGATAAGCAGTTGTAAATTGTCTAGAGATAAGCAGTTGTAAATTGTCTTAAATAATACTAATTTTATATGTATATTTTAAAACATATTGTATTAAGTATATATATATTGTAGGATATTGAATTCAAACCCTACATAACAAATTGCCAAATTCCTCAGAATGCTGGAAAAATATATTTTATTCAACTGATTTATTGATCAAAGAAAAACAACACATATTTTAAATATCTATTAGTTATATAGTGAACATATATAACTAATTTTCTAATTTTGCTTATGTTTACTAGATTATAGTATTTTTCTTTAATCTTTAATTCTAATAGTCTTACTAATTTATTCTCTGAATTTTGAGTTATAGCTTTTAAAATCACTCTAGTTATTTTTTTTAAATAGGCAAGTTATATGTTAATATCTGTGTGCCTGTATTTACAGACATAAACTTACAGTTACACATATATTTAAAGAAAAGGTTTTGTCTAAATCATTTTATAAATTTTTATGAGAAAGCTATATTGTTTAAAAACAGTTATATTATTTAGTAGCAATTTGCTTATTTTGTCTGGAAAGGTTAGAGTTTCACTTAACCTTTCACAAGAATGTCCAACTAAAGTCAGAGGTTAATAAAACAGAGATAAATGTCAATTTTAGACTTGAGAAAAAGGGGGGGACTGTTATTCAGGTTGATAAACTCCAGATCATTTTTGATTTCTGACCAACAATAAATTTAAAAACATTGTCAATTTGGAAAAAAATTTGATCACATGGTTTAATTAAAGGAAGCCATGTGTTTTCTGACAACAAAAAAATCTGTGAGATCATGAGACAGACTAACTTGTATAAAAAGCTGACAATAAGTCTGTTACTGGGAAATTTGTATTAATTTTTTGGGAACTGTTATATCTCAACTTCCCTTCAATAATGGATTCCATATTTCATATCCGGTGGCCCCTGGCAATGAATGCTTAATTGCCAGAAGCCAATGGATATATGAATGGATAACATATATCCAATAGCAGATACATGCGAATGGGTGATGATATTCAGTAAATCTGATTGCTTTTATTATGGAAAGGGATCTAGCTATAAAAAGTCCAGTTGGAGGAAAAGAGGAGATAACTACAATTTACTGACAAACCTGAACAGCAGTAGGCACATTGTTTACCATATGACTAAAGTATTGAGGCAAGCTCATATTAGAACTGAAAGCTGATAGAATCTAAATCAGAAAAGAGGCAGTTACAGAATGGCTGGAAGTTTTGTTGTACCTATACAAGAGACAAACTGTTATAATAATACAACTGAAAGTAGTTGGTAAATTTAGTTCTTAAATTAATAGTTGCATGGCAAATAAATGCTATACCTCCCTATCAGGTAAAGATATAACAGTTGTATATAATATAAATACATATTTGTATATTTGTTTAATAAATAAATATTTAATTGTATTTGTACTAGTCTGTATTTATTGTAATCATGCATAAACACAAGAGGAACCTGTAACATTGTCACCATATTGTACATTTTTTAAATAAAAGAAAATGATTACTACTTATCTTGAAATTACCTATCAATTACATATAAAATTTTCACGAATGAATTCTCCATGCTTTTTTTTAACTTTTTTTTTTTTAATAGCTTTTTTTTAAAAAAAAAAAAATGATAAAAAAAATTTGTGATAGGATCAAATAGTAATAACCATTAAACAGGAAATTGAAATTTTTATGAGATAATGTGTGATGAATATTGCATTTTTCCTCTCTTTTATATGAATGACAAACATCATCATATGTAAACACTTAAAAGAACAAGTAAAATAGTCTAATGCTTTAAATAATTTATCTTATCTTTTTTTTACCTATATAATATTAATATTTTTAAAAATTATAGTCATGAAAATTATTACTCATTCTTTGTCAAAAAGAAACATATAGATTATATATATATATTTCATTATTTTTGTTATGAAAATTATTGATGAAATGGGATGTTAAAATCAAACCTTTAACTTACTTTATTTACCTGAAAAGAATTACATAATCTATTTACTTTCTGACATGTTGTGTTCACTTATCCCAATGGATGGATGATTACAAACTAAAAAATTAAAAAAAAATAATTAATTTTTTTATTTCTTTTAATGTTTTTTGAAACCTGAATTCCTAAAACTGTGATTATTTAAAATGCAAATATATTGTACATACTTTGGAAAAAATAATTTTGTATAAACATGTTAATATTGAAAGGCTTTTATGCTTTATAGGGGATGGCTTTCAATCTTATACTAGATAGTAGGGAAATTACATTTATATATATGCAGACAGAATTTTCTTAGTTTGAATAATTATAATTCAAAAATTTCTGTTATTTATGCAAAATTGCAGTTACCAAATCTTAATATGAGTTACAATTTACTTAAAGAACCTTTCTTACTAAATGAAAAAAAATAAACACAACTCACTAGATAAATTAATGAAATTAAAGGAAAAATATAGCTCAGTAAATAATTGCAAATTAATAAGACATTATATTATAAGCAACCATTTTTTCAACTGACTACTTAAATCATGAGCATTTTTGTCAAGGCAATCCTTTTTATGTAAACAGTTCTTCACATATATAAACTACAAAAAATATGATGTATAAGTGAGAACAGTTCTTACTTCTTGTTTGTCTCATGCTATGTGTACATCTTTTACATTATTATAGTGGGTTTTTTTTTTTGTCATTGTTAAAAATTTATTGTCATATTCTGTCTTATGGCTAAACATATATTTGAACAATATAATTGATCTTAATGGAAAGAGGAAGGAAATTGTTAATTTTTTAAATAATAATCCTAAATTTTTCAAAATCCTGTTGATTTTTAAAAGTGATTATATTATTAAGTGGAAGGAAAAAAAGTATTGAATAAGCGGACTTATTAAAAAATAATGAGTTTTTCAAAGTCTTTGTGATCTTTAAATAAAATTACATTGAGCTACTGATTAGATAGGGATTTACTTGGTATGTAATTTATTATTTTGATATAAAAGTAGTTAGTGAATTATGCCATTTTTACTTAAATACATTTAATAAAGTAACAATAAATTAAATATTTATTGTTTAATTACTTTTGAACAATAAATGTATATTTTAAACATTATTATTATTGTTTTAATAAAATAATTTATTTATTATGCAAGTATTTATTGCTTATTCAAAACTATTAAATAATAAAATTGGTATTTGTTTACATTGTTATCATGGAATGAGTGTTTTAAAAAAAAAATTATAATAAATGTAATGTTGAAATCCCAAAATTTATAAATCTTGAAAAGTCCTGGATTCAAGAATTTCAGATTGTAATTGTTATTAGAACTATATATAGTTTGATCATGGTTAAGCATCTCAAAAAGTCATTAATTACATAACCCATAATTTAAAACAATAAAAAAAAAATGGAATAAAAAAATTGCAAATTCATAAATTTCATTCTTATATTATTTGCCTATATACTAGTAGTCATTGTTGTTTCATTAAATCATTTTTGCACATTTAGTGATACTGAGATAGCAATGTCAGCATTGCATTCATGATAACAATATTGCTACTGTGAATTTTCAAATTAAAATTTCATTAAAATAATTTCATTGTATAATTTTACTTATGTCAACAATTCTAATTTTAAAAATGTCATTTTTTTATGGAATAAAATGTAAATTGTATAGCATATCCAGAGTTCCTTTCTAAAACATGGAATCAAATGGTATGAATGTAGTGATCATATTGTTTATTTTTTATATACAGCATACAGAATTAGAATGACTAATATATTACATTTTATTTTTAAAATAAAATACTTCATTTCTTAAGATTATCAAATGTACACTAATAATTTCAAATGCCATTCTATTCTGCTTTGTCACAAATATAGTTATTCATTTGAAAAGTATTGCAATAAAACTAAAAATAATTATTTATGATGATGAAGTTATTAAAAGATTATTCACAGTGAACATTGTCAATGGAAAAATATCTAATTTGATTATTCATTATATAAATATTGCAATAAAATTAATAAAAGTAATCAATTATAATGTGATTTTAATAAGCTGTATTAAATGATTATCTATGGTCAACATTATCATTGTTCATATTGATGTAGATAATCTATAATAAGTTTTTTTTTTTTGTAAGATTTATGCCAGCTCAGTATGGTAATATTAATGTTGTTGAAGTAAATTTTAAGTAATATTTGCTTGAGATTTCATTTTAAAGTTTGTAACACTTTATATAAATTATACTGAATTGAATTAATGTATCACGTGATCACATTTCCTATACTAGCACATTAATTGTTGATAAACAGAGCAAACTCTCCATACAGTATTGCCACCTGTTCTAAACAGAGTAATCAATGGATGCCAGAAGGCTTGTGCATAAAATCCCTATCTAATGCCACAAGCCAGAAACTAGTCTGGGGATATTGGATGAGTAAGGCATTAGATAGGGATTTTATGCACAAGCCTTCTGGCATCCATTGATTACTCTGTTTAGCACAGGTGGCAATACTGTATGGAGAGTTTTGCTCTGTTTATTTGAATTAACGTACTTGCAAAACCATCTAAATTTTAGTCATTATAATGCATTTTTAATTTAGCTGGGCAATTGATATATAAACTCTTTTATTTTAATGTAAAAAGAAAAATTCTAACAAATAAATTAGCTGCATCTTAGAAAAGTAAATAATCAATTTAAAATTAATTCTATCCTAACTACATTCATATAATTAGACAATTAATGAGCTGTTTGTTTTTGTTTTTAACTGCTTATTGATTTTTTTAAAAAAATAGTATTAAGTTATAAAAAGTAAATACCAGTATGTACATAGCTTCTACAAACAAATAGTTAAACAAGTCCACACAAATTAAGAACTTAGAATTATTAAAGAATAATCAGGAAGTGTAGATATTATTAATGAAATCTGGATACTTTCCCTTATTTAAAAAAGCGATTTTTTAAATATATATATATATATTAATTATATTGCTAACTTAATCATGTGTTCAAGCAGATCAGTAATCATTAAATAAAGAAAATTTTAGATTTTGGGAGCATTTTTCTTTATTTTACTCTAGAGCCGTGTATTGTAAACTTGAGTAATTAATAGTTAGTATAATGTGCTGCTGTTATGTCCACATTCCAAACAAATTTTTGGCAGATATTCTTCATTCCTGAGAAGTTTTAGTATAAAACATTTTAATTTCTTAAAATTGTATTTAAACTTGACTTTTACATTTTCTTATGATTGTATATTAACAATTTATAATAGTTAAAATAATCATTAAAAAAAACATTTTTTAATTGAAGTTATGTGTTAATTTTATGTACTAAACATAAAATAAATATTTAATTTCAGATTATCATGTGTTTGATAGGTTGAAATTTAAATGACTATATTTACTTGTGTAAACTCAGAAAACCAGGGTGGATGGATTAACATTTGTTTAATCTAGTTTTAATTAGAAAGGACTTGAACCCAGACTTTCAAGCTTCCTTTAGTCATCCACTCAATCTTATACAACCGACACGACCACATACATACAAAAAGATAAATGGTCTCCGATATACATATTTCACGTTGATCCAGCACTCATCAGTTGGTTCAGATCATCATCTCACACACACATATATATATATAATCAGGGCTCGGTTTATATTAAGATAGCAAATCTTCAAATTTTAATGGACAGACTTTACTCTTCTCCATTTTTTGACCTTTCAACTATTTTATATCATTGAAAATCTGATGATGGTATGTTCAAAGCCCTTGTTTGTCAGTTTTATTGTCACACCTATGTTGACCTAAGTCATTCTGATACTTCATATGCAATACTTTAAGCCCATTTAAATGCACAGAAGAGGGATGGATAGAATACGTTAAGCTAGATATAATTAGAGGAGATTTGAACCCAGACTTTCAGGTTCCTGTTAGTCATTCAGTCTATCTTATACAACTGACACCATGACCACATACATGTGAAAAAGATAAATGATCTCCAATAAATAAGTATTTTGTGCTGAACCAGCATTCATCAGTTGATCCACATCATCATCTTAAAATAAACTGAGCACTGATTATATATATGTGTGGGAGATGATGATCTGGACCAGCTGCTGAGTGTTGGTTCAGCAGGGAATACATATATTGGAGATCATTTGTCTTTTTCACGTATATGTGGTCATGTGTGTCGGTTGTATAAGATGGAATGGATGATTAAAGGAAGCTTGAAACTCTGGATTCAACTACTCTCTAATTACATCTAGCTTAAAAGTATATATATAATATACTTGTATTTAAATATTCATCTAGTTTTGAACAAGATTGTTATAAGATTACTTACTAGCTATTTACAACTATTTTCTGCAGAACTAATGTTATTATTTTAATAAAGAACTTCCTTGAAACTTCTGCATAATTATTCGAGAATAAGCAGTAAAGTATGTGAAATAACTATCTTTTTAGCTATTTAATTGTAACCAATGTCACTAGACAATTTTCAAGTTTTTCTATTAAAAACAATACAAATAATTACAATCTTATATATATTTAAAACATACCTAATAAATAAATACAAAATATTTTATTTATGTTGAGCACTTAACTGCTGAAATATTAGAAGGAAAAAATTAAAATTAGGTATAAATTAAAAAATTATTATAAAAATCAATAATAAATGTCATTTTAAAAAAAAATCGCCCCAGCAATTAAAACTGTTTTCTTCCTTTCAGAATAAGTGTATAATGTTTTTGAAATAATGTCTCCATGTAAAATTTACATAAATGTTATTCATGTATGAAATTGGATAAAGCAATAAATGATAATGCTGTTATAGAAATGTCATTTTGATTGATTCAAGAATAACAAAATTTTATTTCATTTTTTACTTTTTTTCCCTAAACATATTTTTATAAATTTTTTTTTTAGTTTTATTAGTAAACATTACTTACATTTGGAATTTATTTAATAAGCAAAAATATTGCAACTCTATTTATTTTGTATATGCACATGTGTGTAAACACACAACATTTTAATATGCTTTAGGAAAAATTGTGTTGATGGTTTTACTTCTCTAAAATATGTAAAAATACCATAATGTATACTATCAAAACATCACGCAATTCAAAGCTTAAACTTTATTATCAAGGGCATTTCTCTTTTTTTTGTTTGTATTTTAGCATAGTTTATTGTTAATTTTATTTATCCAGTATTACTAGACCGTAATGCAGTTTAATTTTCATTTTTCACTGATAGAGGCAAAAGCCAGAACCTATCGGGCAATGGAGATTAAAAAGCACTAACATCTAGTAATCATTGATAACATTTTGGAAATATATGGTACTAGAGTGCAAAAAGAAGTAAATGCATCTAATAATATTGTTAGACTTAACTTGTAAATACTGCTGTTAGACTTAAGGGCATTCTATTGCATTTAATCAATATTAAAATAGTTTTTTTTTTGTACTTTTAGAATTGGAACAACCAAGATTTAAACATGTGTTTTATGTCCATCTTGGTATCTAATATTTCTACTACAGATAACTACTGAATAAAATTGTCTATTTAATAATCTTTCATAATATAACTTATAATAATTTTAAAAATTTAAACACTTTTTTTATGATTTGATAAGCAATATAGAAAATTATATTCTACAGCATATAGAAATGTAAATCTGCTTTTTATTTTAAGCCTTCTATGTAAAGTTTTGTCATAAAAAGGTACTAGTCTTTATGACTTAGATTATATTTTATTCTAAAGGATATGAATTTTCTTTTTTTTAAACAAAAATATATTGCGGTATTGCATCTGTATTTAACATTAACATGAGATTTTGTATGATAGTGCATATACATAATTTTTTTATAACTATTGTAAAACAATATGTTTATCCAGACTAGTTTTAAATAAATTGTTAGATATATATACATGTTAACATTCTACAATAGACCGTCACTTTTGAAATGTATAATAAAAATTAATTTCAAATAAACTGCAAATTATTCTATTACTAAAAATTCCATAGATATTAATTAACATTTTTTTTCAATCATGAATTTTAATATATAAAGTAAAAAAATAAATATTGTAATTTCAGGGGGGAAGAAATATTCAAGATTTTTAAAATTTCAGGTTGGCTTGCCTTTGTCTTGTTAATTTATCTGATAGTGATTTATTTGAAGATGCAATTGAATTCATTGGAAAATAACATATAAATTATTTTTGTTTTTTGGTTTCATGATAGTTATAGTTGAGGTTTCAGTCTTGCTGAGCATAGGAAAAGTGGAAAAACAATATTCAAATTGAAGCAAGTAATATTATAATCTTCAAACTAGTTTCTGACTATTGACTTTTACTGAGAAATGTTGGATAGCACATATACATGTGTAAACCATCTTTATTATTATTTTTTTTATATATTATCTCAGTTAATGACTAAAAATTTCAGCATTATAATGTTCTGAAATCAAACCATTTTGCTCATATAATTTTATAAGATCTGATATTAGATAAGAAACTATATATTTAATTATGCATCTTTGACTTTTTGACAGTATATATCTAATGAAACTTCACATTATTCCTCTATTTTACATTTAACATTGATATTAAAAGTATTAATCAACTCTGATCATACTTCTTTTGAATCATTTATTGTACGCATAAATAGTCATTAACACCAGATAGTTCTGTCAACTAATTATATAACTATATCAGATCTATATAGCTATACAAGTCAGAAACTAGTATGAGATTTGATTGATACTAATATCTGATGTCCATTGATTTTTCATTCTCATAATATATGACCATAGATTATAGTGATAGATTGGATTATATTTTTTAATGTAGGGTTGAATATATTCTGGAAGAATTATGATGTCCTGCTTATTTAATTATTAGTTTCAAAAATCAACTTTGATCCTTCAGCAGCAGCCACTTCTAATGCATTTAAATTGTTTTTCATTGAAAAAAAAAAAGTTTATGCAAGTTTTACATGGATTTTCTTTTTATATTTAAAAATAACTCAAAATGATTTATTAGATTTTAATGGTATTTATTCATAACTTTTTATATATCTGCAGTTTCATGATTATCATTCTCAGTAATAATTGTGAAAACTCGAGCAATCTACTGAATGTCCATTATACAGTACTTCGTATTCTCATTTTTATCTATCAATTTTACCTTTCAATAAAAACATTGCATTTTTTTTTTCATAAATTCTTTAAAAAAATTTGGAAATATCACAGCATCCATCCATGAGGTTTAAAAAGTGGATTCTTTTGCATTTTAGTGATATGGAAAAAATATCAAACTATCAATTCAGATTTAGTATTTAATGCCTGTAGTTCACCTGATGCGTAAAAATTATTCATGAATATATGTATTGTGGCAAAGGGTCGTCTGAATTTTTAAGTCAGTAGATTGTTGTGGTGTAATGAAGTTTAAGAACAGAGATATACTGATAAAATTTTAAAAAAGGATTAAAATTATGGAAATAAAAAAATATATATTGATAAAATAAAAGTATATTAAAATCATTGAAAAAAAAAAGGTCAGATAAATAAGGAATTTTAATTATGAAAATTGCATTTTTGAAAAATTGTGCTAGTCATCTGGTCTTTTTTTTATCATGCAAAAATTGAAATTTTATTCCATATTTCAATAAACTTTTCCCCCAAAGAGCATATTACAGCATTTAATAAAAAATACTTATATCTATATCCATACCATTTCATTACATCTACATCAATAGCATTTCTTGCATTTAATACATTAATCTTTTGCATTTTAGAATTTTTATTACTTCATCTAATTTGGTTAACATTTTTTTCTTTTTAATACAAATGTGTTATATTCTAATCCAAACCCTTCAAAATCCTAAGTCATATTTATTTATATATTTTTCCAATTTCAAAATCTTACACCTATTTGCAAAAATGAACAATTCTATGTAATATTAAAAGGCATATCTACTAATTTTACTATACGCATAAAATTTACACTGCTTTTTCGTTTTTTTTTTTTTTTTCAAGTATAGTTTTAATTATCTAGTGTTTTTTTTTTTTTAGCAATTTTTTTTTTTGTATTATTTGCCTATTGTAGTAATTTATTATTATTAACTGGGTTTGATGTTATAAATGTAAAAAATGAGAGGTGGGGGGAATGCATTGAAAACAAAAGTTGTAATATTTGTTTTCATTTTATATTATAATACAGTGTATTAATTATTTTACTAATTTTATGTAGTGCATTAATTTTTAGCATTTAAAAAATTAATTAATTTTTAAAACAAATGTTGATTATATTACATTGTGTATATATTAAATTAAACATTAGTGTTTATAGTAAATAGGTTGAATTATTTAATTTTTTTTTTTTTTTTTGTTAATTGTAAAGAAAATTATTTTTTACTTTTTTGTTTCATTTTTACATAAAACCTTTCAACTAGTTTGAAAACTTTTTAAGAATTTTTTTTTTATCTTCAACAACCATTTTCAAAGATTAGTATATTGATATGTATTTCCATTTTTTTTTAAATTTTAAAATAAATTCATGTTTTTAATTTTTTTTTTAACTTTAATATAAAATTTGTTTTTAAATTCATTTTTATTATTATTTTTTTACAAATACACCTGCGTCTCTTTTTGTGCAGATTTTTTTTAATGCTATTTTGAAGTTATGTGATGCATGTTTTTTTATGTGGTTTTCTTTTATGCGATAAAGAAGTTCATATTTCACTTAAAATCGGGATTTACCCATTTTATATACATGCATTAAATTTTACATACTTTAAATGCCTATTGGAAAAAGGTTTGGCAATAAATTTAGATACCTTAGAAAATTTAGAAAAAGATAATGAAACAGAAGTGGAATCTGTTCGTTTCACAGCAAAAATGATTCGAGAAAGTCTTCAACTTTCTAATCAATTGGAAAATCATTTTTTGTTAATGACCTGAATTATGAATGAGCTTTTAAATTCCAAAGTGAGATAAATAGTTGTAAGTCTGTGTTATGTATGTGTATGTTTATATTTTCTTTTATACACATATATACATGGAGAAACTATTAGTCAGAAAAAAGTTATAAATAAAAATATTTAAGAACTTTTAATTTCTACTTGAAAAGAATGTATCTTTAAAATGTGTATGTTATATATTTTCTTTTATACACATATATACATAAAAAAAAGCAAGTCATATATATCGTGACATTATTTTTATAAGCTTGTATTTACAAAAATGTAATACAGAGAGCATACCAATAGCTCAAACAAGCTCTTAATTGATAAGTGCGGTAAGAGAAAATATTTAAAATCTCTATCCAGAACATTCCTATCTCCAGACCAATTGGTTTCGAGCTTATGGCTCACCTCAGTGAAGAGCTAGAATATTCAGACACTAGATCTAAAATATCAACTCAAAACTCAGCACTTATTTCATACATAATATTTAAGTAGAAACTCTGAAGTCCCATATAGCTATTTAAGTTAGATCGCAGGAGTAAAAGACATTTTCCTGTCTTCCAGCTTCAGAGTTTCTACTTAGATATTATATATGAAATAAGTGCTGAGTTTTGAGTTGATATTTTAGATCTAGTGTCTGAATATTCTAGTTCTTCACTGAGATTAGCCATAAGCTCGAAACCAATTGGTCTGGAGATAGGAATGTTCTGGATAGAGATTTTAAATATTTTCTCTTACTGCACTTATCAATTAAGAGCTTGTTTGAGCTATTAGTATGCTCTCTGTATTACATATATACATGGATAAACTTTAGACAAAAAAAAGTTACAAATAAAAATATTTAAGAACTTTTAATTTCTACTTAAAAAGAATGTATCTTTAGAAGTTTTTAAATATTTTTACTTGCGACTTTTTTCTGTTTAAAAGTTTCTTCATGTGTATAAAAGAAAATTTAACTGTAACTTATTATTAACACACTCATGGAAGCGTGTTATATATATATATATAGTTGCACTCGTGGAAGTGTTTTCTCTAATAGCTAGATATAACATTCTGGATATCGCAAGCTTCATAAACAATTAGTAAAATCATCATCTCAAAAGTTTAATCACTGATTACATTGTCGACAGAAAACCATTAACACAGCACATGACTGAAATTGGCACTAATTGTATTTCCTCTTATTACGAATCTGATTTCTTACCCATTCACAAACAAACCCGCATATTATCAAATAGCGATAATGATTAAAATATGTAGGAAAAAATGTAAAATAAATTACACATAAAAACATTGTTTTGAATAAAATTAAAGAGTTAATAAAAAAGAAAAAAAGTTTGTCTTGTATCAATTTTTTTCAAATATTTGAAATTTTTTATTAGTCATACTTTATTTCCTTATTTTTTTTATGCAAATTTTAAAGTAATTTTACCTTATTGCTTTGGTTTTATGCGATTTCTGAAAATTGATGAACATATCCCACGTTTTTCAATGTAAGTTAAATCTATTTTTGTGCAATTTTTTTAATGTGGGTTTTCTGTGGAACCTACCTACCGCATAAAAAGAGACCCAGGTGTATATAAATTTTATATATTTTTATTAAATTTTTATTTTTTAAATTGTATGTATACAAATAAAATTTGTTTTTTTTGCTTTTTCAACTCAATATTTACTTATTAATTTATAAATAGATCTTGGTTATATGACACTTTTTATTATTATGTACTGTAAGATGTGGTCTTACACCCCACCAAGAACCATTAAACACCCTTATCTAATTCAAACTGATACTCGTAATAACAACAGTCTCTACATATAATATAAAACAAGTTAGATGTACAAAGAGAAAGTAATTCAAATAAAACATATTAACAAAAGATGAAATGTTCACAAACACTGTAGCTGAGAAACATTTAATTGTTTCTATAAGTAAATATTTAACAAACATATGATAAAATAAATAACTTAAACTAAACTATAAAACTTAAATATTAATATTTCCCTTTGTTACAAAAACTTCCCTTCAATTGTTGTTCAATTTACACACATTACAACAATACAAGGAAAGAATGATCAAATTTAGATGCAAGCGAGAAAATCACAAAAGATGTACATGAAAGAAATAATAAATAAAAGTTTATTATTGTTAATCCACCATATATATATAAATCTTTACAAATGATGTAAATAATTAACTCAGTACATGAACTCAAACCTGTCGTTTGAAAGAGTATAATTGACATTAAAAAGAACAACCTCATTTTGGTGAATAGCAAAATATATATACAAAAGACCTTCTCAAAAATCAGATCAAAAACTCTTATCCACTAACCAATTTTTATATTTTGTAAGCTGAAAATCAAACTTGCGATTTGAACAGAAAAGTCTGCTGCCATCAAAGTAAAAACATTAAAAGAGAATGTTTTCTTGTGGATATGGATAAAAGCTAGAATTAAAACCATACAGATTTAAACCCAGCAAACTAAGGAATTTTAAATTATAAATTCCAAAATAGCTTTAAACTTATTCAATACTTTGAGAGTCATGTTCAATTTTGAGTCATAGAATGAGATCAACTTTAACTTGTGATTCCCAATAGCTAACTCATGAACTTTTATCAATTACATATATAGTAACACAGACAACCATGCACTGCTAAGTGTGAAATTAGCTTGTGGAAAGAGAGTCATTACCCATTGAGCTGTAACGGCCAAAACTGAATGTCTTGACTCCGCATCTAGTTATTTATGCTGAAAGTACCACCAACTTTACTATTTGAAAGTGAAACTGTAAACCCAACATCTCAACATCTCAAAGCTTGCTCTCAGAAGAGAAAAATTCTGATCACCCTATAAAAGTTCTAGAACCCTCAAGCCCTACCAATTGGATCATGAACTATAGCAATAAGGACATTTATAATCCTTTTAGTACATTTTTTTATGGACTCTTAATTGACCTTAGGTTGATGTCATGTTCTTATTTTATGTACCTATATTTTTTATTTATTTCCTTTACCATAGGTTGAGGGGGTATGAATTCTTAATATATCAGAAAGGGGAAAAACATTATTAGCCTTATTTTTAAATTGAAATAAAATATAGGGCCAGGCGTGAACTTGTATGTGGATGAATTTAATCATCACCAGGGAGAGATAAGATTTATATTCTTACACATTAAATACTGACATTTGTACAGTTATATCATTATTTGTTGTTTGTTTTGTTATTTAATTAATTATTTTAATATAAATGATAATTATTTTTTCAGTATAAATGATTATTTGTTTTTTTCAGTATAAGTGATTAATAATTTCTAGCGTGAATGATCTTTCTTATCCTTGTAGGAACAAATAATAGAAGGGGGGGATCAGTAAACATATTGGAGACAGTGAATTATGATTATAATAAAGTCTAAATTAGCAAGCAAGTATGCATATAAATAATAAGTTTTAATTTTAATTTTTTTTGCTAGTATCTATACGGAAAAATTATTCTTTGAGAGGAAAAGAGGAATTGTCTTAATAAGTGCTATAATCAAAGAGTAGTCATAGATATCAAATAAATTAATTGCTTTTGTTATAATCTCATTACATAATTTTTAATAATTATAAATAAATTTGTTAAACATATGATTTCAAAATTAAAGACTGTCGTTTGTAACGTTTCTTTGCTCAGTTCTCAATTTATCACATGATTGCACAATAAAATTAATATTAATATTCCTTGAAGTAGAATATTATGCATATTCTTCCTAAGCTCAAATTCTGGGATTAATTGAAGTCAAGGATGGAGAAAAGAGATGAATATACATGTATATATTGGATGTATGTTCGTATGCTAATACATCATCTCCTAGGATTGAGATCAGAGTGGATATGAGTCTACCAATTTAGGAAACCTGGATATGCTTTCTCACCCACGTTGGTGGCCTATCAAGTCTACTGTTATGAAAGGCGAGAACCTGTTTCGTTACAATACATTATGTATAAATATTTATAACAAGTGTATGAAGTCAGATATCTGCTAATTAAATCTGTAAGTGATACACGTGATTTCTAAATTTATTTATTTTTTTATTAGTACAAAGTAATAGATTTTTTTTTTTTTCTAGTTTTGAGCACATCAGTCCAGTTTAGAGTCTTATTTTAAAGTTTTTAGATTTAGAAACTTAATTATTAAAAATGATTTGCAGAATGCTAACTGTGAAAGATGAATAATTACTATTAAAAATGAATAAGAAAAGATTAAGTAATAGAAGCATGTATAACAGAGTAGATTTTTATAGTAACAGTCTTAAATATAAATTGCTGATGATAAAAATTTTTTAAATAGTGTATTTCAGGGCAGTCTTCCAAGAATCCTGGTCAAAGATATGGTGAAGGTTGATAGGTTTTTTTTCCATTGATTATCCTGTAGCTAGTATTAGGTCTGCATTAATTTTATGAGAGATTGGCTGAGGCTTCTGGAAAGAAAAATCTTGAGCAGGCTTTTAATGTAAAAAAAATTCTAATTTTAATCTAATCCAGATTTGGTACCTATTCAACTCCCACTCTCACATACACAGACAAATAAAAATACAGAAATTTATTTCAAATTGTAATATAATATATTTAAGTAATATTTAAATTCTATTATATATGTGTATTGAATTTGATTTAAATATTTTACTTTTTAATATAATTTTAATTGATTTGATTTTATTGTTATTATTTGTAGAAACCAGGTGGACCAAAACAGATAAATGACGATGAAGATGATAATGAAGAAGCTGAGAATGAAGAGGAAGAAGAAAATGAAGAAGATAAAGAGGAGGAAAAAGAATCAGAAGAAGATAAAAAGTCAGAAAAAAGTGACAGTGATGAAGAAAAGCTAGTAATTGATGAAGAGCCAAAAAAAGTAAATATATAAACTTTATTTATACCTTTGAGCAATATATTTTATATATATATTCTTTTTTAAATAATTCTTTAGAGCTGTAGGAAATTTTATAAGAGTTATCAAATGAATTTTTTAAAAAATGACTAAAGATAACACTAAAAATAATGGAATAATATTCACTAGCTTTTTCAAAAAAGGCTAAAATAAAGAGTAATAGTAATCAATTTAGAAATAATTAATAAATGTAAATACTGGTTAATTTATTAATTTAGATGGAATGCTTTTGTTAGAAATAATTTAATATTAGAAGAAAATATGCGTAAACATCCAAAGTGATTTTTAATATTGTCTTCTTTTAATATTTAGTTATAGAGCTGATGTTTCAACATTTAATTGAAAATCATGTAGAGATTACAGATGACACTACAAAATAAGGAGAAATGTATTTTTGAATTAAGATGAAGAAGTCAAAAATGAAAAAACATAGTTGTAAACAAATAATTATTTTTGATATTGTTTGACATAATACAATATCTAGAATTATTATCTCTTTTCTGTACAATTGTAATTTAACTATCTAAATTTCTAAATAATTAGATAATTAATATTGATATTGTTGAAAAAATTATGAAACTAAAATGGGATTGAGTTGGCCATATTTTAAGAACAGGTGACAATAAATAAAAAACTGAACACTTAAATTGAACCCAAGAAATGAGATAGATGGATAAGGAAATTTCTGGATATTATATAGAACAGGAATTCCTGGTTATGAAAATTTGATTAAACTTTGAGGCATTGTTTCTAGTGTGAATAGATAATGATTGAAAATAATGATAAACTCAAACACATGTATATAAATTTCAATACATTTCTGTATGAAAGGAAAGTTTCAATACTTAAAAAAAAGTAATAAGTGAATAATATATATCTGTCAGTCCTTATTAGAAGATTAAAATCTTGAACCCAAACATTTTCTAAAATCACACTAAGATCTGATGTATAACGTGATAAATATTCTAAGTTTATTTTATGTATTACATTATTATTATTATTTGAAGTCACTTATAAACTACTACAGTTATTCTAATTACTGAAAAAGAATAAAAAGTTAAAGTCATAATTTGTAATGACTATATAAACCAATCTATAAACCATTAATACTTACAATTATGTCATAGATTAGTCTTTTAATTTATTTAGAGACATTTTGTCTAATAATTGTTTTAGAAATATAAGAATTTAATAATACATGAAAATAATAATAAATGTATATCTACATTATAGTACTGTATTAAGTTTTACATCATACTACTTAAAAGAAAATAAAAAAGAAATGGAATAAAAGATTTGAAACTACTTAGTAAGCCAAAATTGACCATCTAAATACTAATCTAAAAGAAGAAAGACTAGTAAAATATTAGAAAATGTATTCTTTTGAACAGCACAAAGCTACCATAAATTAAAGAAAGCAATATCTAACAAAAATAAAGACAATGATTTTTAATCACGAGCAATCAAAAAAAAAGTTCAATTGAGAACATAATTATATGAGTTTTGTATCTAAGTTTGTAATTACATTACATTTTTTTGAATACTTACTCACAATCTGTATATATTTTATCAGAAACTTTAATGTAGTGATTTATTCCATGCTATGTCTAGCTGATTTAGAATGCACTTCCACAAATGCAAATTACAACTAACTGTTAATATTAAGATAAATTTTAATATACGATCCCTTAAAACGTTTAACTAATAACATATATACAATTGTTTACATAAGAAGGCCCGAAGGCATACACAAATAATAATTAAGATCAATACAATCTTTAAGTGTCCTAGCTGACTGTTCTCACATTCGGAGATCAGCTCTCCGCACTTGAAGTCACTGTGTAAGGGGAAACATCCTGCTTCACTTCATGTCAGTCTAAGATAGGTGAAGCTCCAAGGATTGAGTGTCTTTTTCTTCTATCTGATTAGTACTAAAGACAATTTCTGAATCCCTGCAAATGATTGGTTAATCCTCTGCCCAGCCATTCAAGTGATTCTTCCTTCCCATGTTCCATTGTAATTTTAGAATTATCTTTTTGCCTTTTTAAGTAATCAGTTATTTGTAGATTTTCGTTATCGTACAAAGGAATCTAAATCAAATTCCTTAATTTGTTTCATTTGAATAATGACTTATTTTACTCTTATTATTTAGCCCATTGTTCATTTTAGAAATTAATCTTTTTCTAATCTAAAGAGTATAATTCTTTATTTCTACTTTAAAATAATAAATCTTTTCAAGTTCTGTATTATTTTTAACATATTACTTGTCTCTCTATAAGTTTTTACAATTACACCTGGGTCTCTTTTTACGCGGACCTATTTAACACGATTTTGAAGTTACGCGATTCGTGTTTCACCGGAAGTCGAACTCCGATAATGCGCTATTACTTTAAATAATAAATTTCGCACACTTACGTTATATTGAAAATAATAGCACATTATTGGAATTCGACTTTCATCTTAGTAATTTCAACATTTTCAGTGCTTTATAATAGTAAGATTTTATGCAATAATGAAATTAAAATCATGATTTCCACATTTTATCTATACACACATTAAATTATACAAGATTATAATGTAAATTTGTTCAAACATGTGCGTGTTAATTTTGCATTTTAAATCACATTCTGTTTTTGCTTTTTAAAAAAGAACGTAATCAACTATTAATCATTTAGTGTCCACAAGTTTATTTTTAAAAGGTCAGTAATAGCAGTGGGCACAATTAAATTTGACAATTAAAAACTAAAATCTGATTTTTAATTGTAATTAACAATTTAAAAATTACTTACGACAACTTGAAATTAATGTGATGTGAAATTTGATTTTTAAACGGAATTGAAAATTAAAGACAAAAATAATTTAATTTTTAGTTGTTAGTTTCATATACAATTAATAAAATCATCGTCTCAAAGATTAATTACTAATTATGTTGTCACCAGAAAACCATTGATACAACATGAGTGTGAAGTTGGCGCTAGTTGTTTGCAAACAAACGTGTTTTTCGGCAAATAGCTATTTGTGCGAATTTTAAAGTAATTTTATGTTGGTGCTTTGCTTTTATGCGAATTTTGAAAGATCACAGACCAGACACCCCTTTTTCAATGTAAGTTACGTCTGTTTTTGCGCGATTTCGTTTGTGCGTGTTTTCTGAGGAACCTATCTATCGTGTAAAATGAGACCCAGGTGTATAAGTATTTACATATGTATGTGAATAAAAACATACACATATATATCACTCCAGAATTATTATTTTTAAATATAAGAAATTTTTTATGGTATATTTTAAAAATATGTATAAAAACATTTGTTATAAAAATTTCAAGTGATTCATTTAAAATATTTTTTAATATTATTTACTTTTGTTAAATTTAAACATTACAAACATAAAGCTAAACTATTCAATAAATAATTAAAATTACCCCAAATCCAAAACTCAACCAGACTAGCCAAGAAAAAACTAAATTAAAACACAACCAAAGATTTTTGTTTTATTTCGTTTCTTAGTAATATAATGTGATGGCCACATAAAGTCGTCGTCACACGTATATATTTATTAATAAAATTAGATAAATTAGCTACTAGAAAGTAATAAAGGTAAATGGATTAGCTACTAAATTTTAAAAAAAAAGAATGAAAAGAAAAAAGTTGAAATTCAAACGTCGAAATTACTGTGGATTTTTGTAATAGTAAGAGAAGGGGAGGGGGGTGCTTAAAGAAATGCGTCTCTTTCTCTCTTTTAAAAAAAAAAAACGAGTAAGTCAAATGCTTGAAAGTTATTTCTATTTATTGTGGGAGAGGGGAAGGGGATGCATAAAGAAATGTGTCTTTTCTCTCTTTTAAAAACTATTGTGATAAATTAAAATAAAATGTAAAACATAAATGTGAAAAAATGAATTGTAAACTTTAAATAAAAATTAAATGTAATATGTAATATAAAAACAATATGGCCGTAGGTGTTAAAGTCTGTTGGACTAATTAAATTCCTCGGACAAAGAAAATGTATAACAAGGAAAAGCTTATAATTACAGCTAAATTAATTAAAACCTACATTCCAGCCACTAATTAAATAAAGAAACATGATGATAAGAATTGGTTGGAAATCTAAATCTTAATTAAAAATTTACAAAAGAATGAACAAAAGAAAGACAGTAAGAGAATTACAGATTATCTGGGCATTACTAGTAGAGATTTTGAGGAAGCAACAACTCAAAGAAAATGAAAGAAGTGCACGACTAGTGGCGTTAAAGGGACGTGGGTTCGTATTCAATCCGTCTCACCACTGACTCACAATGTAAGATCTATGCCCGACCTGCTAGAGAGACCGCCGTTTCTGTGACTGAACAACCTAAAAATCTACCTAAAGAATCGACAAGAAAAAAAAAACTGGAACGAGAAATAACCCCACAAACTGAGAGAGAAAATCAATCCAGCTGACAGTGAAGGACATCACCGTCTCTACAAAAAAAGGGATGATCTCCCACTGGACGGTAAAAAGCTCTCGAAAGAAATACCCATGGAAACAACTACAAGGAAAACCTAAGTAAAAGCATGCATGCATTTTAATTTATAATGTTCGTAAATAAATAAACAAGGAACAATTTTGATAAATTTAGAACTCTACCCAATCGGACTTCAAAATAACTTTTATATTTGATCTGTTTTATTATGTTTTATTATAGCCACGTATTATATAAGTGTGTGTGTTTGTTTATTATTGTTATCATGTATTCTTTTATATAAAAGTGAATGTTATTAAACATATTTATTCGTAAATTGCGTATACTTGCTTTATTCTCTTATCACCAAGCTACGACAGGAGGGAAAACTATAATTTAGTGATTAAAGGGTAAGGCTGATTTTAAAAGGTATTCGTGTGCTGCTTGTTCGTGAGAATGTCCCAATTATAAAAAATAAATAGCAAGCGCTGGACATTCGTTAAATTTCTTGAAATAGTTTGCTTTGTTCAGCAGCCGAAAGTTCTTGATCGGGAAAAATAGCGCTAAGATAATATGTACGTATTGCCTTGGGGTTCGGTCAAGGGTATAGATATGAAGTTAAATTTGTATCTGTATTAGCTTTCTGCTTGCATTGTAACGGCGTTGGTTAAATAAATAAATAAACAATATCCATTACAGTTGGAGGCTAAGCCGGGATATTTCAGTTAGCAAAACTGATAGTAAACAAATAAGATAATAAAGAATAAAAGTTGAAAAAAATAAAGTATAATAATAAATAATAGAATTTAAATTAAAAAATATATAAATCAAATCAAATAACCATTTCCGTTATAATAAGTAGGAAAATTATATATATAATGTGCCATCTGGTAGATCCCAAGCAAATATAAAAATATATATAGTTATAATTTTTTTTTTATATATTCTAAATGTTAACTTATTATTTTATGCTAGGATTATTAGCTATTGAGATCATCAATAAAAGTCTTGCCTATTTCTCCTTATGTACACATTGTCTGTGAATAAATTCAGAGTTGATATTATATATTTTTTATTTAAAGGATTTACCTTCAACATTTGAAAATTTGCAGTCTAGTTCCTCTATCTTTAAACTTATGCAATATCAACTTCCTTAAAAGAGAAAACTATTTAAATTTCAAAAAGAAAGAAGGTACCTGTACTTTGTTTAACAAAATAGCGATATTTTTATATATGTATTAATATTAAAAATTAAGCCATGATATGTAAACTAGTAACAGCATTCAAGATCAAAATAAATTTTTTTAACTCATTTCACTTTATTATATACTTAAGGGCAAGGTTACATAGTTTGTTCTTTCTCTCGATACAAAAGAATATAAATTAGCATTTAATATTTCAAAAGAAAAAGAAATGGAATACTTTTACTGAGATAAAATCATACATTTGTACACATGTATGTTGATCAGCACATGAATAAATATATAACAAACTTAATTTTATGAGCATGAATATGTTCATATGAATGTTTATGACTGATGTTTTGAAATGTATTTGTTAATAGTAATCATTTAATAAATTTAAAAAGGCAAGCATGGGAGAATATATCATTCTTTTAAAAAGAAAAAGGAGAGCCTGTGTTTTAGAAACAAAAACCCAGTACTTATGTTCTCTTCTAAAAAAAAATTTTTTTTTTTAAAAAAGAAAAGTTGTAGTCCTAACAAACATTACTTTTGCTATGGAAATAATGATTCATACTTTTTGAAGAATTTTATAACTGAATCTTACTCTATGGTTGGCTGAAAGAAGTTTGATATCTACTTTTCAGATAAATAAAATCTAAATCAATGTGCTTAATACTAATCAGAAATATTATAAATATCGCATTCAGGATAACCTATTCTTAATTTCAAATGAAAGACCAAAATATTTCCTTTTAACCCTACATAAGATATATGTATGTGTGTACTAAGGACAATACAAGTTCTCGGAAATAAAACCAATAACAATATTAAGGAATCTAAGGAATAATGCTAATATGTAAAGACAGAAAATTTATTTATAAAGTAGCATCAATCTCTTGATTTTCTTTTATTCATTCTTGTTACTATATTTTGATGCCGTCTGTTGGATTATCTGCTTTATGCATATTGATCGCATCTATCATAAATCTGTATTGTGCTTGTATTTTTAGTCTTATATCCAAGGATAAGAACATATCATAGCAGATATTATATATAGAGCTCGCAAAATGAGCTTTTAACAAGCTTTGAGAATATCCCCAACCCCAGACCGTTTTCTGCTACTGGCATCGTCAGTGAGGTGCTAGGATGTCTGAAAATTTCAGATTTTCTACTTAATAGTTATACATTAGATAAATTACTGGGCTCTCGTATTTTTAATCTAATGCTTGAATATCCTAGCACTTCACTGATGACGCCAGTAGCAGAAACCGGTCTAGGGTTGGGGATATTCTCAAAGCTTGTTAAGAGCTTATTTTGCGAGCTCTATATATAATATTTGTAAATACAAGCTTATTAAATTAGATCATGTGACATCTGGCTTGATTTTTTTTGTAATCATAGCAGATAGAATAACATTTACTTCTTTAAAGGAATTATAACTGCAAAACCGAATGGCTATCTTGAAAATTAAAATTTAGCTGCATCTAATACATATATTGTGATAATTATTTGGATGGATTATTATTGCCAAATATTCTGGATATGAAATCACTTTCTTTTAATACCTTCCAATCATTATTGTTTTATGAATATTATTTAATTCTCTTGGATTGTGAAAGTTAAAATGTAACTATATTATGGTTATCAAAGAATCTCACCCACTGAAAATAGCTAAATGCTATGTTGGAATCTTCTTATATTTATTTGAAAAATTGCTCAATATTTATGTGTGTTTCTTAAAATGAATAAATGAACATAAGCACAACTAGGGGGAAATAATAATAATTATTCCAAATTATAAGTAGTTATCATTTAAATATTATCCAAATAACTTATTTAGATTTTCTTGTATTGTAATAATAATAAGTCATGATACGTTAAAGAATTTTTATTATTTTATCTTCATTTATTGAGAGTTAGATTATAAATATATATATTTTCCCCTGGTTATGAAAGATAAGTCTGTTGTCCGAACATTGCCATAGTCTAAACACTTATACAATTGTTTCATTTTGAAACTTTGTATCTTTATTTCATTATTAATCTCATAATTATCTATTTTTTTTTTGTAAATAAATAATGTTACTATTATATTGAATCATAAGTCCTGAATATTAGTTACTCAATAAATTAAGGGTAATAATTACAAATAGTATTTAATAATAATTATTCCAAATGCAAAACTTAACCAAACTAGCCAAAATAAAATTAAAAACATACTCAATGTTTTTACTGCTACAAGCAGACTTCTCAAGTATAAAGAACTACAAAACAACACCATATTTATATTAAACATTATCCACAATTCCATTTACTTCCCATCCACCCTTAATATTGAAAGAACTTTTAAATAAGTTAATTGCTTCAATAATATTTAAATATAGATGATTAAATTTCAACTAATACATAATTTAAATCTTAATATCTCACATGTATATAAATCACTTAGTATTTAAATTATCCCATGTTTACATTATTTCAATAAGGGCTAACATATCTTACTAACTGATTTATTATAAAAACCTATTGGTATAATTTAGGGATTTAAGACCATAAGCATATAAAATCTACTTCATGAAATAAATGATTTCAAACAGATCTCAGAAGAAGAATACCAAGACATTAATACAAAATTTAATAATTCCATCCCTGATTTGCTCTTAACTCATTTTCTAATTACATTAATGATAAAACCTTAATATTAGCCATAACTAATCAACAAAATAATCTATACAAATTTCCACTCGAAAAGTTTTGTAGCATGGTGATGAACAAAGACATTTGGATGGGTATCAACCAGATTCTTACCCACCCGAATGTTAGGTATATTATGGTAGAGTTTAAAACCTATACTCAACGGAATGCCTTTAAAATCACAATAAGAAATTTAGAAGGGAAAATACTATGCACTATAAACATCAATAGAGCCATCAACCTAGCTGGAACAATAAAGAATTGCTTTAACGGGATTCAGACAAACAGACTAGGAAAACATAATTGGCAAATTTGGTAGAATAACAAATTTCACATATAAATACGACTACAGAACTAATGGACAAATTCTCTCAAATACAGCTACCTTCTCCATCAACTTAAGTAAGGGAGTGCACCCCAAGGACATCCCAACAGTGATCTACTCACGTGGATCACCAATGGTTGTCACTTTTCGTGGGTAGCACCCCAATGCTTTTGTTGTTTAGAAAAAACTCGCCTCATTAGAGATAGTAAGGCCAGAATATGCAAAAACTGTGGTACAAAAAGAAATAGAGTACATAGATGCTCAAAAAAAGAAGGTAAAAGGATAATAAACATGGAAGATATAAATAAAAATATCTTGATCAATCTCATCCATCTGGATGAGACTCGGAATGAAAACAGAAATCAACAGTAGAATGACATGAGCACTGATACTAATTCTATAAATACAACCCTACAACTTCCGGAAATGAAATGCCTACTCAATGAGATAAGTGAAACATCAATCTCTGACTTACGAGGTCCGACATATGAGGAATCAACAGACCAATCCAGTAAAATATGTAACATTATAACCACCATCCTGGATCCACAGACAATCAGTGACATATCTGAAGAGAAATCAAGTGATAGTGAACGTAGTTCAGATAAAACATTAACTAATTACATCCCTAATAACTATATGACCGAAAGTGAGTTAGAAGTTGATTCTGCATGGTCTTACTAGACTATGAAAAGGGGGAGAAAACTTCAAACTCAAGTAATTCAAATAAAAATGACCCCATGGAAAAATTAAAGAAGAAGAAGACAAGAAAGCGAACGAAGAAAGAGCTCGAACTCAGTCTCTCCGCCCAACTTGAGTCAAAATATTAATGAAGAACAGAAAAGAAAAAAAAAAGATTCACCATCTCCAGAGACCAGCACTGTAATACAATGACTGACGAAGATGAGTTAAGATCATTGTACACAAGAAGATCAACTTATATTGAAGGGCCAATCTCTATAATCAATCAGACAAATCCCAGTCAGACCACAATCTCTATAATCAATCAGACAAATTCCAGCCAGACCACTAATCAACCGAGGAAAATAAACAATATACAGAATATTCATTTGAATGGAACAGAGGGAAAGTATATAATCACAATGATGGAATAGGAAATGGCTAAAAGTGTATATCACGAAACACGAATTAAGTTGAAATTCTTTGGGATTAATGTTCGTGGTCTTAATACCATGCAATAAAAGATTGGTTAATTAAACACAAACCCAATTTTATCTGCATGGCCGAAATTAAAATTCATCTAACTTTTCAAAATCTCAGTTATTTCAAGTGACGATTCTAATCAGTTCCAGATTAGACCCTCCTTCCTGCTTTAAAATGTTATATCTTGATTCAAACTGTTTAATCATGCATTTAATTTATCATCAATTCCAAATCAATCTAATCTACCTATATTTGAAAAATGATCAAAACTTAATTAGAAATGTGATCAACATCAAAAACTCAGTTATCGCATCCAATCAATCAATCCCCAATAATTATTTTGGGTGATTTCAATGTAACATGACAAATTTCAATAAAGAGTATGTCCACTGTTTTTGCAGAGTGGTTATGTGTGGAGAAAGCCTATTCCCCAACAATGCCTTCTCCTTTTACACAAAAAATACCACCTCTCTTATTGACCTTGTTTACTACTCGCCCAGTTTGCCCTTTAACTCTGGCCTATCTTTCTCTGATCACTTCGCTTTAATATAAGTCCGGAAGTTGACACCAGGCGGGAAGTCATTGATGGAACGGATAAGACTATTAGAATGCTACTCAAGCAAACAACTCCAGAAAAGTTTTCTCTGAAGCCTATATCTGCTTCAATAAAATTGACATACTGAAAATGCCAGTGGAGGAGGCTTGGTTCTCCTTCATTGCCATTCTCCAATACATAATCAATGAAATTACCTTAAAAAAAAAAGATGACCGATAAGATTACTTGCAGATTTGGATTCAATAGACAATGAAATTAGAGCAATCACACCATCCACTTCAAATACAGAAATTTATTGAACGAGTCCTTGCCCTCAAGGACCAAAATAAAGACCGACAAGATCTCGGGCTGAATATTTATCCATCAAGCGGGCTCAGAGATTTCTGTCAGACCAGTGGTGTTGGTTTAGTAGTTACATCCGGTGGGCTCTAGGGTCGAGGAACAAGAAAGCTGTACCACAATTATTAACAATATAAGACAAAACACTCATAGACTCAGAGATGATAAATATTATTTGGCAGCATTTTTGAATAAGGCTTCAATCAGAAAAGAGCGGGGACATCATTGAGGCTATATATCTTGACTCAGATAATTCTTGTGATATAACTTTGGAGAAGATACGGCTTAAGATTAGGAATCTCCCAGAAAGGATGCACCCAGGGGCACATGGAATACCTAAATTCGTTCTTCATTTGGAAAGATTCTTGGCACCCATAATCGAGGCCATGATTGACCATCTTACAGAGGGATATAGAGAGATTAAGAATTTATACCCGATATTCCTTGTCCCATTTTAAAAAAAGAGAGAGGGAGCCTTTGATCTAAACAATCTAAGGCCCATTTCGATAATCCCCCTATTAATAAAAATAATTGAGCAGCTAATCAAATACAAAAACAAAACCCTCAACTTTATTTCTAAAGATCAATATGCTAGGAAAGGGGAATCATTGATTAATGCCATCAGTCAAATGAGGCTCCTTCTAGACTATATTCAGACCAAAAGAATGTCCAAACCGATTGCCGTCCAACTAGATATTGAGGTGGCATCCGACTCCATCAGACCAAACATCCTGATAGACCTCCAAGAATACGAAGTGCCGAGAGTTTATCTCAAAATAATTGCCAACCTACTAACAAATAGATTCATATTTATCACAATGAATGGTAAAGTCGGCCCCGGGTTTGATCCTCTGATCTCGATCTCTCAGGGATCTCCACTCAGCATACTGTTATTTTTAGCGATATTAATTCGATGCTAAGAGAGATCGAAAAATCACGGAGTATATGTGCCGACCATTGGACGAGAGATAAGACACATCAGTTATATGGCTGATGTACTTGTCTGTCTCCCCTCCAGAAAATATATACCCAAATTAGAAAAAAATTATATCCAATTACACCAACAATTTCAAATTGAAATTTAACATGACCAAATCATCCACATGGAAATTGCTAAATGGAAAGAGAATAAAAATAAACTTCATGGCGAATCTGCAAAAATTTCTAGGTTTTGATTTTTACAAATCAAATAGACTGATGAGGCACCAAATTGAAGAAACACTACTAAGCTCAATACAATGGACAATCACTTCATTTACCGAGCTATATATCTCATTACAAGGTAAAGTCACACTACTCAACTCGCTGGTGTTCCTGAAAATTACCTATTTTTTGGCTGGGATATGCCCATCTCCAAAAAATTTGTTCAAAAAGTAAATGCCTTTTGTACTAAATTGTTTTGGGGATGAAAGGTCGCCGCTATTTGTCTCTGAACATTGCAAACTTCAAGAAGACTTAATGGCCTTTCGCTCCACTATTAAAACACTAATCATACAAAACAATTATAACTCACTATTTAATATAGCAAACAAATACCCAATCTTATCACCCAAAGGAGGAAACCCAATCACAAATAAAATAAAATACTGGACAACACATAAATTACTAAATAGAGAGAAACGCACAATTGACAGAAAATTGGACATCACCAATCAACAACTAATATATAAATCTCATTGTTGGTTCATCGAACCAAAGTACCAAGACTTCATAATCAAATATAACTTGGACTCCCCACGAATGTCTTCCTGGCATACCGAAGAAACAAAGAGAATAGACCCTGTATGCCAGATGTGCGGCAGGGAAGAGGAATCCATTGATCATATATTTATAAGATGCAATAATCTAAACTACCATAGGACACTCATTACAAGATGGATAAACAATCCATTTGGGCAATTTATACCCATTAAAAGATGCATCAAACAAGGCGTGTATGTAGAAATAAGGCTTACAATTTTCATGTACTTCGTGTTATGGTGCATACGATGAAAAATCACTATTGGGAAATTGGTAGATCCACAGGGAATGGAACTAAGGAAAATTGTAGAAAAAAATCAAACAAAGAGACAATTTAATAGCTCCTGATTATTTAGTAAATGCCACTTGGAAAAACTTCAAATAAAGAAGATGATTGCTAAGTCTACAGAATTAAACCACTGAGGAAGCATCTACATACACAGAAATAGACATGTTAAATTTACATCTGAAAACACAATGTAACAAGATAAATCAAATTATGTTATATTGTATTGGCATGCAATAACAAATTTGTATATTGGTTTGTATCATATAATAAATTTCTCTTAATAAAAAAAAAAAGTCTATTTCATTTTATATGTACTAATTTTTTTTATTATCGAATTTGATTTTAGCTAAATAGTCTCTATATCATGGATAATCCATACTATTAGTTCCATTTGTATCGGTACTGTACAGAAACTAATACTTTGTTTAGAGAATACTTTAAATTATATTTGGTGGGTTTAATTAGTTAAATAATTTTTCTGATTATTATTAAGCCATATTATAAATATAAAAGTTTAATATTTATCATATTGAATGCCAAATTTATATATGTCTTTTCTGATTATCTATCTATCTACAAGTTACCTTATATCTAAATTAAGGTAACATCTGTGCTAGAGATAATCTCTAGTTTAGTAAATGATTAATATTAATCATTATTGTATTTATGTGATGTGGATGATGTCCAAGTTGTGAGTGGAGTGAGTTTGACAGTTGCAAATAAAAATGTAACAATTTACTATAGATAAACACACTTCATATAATAAAGATATATATGAGAGATAGTGATCTGGGCTAATTGATGAGTGCTGGTTCAGCATGAAATGCATCTTGGGGTGGAGAGGGTCATTTGTCTTTTTTTGTATATACTTATATGAATTTAAAAAGAATGGGGAAGTATTGAGGTTGTTTAATATATCTATAAAGGTATCGCACATGATAAAGAGAAGGTGACTAATTCCATGTGTGTGTGTGTTTAAAATTTTAAAAAAATCAGATATCTTAATCTTTAATTGAGGTTTAAAGTTTATAATTGTGCTAGAGATAATTTCTAGTTTAGTAAATAATTAGTAATAATCATTATTATATTTTTCTGAGGTGGATGGTATCAAAGTTGTGAGTGAAGTGATAGTTTGTAAATAAAAATGTAACAATTTACTATAGATAAATACTCTTCATATAATAAAGATATATATGAGAGATAGTGATCTGGGCCAACTGATGAGTGCTGGTTTAGCATAAAATGCATCTTGGGGGGCATCTGTCTTTTATTGTATCTATTTATATAAATTTAAAAAGAATGGTGAAGTATGGAGGTTGTTTAATATATCTTTAAAGATATTACACATGGGAAAGAGAAAGGTGAATAACTCCGTGTGTGTATGTTTAAAATTTAAAAAAAAATCAGATATATTAATCTTTAACTGAGGTTTAAAGTTTATATCTGTGCTAGAGATAATCTCTAGTTTAGTAAGTGATTAGTAATAATCATTATTTATCTGAGGTGAATGGTGTCAAAGTTGTAAGTGGAGTGAGTTTGCCAGTTCTAAATAAAAATGTAACAAATAAACTAACATTATTTTAATGAACATAAAAATAATAAATATGTTTTGTTTTTATGATGCTAAATTAAACAAATATACAAATTTTGACACCATTTTAAACATTAGTATAACTATTCTTATCATGATATTTAATTGTATATACTGAGATGCTTGGTTAATCTCATATCTGTTGCCTAAGCTAACTGAATTTATAGTTATGTTTTTTTATATTTAAGTTGTCTTTCAGTAAGTGCGGTATCATGAGTATACGTGCCCACACAAATGATAAAAAAAGATTTTAAAATAAGTTGCATATTTTAATATTACAATTTTTATTTCAAAAAGTAAATTTTGTAACCAATTTTATTTTTTAAAAATTTCTATAGATTCAGAGAGAGTACTAAATCTGTAAAATTTTCTTTTTATTGACTCTAATCCCTTTTATTAATTATAAGTTTAACAAAATACACCTTTACCCGCTTAGCGATGGCAATTGGTTCTCCAAAACTCATCGTTAAGCAAGAATATCATATACAAAATACGTAATTATAATGGAAGTCTATGGGAAAAAAAATTGGTCGGTTCCAATCGACATAAAATATCCACATTGATTTCCAAGCTCAAAGATTTTCTTGATTTTTTTCATGACAATGATGACTAAATATGGTATCTAAAAATAAAAGTTTTATATCACTAGGAAAAAAAAATGCATATTTTCACTTTAAAAAGTACAGAACAGCAAAGAGAAAGTGAAACTAAATTTGAATTTAAAAGTTTTTATATTCTTCCGCAGAAGTTTTTCATCGTAATGAAAAAAAAATCCATACTGAAGTGCTTTTTTTTAAAATTTGTATTACAGTATATATTACTACTATACATTTATTTTATTACTTATGTGAAATTATTTAAATTAAAAAACAATGTTTAATTATTAATTATTTAATTGAACATAAAGACTTATTACTGTACTCCACAGTAACAAAATTCTTAATGCTTAATGCTTATCGTAAAGCAGTCAACTTTAGAAAAAAAAAAATCAACTTATTTTAAAAGTAAAAAAATCTAACTTCTAATTTTCTAAAACATACAGCTAGGTTTATTTTTCTTACTGTATATTTTTAGTAATGTAATAACCCCCCCCCCCCGTTCAAGTAGAAAGATTATTAATTAAATGCAATCTTTTTTTTTTTAAAACTTTTCTAATTCGACATTTGCGTTTTAAAATATTGTTTTTCTTTTGATTTGAAACATCTTGAGTGTAAACAGCATGTTTATTAACGAAGTTACAAAATCATTAACTATTTTTACATAATTATCCAGGTGTTCTAAAAATAATATATCGTATTTAAGAAACACACACACACAGTTTAATATTCATATTTAGTGTTTTCCTGAAAGTTTGTGATGATGGTATTTTATTTGCCCTGTACTGTATTTATATATTGGAGTATTTGTATACAGTATTATCAACAAATTAAAAATCCTTCTTTTTCTTTTCAAAAACTTTATTTTCTTATCTCAATACTGAACATATATATATATATACTGTATATACAGTATTTATATAATACAAAACTCCGTTTCAACTGTTTATCTTCAGTCATTTTCAAGGATATCTCTCTCCCACTGCTATATTTTATTACTCTTTCTTTTACATTATTTAATTACAAATCAACGTTGAAACGGAGTTTTGTATTATATAAATATATATACTGTATATGTTCAGTATTGAGATGGTATGAGGATAGTAATCTAAACCAACTGATGATTGCTGGTTTAGCATGAAACATGTAATGTAATGTGGAAAATAAAGTTTTTGAAAAGAAAAAGGATTTTTAATTTGTTGATATTATTGTAGAACATATATACGTATTTTAAAAGAAAAAGTGGATGAACATTTGCTGTGTTATTTATTATATATGATGTATACAGTATTATAGATTCAGTAATTATAGATATTTGAAGTGTTTTATGAATAAAATATTGTATGTGTATACAATTACAGCAAAATCATTACCTGTATACATATTACAATAATATACTTTTGCTTTTGGGTAAAATGAATTTAATATAGCTATCTCTGACGTCATCAGTGACGCAAAATTCAAGATGGCTGCCAAAAAATTTTTTTTTAATTTTTCCCGATCGTTATAGCGAATAATCGATTGTACATCGAAGTAGTGGGTACAAATTGATGATGATTGCTATTGCGAAATATCGCTAAGTAGACAATCGCTAAGCGGGGTAAAGGTGTATAGAGTTTCATTTGCATTAAACATTGTTGTCTGTCATCCTTTAACTAAAGTAATTAATCTGGGATTTTATAATTAATGTAAAAATGCTGGCTTATCTAAAAAAATATTTTAATCATTGGTTTGTTGACTAAGAAGATTCTTTAAATTCCTGAGTAGGATGAACAAGCAGTGGAATTATATAAAACCAACTTCAGTTGTGCTGACTTCATTAGACTGCTTTATTCTGTTTGTGCTATGTTATAAGTGTCCATTTGTAAAATCAATTCCAGATTCATTCCAGTTGCCATATCTGAAGCCATGTGCAGCTAAGGCACCCACAGGACAATCTTCTCTCCAGCATGAACCCCTCCTTCGCCAGCATACACTAAATTCATCTGTCAACCGATCTCATGAACGAGCCACAACTATAGTATTTCAAAACTAGTCAGAGCTAAGCACCACTCAACAATCGAGAAATAAAGAAGATCTTCTGCCAGGTGTACATACTCATTTGAAAATAATCTGCACAAAAAGTAAGAGCTCTCCACCCATATTACTAAGGACTACAGTAAAATTTTTATATGAACTATATATATATATATCAGTAAGCTAGTGATCTAAGGGTGTATGTAAATTTAGTTTTATTAACTTCTATTTTATATTCCTATATTTTTTAAAGGTATAACTTATTTTTATTTTATTTTATTGATCTTATCCTGATATACATTATAAATATTTCACTTTCACTCTTTAAAGGTCTCTGATAATTGTTAAGTCAGTTAACAAAATGCAACTGTTTTTATAATGTTATTTTTTTTTATTTTTAAAATTTAATAGAGTTATTAAAAAAAGTTTTTTTATAACAGATTTTTCACCTTCAATTTCATCATTGCTTTCAGAACAAAAATAAAAGAGTTTTTGCAAGTTACATTAAAAAAAAATCCTGTGATTAATATTTTTTAATACATATTTTAATTAATAATGTCTCAGAACTTCGACATATTCTTTTTTTTCCTGATGTATGTGTATATAATAATTTGTTTTAAATATATTAAACTGTTAAAATAGTAGGTTTTCTTGTGTGTTTATATCATACTTGCCTGAAAGAAACAGATTGTTGGTTTGTGTGTGTGCATGCATATAAATAATCTCCGTATAGATACTACAGGGAGGTTTATTTATCTATTTAGCATTGGATTCAGCTAAGTCCCATATTCATTTATATATATATTTTCATAACCTGTGTTTATTTACCGCACGAAGTTAGCGATCATTATTGCTTTTGTATTGGGTCAAGCATAATAAAACTTCCCATACCCTTTCATATATTTTTTGCTGAACACAGATTACTTAGGATCTATTTATTATTGTTCAGTATCTGTTTTCTCTCATGACTTGGGTCTTGCACCACATAAGCTGTGTTGTAAAAATTCAGTATATGTGAGATTGTTGAATAATAAAGTCTGTCAATGCTTAATTAAGAAGTAAGGTTTTTTACAAAGATCTGCAATTTTCAAGCATATGGAGAATTGTGTTATATTTATGCTCAATTATTTAATGAATAAAATTATTTCAAAGTGGAGAATCTAAATAATCAACTGACAAAGACAATAACTACTTATTTAAAAGGGGTTTATACTAACTTTTAATATAATTGAACTAACTATAATTTAAACCCATCCATCAATGTGAGCTATTTATTTTTTGTTTGTGCTTTTCTATTGTTATTTTATTAATAAACAGTGTTATTAATTGTTAGATTTGTCTGGCATTTGTTTACTATTGTCTGCCCTACCAATTGTTTATTTTAACAAAAATCTCTACTCTCCCTCATCTTGGTGCAATAATTAATTTATATATAGATTAACAATTATGTGGGCACTTGTAACGAATATCCAGTCAACCAAAAATAAATATTTTAGGTTAGAGAGGTGTAGTAGCACCCTCTTTTGATGAATATTAGGTGCAGGCTGTCCGATATATTTTCAATTGTACAGATTTATGTAGTTGTTTTTTTAAACAGCAAAATGCTGTAAAAAAAAGCTTGTCTTAGATAATGTTTAAAAATGATTTTGTAATTATCATTGATAGGAAAGTTAAAATTTGGCAGATAGAAAAATTACAGTTTCATATATTTATGACTATATTTACATTATAACCTTAGAAATTACATTTAATTAAACACAAGTTTAGTGTTTAACGTAGAAATCATTTGCTTTTAATAACTTTCAAAGAAGCATAGATTTTGGCATGCTAATTACACCATAATGTGATAGCGATATTTGTGGTTTACATAAAGATTAACGTTGACGTGTTAGGATTTGATTATTGGGATCACAACTTTCTTTTTTTTTGTGCATAATTTTATTGGAGAATATAGTAATTGTTTAGCTTTTATTAATATTTTTATAAAATCTTTGCAATATATAATAATTTTTATAATTGGTATTATTATTTTTATTTAGAAACAAAAGAAGACACAAATAAAAAAACGTAAAACCAGTGATAGTAATGAAAAGGTGAGTGCCTTTTAATTTTCCAATTATCATGTTAGTTTTCTCTGCATTAATTTATCTTATATTTTTTCTATGATTGTTTTCATATATCCAAATTTACCATATTCTTCTTAAATTTATTCATAAAACTCCCTTATTTTTAAATAGCTGTCAAGTGAAATTAATAAATAGCATTTTGAAAAACAGTCTTTTTATATCTCAACATTTTATTTAAATATTTTTTATTTCACTTGTTACAACCATAATTAGCATTTTTTTTTCTTCAGCTTAAACAATACAAGCCAAAATACCATAAACCATTAATTCTCAGTTATTATATCATGCCATAATGGTATGCAGTGATGTAGTTTCTAGTGTATCTTAATATATGATAAAAAATTCTCGGTGGTTTAATTATTCAACATTATTTTGATTCTTCAAGAAATGGAATTGTCATGAATTAAAAGCTCATAAAATGAAGTCCTTTTATAGTGCTTAACATAAAAATAAAAGAATAAGTGATTTAAAAGTTTAACGAACACTTTCAGTATTAACTTATCAAGTATTTGTTCAAAATTATTATAAAGTATGTATTCTATAGTTATAATATGGTGTCAATATCTTCTGAACTTAAAAAGAAAATGCTATATTTACAGTGGTTACCAATATATATATATGAATAAAATGTAGACATAATCTGCTATTTAAAATATTATATAGTATTTAAGATCACAATTTAGGATTTAAATAACAAATAGTGATTAACTAAATATTGTATTACAGTTACAAAGGTTCAAAGAAAAATTATATTTCAAAAAAAATTTTTATATCTTTATTACCATTTATTTGGAAATTAATAAAAAAACTTCCTTTGTTACATTAAAGAAAAATCTACTTATGCACAATTGTAAGATGAAGTGTGTGTGTGTGGGGGGGGGGGGGCAAGGAATGGGATTGAAATAATCATTAATTTTGTATTTTTTAAAATTTATTATACTTATTTTTTCAACATTTTATTTGCATTTTTAAATAAACATATGCATTACAATATAATACACATGTGCATTATTTAAGTAAATTGTTAATAGATAAAAATAAGTACAGTATTCATCTTCTCCCTATGTCACATTTGGTAAGTTTTTTACATATTTAGAGAAAGAATATTGTATGTAAATGAGTAAATAATTCACACACAAATATATCTTCTTTACAAAATTTGATTTATTACATGGACTATTATTCGGTAACATAAAATATTTCACCAATGTTTTGATTATATCCTATTATAGTCTTTTTCAAGGCAATTTCCATCTCTTTCCAAAGTTGTCTTGAAAAAGATTATAATATATACTCGAAACTTTGATGGAATATTTTATGTTATGAAATTCATGTAATAAATCAAGTTTTGTAAAGAAGAATATATATATATATGTGTGTGAATTATTTATTTATTTATTGAAATAAATGAACTATTTTTTAAAACAAAAGTTTGTGTTTGTTTATAATAAGTTTGAAATTGTATGTATATATGTCCATTAAACAAGGCAAAACTCTCCATACAGTAGTGCCACCCGGTGCCAACCAGAATAATTAATGGATGCAAAAGCCTTCTGTCATCCATTGATTACTCTGGTTGGCACAGGGTGGCACTACTGTATGGGGAGTTTTGCCTTGTTTAATAACAATTATGTGCTAGTATAAGAGATAGTGATCATGTGATGTTTAGTGGTTTATATATGTCCATACAATGTTTTAGTTTAATTAAAACAAAAATAATTAATAAAGATATAATAGATAAAAGAATTTAAAAATTTCATTTTTTTTTTTTGATGACTTGGAAAATTTTTATTTTTTTTTAATGATTGTATTTCAAATTTTTTTAAAGAGGCTTTATTTTTTAAAAGAGACTTGGCTTTTTTTTTTTTTCAGACAAAATTTGGTAGTAGTATGAATACTGAACCCCACCGCTTGATGGCGTCATTTTTCACAAAACACACATCAATATATTGTTTTAGCAGCCTTAATTTACGGCTGACACTACAATAAGTGTTTTTTGAGCTGTAACAGGCTGCCTAGAGGGCAATGTATTGTATGATTACGTAATGAAATACTATGCCCATTACATTGCGACAGTATTCGACAAGTGAACGCTCTTGAACTTTCGCTACGGTCTGATTTAATGGTTACCTATTTGAAAGAGATGAAACTCTGCAAAAATTCATTGTCAAAATTTTTTTAGAAAGCATAGTGGAATTAGTATTCCATATTAAGAATTGTCATGTCATCACACACACTTCCCTACGCTTTTAAACTGTACACAACTTGAAAAGGTTCTTTTCAGCAGAGTTGTTTTCAATTTCGCGTGCACGTGAATCTGTGTGGGAACTGTAAAGGAAGTTGGTTTGAGGGCTCCAAAATCCTGTTACTTACAGCTTTGAGGCTTCCCTGTTATTTTATTTGCATGTTACTTTTAGCTTTTTTTTTTTATGCCCCCGAAAATGGTGTTATTTTGTGTTACTTGTTTTGGTTCACAACTTGTCCAAAGTTTCATTTATTTTTGATTCAATAAATTATTTTATGGGAAGCTGTTATTTTTTGTTGTTGTTCACATGATTAGAAAGTAGGTAGGTAATATTTGATAAGTTTCATTAACAGTTAATGAAAGTAGATAATATTTTATTATACCAAAATAAAAAAAGGAAGTGTTTAAGAGTTTATTGAAGTGTTTAAGAGTTTATTCAAAAGGTCCTATGCAGTCACATAATAAAATGTTCAAAAAGAAAATCCAAAAAGAAGTCAATAATTAAAAATCAAAGCAAACCTTCCCCACCCACCTCCACCCCACCTCCCCCGGCTTAAAAAAAGTATTCTTTAAAAACGAACTGTTTATGTCTTTTTTAAAATTAAAGGTCCAAAAATTAAGGAAGAACTTTTCGCTATCATATAATATAGCTTTCTATAGCATAAAGATTTGAAACAAAAAAATAGAAAAGCCTTGTAATAAATTAACCAAAAAAAAAGGCAACAATTTAAAATCGAAACAACTCATCACCCCCTCCACCCTTTAAAAAACCAATTGTTTGTTTATTCAAAAGTACCGAATTGTTGAAGTCTTTCAGTAAATTAAAACATTAATCAAAAAAAAAAAAGAAGATAAGTTCAAAACAAACAACCAACCCCCCCTCCACCATCTAAAAACAACAAAAGGTTTATTACTGTATTTTTGTGTAAACAAACCAGCGGAGTGTTAATCGATAATTTCACAGCAAACCAATATCACTCTAACACCATCTAAAACCAAAGTATTTGTTTGTTAAAAAAACAAACCAAAAAAAAAAAAAACGGGTGAAAATAAAAAAAAACTTTGGTTTACCGTAAGTAATATTATGTAAAGAAACCAACGGACAGTTAGTCGATAATTTAAAAACAAATCAACACCCCTAGACCATCTAAAAACAAAATATTTGTTTATTAAAAAATGAAAAAAAAACTTTGGTGGTTTACCATAATATTATGTAAACCAAACAGACGGGCCGACGAAGAAAAAAAAATTAAAAACTGGTTGAAAAAAAAACACCTTTTACTATAATATTATGTAAACAAACAGACAGCCCATGAATCAGTATATTGATGTGCATTGAGAGAAAAAGAATGCCATCAAATGGTACTATTACCCAAAATTTTTATAAATTGTCTGAAAAAAGTAAAAAAAAAGCATTTAAACAAATTCATTCATTTCCTTTTTTAATAAACTAAAGCAATTTTTAAAGGAAACAAAATAGTTTTAAACAGGAAAAAAACCTCAGTACTTTTAAATATATATATATATAATCGCTTATATAATGTTATTAAAATTATATCTATTTTCATACAATGTTTGCATAGATAAAATTGTTGATAATAAAATGCAAAAGATGTATATAGATGATGATATATTAAATGTTGTTTTTTTTTACTAATTTCCCATTTTTTTATTTATTATATATTTTTTCAATAATGGTAGAGTCAATCAGTAAATTATGCTGTGAATATGGCAGTACCACTATATATACCATATATATATATAAGCCTCGTAAAAATAAAATTTTAAGTAAAGAAAAAAATTCAATAAATATTTATAAATTATTAAATCTGATTATATATGAAGTACCTTTTTTTTTTTCTTAGTGTAAAAGCTGTATTTAAATGGAGGAGGTAATAATAATCTTTTAAAAGACATTTTTTTAACTTGTTAAAAAATAAATTACATCGAATTGCTAAGTGGAAAAAGAAATAATTGAATTACTAAAAGTATATTATTATTTTGATTCATTGTTTTAATTAATTACTGCTTTGTAAAATTTTTGCCATTACATAAGCATTTATAGTAAAAAGATTTATATTATTATTAATGAAATAAATTGATGCAATGTATATTGCTGTTAATAAATTAAATTTATACATTATATTAAAAGTATAAAAAAGTAAAATTAATAATTATGTACATTTTCATTAGAATTTGGGTGCTTTAAAAAAACAATAAGTTTATAATGAGGGGATAAAGGGTCTTTATTATTAAAATTAAAATTAGACTTTTTTTTATCTAATACATTTTTCGAATCACAGATAATTGAAATTGCAGATATAAATAGATGACTGCATCCTAATTGTATTATGTTGCAGGCATTACTGTAGTAATTTTATTCTAAGGAAGCCCATCCATTCCCATTCCCATATTATTTTCCCAATTCACTTGATGAAAACTATAAAGATTCTTTGTACAAAAACCATATATACATATTTTCTACCTTTCATTTCTGCTTTTGTGTATTAGTTACATTTATTTATTTATTTTTTGGAAATTCTTTTGATGTTTAAATAATGGAAATATTTAATGTGTCTTGATTAATAATACCATAATAATCTTAGAAAAGTTTTAAACTAATTTTACAGTATAATATAATCTGTTGAATTTGTTGGTTTATCATAAAAATGTAAATTGTACTATGTAGAAGTACTGTAATCTTGAAAATAATGAGAATTGTTCTTAAAAATATCTTTTTGAAATATATAAACCCACAAAACTAAGTATATTTTTTAATTATTTTAAAATTCAAATTTCTTCATAATTATAACTTTAGTTAAATCTTTCAGTGCAAATATATTAAATTTATATTGCTTTTGACTTTAGTCATCATTATTTAAATTGAGTCAAAATAATAAATACTAAAGAGCCTTTTTGTGCAATTTTTTTGGAGTAAAAATCATGTAATTAATGCAATTTCACTTTTATCTCAATTGAAATAATTCAAATTGTTGATTTGCTTTTGGTGTTTTCTACTTCTAGTAAATGTAATTTCTTAAAAAAAAAAACATATAAAGAAAATTCAAATTAAAAAGAAATTATATTACAGAACGACACAATTTGATTTTTTTTTTTTTTTTAAATAGCTAGTGGAAATAAGGGCAAAAATTTAATGAAACATTTATATTTAATAAAACTTCAAACAAAAAAAAGTATTTAGATAGAAAATAAATTAAATTACTTTCAAACAAAAAAAAAAAAAAAAAGTTTAAATTTGTATTAATTATTTTCATGCTGATTAGAATTACAGAGATCTTTATGAGAAAATAAAGTTAAAAAGGCAATTGAAAGTATGAAGAGAAAAATGGTCCAATAAATGGGGGGAAAATGTTCTTTTTTTATTTTTTCAATTTGCACATTTAGATCATCTGATATATTTGGAGGGAGGGGGCATATGGTAAATGGTGCATAATTTTTATATCAACTACAACTTGCATGCAATCTTTTATATTTTTTCATACCTTAAGTAATTAAAATATTAAATGCATATTCAAAACTAATTGTTTTTTTTTTTCCAACAATGAAGTTATTGATAAATTTCACTTCATTTTTAATCGCTCATAACTTTTACTTGATAACACAATTAGTTCTTAAGAGTATGCAATGGCTTCTCTTTCATCGAAGTCAGGAATCTTTCAGCCACTATGACAAGAGAAACATATTAGCCTCCTGACTTTCCCTTTCCATTCCCCACTCTAAATTTTTCCCATATTCTTCTTTATCCTGCTCCACACCATTTTCCACAATATCATTTTTGTCCATTCTATGGCCTTTATATCTACATCGTTCTTATCTTTTTCCAAATCCAGCATAAAAATCAAGCCATTTTTTGTATAATCACTTTGTTTATATTTATTCTGCCATAACCTCATTATTTGTACTCTTTCTGCTTGTAAGTATTTACATTCAAGTAGAGGATGCCTAATATTTTCCATGCCTTTTTTACATAACTTACGGACTAAATCACCCACATTTCTCCATTTATGTGTATATTCTCTTGTTGCTAATGATTCTGTTCGAGCTTTAAACAGTAAACTAATTTTTTTGCTATTCTCAGAAATTAACCCACATACAATATTCTGTTTACTTCTATATATATTTAACTTTTTTTACTCTCCATACTAGTTCTTGGTCTCTCTAACTATTTTTTATTAATGCATTTTTTCTTCTATATCATTTTTTGCCACTATAACACTCAACAATACCAAACTCCATACAGTAATGCCACCAAGTGCAAGTCTTCACACTCAATGGATTCAGGAAGATTTGGACATAAAATCCCTACCTAGTGCCTACTCATCCAACATCCCCAGACTAGTTTTTATCTTATGGCTTTTATCAGTGAGAAGCACTGCACATAGATCTTAGGATCTAATGCAACCCTCCAGCAGCCTCTTTTTACCTATTTAGTTAACTATAAAGCTAGAAGCCCAAGATGAAAACACCATAATGTTTCCAACCCAAGCTCATTCGCTTGTATAATCATATAGATCAGAACTCAGTTCAGCATCTATACATTTTAATCTCTTTGGTTTTTCAAAAAACCACAGTCACCATTATCCTATGGGCAGAATAGATATAAAACCATCAAAGCATCACATGATCGCCATTTCATATGCTTACACATGCTGTTTAATAAGAGTATCAAACTCTCCATACAATAGTACCACCAAGAGGAAGTCCTATAATGAAAGCCATAAGCTAGAAACTAGTCTGGGGATGTTGGCTGAGTAGGCATTAGATCAGGATTTTATGCACAAACCTTCCTGTATCCATTGATTATGAAGGCTTGGAAGCTATAGTGCATCACATCACATACTCTTACTAACAGCATGAAATGATGATCATGTGACAATTAGTTTTTATTAGGCTATGACCATACGTTGTTGACAATTAAATCTATTTACTCATTTTACTCATAAATATTTCTAAGTATATCTTTATTTTATAGTTTTAGATGATACATTTGTATCCTTTTATAATTTTGTACAATTTTAAAACAATTGCTGAAAATGAATTGTATATAAAATGAACTTGTTAGAATATATTAAATCTAAACGACATTAAATATTATAAAAAAAAACTTGCTTATTTTTTTATCAATTTAATTAGTTATTATTATTTGTAGGAAACTGGTTTGGTCAATTTAATTATTTGATATTATTTATAGAAAACCAGTTCTAAGAAACCTCGCAGCTCAAAAAATAAAGCTAAAAAAACAAATAAAAGTGACGAAGAGAAAGATGAACCAGAAGAAGAATCAGAAGATGAAACATTTGAGCCTTCCTCTGCACCTGATGATTCTGATGAGGTAAGCCGTCATATATTTGTGTAGTCTTTGAGAATTAAAATAAGATTTTCAAAGTAAAAAGAAAAATGTTCATCTTTTTTTTCTTGATTAAAATTTTGGTTAACTCTAAATGTTTTCTTTTAATATTTTTCCCTTTTGTTAATGTATTTGAGGAATATCATTATTTTGAGTTATTTATATAATTAGTTACTAAACTCTGATCTTGCAATATTCAGAATATAAGTTAACAATTTTGTAAAATAAAACATTCTGGTAAGATTCAAGGGTAACTGAAAGTGTTATTTATTACTCATTATGTGTCACCATATAATTTTTATTCAAAGCCATACAGTTTGTCAAATAACTTTTTCTATTCTACTTTTTATTATTTTGAGATCAAGATATTTATTTTTTCCTTAAGATCATCTATTATTTTCTTTCTCTTTCTGAACTTTTTTTTTTCACTCTTCCCAATATATTTTAAAATGTCACCTATAACCTTGCTACCATTTAAAATATAATGCATTCACTTCTTTAGTTTTGTAATATTGCAGTATTCTTTTTAGTATTTTACTATTGCTGCTTTATTTCAAATATGTTTTTGTTCTCTTATTATCCATATTCACATTTCATAAAGCATTTAGTTACTTCTCTAATTGCTCTAAATTTTTTTTTGCTCCATTAAATACTATTTTCCAAAACAAGCATTCTATTAATCTCACAAATTGAAAATCATTGATCTACAAAGTCAACATTTTATTAAAAGTTTGTCAAGCATATGAAAACCAGTATATGTAAATAATGTTCTGCATTTTTTTTGTTGTTGAATTTTGTGTAGACAAATCATTCTAACTATAACTATAATCATTTTTGTTACCACTCCTATCTCATAAGTCTTCAATTAACACTCACTTGATTTAATATAAATTTAAATGGAATAATATATTGATCTCCAGATAAAATGTGTGTAAAAAGAAAGAGCTATTCTAGCAAATAGTAGAGGGAATTGTGGAGGGGTCCCAGGATAAGAATCTTGCAGCTTTCTGTAAAGAGAAGAAGTACTTAAATAAATGTACATTTTTATACTTGAATAAATATAGATTTTTATATACGAAAAATAAGATATTCCCTGAAAATAAGCCCTATGATGTCTTTTGGAGTAAAAATTAATATAACATCTTATTTTGGGGAAACTTAATAGCTTTGTTGTAATTGTAGTTGCTATTTATTTCTCTAAAAATACTTTATGTTGAAAAATAGTGATGCTGATGAAAAATCACCATTGCATTGTGATGCCAGTGATGTGGAACTAAAGAATTACTACTAAATGAAAACAATGGTCCTAATTCTGGATATTCAAATTATGATATAGAGATTATAGATGATTTTTGAAAAATTATGTAGATTTTTTTGTATAGGAAAGTTATGTAATTTTTTGGTAAAATTAATATTTTACAAGGTTTTGAATTATAATTTCAGGTGAATACTATATAGAACAAAATAGATTTATGAAAATAAAGATCCAATTATTAAAGCACTGATCTGTATGATTTAGCAAGTAGTAGAGTTACAATCTTGATAGCTAATGACTCCTTGTTTGAAGCTCAATTTATTAATTCTGATTCACAAAAATCCCTTGATTTAACCCTTTTTTTTTGATAAAAGTTCTATACTGAAACAAATTTGCATAATGTAATATAGAATTGTAAATAAAAATACCCAAAATATTAATAGCAATATTAAAAGTTATAATAGAAAATATTATCAGAGAAGATTCAACTTCATTAACTTCTGATGATGTTCTTGTTATTTTGACAAATAAAAGAAATAAAGTTATTAAGTAGAGTTTGTTGTTATTAAAGAGGAAAGAAGAGATGAAATAAGGCAACTATATTTTTTTGAAAATTTGAACCTAATCTTAAATCTCCTCAAAATAATACATGAAATAGTGTTTCATTTAACTTCTGAAAAGGCATTGTACAAAATGGCAAGAAAACATTTAATAAATTTTTTGAAGAGTTTAACAATGATAATGATTTTTTTTTGGAAGATATTGAAATTACTTTCATATTTTTAAAATAAATCATATATCAAAAAAATTAGAATTAGCAATCAAAGAATTTAATGAAGCCTGAAGAAGCTCAATTTCTAACACTGGCAAAAAATATTGTATTTTTGAGTCAAATGAAAAAGAAATATAATTTGCAATTACTTTTGATATTTTAATACATTAAACTCAGAATAAACAAATTTTTCTTTTTACAGTGATTTTGTTATAACTTGACTGTTATTATGTTAGATGCAATGGATTTTTTTAGAATAAAACATATTTGTGTTTTGAGAATTTTGTGTATTAATTTTGTTGATGATTTAGATTTTTTTAAAAAAGATTTTTTTAAATTCACATTATATTTCCATTGTACATAGAGAATTTTTCCAAAGTCTATTGTTTTTAATTTCTTTTAATTAAATAATACTTCCCATTTTAGTGTTTTCTCTTTTATGAAAACATGTTGAACATTATTACTTCAGTCGAGCTGCAATATCCACTTTATTTTGGTCCAAATTCTCATGTGTTGTATGTATAATATGCATAGATAAATTTAAAATTATAATATAAACAAAATTTAAAATATATATACTTATATATTTAATAAATTAATCAGACAGATTTATATATATTTTGGTGTGTGTTCACTTATTCATTCACTGGAAAAATAAAAAATAAAATCTTTTTAAATAAAGTAAATAGCAAAATGTCTAATTTTCATCGCAAATAAATCAGCTCAGGACGAAATTCTTTTTTTTTTCTTTCAATAGTTTTTTCTTTTAAGGAAACATAATTATTATCTCATTATTAAGAAACTATGATCTCTAATTGTTTTGATGTTTTTAAGTCAATGGCAACTTTTAAGTATGTTCTTAAATTTTGTAAAACTGTTAGCATTTCACTTAAAAAACATTTTATTAAGCAAAATACTGTTCATCAAATTCAAAAAAGATAATGAAGTAGGAATAAAATATATATGTTTTCAACATAAACCGAAATAATTTTATTAATAAACATTATTGGTTATAGTGCTGTAAGACAAAAAATGGTTGTTGGCTTATAAAATTTATTTACAAATTTTACTTTATTTTTTTAAAAATGTGATTGCATGTAGCACTAGAGATGGAAAAATGGCTGCTTATTTATCTTATAATGTATTAAGTATATGAATTTAATTTTTTTGTTTGTTTATTTTATATTTTGTTTATTTGTTTACATTTTTTTTTTTTTTGGATAGCATATTATTGAAGTTGTGTATATTGATACATCACATGATCACCATTTCTTATGCTTGCTTATAATTGTTAGTAAAACAGGCAAAACTCTCTATACATATTGCCACTCAGTGCAAGCCAGAGTAATCAATGGATGCCAGAAGGCTTGTGCATAAAATGCCCATCTAGTGCCTACTCATCCAATGTCCTCAGACTAGTTTCTGCCTTGTAGCCTTCATCAGTGAGGAGCCTTGGATCTGAGAGCACTGCACCTTGATCTTAGGATCTAATGCAATCCTCCAGCAGCCACCTTTTAACTCTATTTAACTACAAAACCATGAGTCTTAAATTGAAAACACCATAATATTTTCAATTTAAGCTCGTTAACTTATATAGTCATATACGTTTGAACTCAGTTCAGGACCTATACATTTTCGTGTCTTTGGTTCTTTAATAACCATAGCCACCACTATCCAATTAGGCATGATTGGTTTTAAACCAATAAACCACATGATCACTATTTTTTATGCTTGCTTATAATTGTTATCAAAACAGGCAAAACTCTCTATACATATTGCCACTCAGTGCAAGCCAGAGTAATCAATGGCTGCCAGAAGGCTTGTGCATAAAATCCTCATCCAATGCCTATTCATCCAATATTCCCAGACTAGTTGGACTAGACGGGGATTTTATGCACAAGCCTTCTGGCATCCATTGATTACTCTGGCTTGCACTGAGTGGCAATTCGTATAAAGAGTTTTACCTGTTTTAATAACAGTTATAAGCCAGCATAAGAAATGTTGATCATGTGATTTTTTTTTGGCTTAAAACCAATCCTGCCTAATAGGATAGTAGTGGCTATGGTTATTAAAGAATCAAAGACACCAAAATATATAGGTCCTGAACTGAGTTCAGATCTATATGATTATATAAGCTAATGAACTTAGATTGAAAATATTATGGGGTTTTCAATTTAAGACACATAGTTTTGTAGTTAAGTAGAGATAAAAGGTGGCTGCTGGAGGGTTGCATTAGATTCTAAGATTTAGGTGCACTGCTCTCAGATCCAAGGCTCCTCACTGACGAAGGCCACAAGCCAGAAACTAGTCTGAGGATATTGGATGAGTAGGCACTAGATGGGCATTTTATGCACAAGCCTTCTGGCATCCATTGATTACTCTGGCTTGCACTGAGTGGCAATACATATGGAGAGTTTTGTCTGATTTTATATTGATACAGTGTATTTTTGGCTTTACTGTATTTATTTATCTTAGTATTATTTTTGCATTTATCTGGTAAGTCTTGTAATATTTTCTGCAATTCTCAATGAAATATTAATAGTGAAAGCAATCTGAAAAATTCAGATGATTTTAATTATCTCTTTCTACCTCCTCCCTCTGCCTTCTATTTAGATTTACAAAAATAGTTTTATAGGTTTAGGAATCAATATCTTTTTACCATTGCAAATCTTACATTATTATTTAGTTTAGTCACTGTTGTTTTTTGAAAAATATTTTTTAGAATTTGACACTATTTTTATTGAAGCCTAAAATAAATAATATAATAATCAATTGATTTACTGGTCAGGAGTTTATAAGAAGTTCAAAGACTAGGACTGATGAAGTAAAAGCATATTGCATTGATCTTGATCTCCAAACTCTTCCACTCTATCATTTGTTATAGCAGAAGTATTTACTGAGTCAGATGTCTTTTTGTATTCTACAGATTCGGTGCAAAATAATTCATATTCACTTTCTTTTTTCTGTATCTTTATTTTATGCTCGTATATATTGGATTATTAATATTATTCCATGTACTGAATGTCATATATATATTTAATTGATAGAAGATTAATTCCTAATTTCTGCTCACTCTTTTCCCTTTGTTTTAAATATCACATTTTGTGTGTTAGTATTTCCTCTCTATGACTCCATCATTATCTATAGATTTTTTTAGTTTTCGTACATTTAATTGCATGTCTAATTTTTTTTATTTAAAATACATTTAACTATTTCTACATTAATGGCACCATATTGAATTTTCAAAAAACTGACTTGAGACACAATTTTCACAATAACTTCAGTTTTAATAATGTTAGACCAAAATATGATATTTTAACAGAAAATAGAAAAACTAAGGAAAACAATAAGGCTAAGACAAATAGTGATTAACATTAAAAAAGTAAGGAAAAAAAAAGAAATTTTAATATCCGAAAAAATTATTACTTAATTGTTTTTTCATAATTTCTTTAAATTCCTAACAAAATTCCCATTCGAACCGTATGTAATATTTCTTACCTGAGATAATCCATAGCTTCAGAATTTACAAAAGTAGTTGCTTAAGAATTCTTCATTTTTATCTTGTGTCCCAAAAGTCAAAAAATCTCAAGGCGTCTATAAGAAAAAGATTCATCCTAATGAAAGATACAAAATAAATAATTTCCAGAAGGTGGATTTGCATTTGTAACCATAGCAATAGGCTTTTTGTCTATCTAAAACTAGAAATTGAAGGCTATTGTCTGTTTCAATGATAAAATGAGTTTTACTCTTCATTTTATATTTTGTGTACACCAGTGATGTTTATATTTTTTGTGCACACCAGTGATGCTATCTTATTATATTTATTATCACACAGAGATATAATTTATTTGCGTATAACTCATTAGCTACTATGTAGACTTGAAAATAATGTGATACAAGATGTGGGCAAAACTACTGATTCCACAGCATGAATACCACATAGGCAAGAATCTGGATTAGATTCTTTGCCTGCATACAATTCTATATGGATGGTGCATATGGATTAATATATTACAAGGTATTGTTAAAAATCATTTTTAAAGTCCACATCACAACATTATTTAAAATTTATTTTATTTAATCAGTTCCTGAAGTATGAATATGATCCTTACCTGAGCTATTCATCTTCATGGTCATGCACAGCAAAGTTATATAGATCATTATCATCATCAACCATTATCAATCCACTGTAGTATGAAGGTCTCTCCAAGTTCAATCCATCTTCTCCGATCTTTACCTTCGCTTCTTCACATCACTCCTGCACATTTACTTATTTCATCCTTCCATCTCACCTGTGGTCTTTTTCTTAGTCTTTTACAATCTCTTGGAATCCAGTTTAAGATTTCAGTTGTCCATCTATTATCATCTCTTCTAGCAATATGTCCAACCTAACTCCACTTCAGTCTTTTAATTTTTTCAATGATGTCAATAACATCTGTTTGTTCTTTTACCCATATATTGTGTTTTCGATCTCTTGTTGTTACTCTCAACATGCATCTTTCCATACTTTTTTGAGTGGTCTGAAGTTTATGTATTGCTCTTCTATTAAGTGTCCAAGTCTCAGATCCATAAGTAAGAACTGGTAAAACACATTTATGTAAAACCTTCCTTTTCAAACACATATGCATATTTCCTTTTAGTATCAAGTTATTTCTACCAAAAGCACTCCAACCAAGTTTAATTCTATGATTAATTTTATCCATTATGTTTCCATCTGTATTAATAATCTGACCAAGGTATTTGTAACTGTTAACTTCTTCTAACTCATCATAATCGTTATTTTCATGTTTTGAGAAAATCCATTATTGTTATTGGTCCAGCGAAGTAAAACTCTGAAACTATTAATTGGTCAAGTGACAAACTTTTTGATACAAATATTTTCATCTTTTAATGTATATTAATTTTAGTTTCGTTTTCAAAAAGTATATTAATTATTTGTAATGTTAAGAAAGTAAACGAAAGTTATTTCAAAAATATATTTTTATTTGTATTTTATAGAAATATTCAAAAGCGGAAAAATCAAAGAAAACATTACGAGCGAATTAGAAGCATTATAAATGTCATTTAGATCCCTCCCTGATTTCACATTACGAATTTTTTAAGAATTTTTTAGGAAAAATCTTAACGTCTTTCTCAAAATAATTATACTTTCAGCATATTATTAAAAAAATACATTATAATGCCAGAAAAATATTCTAAATCATTAATCTTTGTTTGAAAATCAAATAAACAGCTTGGAGCAATCTAACCTCTTGACAAGATGTCAAAAATTGCTGCTACGGCTGGTTTCTTTTTCAATTTACAATCGTGTAAAGTATACAATTTTTTAATAAAACCTTACTACTTTTGTAAAATAACTATATTTTTATTAGAAATATTAGATTTTATGAAAATTATTTATAATATGTACGAAACATAATAAAAAAAAACACTCCAAAACATATTTTCATTTTAGCGGTGAAAAAATATTTAACGGAATCATCAGCCAATAAGAATTGGAAATAGATTGGGACTAGATTATCCAACCAATCAAAACTGGCCTTCTTCTTTTGTTCAACTTAAAATCCTCCTAGTATTGATTTTTTACTTGTAAAATGATTCAAAAGAGGGCAGCATCTTATAGGCCTTGCTCTAAGCTTTAATACGGGTATTTTTTCTTCAATGTAACTAAAAAATTGGCTGAGTTAGAGCAATCTAAAGGTGACAACCGCGATATCGCGTTTCAGGCTATTAAAAAGTTAAACATTACTTTAGTCTTTTTAACATTTATCTTTAGTCCTACTTTCATCTGATAACTCCTGCAACATTTCCTGCAGCTCTAAAGCATTATTTGCAAAAACAACTACATCTGCAAAATCTAAATGACTTAAATAATCTCCATTTACTTTCATTGTGTTAGCTTCCCATTTTAATCCACAAAATACTTCTTGCAGCACTGCTATAAAAAGTTTTGGAGATATGGAGTCACCTTGTCTTACACCCTTCTCAATGGTGACTTTCCCAGTATTATTATGTAATCTAATTGTTGCTTTGCATTTTTATAAATATTCTTTAAAGTATGACAATATCCTGGATCTATACCTTGATGATCTAATGCTTTAATCACTAAAGAAATGTTTATAGAATCAAATGCCTTTTCATAATCTACAAATCCAAAGCATAATCGCAATTCATATCCATTTGGTCCTTTCTATAACTTCTTTTAATACCTGGATATGATCTACTGTACTAAAACCATTTTTAAATCCATCTTGTTTTCTTGGTTGGTGGAAATCCAATGCTCTCTGTAGACAAGTTGTAATTATCTTGGTAAAAATTTTGTATAAAACTGATAAAAGGCTGTTAGATCTGTAATTTCTAATATCTTCTTTATCACTTTTTTTAAATATTAATACTGCATTCTTCCAATCATCTGGTACATCTTGATCATTTAGACATTTGGTATATAACTTTGCTAAAAAAAATTCTATTTCTTGACCTGCTTCTTTTAATATATCAATTATAATTTCATTATTACCTGGAGCCTTTCCTTTCTTCATACATTTAATTGCATGTCTCACTTCTTCATTTAAAATTCTGGGTAATTCGGAAAGATATAATAGATATAGGAGGTACTTGTTCTTTATTACTATATAATTCTTGATAAAAGTATTATACCCATTTTATGATGTCATCCCTCTTTTTAGTAATAATTCCATTTTTTTCTCTTATTGCAGATATAAATTTTCTACCAATACCAACATGTTGTTTACACACTTGAGACTTTTATTCTCTTCTACAACTTTCCTCGCTAGTTCACAGTTATACTTTCTTATATCATATTCAAGTCTTTTCCGCATACTTTACAAATTTCGAGATATTCAATTCTTTTTAATGCATCATTTTTGTATATCTTCATATTCTTTCTTTTCTTCATAAATTCTCTAGTCTCAGTAGAAATTTTATTGGTCAATTGGTGCTTTTTGCTACCAGCTATCTTTGTTGCAGTTTTTAAAAGTGTATCAGTTATTTTCATATTAATTTCATTCAAATCTGAATCATGTTCAAAATCTACTAATACTTGAAACCGATTTGTAAGTTCTAATTTAAATTCATTAGAATATTTCTGAAGATTAGGAATATCAACTGTAAATATTGTTTTTCTTACTAATTTTTGTCTCTCTAGTTTTGCATTAACATGTATCTTACATCTTACTAATCGATGATCACTTTCCATGTTAAATTTATTAAAAACATTACAATCTTGAAATATGTATTTTTTATTAATCAAAATATAATCCAGTTCTGCTGTCCCTTCATTTGGATGCTTCCATGTCCATTTCCTTTTAACATTTTTCTCAAAAAAATAATTCATAACTTAATGGTTTTTTTTTTCTGCAAACTCCACAAGTCTTTGTCCTCTCTCATTTCTATTACCATAACCAAAATTACCTACAGCACTTTCATCTTTCATTTGTTTACCAGTTCTAGTATTAAAGTCTCCCATAACAATTTAAAAATGTTGTTTACTCTGATCTAAAGCTTTTTGTACATTCATATAAAAATCTTCTACTACTTCATCACTATGAGGACTTGTTGGGGCATAAACCTGAATTATCTTCATTTGGTAGCTGCTATTAAGTAGTATAACTAATCTTACCACTCTGTCCGATACGTCATCAATCTCCACAATGTTGTTCTTCCATTTTTTATTTATAATAAATCCTACTCCACTTGTATTTCCAATATTTGTACCTTTATAATAAAGTACATGTCCACTTTTTAAATCCGTTGTCTCTTCACCTTTTCTTCTAACTTCACAAAGTCCAATAATGTTCCATTTAATATAAGACAGTTCTTCTTCTAATTCTTGCAATTTTCCGCCACTTGCTCTGCAATTGTAAGTACCTAAATAAAAAGTTGTCATCAAATGGCAGCCTAGGTCCGCAATCAGAAAATTCTTAGCCCCTCTGCCTTGGCCACCAACCGCTGTCTTGTTTGGTGATTTTACAACCTCCTGGGAATAAGAACCATGATTTATTTTTGTCTGTCATAATTGTATATATTGGAAAACTATTTATCATTTACACAAACATTCATTCTGCCTTATCAGGCAATTGAGAAGAAAGACCATGGTGTTTCTTGGTCTTAAACTGAGAGTTAAATAGCCAATAAACGCACCACACTGGCTAAAGCATGTTGGTGAGCAGGCCATCCATGTTCCTATACTATATGAACATAGTAATAACAGCTGCAACGACAAGAATGTATGGAGTGGACATTTAGGAATTTGCCCTGCTCAGTTTTTTTTTAAGGCCCCCAAGAGGAATCAAAGGGTCTCCTTTGATATAGATATATGTAATGGTGTTATATAAATCTGAAAATATATAAATACATTAAATATAATTTTCAATAAATCTTATATTTTAATTAGCAAATTATGCTGAATTTAGATCTGTCTGTAATTTGGATGACACTATTAAACAATTGTTATTATAGCTAGCAATTGCATCTGTAATATAAATTTTTGCTGCTCTTTAAAGTTATTGTATAAATTGCAAAGAAATAAAATATTTCATATTTTTTTCTAATATTTTTTTTTATTTAAGAAAATCACTTTATATAACTTGATGGTGCTTTTTTATTTAAAAAAAAATGAAAATTAACTTTTTAAAAAAAATTTGATTTAAAATATAAAATTATAACAGGAAAAGAAAAAAGTGGAGGATTCTTAGCTAGTCATTTTGGTATTTGAATATCTTTTACCTCTCTAACAACTGTTTTTATATAAATTAATAAATCAAATTTTTAAATGTTTTATATCAAAATGGATACATTTTTTAAAAAACAAAATAAATAGCTACAGCTTTTAAGTTATCTTTCTTGTCTTTGTGTTGTAATATTCCTTTTTAAATAAAAAATGTTGTAAATATATAAATTATATTTTAACTTATGACTGTACTACAGTTTTATTATGAAATAATTCATATATATTTGAACTCATTATTTATAAATTTAGAACTTAACTTTTTTTCAGAGCTAGTTAACCATGAATAATCAGAACTCACATTTTATGGTTCTTTATAAATCAGTAAATTATTAACATTTGTTATATTGTTAAAATAATTTGTTTTATAATTTATTGTTAATTTTCAAATATTCTGTTACATAAATTGCAAATATAGATATATAAATTTTGGAAAATCTGTATTGAAATTAAATGAAATTTATGTAATTTTATTTGAATGAGATATTTTAGTCTGCATGACTTATAAAAAAGGATAAATGTAGTCCTGAAAGAATTTGTTGACTGAGTTGTTTTTAAGTAACAACTTGTATATATGTGTCTATCTTTATTTATACAATTATAAATATGCGACTTTTTTCGCATGTGTTAGTGATGCTATAATTATATTATAATTGTGTAATAGGTCTGCTTAGCGCTTTCAAGATTTGATGTTCGAATCTCATACTCATAGCTTTGTGAATGAAGACTGTTGTGATTTATTGTATACATATGCAAATGAGTTTGAATTTTTAATTAGTTAGTCCATTGTTTGGAGAGAGCAAAACATGCCTCTCTTCTATTAATGGCACTGAGATCATTTGCTATGTAAAATGCTTCTTTAACTCATTCTTAAATGTCAAAAATTTAGGCATTCAACATTAAATTCATTATATATATACAGTATATTGGAAGCTTATGGTTGGGCTGGATGTTTGTCAAGCTTTATTTATGTGGTCAAATGTGTTTTTAAATTTTAATTGACAATAATTGAAATATATTAAATCAGTGTATTATAGTGATAAAGACTTAGACTGTTCAAGATATGCTAAGCCCTCTAGCAAGATGTGTATGAGATTCTAATATGCACTCTACCAGATGAACTAATTTTTAATAATATTAAAATAATAATTTATTAGTGTTCTTATTAATTTATAAGTATAGAAACATTTGATATTTTGTTATTATTAAATAATAAACAAAAAGATTTCAAATCATAACTATTCTAAATTAATCTTTGTAATTAATCCTTAAGCATATTTTTATTGTGATTTAAAATAATTTTGAACAGCTTGTTTAGTTATCACTAATGAATATAGATGGAGAAGTATTAATTATATGCGCATATCAAACTTTAATTGGTCTATTTTTTTTTTTTACAATTCACTCTGATAAAGATATAAATAAGCTAACATATATTGTAGGGGGGGGGGGGTCATTAAAAGAACCAGAGAAGAGATAACAACATCTGAACTATAACAAAATTTAAAACTAAGAAGAAGCTGAAAATAAATAACACTGAATTTAAAGGATAAGTAATTGTATTTTGACTCATAAATATGGAGTAGAGAATTCCACTTGCTTGCATGCATTGACCTACTGATCTATCAACTGACAATCGTCACAATTTCACATTTAAAAAAAAAGGGAACCATTTTGAAAAGCAAATACTTTGTTCAAAGGGACTTCAGATAAAACCGGACAAGCAATCGTAAGCATAAAATTTTATTCTATATATTACTACAATTTTAATTATTATAGTCATTATGTATGTTTAAAGATTAACAATGATTTGTTTGGAAAGACAAGAAGAAAGAAAAGAAAAATATTTAATGTCTTTGTTTGTAAAATAAATATGAAAAAAATTTTGCCTTTATACCAAACTTAATAGGAAACAGATTAAAAGTAATTAGAACAAAACCTCTTGAATTTAAATTTTAAAAAAAAGAAATCTACTTTAATTAAAGGATATTAAAATTTATATATTATAACGTGTGAATTTAATATATATTTTTATTAAAATATTCTAATAAATTTTTCTTTCTAAAGTGCTTGTTTACTTCGTTATTAGAAAAATGAATATTAGAATATGTTTCCTGTATTGGTAAATATAAGATATTTAACTTATAGCTTAATTGAATAGACTTAATGCAAATCTTGATGAAAAAAGACAATAATTTATAAATATTGTAAAAGAAAAAACGTTTGAAATTACAGATAAAAAAAAAGTAAATAGCAATTCTTAATTACTATTATAAAATACTGGAAAGAACACTATTCTTAAATACTAAGAAGATTTTAAAATACTTTAGAATACAGGAATCATTCTTAATTATTTCAATATATTACCGCAGATGGAAAAATTAACGTCATTTCTTTTGGAGAAAATTTTGCTTTTGCTAGTCTTAAGTTGGAGATATTATTTAAACTACATCATTGTTTTTAAAAAAATGGATCTAAAATTCTGAAGAAAAATATTTATGAGCATTATTGTATAGTTGTTTTATTTGCCAGGAACTCTTAAATGTTTTATTTACTTTACCATGATAAAATATGAAGAATATGGATGCGTCACCTCATAAAATAGTTTGCCGGCCGATAATGATTTCGTTTTCCCATGTCAGCTTATAGTGAAGGAATTTATATTATGGACTATGGGAATAATAATGATTTTTTTTTTTAAATTTTTCATGTTTATTAATATTTTGTATTAGTTTTGGAAATATGCAATGATTCTGAAAACAGACTAAGGTAAAATTATATATATATTGTACTGGTTAGCTTAAAAGTTAATATTAAATTAGGTTTGTCTAGATAGAGATAAACATATCTTACATTTACGAAAATAGTTTATTGATATTCTTGGGTAAACAGACAGAATAATTTGTCAGAAGCATAATAGTATTTACTTATGATGACACAATTATTTTATTATTTGGAGTTTTCCATATAAGCAGGTACACACATTCGTTTTATATCTTTACTATATTTTGCTTATAATTTAGTATGTCTACTTTAGTTTATAAAATTTATGCTATTTTTCATTGACTGTATATTTCTTATTGCAAATTTTATTATGCTCTATAAAATATTTCATGGTCGTTTGACTATTTAACATATGCATTGTTTGAAGTGGGATATTTATCTTTTTTGCTTTAATGTCAGAATTATTTTATCTTGCCATTGTTTTGATGAGGATTTGTGCTAGTTTCCATTTGATAAATGTGAGAAACATATAATTTTATTAAATATTGTATCATTGATATTATGTATTGGTAGATGGAATATAATCTCCCATTGCTTATTCCATGAGAGGATTATATTGTTGAGACTTATAATTATTTTATGTTTAGTTGATAAAGTTTAATTCCTAGGAAGGAATATTTTCATAGTATGCATTCCGTTTCTCTGTGTTGAGACGATGTTCACACATTTTGTACTTAGGAAAAAAGGTATTGGAATCTGCCATATTGTTATACAACTATATAATGTTGTTTTGAGGAGCCTCTCTTTATGGTCTGATCCCTCATGATGCTGTATAGTAGGTATTTTTCATTGTGAATGATGAAGTTCTTGGTATTTTTAAATTGTATGGCAATGATAGGGTAGTTAGCTTTAGGGACATTTGTTTATCTATAGTGTTTAGCTAAATAAAATAGTGTATGTATTATGTTGTGGTACCTTATCAACAGTCTACAAGCAAACCAACAAAATTTATTAGTAATTTTAAAACTTATCTTGGGTATGGCATAATAAGAGATACACATATGCAATGTCATTTTATTTCCATCAAGTAGTAGTTCATCGATGGATCAGTAAGACATTTCAATAGTTAAGCTGATTATTCTGTGGACATGGGTAAAGTTTAGTAACCTGTATATATTTGACTTCTGGTGTCTCTTCCCATATTCATATAATTGCTGAATGCTAAATAATAATTGTCATTTGTGCTTCATATGATAATTGTCATTATCATATTACTTATTAGTAAAGTTTAGTTATACTTTAATGCTGTCAATAGCATACTATAGATAACTATTATGAATAGCAGTATTATTAGACATATCAGTGCATCAAAACTGTTAATAAATCTAAAGGGAATATACCTGCTTCCAAATGAATATATCTTGTTTTATATTGTTTCTAAAATATGTATGTTTTCAATTATTTATTATTTTAGAAAGTTGTAAGTAGTGTAAATAAATCTTGTTGTTTTGAAAATATATTTGGTTGTCTGTGGCCTTATTGCTAGTCATCATCCATATTATTATTGTTATAGTTATCAACACATTATCTTATTGTCTTAAAGTCATTATCAATCAATACAGTATATTTTATTACGCATTAATATATCACAATGATTTTGGTAAGCTCTTACATTTAAAGTATATTTAGAATTTATGGCTTATTGATCAGAACACTGTTGATCTTAAGCCCATGTCTTATTTTAAATAATATTTTAATGATCTATTGGTTTTGGAATAACCTGTTTATTTGAATCATAAGATACATCATTCACTGACCATGATCATATTGGCCATAGTTATTTAATAAAAGAGAGTTTGTAAGTTATTGTGCTTGCTTTATTAAGAATTTATTTGTACTTCATAAAACTTAAAAGTTCATATTACTGTTGGTATTGGGATTGCCAAATATTCTTTATTAATTCTATTTTGTTTTATGAGCTGACTTTGTTTGTTATATTTGGGTAGTGGCAAAATCCCTATCATTGACCCAAGTATATCTTGTAAAATAGTAATATTTAAGTTATTTGAATCCTGAGAAAGGTAAATTACTAATTTACAGTCATAATTTTGAATTTATGATAATTTTTATGTCTAAAGTTATTTATTGTGCTTTGATTTGAGTTATGTTTGTCATCACTGTTTAATTGGGTTTGTATAATTTTAAGATGTAAATTTCTTTTCTAGTTTTTAAAACTTATAGATTATTTTAACTTCATAGTTAAATATTCTGGTTTAGTCGAGCTTAGAATCCATACTTTGTTTTATCTTACCTTACTGTCATTTAACACCATATTAGTTTTATAGTTCATGATCTCATTCTTTAACATTAATGTTGTTCTCATTTCTTCATCCTCATTTTATCTTAATTCATTATCACAAATAATTAATCCTTCATTAGTTCTTATTTTATCATTATCTTAATTATTCATCACCCTAACACATTTTCTTTCTCTTCCCCTTACTCTTAAGCTCATACATTTCCATCATTTAATTATTATTTGTTTTCATCACCCATTTAGTTATCTACATCCTAATTCATTTGTCACTCTATTCATTTCATAGGCCTGATTATTAATTATTTATAGCTTTTGCATATTAAGTTTATCTAGTAATATTTTGCTTGTGGAATTTAAAGCTAGTTTAACCGATGTCGATACTAGAAGTTATTATCTTCCTGAATACTTTGTGACCTCCCTTAGATTTACCAATTCACACTAGCCTAGTTGGTTTTAAGAAAATAATTTTTTTATTTTAACATTTTTTTTTTTTTTATGTATATATTCTTTTTATCCATATAGAGATGGTTACAGTATATATATTAAATAAACTATCTCTATTTTTAACTCTTTGAGATTTATATAAATATGAATTTACATCACATGTAATGATATTATGAAAATTTAGTATCAAAAATTAAAACAGTTATTTTAATAAGACAAAAAAAATGGTAGAAGTGATAACATTATAAAATTTTTAAATATAGCATATATTGCTTTCTATATGTCATCAATAATGGCAGAATATTTAAGTATATTTTGTGAAGAAAAATAAGATAATGTTTTGTTTTGTTCTTTTCTCCTTTAAAAAAGTTGTAATGAGCATATAATTGTCCTCTAATCTTGAATCACTTTCAGTTTTTTTGACTTCTATATATTATGGAAATTTCTACTTGATTAATTAATGTTGTTTTATTTATATGTGCTTAGCTTTTGTTTTATTTTATTTCCACGTTTATCTGTATTTTCAATTTTTTTTTTTTTTTTAAATTCGTATTGTTTCATTTTTTATTGGTCTTTTGTCAAAATAAACTCTTTCTACAGAGTTAAAATGAGTAGTTAAAACATTTTAAAGTTAAACATCTGGCAGGAAGATTTCAACTGGACGAACCTTCGTGAAAGAAGTTAAATAATCAAAATTTCTGGTACGTACTTTTTTTTTTTTTGATCTTTTATTTTCTTGTAGGTTATTATGCTATGGTTATTAACAAAGCCTATCTTTTTCAATTTTGTATTAGTGGCTATTTATGATGATTTTTTTTTTAAGTGTGTTTTTTTATATCTTAATGTGACTTTAAACTGCATTAGTTATTTTGTTATTACATTCAAAATTAAATTTTGGTATGGATTTAAATTAAGTGTAAGCAAAATAAAATATAATTTTACTGAAAAGTGGTTTATAATGGGAATGTTGCATTAAGAATAGTAATTGTGGAATAATATTTATATTATGATCTCAAAGTAAATAATTTAGTCATCAGAATAGTTTAAAACAGTATTTTTTGTTTCTTTGTAATATTTACATTATTATTGTAATTATGAACATGGATTCTTTATTTGTTATAGCATTAATTATTCAGATTTGGCCATTTTTTCTGTGCTTATTTTTTATTCCTCAATTTATTTTATATTATGTTTGTTTTTATTTATTTATTTATGTTAGTTTTAAAAACTGGATTATGATAAAAAAATAATTAATTTAAACAAAATGATAATAATAGTAGTATTTATAATTTTTTTAAATATATGAGTTCTACATGATCTCTCCTAGTTTACATTTTAAATTTGCACTAGTTGCAGTAATTCACTATATTATTTTATACTTTAGAGGTTTCTATGTAAGAATGGTAGTTCCGACTAAATTTCCAAATTAGTTTCTATTAGTTAGTTTTTGTTAATGAGGAACATTAAATTTATTTGATTATCATCTGATATCTATTGATTACTCATCCATAGATAACTAGCATAGAATAATAGAATGGAATGTTTTGATTTAAGAGTCCATAAAAATATCTCCATTCTTTTTTTTTTTATTTTTTATTTTTTTTTCACATGTTGTACCTATGTCTTTCATAAGATTAGTTTAATTTTTTGATTTATCTCATATTAAATATATCTTCTTTTTTTAAGCTTTCGTGATATTTTAACTCTAAGTATGTATTTATTATAATTCTTTTATTCATTCAATAATAGATCAATTCTCTTCTATTGTTTTCAAAACATTTTTATGTATAGCTTTATTTTTCCAACATTTTTTTTCTTCACATCTATATCAAAAGTTTTAAATTTTTATTCATTTCTTTTCACATAACTTTTTTCCATGAAATATCTAAAGCTTTATTTTATATTCACCATTGGGATAAATAATGCTGTACTAAAAAGTTTTTCCTTAAAAATGTTTTAATTATTACAATTTTATATTTACTTGACTTCTATGTCCTCATTTATCTAAATACATACAGCTTCTAATGTGGTCTAAATTTATTTTTCAATTTTTGGATTGTATTTTTTACTAAAGATTTTCATCATTTTTATTGAAAACAATAAAATACTTCATTAAAAATTATTCGCCATTTGAATCTATTTTTAATATTAGTTTTAATTGAAAAACTATATTTTACCGATTTTCTAATGTTATACCCCCCCCCCCACCATCCCATAAATGTTAAAAAATTAATGATAGACAATATGTTTGACTTAACTCTTTATCCAGTAATAATATTAATGTTGAAATCGTAATATTTGTTGAATTATTATAATAAGAATGTATAGTGATTATAAATAATGGATATAAATTGTACTTTATCAGATAGTTATATACAAACATGTAAGTTGCTAATGAATCTTTTTTATTCAAGATTTGTTATCCAAATTGTCAGTTATAAAATCTCAGGGATTGGCATTCTTGTTGTAATAAGAAATTATTGGTAATTTAATTAATACACATAAATATAAGATAATTATGCATACAAACATATTATAAATTGCCCTTTTCTTTACTCCTTTTTGGATCAGATCTCAAAAAGGGTAAATGAGTAGCCAGTTAATCCGAAATTATGCAAAATTGTTGTGCAAGTTGTACATTAAATATTTAAAAAATGCATAAAATATATAATATTTATGTTTATTAAACATTTTTATAGGTAAAAAATATCAATAATTTCCATGTCTTTTTTCAAAGTTCATTTGTTGAAATACTAACAATAATAAATATTTGTTTTTTCTGAGTAGTTTGAAATAAATAGATTTTTTTAAAAAATGATTTCATTTTTTCAATTATTAGTCAATTTTTGATTAATGTTACTATAATACCATTATTCCGATTTTCTTTAAATGTTATAGCTGCTGGAATATTATTATTTTAGCATATATTAGGATTTATGTGAATAATTAAAGAAAAAGTCCATTTAAGTAAATACCTATAAATTAATAAGCCTATTTCACATTCTATTAGGTTTTTTTTAAAATCAGTTTTATCTTTCCTAAAAAAAAATTATTGGATGGAGGATTTTTAAAAAATATATTTCAGTTTAAAAAAAAAGATAATGGCAAATAAATCAATAAATTTTTATTTTTTGATTACATAAAAATGAATACACAGAATATATATATATATGTTTATTAAAATTAATAGTAATTATTATAATACTTTGAATTATCTGCATTTGGTATCTGCTATTAAGTTGTATGACTAATCTTGCCTCTCTGTCCGATACACCATCAGTCTCTACAATGTTGTTCTTCCACTTTTTATTTATAATGAATTCTACTCAACTTATATTTCCAACCTTTATACTAGAGTAAATGTCCATTTTTTAAATCAATTGTCTCTTCATCTTTTCTTCTAACTTCACAAAGTTCCAATAATGTCTCATTTAATATAACACAGTTCTTCTTCTAATTCTTGCAATCTTTCTTCACTTGAAAGTGATCTGCAGTTGTAAGTATGTAAATAAAAAGTCGTCATCAAATGGCAGCCTGGGTCCACAACCAGGGGATTCTTAGCACTCTCCGCCTTCGGCCACCAACCGCTGCCTTGGTTGGTGACTTTACAGCTTCCTGGGAATAATGGCCATGATTTATTTTAGTCTGTCATGATTGTATATATCTATTGGAAAAATATTTATCATTTACACATACAATCATTCTGCCATATCAGGCAACTGAGAAGAAAGACCGTGGTGTTTCTTGATTTTAAACTCAGAGGTAAAAAACCAATAAATTCACCATGCTGGCTAATGCATGTTGGTGAGCAGCCCATCCATGTCCGTATACTATATGAATAATCACATAGTAATAATAACAGCTGCAATGACAAGAACGTATGGAGTGGACATGATTCAGATTTGAATCAGATTAATAAGAAAATAACTGATACACTTTTAAAAACAGCAATAAAGATAGCTAGTAGAAAAAAGCAGTAATTGACCAATAAAATTTCTACTGAGGCTAGAGAATTTATGAAGAAAAGAAGGAAATAGAAGATATACAAAAATGATGCATTAAAAAGGATTGAATACCTCGAATTTTGTAAAATTGTGTGAAAAAGAGTTAAAAATGATATAAGAAAGTATAACTGTGAACTAGCAAGGAAAGCTATAGAAGAGAATAAAAGTCTCAAGAGTGTAAAATAACATTTTGGTATTGGTAGCAAATATACATCTGCAATAAGAAAAAAAGATGGAATTATTACTAAAAAGAGAGATGATATCATGAAATGGGTAGAAGACTTTTATCAAGAATTATGTAGTAATAAAGTACAAGTACCTCCTATATCTATTATATCTTCCTAATTGCCCAGAATTTTAAATAAAGAAGTAAGACATGCAATTAAATTTATGAAGAAAGGAAAGGTTCCAAGTAATGATGGAATTATAATTGATATATTAAAAGAAGCAGGTGAAGAAATATAAATTTTTTTAGCAAAGTTATATACCAAATGTTTAATTGATAAAGATGTACCTGATGATTGGAAGAATGCAGTATTAATATTACTATTTTAAAAAGGGGATAAAGAAGATATTAGAAATTACAGACTTATCAGCCTTTTATCAGTTTTATACAAAATTTTTACCAAGATAATTACAACTTGTCTACAGAGAATATTGGATTTCCACCAACCAAGAGAACAAGCTGGATTTAAAAGTGGTTTTAGTACAGTAGATCATATCCAGGTATTGAGAGAAGTTATAAAAAGGACAAATGAATATGAGTTACTATTATGCTTTGGATTTGGAGATTATGAAAAGGCATTTGATTCTATAAACATTTCTTCAGTGACTAAAGCATTGGATCTTCAAGGTATTGATCTAGAATACTGTCATATTTTAAAGAATATTTATAAAAAAGCAACAGCAACAATTAATGATACTAGGAAAGTCAACATTGAGAAGGGTTTAAGGTAGGGTGACTCCATATCTCCAAAACTTTTTACAGCAATGCTGCAAGAAGTATTTTGTGGATTAAAAAGGGAAGCTAAAGGAGTGAAAGTAAATGGATATTGTTTAAGTTATTTAGATTTTACACATGATGTAATTGTTTTTGCAAATAATGCTTTAGAGCTGCAGAAATGTTGTAGAAGTTATCAGATGAAAGTAGAACTAAAGATAAATAGTAAAAAAGACTAAAATAATGTTCGATGGACTTTCTCAAAATATGAAAATAAAGATTGAATATGATGAGTTAGTAGAAGTTAACAGCTACAAATACCTTGGTCAGATTATTAATACAGATGGAAACATAATGGATGAAATTAATCATAGAATTAAACTTAGTTGGAGTGCTTTTGGTAGAAATAATTTGATACTAAAAGGAAATATGCCTATGTGTTTGAAAAGAAAGGTTTTTAAAAAATGTGGTTTACCAGTTTTTATTTTTAAATCTGAGACTTGGATACTTAATAGAAGAGCAATATAGAAACTTCAGACCACTCAAAGAAGTCTGGAGAGATGTATGATAGGAGTAACAAAAAGAGATCGAAAATGCAATATATGGGTAAGAGAACAAACAGATGTTACTGACCTCATTGAAAAAATTAAAAGATTGAAGTGGAGTTGGCTGGACATATTGCTAGAAGATATGATAATAGATGGACAATTGAAATTTTAAACTGGATTCCAAGAGATTGTAAAAGACCCAGAAAAAGATCACGTGAGAAGGATGGATGAATTAAAAAGGTGTGCAGGGATGATTTGGAGAAGAGAAACTAAAGATCGGAGTAGATGGATTCAACTTGGAGAGACTTTCATCCTGCAGTGGATTGATAATGATTGACGATGATGATTATATCACTTTGAATTTAAGATGTCCTGAATTTAAGATACAGTAGGATTTTAAACTCGGAAAATTGGAAAAATAATTTAATTTGATTTTATTAAAAAAATAAAAAACATTTTTATTTATTTAAATAGGAAGTAATATAAATACAGTAAGTTTGCCTAATTTATTGCAAACTGACTTCAGATATATATTTTCAGAACTTGAATTCATCTTTACTATTCCATCAGGTACATCATCTTCGGGCCATTTAAATCGTTAGAATGCAACATTTTAAGAAAGATTTTTTTGATAATTTCTTCAGGTATATCATTCCAAGATTGCAAAACCGACTCAAAATTATACATATATTGCTGGTATTACAAAGCCCTTTTTTTTTAATTGTAAAGACCATAATGTTTATTTTTCAAAGTGTCATATCTGACCTTACCTTCAGAAGTGGACTATTCCAGATTCTTTGCCTGATTGAATCCTTTGTTGGGGTTCATGCTTTGAATCCGATTGTTCCCAGTAGGGTAAGGGAATTGACTATAAGTAGTCAACCTTTTGGAGGCAAGACAGAGAGCATTATCTTCTGTCAACTTGAACGATTGAATGTGCTCTCCAGGGTAGCTTCTGCCTATAGCAAGGGTGTCTTCACTAGTCATTGCTGATATATCTACACAGTGAGGCAAGTCCACCTAGGACTGGAAACTGCTATGACTGCAGTCGACTCAAGGCAAGCTGTCTTAGTGCAGCTGCAAGAGTCTGAACTAAAGCCGACTCAAGGCATGCTGTCCAGTACAGCCAGAAGAGTCTTACTTGAGCTCACGAGGCAGATTAATCATATAGCTGGAAGTGAGTTCCCTTACTCAGTATAACTAACTTATCATTAATTGTGTAAACTATATTTATATTATTGATTAACTAACGTGTGTGTATTTTTGTAACTAATATATTACACATATTAATTGTTGAGTAGTTTGTCATTACTTTTTCTGTTGGTTTGGAACTGAATCTTTAAATTAAGTCAAACACAACACAAAGAAAAAATAAAATAAAATATGGTAATGACATTTAATGTTATTGGTAAATCTTTTTTCTTTTGATTAAAACCTTTTTTAAAATGCAAATTAATAATTTGGCAGATTATTAAAGTAAATGGAAGTATTTTAAAAATAAATTTCTCTTTATAATTGGCAAAAATAATCTATAGCGGTCAACATATTTCATAGTTTTGTCATCCAATTATAAATTGCAGCCATACATCATTGATTTCATTCTCAATTTTCTTTCATGTAAAAGTAAATTTTTGTGTTAAAATCTGAATCATTCTTCGAAAATAATTTATATTTTTATAAATATTTTCTGAAAAAAATTATAAATGTGTAAAAAAAATTATAAAACATATATTCACGTTGAAATCAAAACAAAGATATCAGAACTGTCAAGATCATTGACAGGCATTCCCTTATGTAACGAACACAAAACAACCAATCAGAGTAAAGGCAGGTTCTTACCATTGTTGTGTTGATTTATTAGTTGTAAAAAAATTTTAAAGTTTATTCAATACAGTTTTTTTAATCAAATAACAGTAAAATTAGCAAAATAACATTAAAAGGTTCTAAAACATATGTTATCACTTTAAAATCAAATCAAAGGTATCGGAGCTGTCAAAATCATTGACAGGCATTCTCTTGTATAGAGAATATGAAACAACCAATCAGAGCAAAGGCAAGTTCTTATCTCATTGCTGTATTGATTTATTAGTCATAAAAAAAATTCTAAAGGTCATTCAATACTGTACTGGTCGAAAGATCCCACCCACATAACAAGACCCAGCCGCAAAGTCGGATTCAAACACAGGCGAACCGAACTGAATTCAAACCCAACCCATGAGCTCAGATCAAATCAGTGGATGACATATGTTGACAGTACATGACTATGCGCCAAGAAACTAGCTCAATGGATGATGATGATTTGAGACCCCTGATCTAACTCTAATAACGTATAATAAAATAACTACGGATATTTATGAGTCAATTCATATATATGTTCGTGTTGCCAATACAGACAGCGAGCATTAATATTAAAATAATTATTGAATAATAAAGAAAGTTAAAAACCAAATGTGTTAATAAAATGTTTAATAATAATAAATATTTTGTTCAGCTTTCATGATTAAGATTATATAGATTACCTCTAGTCTTTAAAACGGAATTTATAATCTACAATAAGAATGGCAGTCGTTATTATATGCCAATAACTATTACGCAATATTATAGGAGGATTATACGTATCTATGCCCCAACAAGTAAATAAAGGTAGACAAAGATATTTGGCTTTGACAAAAATTATTATTCTAATTCTAAAAGAAAGAATGTGAGATTCATTTTCACATTCGTAAATCAATTCACAAAGAGCAAGATAAGTATTTAGGGCATAACTTTAATATTTAATAGGAAACTTAACTTAATTATATATGAATATGAATTTGTTCGACTTTAATAAAATCAATTCATCACTATTTACGAGCATGAGAGCGGGCTTTACTGGAACTGAAAAGTAAACGGTACTGACGTTTTATGAGCTGTAAAAATGAATATGAAAGATCATGGCTTGTTGGTGATTTAAGTAGGAGAGGGTGGCTTGTGTTTTACAAGTCTTTCTGCCCTATCAAGGAGGCGTGGAGCACAGGGAAAGCCAGGCCGGGTCATAGCCGCGAACCTTTGGTGTTCCAATATAAAAACGAGCATGTGAGGAAGTGGTTTCTTCCTAGATAATTAACGTAATAATAAAAATAATATCACCGAGGACAAGCCTACGAGGCAGGAGATGGCTCACGTCAGCAACGTTCGGAAAATGATGACTTAATAATCATCGTGTTTAAGTAATAAAACCCAATTTATATAAAGAATGCTCTACGTGATGACCTGATCATGTTGAATTAAAGTCAAACGAGCTTTAACTAAAAAGTACTTAACGCAATTATAAAATTATATGAATTATACCCTAAATATCATGCCCTCCCTGAATATTAATAGAAAGTATAAAATTTGAATTAGAATATATTCTTTTACTTTTCTTTATTGACCTTTAATAAAACATTTTAAGATTAGGAATGTGAATAGATAAACATTTGTAAACTAGATAAAATCACCAGGGACATAAGTTAGAAACTGAGCTAATAATTTATTATTAGCCATTAATAAAAATAGCAAAAATTGTATAATTCCTTCAACTTGATAATTAATAGAGTTGTATTAAATTAGTTCCAGTGGGAAAGAATTACTATAACTTAATATTATATTACTTTCATGAGGGAATTTTAACGAAGAAGATTATTATCGAGTTGAAGTTTTATTGGCATATAATCAAAAATAAATGACATTTATAATCATCTAGGAAATATATAGTAAGGTTAGATAAACGAACTGCCATCATAAGAAAAAAGAAAGTTAACATAATACTAATTTTAAAGACTAGAGATTAAGATAGAGAATTACTACATAATTTAAGATAGCATAAATAAAAAGAAAATTTTACAGTAGATAGCTTAAAAGGTGTTTTAACTTATAAAGTTCAGAACTGGCCAGAAAGTTGCAGTTCAAAGGGAAAGATTTTACCCGTCCTTCCATGGCTTGTTTCTTAGTGTACACAATAGAGTCTGATTTAGTTCAAACGTAGGCACACATTTTGTAAATTATTTGAATAGCATTTTGATTGATTCTTTCAGGTTTTGGCAGCAAGATTGGCGTGGAAAAAGTTTAGTTTAGTAGCTACATTAAAGATTTTCTGGGGACTTCGGGTCCAGTGGTCAGATTCCCGATGTTAACCCCTTACCGTGATGGAGATACTATAGGAATTCATAATTTAAGATGTACGTAGATTTTAGTAGCACTTCTTTCAAAACAAATATGGCTTCTCCCTCTCCAAACTTTTCCGGGCTATTTATACTGACCTCTGGTTTCCAGCCTATTCTGAATCTAGATGCCTTCAGGCTAAAGCTTCTTGCATTATCAAAGTTACAAATTTTGCTAATTGATTTTAGATTTAGATACATTCTTTCGATAAGGCTTTCAAACTCATTAATTTTGAATTCATTTTCTAATTAGAAAATGAATTTGTAAATCTGAAAAACGATTTTAATTAGGAACCGTCCTTATATTTTAAATTATTATCTTTTTGCTAATTAATAAAAATTCCCCATTGTTTTTGAGAAAGGACGATCTGAAAGCTTATCGAAAGAATATAGCTTTTAATCGTAAAATTTGAACAAACTGTTTAAAAGTAAAATAAAACATTCCGACACAATGAAACTTTATAACGAATATATATATTTAAATATTTATAAATATATATGCACAATCCATGCAGTTATAATATATGTGTTTTCATGAATAATTTTATCATGAATTTATTAATGACATTGATTAGTTTAAATATAAAACTAGTTGGTTTTAACATATTTTTGTATAATACTGTTTTTTAATGAAACTAGCGTGTATTGAACGTATAAAGCCCCATTGTATTCGGAAATTCATGGTTAGTACTAGGGTTTGAAGTGGGCTACATGTGAGATATCATGAAGCTAGGATCGAACTTAGATTCGACTGCTTCAATACTGGTAAGTAAAATTGTCATAATAATGGTATAAGTAGCAGTTTGAGAGAGAGTTAAAAATATTTACAAAATTAATCCAAAAAATATTGGCATTTAATGTTAAATCTTTTTTCTTTTGATTAAAAAAGATTTAATACACCATTCTACATAGGTCAACAATCTTAATATTATGTACATGTATAGTGTAAAGCAAAGATCCACAGTAATTCTTGCTCCCAATCCCTGGATATCATATTGAATTTTTTTAAAAAATACTTCATATATCATTTGTATAATATCTTTGATTCGAATAGATTAAATATAAAGTTATATATGTTTTTAGAAAAAATATAGTGGAAGAAATATAATGAAGTTGAAGAAGTAGTCATTACTTTAAAAAAATTTGATAAAAAAAAAAAGATTTTTAATACTGTACTTTTAAAAATGCTAATTTTTACATAGGTTCACAAATCCTAAATTTTGAAAGTTAAATATTAAAGTCATATTTTTATAGATAGCTTCATTGAAATCTTTATACAATTCTGAAAAATTTGGTATATTACATGATTTACCTGAGATAACTTTTCATTTCAAAATCTGTTGAATTATTTTCACTGGTGATTTTCATTTTCAACAGCTGACTACCTTCCATGCAGGGTATCTGCTGGAAATAGGTTTCTTTCTAATGGGAGAGGGAAAAAATAACAATAAATAGTATTATACAAAAAATTGTAATTTATGACAAAAATAAAATAAATTTATTATTACATATTTATTAATTATTGAAAAATGGGAGTGAGGTGACCTAAAAATATGTATTCTCTTCATTTAAAAAAAAATGTATTCAAGAAATTAAATCAAACAAAAATGTATCTAACATAAAATGAATAAAAACAAATTATAAATATCAGATGAATAAATATATTATCTTGAAATATATTATTAATGGGGAAAGTTCTGATGTTGATGTCTGATGTTGCTTTGAATTCTGGCTTTGATTTGAATTCTGATGTTATTTCTGGTGTTAATCACATAAAATACTAAAAAATTATTCCAAAATTGCAATAAATGAGTACAATGTTACTGTAAACATGCAATAGATAAATAATCATAAAATAATACGTCTTAACTATTGGAGAATCACACAAATGCATGATTTTGTTTGTGCCATCATGTTAATAATGTGTTGTGACTGTATATGGAAGTATTTACATAGGTTCTTAACTTGTACTTTTATTATGAAACACAGAAAAGTACCCTCTTTCATTATTCCTACATAAAGGAATTGCCCCACATTCCACACAGCCAAAAATACTTTCATATCTTACTTTGTTTTTCGAGCACACAACACATTTTCTTGCTTTTGGTGCTTTGTAATAGCACAGCCGAAAATACTTTTATGTCTTACTTTGTTTTTTGAACACACAACACATTTTCTTGCTTTTAGTGCATTGTGATAGCAGACGAGATAGGTGTGATATAATAAGTGGTTTATTCTTCCTGGATGAGAAGTCATTCATAAGTATTTTTGCTAACTCTTCTCATAATTCTAAGGCTATTATAGGCCACATTTGTTTTTGGGCTCTATATATTTTTATAAAGAATGTAGGTATTTGAAATCGCTGCATCAAAACAGTGCTGGAATAAGCACATTGGCCATTGATTGGACTTTCTCTCCCATCTGTACTGTTGTTTGTTTTTTAAACTGGATGAGAAAGACTGGAATAAATGTTAACTTTGTGTTTAGTATTTTTTTTTTTAATTCTGATTTTCTTTTCTTATTATTTTCTTGTAATACTGTTTGACTTTTGTACTTATTTAATATACATTTTTGACTGTTTAGTAAATCTTTATATAGTACATTATTAATACTCATAAATTGCTTAAACTTGTTATATATCATTTTATAAAAATAAATTGGGTGCCATAATTTTTAAACACTTTTGTTTAAGTTAGAAACCATTTAGGATAAATTTTATAATCAAGATTTAGCAAGCTTTTATCAAATGGAGTTCCTTAAAATTTTATACATATGTTAGAAATTGATGGCAATGCAATATCACAATGAAATGTTTCAGGTTGGTCATCTGATTTCCCTTTGATGGATCAAATTTCGAACATATAAATATCAGTTCAGTAAGTTATCAGTGATGCGAATGATAGAGCTGTATATTTTTTAAACATTTTTATTTAAAAAATAGTTACACTAAAAAGTTTAACAATCAATTAAAATAGAAATAAAAACAAACTTTACTTTCAACTGATTGCAAAACCTACTTCTTTTAAAATGAATGAAATTTTATTTTATTTTTTTGATTGTAAGATTTCTTTTGTTAAAATGGTTCGCTTCCCGGGCAATGCTATGACACATAAAAAATAGTATTGAAATTGATTTTTAATGTGCCGCAAATTTCTTTTAAAATATACAGCTGTCACAAACATTTTTATTTTTTGTTTTAAATAGAAATAGTTACAAAAAATATCCAAATAATAAAAAAATTAAAAATAATATAAAAAATATTTTATAATAAATACTTATTTACTGTGAAAATATTAAAAAGTTTAAAAAAAAAATGTATTTTATAAAGTTGTAATTATTTATTAAATGCACAGGAAGTATATGAAAATAAGTTTAAGACAGGCAATGCTGTATTTACTGTGCATTAAAAAGCCAAAAAATACTTTTTTTGTTCAACCACAGTTGGGATTTTATATTTAACTTGAAATCAAAACGTGATGTCCAGAAGTTAATTTAATTCAATTAAAAAATACAAAAAAATAATTGTTTTCTTTAACTACAATAGAATTTTTATTTCAAGTTAAATATAAAAACCTCGATTGTGGTTGAAGAAAACAATTATTATTATTGTTTTTTAGTGTACAAAAAATAAAAGCATTTATTATAAAATATTTTTTATATATGTGTGTTTTTATACTATGGTCTGGCTTAAACATTTTAACATTATTCCAATGAGAATTTGGTCCTTTACTATTATGAATTCTTATATTATGCTATTTTTCCAGAACCATCAATTGTGATAAATAAGATGACCAGTATTTAAGAAATTATTCAAGTATTTTGATAGTCATAAGTTATTTGACCAAATTTCTTTTAAAGACTCATCCAAATTAATCATTTTATCTAAAATCCTATTTATAGGATGCATTTACTATTTAAAACTCATAATAAAAGTATGTTTTTATTTTAAAGGTTAAAAACATTACAAATTATTGTATAGTATGCATCTTAGCAAATAAATTTTCAATCCTTTGAGTTTTGATATAATATTCTGTTAGTAAATGTGAATGATCATTCAATATATATATTCTAATAATGGCATGAGCTTCTAATTTATTTTATTTGAATCAAACCTCATTATCACAGCCTGTTGTAAATATGGTTCTCATGGATTTCTTAACTAATAAATAGATGAATAAAAATTTGTACATTTTTTATATATAACATCATATATGTGTTAACTATTCACACTATACTAAACTTTAAAAGCCATCATGAATAAACTTATTTTTTTTTTTTTTTTTAAATTTAGTACAGTATTCAACATTTTTTTTATTATTGTTATGAAATTTCATGTAAAATTTGTTTTTTACATTTAATATTCTCCACCCTCTTATCCATCCCATTTTTTTTTTAAAAAATAAATATTCACATATTTTATTTTTTCCATTTATTTTAATTAAAATAGATTTATCATTTTTTATATATAAATGCTTTTAAATTAATATATCACTGATAATATTTTTCCATTTTAATGTTATATAATATCTGTATTCTTTTATATATATATTGTAATGGATGTTTAAAAACACCATTACAAAGTTGAAATGTTACAGGGCTAAAAATAAATTTATAAATGTCGATTTTTTTTTATAAAACTTGATTAAAAGTTTTGAGTTTTTTTTTATGTTTGTACAAATATATATGTATATACGTGGGAATTATATTTTAATACCACATTTATATTTGGTTTTTAATTTTAATAGTAAAAAACTAAGATTACTTTTTTTTTTTTCTTAATTTATGTAAAAGTAAATTGTATAAATAAATTGCTTTTCAGATTTGGGGATTTAGATTGATAAGAATAATTAAAAAGAAAGAAAACAAAAAGAAAAGAATTTTTCATTAGTTAATTCCTAGATCTGTAAAGGGCAATTTATTTTCGTTAATTAGATAACTATTGTTAGCTAGATGGAGAACTTTATGAATTTTAATTAAAAATAAATAAATTTGTAATTGGTTCAGATATGATTCAAGGCTTAATCAGGCCATTGTATTATCTTTTCACTAACTCTGAGATAGGCTTGCACCAACTCCGAGAGATACAGACACCAACTCTGAAAGAGAATTGCACAAACTCTGATACTTGCACAAATTCTGAGAGATACTTAGACAAACTATTCCTGCAAAACTAGGAGAGAACAATTCCTGCATATTCCGAAAGCAAAGCCATCCAGCAATTCTGTTTAGAATGAACGCTAAACCTACAGCAAGGATCTTTTCTCCTACCATGATGTGCTAAGCTTCTCGCCAAGACAGGTTTGGACTCCCTGTGTCTCCATTAACTGCCTATAATGCTATAAGGACCAATTACAAAGAAACCATTAACCGACTCACCCAAGCCTACCATGAGTGAATCCTGATCAACGGAACATATTCAAGAAGTCTAGTACACTACCATTTAAATAAGGTATTAAGCTACCTTACATTTTACAATTTAAATAATTTTGTCTTAAATTTGATTTCCTTTTTTGAAATATAAATGTGTTTCAATTTTTATTTTATGTAATTCGTTTCTGTGCGTTTGGTTTTTTTTTTTTTTACGAGTGCTAGTTTCAAACGTATAATGTATATCCCCTTTTAAGTCTTAGTAAGTAAGATAGTATAGTTTTATTTATAATCTCACATTCCTTTTTATTATAGAAAGCAGTCTGGCTATTACAGACTATTTTAATTAACTTCTAGCTCATGACCCATTTTATTATTAATTTTACTTATGTCGAAAAACTATAATTATTTATAATAGACTATTATGAAATATAATAGTCATTAGTTTTATTATCTCGAACTTCCAATTCTTTTATTAAGGGCACGTACGATCGTTATAACCCTTTCAATAGGTAGATCGTGAGCTCCTAGCCTGTCTCACTGTGAGGGAGGTCAATCGATTGAAAGTAATAACTTTCAACACTTTTTTTTATTAATGTTTTGGAAGTTACCTACGCATTTCTTCTGTTTCGACATAAGCTTGTATAAATCTCAAATATGGAGATTCAGCCTTTTCCTAACTATGGGTTATAAGTAGGAAGCTAACCTCCCTTATCTTGCGTGAAATCACTGTATACTCACTAATACTTCTGCTATTGTCAGTATTTTGCACTCTTTCACGCATAGGAAATTGCTCTCAAAGCCATATAAAATATTTTAGTTTAATTTTGATGAATGTACGAGTAGTACACTTTAAGTGTATTTTAAAGCTTATTATTTAGATTTATGTTTATTTAACCATGCTACTAATAAAATTATTATTCATTTTTACTTAGTTGATTTTGTTTTCTGTTGTTACCTTTCCAACTTTCTGAACTAAACATAAGATCTCAATTGCTTGATTGAGCTAGTCCTGCACATTCGGGTTTGTATACCAGATATTTTTATTAATAAATGTCTAGTCTTGATTGAAAGCTTTCGTCCGGTCGGGTTTATATACCAGATATTTTTATTATTTAAATGTTTGATACTAGTTTTTAACTTAGTTTTGGTTGTACCAATGTATGATATGTATTCTCTTATTTAAACTATGTTTCAAAAGGCAACTTTCTTTACACTAAAAAAAAAAAGATTACAATGAATTACTTTTGTATATTGTACATGTGTTTACATTAGTGATCACATAAATATCTTTACAGGTTTGAATATATATGACTACATAGGTCAATGTTGTTTTACACTTATAAATGGTGCAAGGGATTAAATTGTTTGGATAGGTTTGTATTAGTATATTCATTTTTCCAGCTATTATTTCTCATGACTCGGGTTCAATTTCAGTTGTATTATAAGGTTATAGTGATCCTCTCTCTTTTCATTGTTCATAACTTAAAGATTTAAAGATTACACATGGTATACATTACAATATTTATTACAAATGTGTACTGATAAAGTTCTATACTATCTTGATACTGTCTTCATGTCTTCTGTTAAATATCTCTTGACAAAGTTGTGCGAATTCATACTCTGGGTTATTATGTCACTATTGGTTGCCTGGGTGATAGGTATTATCTTGCAGTTCTTTTTGCTTCTGTTGGCATTATTTTCTAGAGATTGTATGCCTGCTAATTTAGTTAGGTGTGTTAAAACTATATCTGAGTGGGTTTCCTCTGGTTATATACTTTGCATGATCTGGTTGATTAATGGGCTTGTGTTGTGGTGACATCAGCTTGATTGCTTTTCAGGTAGTGATCCAACAAGTTGCACACAAAGGAGTGTTGCAGATGGGTTGGACTAGATATTTATTGTGCTGTATGCAGATTATATAGTGTAGTTGGATTGGTCGTTGTGGAAACTGATAGCTTCAGTATGTACTGTGGTTCTTAGATTGATGTGTGGGTTTGTGAAAATTGAGAGTAGGACTCAGTGGATGGGGTCGGATCAAGATGAGCTGAATGGAGGTTGGTCATTTGAGGGTGCATCTTTGGAGCAAGGTAGTTGCTGGTGACAGAACAGTGGTAGAGTGGTATGAATCATAGATTAGACTATTTAATTATTAGGTGTCAGAGAAAAGTTATTTCTATTTGCTCAGCTATGTTTATTTTTAGTTTATATGTAATTTTACCTCAAAATATGTGCATTTTACAGGTTTTCTTGGGGTCAACCCTTGTGAAACATTAGACTAGATGCCAACCATCTAGTTATATGACTTGGTGACCATCATTTGCATTGGCTTGGTCATTAATTAAATATTTATTTTTTTAGAAATTTCACTTTAATTTTTAGTTGTTAAAAAGATTATTTCTATTTGCTCAGTTATGTTTATTCTTTGTATGTATATGATTTTTACCATAAAGTATGTGATTTAAAGGTGTCTTGGGATTTAAATTCAGCGACTTATGGAACATTAGACTAGCCGAAACCAGGTTTGCTGTGAGACTATTCTCTTATTTAAATTATGTACATTCTATTATATATTCTCCATTCATATTCATATTATTTATCCTATTGATTACAAATAGATAGAGGAATGGAGAATAATAAATATATGATTAAAAGAAAAAATTATATTAAATTTATTAGAGAAAAATAAATTGTATAATAAATTTTAACAAAAAAGGGAAAAAATTAAACAAACTAATGTTTATTTATGAAGTTTTGTTTTTTAAGTTTTCATTTTTAAAATTATAATTTTAATGTGTTCTTTCTTTGTAATTGTAATAAAAGTATGGAATGAAAAATAAGTATGTATAGTGTGAAAAAGAATGTATATTTGACATTATGCATCAAAAATATTTTTATTTCACATATTTTGTCTGGATAGACGCCACTTTTGTGCTGACTGAAACAGTGGGTAGCAGATTGTGATAATGGATTTTGATTGGAAAAAAAAGCTTTTAAAAGAAAAAAATGGAGGGTTTGTGGAGTTATTAGAATATATATATTATAACGGTTGGGGAAAACTTGAGTCTTATGTATCTGCTGTACAAGGGTGCCACCAGACCATTCGAACCTGGAAAATTTATATAGTAGGCAGATACTTAAGTTAAGATCCAATTTTATTTTATTATAGACCGTTAGCCCCAGTCATTAGCTCACGGAGCAGCAGAGATAATGTATACTTTATTTTTAAATAAAGAAAGATAATAAAAAATAAGAATAAGCCACTGCCAGATTAACAATACACAGAGAAACATTTATTTTGCACATATATAAAATTTAGAATTATTTTAGTATAATGTTTACTTTATAATTTGATTTACATTTTAACTTTTTATTTTAGAAGTTCGCACAGATGGATTAATATTTTATTATTGTCCAGTACGGATAGACTACATAGATTGCACTCGAAAAGAATATATTCCTTATTTAACCATAGGCCAAAAGTTCGCAGTTTAACTAACGTCAATCTGTCTGATATATCGATGTATTCAATGCAACATGAATACGACAGCACAATACTGTACTGTCAGGAAGGTACATCTGAACATCACGGTTATCTGGAAGAAATGTCTCTCTTCCAGTACAGGAATGCTATGTCTGTCTGGCGAGAACAAAAAAAAAGAACTCCATAGGAAGGGATTGCGGTCCTTTTTGACGACTTACAATCCCATTCCATAGGCTAAAGGGGTGATCCAAGGAGCAGGGAATATAGTCTGTCTCCGATGTTCAATAAGAAATAGGCTTATTTTGCCCAAGTGCGGTGTATAAAGTGATCCTGCACGTAGTGGATCTTCATGTTACATTTACTAATTACACCGATACATCCAACCCATTAACCCAATCGAACTGCGAAACAAATAATCTAAGATTAATTCTCCCTTTAATTAAACTAACATAACTTTACAATCTATGTAGCCATCCCTACCCAACTTAAATTTAACATGATTTAATTAAAAGTTTTAGCTTAATGTAAAAAAAAAACATAATAAACACTTAAAAGAACGGAAAAATTAAATTAATGGAAATGATTTTAAAAAAAAATACATTCAATAAAAAAAATTATTAATAAATGATTTAGTTTGGTCAGATAGGAATTTCTATTTAAATATTGGAAATATTTATACTTAATGTTCATGAATTATATGTATAGTTTTTACAGTTTAAAAATCCATCCTTAATAATTGCTTGTAATTTTGGATCCAGTGTTAATATCCATGACGTCCTGAGGAGACTGGTATGCCGTTAGTTGTTGGTCCTTTAGCTGGTATAGTTTTTTGCTGGATTTTCTTTTTTTTTAGACAAACTGAAGGGACTGAAAGTACATCTTTTCAATCCCTTCTCCTTCAACTCTCCCTGCACTAACACATATAACACACAATATTTTATTTCCATTTTTTTCTTTTTATATTAAATTTGCGGATTAACTCAACATGATGTCATGATAATGATTATTCTTTCGCTGAGGTCCATTTCCTAAGGGATTTATTTTATTGACTATTCTGTTCCTATTGTTTTTCTCTCCTATCCAACCTTTAATTATAAATTTTGAAATGCCCAAGGGCTAGTTTACTTTAACTAATTGAAAATAATCATTTCCATTTTACACAATAGTATTAATTAAATTATTGTACATTCTTAAAGATATATATATTTTTATCTTTATAACTTAAAATTTAGTTTTAAAACATTTTCTTTTTTTTAATAAAATTTTCTTTTAGTAATTTTTCCATCTGTGCGATTTTATATATATACGAGTTTAGATTACTTAATTTTCAGTTTTTTAAAAACAAATTTTTATTTGCGAACTTTTTATTTTTAATATCTAATTTTATTTATTAGCATGTAACAGCATGTGTGTCCGTTATAATATATTGAACCAGATGGGGTAGTAGATCGATTAGAGAACAAAATATAGCACTTTTTTTTACTCTTTAGTGGAAATACAAACTTGTGATAGACTTACTTTTCATATATAAAATATGATATTATAAAATTATTTATTATAAATTCGATCTACTCCATTGCAATTTAAGTATTGCTTCACACCGGTCCCTTAGGCAGAGAAGCATAATATTCAGAGGGTACCTATGAACAAGCCGGAGCTATATAAGATACTATAACGGGGCGGCCTATTTGATAGCCCTATGTTGGGCACCAAATATAACGGGGCGGCTTATTTGATAACCCTAGTTGAGGCACCAAATATAACGGAACTGCATTTAATCATCCCAGTTAATATACCAAGTATAACAGAATCGATTATATTTAATACTTGGAAATCATTAACTTAATGCTTCATAGTTAGGTTCGCTAATATAAGAAAATGGATTATATTTAAAATCTAAATTGGTCTTGTTAAATATAAGGAGATTATTAAATTCCCTAGAAGGATATGCATTTCACTACGATCAGACTTTGGGTCTTCAGGTAGAATGCTAGAAATGAATTGATGAAATACTAAGTCCATGATTATATTTATCTCTATTATGCTAGCTCAATAATCTTTAAATAAGTTTTAATATAATTTAGACTAGTTCATCCATCTTTCATCCCTCTTTCAATCACCATTATGCCATCAAACTCATGGAGAATTTGCAATTAGCTCTTTTCAGGAATAATTCAAAACAAGTTATTATTTAAAATGCCTTTACATAAGCATTAATTATAATTGATATTCATATGATATTTATAATACTAGCATATATATAATATAATTCAATAATGATTAGACAAAGAGATCAAGTTAATAAATCAATATTTAATAAACAATAAAAAATATAATATAATAGATAATAAAATATTAATAAATAAATACGGATGAATTTTACCATTTTAAAAATATTAATAAATAATATTCTTATTTAACACCCTATGATAAAATTCAATTCTATAATAAACTTTCAAAAATTAAAGAAAATAGTTTAAATTAACAGATATATAAAAACAATATCTGGATTCAAAAATTAATAATTTATGTAACTTATTTACCATTATTTATATGTTTCATAATTACTAATATATAAGTATTATTTATAATTATATAACTTCTATATTATATGTATTTTTGATAAATAAAATACATTGAACGTTTACAATATTATGTAGTAAATACAATATAATCCTGTTTAAAATATCTATTAAATAATAACTATTCTTTATATCCTTCATCTAATTTGATGAATTATATCAAGCTTTCAATTAATTATATTTAATATTAAATATAATTTTCCTATTAAGATATAATGATGCGATGCCAAATTTGAAATAAAGATAATAATAATAATAAACATATTAAAATAATATAAGCATTATTATAATATATATAAATAAATAATAAAGAAAACTTATTTTCCAGAGTTGAGAGTAGATATTGAAGTTTATAATTCATTATCCTAATGAAGATCTTTTACTAAGTATATTATTAATCCATTGGTATAATGATGATTTTATTTATCCTTAATTGATAAACTGTTAATAATATCCAATGACTTGATTGATATAATATGTAGTAAATATTCTTCGAATGATAAAGTTCTTAATCTCCATTTTTCTATTATCATTAGACGTTCTATATATCCAATATTTCAAAATATTTTAAAATAGCATGCAAGGTTGGTTTCGAATCCTTTACGATACAAAGCTGTTCTACTCAAAGCACATTGTTTTATCCTATATATATATATAATTATCTTAAATTTATATATATCTGAAGAATAACGGAAATATTAAAACAACGTAGTTTTCAAAAAACTTAAACAGACGTTCTTTTCTTTTATATTGCTATTCCTTTAAGATTTAATAGAAAATTAAAATATTTTTCTTGCAGACTTTTAATCCACAGATTATCTTAATTTGGAAAAGTTAATATTTAAATTCCAAACGTTGAACAGTAAGTAGTATTGATAAAAGAAAAAGTTATTTAAGGAGAAATGATTTTCTTTTCTTCTTAATAACCAGAGAACGAATCAATCTGCTCGTGTGTTATTATAAGTTCATGCTTTATTCAAATATTAATTGTTCAATAGACATTAAGGTTTAATAATAAAATATATATAAAATTATTTATTATTCTACCTCAAATCTGGCATTTTACTCAAAAAACTTGACATTAATATATATATTATTTAAAGTTCACGTATATATAAAATCATTCATTTCAACTCCAAATCTGGCATTTTACGCAAAAGCTTAAGGTATGTATTATTTAAAACTCACATGTATATATAAATAGCATTAGGTGGTAGAGAACTTTACGATATAATATTTTGGTTATAAAAATATATATACACTTGAGTAATATTTGAATTAAGTTAAAATTTGTTATGCTTCGAAGTGGGAAAATGTTTTTAAACAAAGATATTGAATGCTCTAGTCAAATGCAAGATGATTTGCAAAGTGAACTAAGTGATGATAGTAGTATTATAGAACAATCACCATTAGTACAAGCATCAGGGGGTTCTACAACCATAGTTGAATACCCTCAACAAACACAGAGTTTAGATCAAGTAATATCTCAAACACAAAATATAGTTGATGAAGATTTAAATCAATTATCTAAAATTGAGATTAACCAATCACTTAATGTTGGTTCAACAAAGGTTATAGATAATAATACAACTATGCTGGAAATGTTCCAAATATTTATGACTAAAATGGACAGTAATAATCAAAAATTACTTGATGATATTAATAAAAAATTAAATGATAATAATAAAAAATTAGATGATAATATTGATAGTTTAAATCAAAAATTAAGTGATAATAATAAAAAATTAGATGATAATATTGATAGTTTAAGTCAAAAATTAAGTGATAATAATAAAAAATTAGATGATAATAATAAAAAGTTAGATGATTTAAAAAGTGATAATAGTAAAAAATTAGATAGTTTAAAAAATGATTTGAAGGTTGAAATAACAGGAATTGAAAATAAATTATCTACTAAAATGGAACAGCTAAATTTGAATGTGGATAATGTTCAAAGAGATAACATAGAAATTAAACAAGCGTTAAATGACCTAAAGAATGAAATTGATGAAAATAATTCTAAATGTCAACAACGGTTTAGTGAGTTCCAAAATGACATCATAGATAAATTAAATGTTAAATGTGTTGAAATGTATAAAAATCAAGGAATTTTTAGGGAAGAAATAAAGGAAGAACAAAATAAAATACTGAATGAAATCCAAGAAGATAGACAACAAACACACACAAGAATAGATCAACTTTCTACTAAACATAATAATGAGGTAGAATCCCAGAATAATGTATTAGAGACTATTGATCATCAACTTAAAACTTTGGAAAATAAAATGAATTCAATAGAAATTAATACAAATAAAGATAAAAATGTATTGGAAAAATTAAGGGAAGATACTACTGAAACTTTGAATAGAGTAAATAAAATAAAAGAATCAACTGATACTAGATTTTTAGTTATTGAAACACAAATATGTAAAAAAAAAACAACTATAGAAATGCATCAGGTTGAAAGGAATGTAAATACTTGTAGTAGTAATCAAGAATAAATTCTTGGTGAAAATCATTTGGAGGTTATTCAAAAAGATTCACAACAAGTAATTGATTCTGGTGATAGATCAAATTTTCAGTATCATATAATGTCTGAAGTTGAAAAATATCCTAGTAATTTTGAATTAGAAGGTTTAAACTTAAATACTTGTAGGATTAATCATGAAAATCAAACATCAACTTCTCAGTTGAATATTTTAGAAAAACAAAATGTATACAATCATTCAATACCAAGTAGTACAATTAACCAATTTGTTAGGTTAAAAATATTCAAGGGGTCTCATAATGAATCTCCTATAGAACATATTAGAAGCCTTAATCTTTATTTTTCCGTTAACCGTAATTTATCAGAAGGAGAAAAAATGATTATTGCATACAGTCACTTACAAGGAGATGCATTAATGTGGTGGGAGTCTTTATCACAAACTCCATCTACTTATATGGAATACCAAGAATTATTAATTAAAAATTTTTGGAATAGCGATAGACAAGAGGCTTTATTGTACCAAATATTCCAGGATAAGTATAAGCAGACACCTGGAGAAACCTTGACCAAATTCTTTCGCCGTCAAATAACAAAGTTAAGAACACTTAATACTTATCATTTAAGTGAAGGAGAAATGATTAGAATAATAAAAAGAAATTTACCACTTAAAATAGAACAATCATTATTCTGTACCAATATAACAAAAATAGAACAAATAGTAGAACTTTTAAATAGTATTGATATGAATCAAACCAATTTATCAATTAGATTACCTGATAAAAAAAGGAGGAAGCTTCAATCAATACAATATTTTATAATAGAAGGAAAAATAATAGAGGTACCAATTATTGGAAGGGAAAAACATCTCAAAGGAATAAACCTTATGACCCCTCTCCCAAAATAAATCGTGATAATTTAAATAAAGTAAAAATAACTTCTAATAATCCAAGAAATACCCCAAAACCGGGATGTAGTAAAGATATATCTATAGTTTCACATAAAACAAACTAAAAGGGTACTTGAGGAAATGTTCCTCACCTCAAGAAACCAAATACCCAATGAGGAACTTGAATCAATCTTTTACACGAGAAATCACTAACATGATGTGTTCATGGGAAGATAAAACACCAAATTTTGTTTTACAAAGTTGCCCTATGATAGAAGTTTTGTTTGAGACCTTGCTGGTTAAAGCATTATTAGATTCTGGTAGCCAAATTTCAGTGATATCAGAGAAATTTTATCAAGAGATTTTAGCAATAAATCCTAACATCAAAATATTACCATTAAAATCTATGCAGGTTACCATAGCTAACAGCAGAAAAGCTAAATTAATCCAAAAACAAATTTGGATTGAGATTAAAATTGGCCAAACAACTCTCTATCATGTATTTTTAATTTTGAATGGTTTGATTCACAATGTTATTTTAGGGGCAGACTTCCTACATTTGAACACTTGTGTAATTGATTTCTGTAATAAAACAGTTAAAATTAATGATGAAGTCTTGGAGATGACATTGCTTCCAAGATATGATCTAACTGAAGTTGACTGTATAACATCTAGCATTCCAGAAACACTCTTAGAGAGTAAACTCGCAGAATCCAACTTGCTTGGAAGTGATGATATATTGAAATTATGATTTGTTATAAGAGAATTTAATTCTATTTTCTCAGACATACCAGGAGTGATAAAGGGATTCCAACAGAGAATTAGATTAATTCATGATCAACCATTCCAATCCAAATCGTATCCTATTCCATACCAATATCGGGAAGATATATCTAAGCAAATTAACAAAATGCTGGATTGGGAAATCATTTGCAAATGCTCTTCACCTTACTGTAATCCAGTAGTAACTGAAGAAGAAAGATGGGTCGATGAGATTTTGTTTAGATGCTAGACAACTAAACAAAATTACTGTCCCAGACAGAAATATACTGCCGCCCATACATGAATTATTCATGAAATTTGGAAATAAGAAGATATTTTCTACTTTCGATTTAACCTCCAGCTATTGGCAGATTGAACTTCATCCAGAAGATCGCCAATATATTGCTTTCCATTATGAGGGTTTTACATACCAATTTAATAGGATGCCCTTTGGATTGATAAATAGTGGTGCAGGTCTAATTAGGTGTTTGGATAAGACTTTATCTCCTGAGGTAAAACAAATCATAATTATTTATGTGGATGATGTAATTATTGCATCCACCACAGTTGAAGAACACCTTCAACATTTATATATATTTTTTAAAGAGTGTTTTCTGAAATGTATAAAAATTAACTTGGAGTACTTTAGTTTCCAACCAAGTAGTCTTCTTAGGTCATATTGTTTGTTGCAATGGGATAAGACCTCATCCAGAGAAGATCTCTGCCATTCAAAACTTTCCTAAACCATCTACTCGAAAACAAATTAGATCATTTTTAGGCCTATGTAATTTTTACAACCGTTTCTATCAGAAGTTCTCAGACCACATGGAACCGTTGCTAAAATTGATTAGAAAAGATGAACGTTGGAAATGGACTGAAGAACAAGGCCGTGCATTTGAGAATATTAAAACAGGGTTTTTAAAGTTAACTATGTTAACTTTCCCTGATTTTAATAAACCATTCATTGTTCAAACAGATAGTAGTGGTTTTGGATTAGGGGTAACACTCCCAAATCCAAGAGGATGGCCAACCAGGTGTCCTCTACTTTATTAGCCGGCTCTTGAAAGGTCCAGAAATAAATTACACGGTTACAGAGAAGGAAGCACTAGCAATAGTCTGGGCTTTCCAAAAATTTCGACAAATGCTACTCGGATCAGAGGTGATAGTGATCACTGATCACAAAAGCCTTGAATTCCTGAATCACAGTTATATGACTAATAGTAGTCTAGTTAGATGGAGTTTATTGTTACAGGAATTTAATTACCCTGTGCATTATTGCAAAGGATCCGAGAATATCATGGCTGATGTGCTTAGTCGAAATCCATGTAGGTCAGAACAAAATCATTTGATGGTAGACAATGCCTACATTACGAATGTCAATGTGATGGCTAATAGTAATGTAGAGAACGAGTTGGAAAACTTACCTGAGCTACAATTTAATGACCCAGAATTAACCCCAATTATAAAAGTTTTATTAGGGGAGGAAGTTTTGAATGCACCTAAAGATCTTAACTATTTTAAATTAGAACAGCAGGTCTTACTATATAAAATGAATAACGTTGATGTGAGGAGGACAATAATACCTTAGTCTTTATATGACCCACTCATAAAATACCTACATTGTCTATATGGGCATTATGGTGCTCACAAGACAGAACATACCCTTAAGAATTGGTTTTACTGGCCAAAAATGTATAAAGACATCTTGAAATCACTCCAAGATTGTCTAATTTGCTTAAGAGCTAAGTCAGTAAACCAAAATTATATTAATTCAATTAATTCTATCATTCCAGAAAGATCAAACGAGATCTTAGCAATTGACTATTATGGGCCTTTGCCCCCATTTAACAAACAAAAATATTTATTAGTCACTTATGATCTCTTTTTCCAAATATGTTGCTGCTTACCCAATACCCCAAGCTAATACTAAACATACAATCAAAGTATTGAGTACTCTCCAATTTCCAATGATAGGAAAGCCGAAAACCATACTAACTGATCATGGTACACCTTTTCTATCTAAGGAATGGAAGAAATGGGTAGATATATCAAAAATAAAACATGTGCTAATCTCTATTAGAAATCTACAATCAAACCCATGCGAATGTATTATGCGGGAGCTTGGACGTTTGTTTAGGACCTATTTGGAAGAAGAGCATAAGAGTTGGGTAAAGCAGACAAAATGTGTAGTAGATTATATCAATTGGAGCTTAAATGAATCTACTGGATTCTCTCACCCATACGACTACACTTTCATCAAACTATACCTATACAATTTAAAATATATAAACCTATTATTAATGAACCCAAAATAAATGAAGAAAAAGACATACAAGCTCATAAACAACTTGTTAAAATGTCAAATAATAGATGCCGGAATAAAAAAAAATGTATTTATGAATTTAAAGTTGGAGATAGAGTATTGATAAAGACTTTCCATCCTAGTAAACCATTAGAGAAAGTTGGAGATAGAGTATTGATAAAGACTTTCCATCCTAGTAAACCATTAGAGAATAAATATCACAAATTCTACAACACATACGAAGGACCTTATACTATCATTAAAAAGGCAGGTCCAAATGCATTTTGGATTAACCAAGGAGAGATTCGTGGTACGTATAATTCACGAATTTTAAAACCTTATTTTGGCTGTTTATAATGTTATATAAAGAAATAAGGTGAATATCAAGATAAGTATTGGGCAGTGTAACCATACGGTTGTATAAAAAAAATAATAATAGTGATCAATGTAAAGAGAAATATATTAAGAACATTAGCTTTGATGAGGGTATTCTTTAATGCCTTGAAATAGGTAAAAACAATAGTCAATTCATATTAATAAATGGATACTCTAGTATTTATTTAGTCCTTTTCAAATCCATAAGGCTTAAAGAAGCAGGAATAAGGCTAGTAAATATATTTGTGTTGTCCAAGAAGGAAACACATTATTTTATTTTATTTTTTTTTTATAAAAAAAAAAAATATTAACCATCAAAGTCCTTATTTTTTTTTGATCATTATCAAAAGAATAATATAGCCCAAGTATAAGGAAAGATATAACAGTTAAAAAAAAAAAAAAAACTTCAACCCTTCATAAAATCCAAGTATAAATGCAATTAAATTATAAGAACATACTAAAATAGTTGTAAGTGTTTAAAATTTTAACTTAAATTAAAATTTTAATTTCCGAAGGGAAGGGGAAATATAATAGTAACTTATAGTTATTATTATTTGTCTAACGTGTTTTATCTCTTAGGAAATTATTTATAAATATAAATTTTTATTTGACTATTTTATTATGTATACATATATATATATATATATAATTTATATATACATTTGAGTTTTAAATAATACATACCTTAAGCTTTTGAGTAAAATGCCAGATTTGGAGTTAGTTATTATTATACATAACGATGACTACGTTTCAAGGCCACAGATCTTGGCTGCAAAATTCAACACCTATCATTCAAAGCACTTTTTTGTTTTGGAGTAAACTCCAGGTGCCACTTAATTGCAAAAACAACTAACGTACCCTGAATGATAGCAAATTAATTCAGGGACTAAGAAATCCCAATTAGCTCAATCAAAAGGATAATATAATAAATTGCTGCTCTAATCAGTAGTATTAGTAAAGAATTGACCGAAAAAATATTAATTATCAAAGATAATTTATTTAAACTAAAATGCTTACTATAATTTGTAAACTAATTATAAATTCTTCTCAATTAAATAAACAATAATTTTATTTATAATAACCACACACACATTCTTAATAAATCATACAATATAATATAATATAAAGCATTAAATAAATACAAGGCATTAAAACACGCACATCAATAGTTCATTTTATGCGGCTATAGAGTTCATTTATTAACAGACTCTGGGAGGCTTCAACATTGCAATGGCTACATTAATTATTATCAAGAATTGGAATAAGGAAAATTTTATTTATTATCTATAGGATTTTGGAAGTTGTGGCTTCTTGCTGTTTGCTGCTTCATGTGTGTTTTATCAACCGGTTGGATTTTAGGATTTTGTTGAGATTCTAATGATTGCTATTCCATGCTACTTTTATTTCAGGCAGTTAGACATTCCTGGTGGCTTCAAATTGTTAGACGGGCATTGCTTCTATCGGGCAAACTGCTGACGTTCTGTCGGACTGAGGCTGGAGTTCATCGCATGCCCCGGACTGCTTAACACTGCATTGTCTTTATTAACAAATACATATACCAGGTGATTGACTTTAGATACCTGAATGACTGCTTCTAGAGATGTGTATGACTGACTCAATGACCTTATTTTCGGCCCTATTATATGATGACCTTGTTATTCTTTTTAATTAGTTTTTAAATTCGTCCACTGCTTTGATTAAATTCCTTTGATAAGATGCCTTTTGATTAATCCTGTTGTTTATGGATTTTAATTAGTAGCCATTGCTATCCTGTTTTTATATAACTTATATGCAACCTTTGAGAGAAATTTTTACTTATAAACTTTCATTTATTTTAATATTTAACTTTCATATTTTATTTTTTTTAGCATGCACACGTTTTATTATTTTCTTTATATTTAAATACAATCTTTATTCATGCACATATACATTTATTTTATTTTAAATAAATGGAAAGAGAGATTTTTTTACTTTTAAGATTTCTTTTTTTTCTTTAATATTTTAAATTTTCTCAGTTACATTCCCCTCAAGCTAACTGCATTTTCTTTTAATAAATATTCTAAATGCCACTTTCTTAATTTATTCTAAAGTTTATTTTTTTTGCCAAGTTAAATTTTCTCCCCCCTCTATTAATTAATTTGTAAACATTACTACTGACTTTTAGCAAACTGCTTTAAACTAATAATAAAAACTCTTTAAACTTCATAGTCAACAACTCTCTCAACTTATTTTGGCTTACATATTATTTACTTATTAAAACCTTCATTTCCTTTGACGAAACTTATTTTGCTTTGATTTTATGTATTAGAATTTTAATTTTAAAATCTTTACGTTGTTTATGAAAATTTTTATTTTTAATAATTGTAAACACAATTTTACATGAAGCGCTATTCATTAGCGGTACAATATTAAATGTAAAAGTATAATATCCATTATAAAAAATATATGTAATATATATTAAATACATTATGGATGAAAGTGTGGAAAGAAAGATTAATATTTATGGTAGATATATTGTGAAAGATCAATCTTTAACCTGCAGTGATCATCAGGGATATATCAAAACTCGTAAATATGTATGATTTATACATTTCATGTGATCAAATTTTAACTTATGGAGGAAGTATTTTGAACATGCTCTAAACAATGATACAACAAATGGAGATGACCACTTTTAAAATTATATTCTTTTTATTGAATCATCAATTTTTGTATAGTTCCACTTGATCTAATCATGTGACTAGAATATAGTCACAATTTACATCAATAATTAAAAAATCAAAACGCTTATTTTTGGAAATATTTTCAAGTAATCTACTAGTTTAATTATCCTTTCACATTTATTTTATTTTTAAGCAATCAATCTAGTTACAAAATCGCAATTTACATCAATAATTAAAAAATAAAAATGCAATCACATTTATTTTATTTTTAAGCGATCAATCTAGTTACAAAATCACAATTTACATCAATAATTAAAAAATAAAAATGCAATTTTCATAGTTATACTTGAACTAATCACATGACTAAAATAGAGTCACAATTTACATCAATAATTAAGTAATCAAAATTCATTTTTTCGCAAATATTTTAAGGAACTACTAATTTAATTATTATTTCACATTTACTTTATTTTTAAGCAATCTACTTTTGCTGCTGCTCTCTACTTAAAATAACACTTCTATAAGTAAACGTTACACCTCTTATTTCTCTGAAATCAATCCACAGATAATGTAAAATTAATCATACCAACCTTATAAATTCGATAAACTAAAAGATTTGTAATCTTAATATATATCCATATTTTTAACCAAATATAACAAGTTCATATAAAAAAATAATGTATAAAAATATACATAATCCAATGAAATAAAGCATATTATTTGGTATATTTATTATTTTTACAATTAATAGGATTTTTTTTTTTTACCAGAAAGAAAGTCTGATGTCAGATGTTTGCTTTGTTCCATGTAGTTAAAAAAAAAGTGTAAAAAAAATAAAAAATAACATTATTCGCATTTTGTCTCCTGAAGTGGTCACTCATCTATGCACTCTGGTTGCTCCGATTTGCCATTATTTTTGTCCAGAGTGTCCAGTCAGTGAATCAAAAGCTATTGGACCTAATTCACTCTCTCAAAACCAGACATACCAACCTAGCCCCATCTCCACTCCTCACTGACACGTGGGCAATCCTCCAACTCCTATCCTCTCAGCCTCTGTCATAGGACTCAATCATTCAAATGTTTGTGACCCATGCAGTGCTTGCCCAATGAAGACGTGCATCTCGGACTGGCCTGGACTACACACCATTTCCACTTCCCAGTCCCTTTTCACATGTATCCTTCCCTTCTTACCATGTTGCTTCTGAAATTTCAATTTATCATATAATCACTCCCTTGTGAACCTTTTTCTAGCTATATTTGTATCTGTTTTTTTTTTTTTTTTTGATGAATAAATTTTCATCACTGAGAAAAAAAAAAAAGTGGTCATGAGATCTCTACTTGACTAATGGTAATTTTTTTATTATCTCCAAGCTTTATTTTACATCAGAAAGAAAAGAGGCAGTTTTTAAAAACCTAAAGAATTTTTTTTTAAGTAAACATAAAGAATTTTAGCTAAGCTTTTGTGAAAGGCTATATTTAAATTTTGGTTTAAGTAAATGAAGACAAGAAAAGAAGTACAAATAAAGATTGACAACTGATGAAAGAAATAGATATGGAAACAATAATAGAATATCTGTTGGAGTGCTCTAAGTAATTCGAAATGAAGGGATTAAATTAAGTGTAGCCGAAGTGAAAAATCTATCTTGTTGATTTTTTATTAATTGTAATATTAATATTCTTTACTTTAAGCAATTATTATTTCAACTAATCTTAAGATAGCATGCAATTTATTATTAATTGTATAATTAATATACTTCCTTAGTTTGTTGATGGTAAAAGTCATTTGGATATAAATATAGGACCTTACATGACCACACCAGGAGATGAAATGTGAACAAAAGAGAAACAAAGTTTACTTATAGAAGTCTTATTTTAAGTAGAGGGCAGCAAAAGTACATTGCTTACTTTAATTTGTTTTTTCCCTTTTAACTTGTGTATCGGTCACTACGTCTTACCTCCAACACGACCTTAGGTCATGGAAGAACTTCGAGCCATCTTGATCTTGATTTGATTCAAGATCAGTTTGGATTTGAACCCCATCCCTAGATCCAAGATCAAACACCCCAAGTATGACCGTACAACGATAATATGTGCCACGAACTAGCTCAATGGACATGATTACTAATGAGACTACTTAACTGATTCTAAAATAATGCAGGAAACAACTTTTTACAGATATCTCTGAATAAATCAATACGTATATATTTGGGTTGCCAAAACAACAGTAAATATTAATACTTAATCTAATTAATAAATAATGATGGGTGAGACACCAAGTATATTATATAATATTTAATACAAGCAATGATTATATAAATAATGATGATGATTTGCATAAATTATCTCTAGTCTTAAAACATGAAATTACAATATACAAAGCTAATGGTGGTTTTTCTTTTATATATGCCAATAATTGATGCATAAGTACCTAAGCTATAGGTATATATATATCTAACCTATGTTCCGACAAAACAGACATATGTGATTAAAATATGTATAACATATATGTCAAATGAGTTATGTATGTTGACTATTACTTTGATATTTATATTGAACGAAAATACGTTTCTAATTTATTAAAAAGAAAGTGAAATTTGTCTTTCAATACTCTATAAATCTGTTTATGGAAAGCATGAGAAATACAAAAGTATGATTTCAATTAAGCACTTGGCAAAGTATGATTATTTAGACGTGCATAGAAATGTAAAATAAGTTGACTTTAAAAGGAATCAATTCATCACGAATTACAAAGCAAAATGCAGGCCGTTATTTGAATTCAGCCATGAAAACGGTACTAACACATTATGAATATTTGAACGAGTATGAAGTGAATGGTTTTGTCGAAGATGCAAGAAGATCAATGGCTACTTGTTTCAACAAGTACCTTTTGGCCATGTGAATAGTTGTGGAACATTGGGGGAAGTCAGGTAGGGACTTAACCACAAACCTTTGATGTTCCAATTAAACGATGAACAAATGAGAAAATAACATTTGTTTTATGTTTCAATCAATTATAAAATAATACCACAGGAATGACAAAACCTAAGAAATTAAATGGATCACTCGTGCTAACAACGTTAGGAACAGAAATAATATAATGGTCATAATATTAAATTTAAAGCTCAAATTGTATAATATAAATGCTTGACACGATGACTTGGTCATATTAAAATTAAACTTACGATAGACAAGCACCCAAACCCAATTATATAATAATACCCCTCTATACCATGCTCTCCCCAAATACAAATGCTGGAAGACCAGGCTTAACTCAGAAAATATATTTCTCTCCCTCACAAAACTTTGTCAAACCTTTAATGAATTCAAATTAACACATGTGAATAATCTTTTAGAAATTAAATGAACCTAGTCGAGAGCATAGTAGCTATAAGTTAAGCGAATAAAATTTATATCAGCTCTTGGTAAAATTATATCAAATAATTAAATAAATCTTTCAATCTGATAATTATTTTAGGATAAATTTAAACGAAAACATTATCGAGTTGAGAGTATTATTGGCATATTATATTGCAAGTAAATGACATTAATAATCATTAAAACAAATACAAGTAAGAGTTAGTCGAAATAAACTGCCATAAGAAGATAAAATCATTATTAAAGTATTAATTTAGAACTAGAGATGTAACAACATAGAGAATTACTGTGTAACAATTTAAAGCATAATTAAATGAATAAACAAGATTTAAGGCAGTAATTACTTTTAACGTAATTAGCGAGATAGTTCATGAATAGATTAGAAATTTGCGGTGTAATCAAAATTAAAAATTACCAATCCTTCATGACTTGCTTATTGATTTAGGAACACGGAGTCCAGTTAGGTTTAAAAGAAACGTAGGTGCGCACTTAACTCAAATAAAATTCATTTTGTAGATTAGTTTCATTATGGATTTTAGGCAGCTTATGATTTGGTATTTGAGAGTTCTATTTTGGTAGCAACATTTGAAGATTTATTGAGGAACTTCGGGATCCAGCAATCAGATCCCCGAAGTTAGCCGCGTGCCACACTGTTAATCTGATTAAGGTTCAATATTAAAATGGACATAATTTCCGGTGGCAACTCTTATTAAAAATTGAAAGTAATGGCTCCTAGGTAATTTTTCCAGGATATTTATATGCCCCTTTCTGTGATTTTCCCTCCCATTCTGATCTCTATGCCTTACAGCTAAAGCTTTTGTTTTGTTACTAAAAGAAATTTCTCTAATTGAAAATCGATCCATTGCTTCAATAAGACCTTCAAATCCATTATTTTGAAATCATTTTCTACTTAGAAAATGATTTTGTAAAATTTAAACAAACGATTTTAAATTAGAACCGCCCTTAAATTAAACTTGTCATTTTGAATTAATTTATGAAAGATTCCCCATTGTCTTTGAAAAAGGACAATTTAAAACTTATCGAAGGAATGTAACTTTTGGTCATAAAAATTTGACAAAATTGCAAAATATAAAATAAACATTCCAGTGTAATGAAATCTTATACTAACGCATATTTAACCATTTATAAGCAATACGCACCTGATCAAATACTAAATACTCTTTAAAGAGCATTTTTATTATTATTTTACCATAATATAATTGGTAGTATAAATAGACTTAAATATAATATAATTAGTTTTAATAAATATTTAAATAACAGAGCAGTTTTTAACCAAAGTCAGACGTAATCTCATTACAGGATCTGGAAGTAGTTATAATTAGTAACGGAATTTAAATTAAGTAAATGGGTGGAATATCATGAAGCTCGGATCAAACTTAGAACCGACCGCTTCACTTGTTGGATACAAATTATTTCCAACACATTTTTATTTGCACAGCTCTCTTTTTTACTGCAGTTAGTTCTTTCACTCTCTATTGTTCATTGTATTAAGCAATCTTTCTTTATCATTTCATTTAATGTCTTCGGAGAAACAAAAGAGAAGTAAAGTTTAATTATAGAACTGTTATTTTAAGTAGAGAGCAGCAAAAGTCGATTGCTTAAAGATAAATAAATGTGAAATGATAATTAAACTATCAAACACATGTTAAATTAAAATATTTATGAAAAAGCTAATGACTTCAAGAGTCCATAAGGACCTCTTGTAGATCCCAAGTCCACATCAGGAGATGAAATGTGAACAATGCTATTTTTACTTATCTCATTTATTTTTTAACATCGAACAAAGCAAGCATCCAACATCAGACTTTCTTTCTAGTATTAAAAATCTTATTTAATTGTAAAAATAATATGCTTTATTTCATAGGGTTATATATATTTTTATACATTTATTATTTTTTTATACATGTGCTTGTTATATTTGATTAAATATATGGATTTATTAAGTTTAATAAGCTTTATGTTTTTCGAATTTATAAGGTTGGTATGATCAGTTTTATGTTATCTGTGGATTGATTCCAGAGAAATAAAAGAGAAGTAAAGTGTATTTATAGAAATGATATTTTAAGTAGAGAGCAGCAGCAAAAGTAGATTGCTCAAAGATATAGTAAATGTGAAGTGATAATTAAACTAGTTGGTTACTTTAAAATATTTGCAAAAAAATGTGTTTTGATTTCTTAATTATTGATGTAAATTGTGACTTCGGAATGAATGATCATGAGTAGAGAGCAGCAGCAAAGTAGATTGCTTAAAGGTAAAGTAAATGTGAAATGATAATTAAATTAGTAAATTACTTGAAAATATTTACGTTTTGATTTTTTAAGTATTGATGTAAATTGTGACTATTTTAATCACATGATTAGATCAAGTGTAGTTGTATGAAAATTGCCTTTTTACTTATTAATTATTGATGTAAGTTGTGATTTCAGAACAAATGGTCTTGATTGTATAATTGAACGAAAGTTGTGCTTTAAATTTTAGAATTATTGATGTAAATTGTGACTATTTTAGTCACGTGATTAAATCAAGTACAACTGTGCGAAATTTGTGTTTTTATTTTTTAATTGTTGATGAAAATTGTGATTTTGTAACCACCATTTTTTGCTACCACATGGTGGTAATCAGTGTCATTTATCGCTTGGATGTGTCAGCAGAAGTTTTGGGCAGTTCTTAGAATTCAAAATGGCCATGAGCACATACTTAACCAATCCCGAAATTTCTTTATTAATATTCACACTTCCTGCCTTAGTTATTCAAAACAATGTTCTTATAAACAAAGTGAACTAAGTAAGAAAATGGAACCACTTTCTTATTACCGTACTATTAAATGCTGTGTATGAGTGTGCATCATTTATTATAACAGCATTTACTATTAAACAATTGTATTGAACATTATATATGATTTCTTATATGTGTGTGTATATATATAAAATAATTTTCTATAGACAGTAATCAAAGAATTCTATTTAAAGTCTTTAAAAGGTTTCATCCATATGCATAGAAATAATCTTTGCAGAAATAGACCATCAATATTTTGATGAAATTTCTTTCATCCATGTCCCGAAGAACTGTTGTGTCTCATAAAATAATGAGACTTTATGAATTAGGCTTTTCATTAGATATATTATTAAGTAATTATCCATTTATACTTGGAGAAAGGTTAACAAATGTTTCTGTATTATGTTTTGATGAGGATTAACTGAGTTTTTAAAAATATTGCTAGAGAGTGAAGAAAAAAGAAATAATGGGTCTCCATAAAATAGGAATGCACTGAGTTTTTTCATACTTGTTTAATTGTCCAATCTTTTCATGATTTCAAGAGACTTTATATATATATATATATATATATATATTACTAATTGATAAATTTATAAACATTTTAAAATGTAGTGCTATGAATATAAAGATGTTAAAAACCATCTTATCTTTAAAAACATGTTAAAAATATTTGTGTACAGGATTTAAATATATATTTCATATTTAAATTTCAGTAATCATTGATATACTCATGTGTTGCTAGTAAACCAACTTATATACTCCTGATAAAATTATTTTTTTGTAAATAAATATTTCATCAATATATCAATATATTTATTTGGATATTGTGTTTCATTAAATGGTACATATTATAAGTTGACCGATATTTTCTGTCTATAAATTATTGTACATAAATATATTATGCCTTCAGAAAATCTTAAAACTAATGATGTGTTCAAATTTGTATCCAAGGTTTATGTTTATGATTGTATTTATGTATACATATTCTTAGAAGTGAAATCACTCTATGTGATTTACAGACACAAAACAACGCAAAAACTCTGAAAAATGAAAACAATTGCATGCAGCATTTGGATTGCACCAATCTGATTTAGATTGCTATTCTTATTTATTAAATGGATGGCAATTCAAATTATTGGTATCATTTAAACACATGCATAAGTATTAAATGATGATGATGATGATAATAATAATAATAATAATAATAATAATCACCATCATCATTCTTAAAATCTGAAAATTTTTATTTAATCTCGATATATACTATAATTTTATATTATCTCCATTTATATGTTGATCTTTAAAAATTAAATATATTTAATCTTTAATGTAAACTTGAAATATATTCTGGATCAAAGAAATAATATTTCTAGATTATAAGAATTCAGTTAATAGTTATTAACATAAAGTATTGTAACAACATTGCTATCAAATATATGTAGATGCTGATAATTTGAATTGATACATAGTTATGTGCATTATATATCCTAATTCTGTGTAAGAGATCTATCAAATCGCATTTGAGGATGGGTAAGCAAGAATAGAACTTAAATTTATGGAAAATAGTTTACAGTTTTCTCTTTTACTTGTCACAAACAGTAATTTCTAACTTTAAGAGAGAGATTTCTATTCACTTACCTTTAGGCCCTTTTTATAAAGTGCTAAAATAATGTTCAAGAAAAATAATCAATGGCAAATTGCCACAAGTGATGATTATTCTCCTACATATCAAAATTAATTTTTAAAGAGAAACTATGGTAATACAAATTCTCTTAAAATCAGTGTTAAAAATTTTAGTATGTGTATATCTAAATATTTTGTGATTCTAAACCTTGCATTTTAAAGTTATATACATATAATACTCATATATTTATATTCAGTGTTCCTTCAAACTTCTATCAGTTAGCTTTTTTTTTTTTTTTTTACAAATGCATTTATTCTAAATGAAAATTACTTAGAATTTATTTTAAGATGAAAATATATATATATTGCATGTTTTATTTTAAGGATATACATGTTAATCAGTATTTCACTTTATGCATAATACCGATATATCGTTTTTTTTTTATATTTATTTATAAACAAAGTTCATGTTTTTTATTTAATCTTTTTTTCATTTAAGAATGTAACACTAGGAATATACTTTTATTTTTTAAAAAGAAAAAAAAAATACTGATTAAGATCAGTGTGTTAATTGCTTCTAATAATGAGAGCTCCTGTGTTTAGTTAAAGAATGGAGATTGGCTATCTTAATATATATCTGAGCACTTATTGCATATATGTGTGGAGAGGATAATCTGAACCAACTGATGATTGCTGGTTTAGTGTGAAATACGTTTATTGGTGATTGTTTATCTTTTTAGCATATGTGTGTTCAAATGTGTCAGTGATATGAGATAGAATGGTGAATGGTGGGACATGTGAAAGTCTGTGCTAATATATTCCTATATATTAAACTGTTCATTAACTTTATGAATACTTATTGAAATTATATTTGTCAATTATTTTACTTTATATAACTTAAGTATTGTTGTATCGATAATTAACATCCAATAATATATATATATTATGGTTAAAGTAATAAATCCAGTAATTATTAATAATTACTGGGTGTTTTGGTCAAAGTGATAAAAAATACATAAAAATCGCTTTTCACCGGGTAATTATTACCATGGTCTTTTGGTCAAAGTGATAAGTAATATATGTAAATCACATTGGCCAGGTAATTATCAATAATTACTAGTAGGAGTCTGGTATAAATGTAAAATATATATATATTCTATAACATTTATTAATTTTAATATTAAGTAATTTTTATTTATTTAGCGTTGTATTATTTATCAAATTATGATAAAATTATACAAATAAGGAATATGAAAATAGGGGATCTTTAATTAGGTAAAAGTTTTACATTTTTATAAAGATTTAAATACAGCACAACATTTTCTAGGATAACGTTCTTAACTTCACCTTAAACTCTTACATCATTTTGTTCCACCCAGCATGAGCCAATATGGATGTCATGAATTAATTGAAATTTCTCTTTCAAAAAAGTATAAAATATATCATTGATTCATTTTCATTTTTAGCAAGTACGATAATTTTTCAGCCCCTTTTCCAGTTTTTACAAAATCTTATCATTGATAAACATTGGTATTCTGCAGGTGATTTGGCTGGGAAACTTCTCGTTGTTTTCTTTAACTTTTAGCAAAAATGAATGATGGTTTTTGGTTTCTTTTTCAATTTCAAATTATTTATTTGATCATTAAATCATTTCTTCGTTATGTCTAAACCTGCCATTATCCTTACTGGTAATGTAAACTTAATAAAAACAATGTGCCAGCCTAGCGATATACATAAATAAATAAAAAAAACAATATTTTCCAATAAAGTAGTAATCAGCACTAAGCAAATGGTTAGCCAAAACACAACAATATGACTTCTTTCCTCTGGAATGCGGAGAAGCTTCCAATGTATCGAAATGTATTAAATTTACTGTTGATATTCGCGAATCTAACAGTATTGAAATTTAGGTGAAATTTATTACATTTAACATTGGCAGATGAGAATTATGAATAACTACCAATTCATGTGATAAATTTCTTAAAATCAATCATTTTCATCATCGTATTTGGTTATTATTAATAATAACTGGTAATTATTAATACTAACTGATTAATCACGTCATCCTTAACATATACATCTTTTTACTATCAGTTTTTACTTAAAACTATATATATATCAGTTTGTAGTATTATTTAACAGCAGACATTTTCAGATTTATATAATAATTTTAAAATTATATATTGTTTAAGATTATTGGGTTATTTTGTGCCATAAAGAGTGTGTGTTGCATTATCATTTTTACATAGTTCACTTACCAAAAACATTTCTCAAACTTAATAGGTTATATATACAATGCATATATCCGCATTGATGTATGTGGATTAAGTGAAATACACATATACCAAAATACTATTAATAGTTTAATCATTTTTTTATTTTTAAAGAATAGCCTTTTTTTTTTTAATCATAACATTCCCACAACTTATTAGTTATTTATTATTATTTTTTTTAAAAACATCAGACTGCTTTATTTTTAATTAAGCCACATTAAACAGTAAAGTTGTTAAATTTATATTTTAATTAATAAAATTTACAGTTTTTCATAGAAGAGTAATGGATCATCTTTTGCTCTTTTTAGACTTTAAAGAAAAACCTTGGTGCTGATATTTCCGGTGACAATGATGGTGTCGTCTGATGGAATTGATATGACTATTTTCTTAGCTACCTTAGAAAGGAATAAGTCTTTTAAAATAATATATCAGAAAATTATTTTAAAACAATGCATTGCAAAAAGTTCACATGTAAACATTTCAATTTTAAATTTTTAAACCATGCAAGATAAAATGCATCTAAGTTTTTTTTTTTTTTTTAAGTTTCAATAAATTTTATTACTCATTTAAAAAAAAAAAATGTGTTGAATTTTTTTTTAAAAAAAAAAAACGAAAACTCACAACAATTTGTATTTTAAATGGAAAAATTTATTGTTAAAACATATTAGAATTGGTGGTGGCAAAAGTGCTAAATGTTGTTGGTTTACTTTATGTAAAATTATTATTTGGGAGAGCACATATTTCTTTCTTTATCTATCTATACAAAGAAAAAGAACCTTGAATTGCACTTTTGGATATATATCCATAAGTAACATGTATAAACACACTCAATATTTTTTTTTTTTTTTACAACTAATTGGAAGTAGTAAAAAAAAAAAAAAGGAGGGCTGGGGGAGTAAGAAAGAATCTTTATTTTATTATATATGGGAAAAACAAAAATTATATGGGCTTCTTTCCTTGATCTCAAATTTGTAATAAATAAATACATTTTTTATAGTTTTGTGATGATTTTTAATTTAAATAGCCATTCTGTTTACGCATGTGCTTGAGGCTACAGCCTTAAGGAATATTACTTACAGTAAGTAATCAATGTGCGTTTAAATAAATTTATAATTACAACTTCTTGATTGAGTTTATGCATGCTTGATTTTAGTGTCATAATTGTAATTACATATCATAATTGATAACTAGTATATATATGTTTTTATACATTTTTGCACATTATTTTTTAATTTAATTTATAAAGACAAGTAATCTGACATACTATAAATATTTTATCAGTGAAGTTTTATACATATGTGTATATATTCTTTGTACCAAACAATATGTTCAATAATAATCTAATTTTAATCTTTATAGATATATATCAGTTTATTTATAATTTAATCATTGTATATATATAATACTATATAATTAAATTATATGGTATAATTAATTGAGAATGAATATAAAAAGTTCTAAATAAATGTTTTATATTTGTTTATTTAAAATATGCTTATAGCTTTAAAATTATAAATACAAATTCTAGGAAATTTATTAATTGTCATTTTTAAACAATCCAAAAATATGGTAGATATATAATGCTTCTATCTGGAAGATAATGTTACATTAGTAATAATAAATTACCACCTTGTCATGATAATAAATGTAATTTTTTAAAAAATAAAAACACAGAAATGTAGTATTTTTGTAATCTAATTTTTTTTTTTTTTGTATTGGAAATATCAAACTTGCTACATATGAATAGATAGATTTTAAATGATTTATAACTTATATATATATATAACTATGATGTATGCTAAATAAAGTAAAATTATTTTAAAATACATTGAAATTTTGTAATATAAAATAATTACAGACGTGAAAGCTAATATGGTTTGAAATTTATGTATTATAAATACCTTGCAGACTTTTAGTTAGTTTTATTGTATTTAAGTGAAATTTTTAATTTTTAAAATAAAAATTATTTTTTATTTCACATGCACTAGCTCTATTTTTTAGAGTTAGATTTTTTTAAAAGATCAATTAGAATAAATCTAAACTATTATGTTGCTTTTTTCTAAAGGGGGGGGTGGTGGCAAAATCATGCATTAAATATGGGCATTATTCTATGATAAGTAAAACATGGCATTCACATCAGTTAGACCAGGGGTCCCCAACCCTATGCCCACGGACACCATAGCGCCCGCAGACCATTTTACATGTGCCCGCCGCTATCCGAACACAATAAAAAATTATTTATCTGATACAAATAAATTTAATTTTTAAGATTTCTTATAAATTATTGTATTATATTGTAATCAAATTGTAGATCATACTATACTTTTACAGCATAAAAGGGTCTAACATTAACAATATCCAACTATAAATTTACATTGAAAAAATAAATGGTGTCCACCACCTGGCCGGTATTATAGAATGTGCTCTTAAGTGTAAAAAGGTTGGGGACCACTGAGTTAGACTAATACTTTACAGGTAGTTTTTTTTTTTTTTAATTTTATTTCCAATTGACTATATTAGTTTATTTAATATACTTTATTATTATATTTTAATGTAGGAATTTGCAATTAAATATAAAATGTTACTTATGTAAATTGTAATTCATGCTAAATAAAAATAACAAGTGTGATGATTTAGAAAATTTAAAAGTTCCTTTCATAATTTTATCCAGATATTAGAAATTATCAGATGTTTTGAGAACCAAATTAATGGTATTATAATTAAATTATAAAAAAAAAAAAAAAAGCAATAAATAATTAACTAAAAAGTTGCTCATTTTTTGATTTAATTAAAAGTGTATATTTTGATGATAAATATTCTGTGGTTATTGAAAATGAATCTTATAATTTATCTGTAAAATTATATAGTTGCATAAATTTACTAATGTCTGGCATTTTTACAAATTTTGTGATAATAATTAAAAATTATTTTTATGATTTAATTTTTTTTAATCAGAAAACAGATGTTTTGAACAGTCTTATTTTTAAAAACTTTTATGTTTTGTATTTATCATAGTAGTATTTAGTTAGAAATCATATAATAATTTGCTCAGACAATAATATAACATTTAAATACCAAAGTGACAATTGAGCATAACATTTTTTATTCAATTGTAGATTATTTTTTTTTTACTTTCTTTTGTTGAGAATTAGTCTAGCTCTTTTGCTCACTATTGAGCTAAATTCACAGGGCTATTAATTACCATTATCGTTACATTGTAATTATTTTGTGTTAATTATTACCTGTCTATCTTATTCATAAATGCTCAAAGTATCTAAATCATTTGATTTAAACTATCCTATGAAATTTACATTTGTAATATTTTGTTGAGTTTCTGCCTAAATTTATGTTGAACTGAAACTAATGTATATGAACTTATTTATAGATAATAAGGGCTTCCAATTAACTGGAAAAATTTATTTTTCAGTTCAGTTTTTCTTAATCCAATTTATTGGGTGTAATATATCCAAAAATAGTCACTATATTTTAATAAATATTTGAATAAAAAATATTATTGTATGTTTCTTTTTTAAGTTTTTTTTAGTTACTTTAATGATGTCTACCTTTTTTTTTTATTCAATTTTTTTGTCGATGACTTTAAATAATTCATTATTTTATCTTTTACATTTTTTATAATTATTGGTTATTATTATATAAGTGAATAATTGAATAAATATATAATATATTGCATCATCATTCATCTATCGAAAGGAAATACTTCAAAATTCATTTTTTGATAATTTTTCTAAATCTTTATTTTTTTATTGCAATCTTCAAAATCTTATAACTATTCCTCCCTTTTAAAATCAATCTTCAATGGGTTTTTCCCCTCCTGTTTATATATTATTCTCTAAGAAAATATTCAATACATTTTTCTTCCTCCTCCCACTTTTAATTTTTTTAATAAAAGTTTTTTTGTTTTTAATCTATTGTTTTTAGTGATTCATCAGTCTTTTTTTTTTTTAAATTTACATTTCAAAAGCTTTTAGTCACTTTTTTTAAAAACAGGAATTTAAATTTTTGCTTCACTATCCACTTCTAATTTGTTTGTGTAAATCTTGGAAACATTTTCAGTTAGTTGAGGATTTTCAATTATTAATCAAATGAATATCTATAAATAGTTAGATGGAGAACAAAAACTGAATTGACTAAAAGTGATTATCCAGAAGATGACTAGCCTTCTGAATACTGTCTTGTTAATTGTTTCTCTGTGGAGGAGCAATTAAATAATTGTTCAAAACATGTAAATACATTCATTTTACTTTCAGCAAAAATAATTAATGTATTAGGAATTATTAAGATTTTCAGTAAGAAAAATATTTATGGTATTTTTAATTCCAAATTGAAAGATAAAAACCATAAATTCTCCACATTGACTCTTAAGAAGTGGTCATTTAATGTTAACAACCACATTAACAAGATTGTATGGAGTGAACATTAGAAATTAATGCTTAGTTTTTTGAAGCCTTAGGAATAAAAGAATCTCCCTTCATATAATAGTAAGATATATTTTGCAGCTTGTTTTACATACACGCACACACACATCAATATTTTATGTTTTGCATAGTTATTTGCATATATATGTACTAAATCTGTAATTAATGACATTTTGAATATTTATATAGAGTAATTTAAGTTACAATATGTATATACTAACTGAAACACAGGCTTATTATATACCTGTGACCATATATGTAATATATAGGGTATATGAGCACAGACTTTCACATGACTCACCACCCTCCACTCTATCTAATAACACTGATATACTTAAGCTCATATGTAATGAAAAGATAAATAATCACCAATAAGCTCATATATGCTGAAAAGATAAATAATCACCAATATGCATATTTCATGCTAAACCAGCAATCATCAGTTGGTCCAGATTATTATCTCCCACACCTATATACTATAAGTGCTCAGATATATATTAAGATAGACAATCTTCATACTTTAATGGACAGGCTCCAATCTACTACACACTCCAACTCTTCAACCGTCCATCCAATTGAAAATCTGATGATGGAATGCTCGAATGCCACCCTGAGGCCGAGATTCTTATCACACCTATGTTGACCTGAAGTCAATGTGAACCCCACATGTACAGGACATAATCCATTTAATACATATGCAAGGATGGGCAGACATCTCTACAATGGGTGTGACAAGAATCTCGGCCTCAGGGTGGCCTTCGAGCATTCCATCATCAGATTTTCAATTGGATGGACGGTTGAAGAGTTGGTGTGTGTAGTAGTTTGGAGCCTGTCCATTAAAGTATGAAGATTGTCTATCTTAATATATATCTGAGCACTTATAGTATATAGGTGTGGGAGATAATAATCTGGACCAACTGATGATTGCTGGTTTAGCATGAAATACGTATATTGGTGATTATTTATCTTTTCAGCATATATGAGCTTAAGTATATCAGTGTTATTAGATGGAGTGGAGAGTGGTGAGTCGTGTGAAAGTCTGTGTTCATACACCCTATATATTAAATATGTATATACTGTAAATTTAAAATGTTCAATTACTATTCACCCATTAAAATAGTCACAAATTTTGCAAATTTTAATGAAACTTTTGAATTAAACTGTGTCATTTGTTTATTTTTCTGAATATTATTCTTAGAATTTAAACTGATCTATAATATATAGCTTGTTGTTGCACTTTAAGGTATTTATTTATTTAAAAAAGTAATAAAAAATACAATAAATTATATAAAATGATTGGTGTATTTCTGAAGATGAATCTATTCATTAATTGGATTGTTAAACAAAATAATTTTTCTGTTGAATCAGTTAACAAATTTATAAACTCATATGTACTTTTTTTTAGTGAGGCAAGATTTTTAACTAAAGTTAGAAGAAAACCTGTATTTACTTAAATGTTTCAATGAGTATAAATATTACCGAAAAAGTAACAGTGAATGACTTTCTGATATATTTTTACTGAGGAGAATTGACCCTTATAAGAGTTATGCATTAATTAATCGAAATAATAATAATTCACATGTTTTGGTATCATTTTTTCATTGTAGAGGTCAAGTTTTTACTTTATTTTTGGAATGTCAGAGAGTTTAAGAAATGTGTCTGTGAAAACATTACTCCTCATAGCCTTATATAGTTGTTCAAAATCAAACTTCTCAAATAGAAAACTATGGTGTTTATTTAGTCCCAGATTTGGAGATGAAAAATAGAAAATTTACAGCACTAACATGTGCAAGTCGATGAGAAGCTGATCCATGTATATTTATATTATGTGGATGACAAATGCAATTATCAAAAATTTGTCTTTTTTTAATAATAGCAAATTATTTTGGTAACTTTATGTCCTACATTTACTACATAGATCTAGCAATATATTATCCATAGCATTGTCAAAAAAAATTTAAATGAGCATAGAGTTAAATTTACCTTTTTTAAAAAAGAAAAGGCTGGTTAATGAAATATTACATTTTTTCTGTTAATGGGTAAAAATACTCTCTTCTAAATCATTGTTTTTATTTATGATTATGACTCCCATTATTTCACAATCTCAGAAAGCAAAGAAAATTTTCTGCAACTAAGTGAGAGGATATTGATCCTGATTATATGCCTTAATCATATATTTCAACTGATTTTTTTTTTTCTGTTTTTATAAGATTTTTTTTCATTTTAGCAATATGACTATAAGTATTAATAAGAATTTGTTCTATTTATGTAGAAGGGTAATTTTATGCTAACTTTTGAAAGCTTCAAAAATAAACATCATCAAAAAATACTAGTTATTTAGTCAAATTTATATCACTGGAAAGATCATTAATATCTCCGTTTTTTCAGATGATCACTTTGTTTCAAATTCAGATTGCTTTCAGCATTTATGTCCTGAATCTTGGAAAATTGTTATCACTGAAGTCAGATTTTCTTCAGCTTTGCTACAAGTTACTCTCCAGTGTGAAGAATGGTCCTGGCTGTTAAAATTTGGAAGTAATGCCAGTTATGTTTTTAAAATTACGAATTTGATGAAGGATGCTTTTATGTATTCAAATCATCAAAATGATAATATATTTGGTGAGGAATCATTTATCTGTACTATGAGAAGCACACAATATGAGAAGAAAGCTTTTATGATGATTAATATTTATTCATCATTTAAAGATTGAATTTAAGTATTTTTTTTGTAGTTATTATACATATAAAACAAGAGCTTTGTGGTGTAATGGTAGCATATTCTTTTTCCACTTCCACAACCCGAGTTGAATCTATAACTAAAAATAAAACAAATATTTTTTCAGATTCCAGTAAGTGTTTGGACTTTGTTAGATAACTTTCTTGTAGTCTATCTAGCTAATCATCTGTTATTGTTTGGTAAGCTAAATTGATGCTTGAAAATATAAATGAGACAATTTGCTCTACATAAAATACTCTTCATGCAATAAAGATATATATGAGAGATGATGACTTGGCCCAACTGATGAGTGCTGGTTAAGCACAAAATACATCTTGGGGATTATTTGTCTTTTATTGTATCTTTATTTATATGAAATTATTAATGAAATAAAAAATAATGGAGAAATATGGAAGTTGTCTTATCTATAAAAAAAAAAAAAAAATAGAAGTTAAAACAAAGATGAAAAACAATCAAATTATCATCACTTAGAAATTATCAAGTCTAGTGAGAAATATTTTCTTTCTCACTGTTTTTTATGATGGGTTGTCAAAGATGTCTTTTCTTCACAATGGTTTATTTAAATTTCATTTTATTTTTTTAAGATTTTGATTAAAGGAACACACAATACTTGCAATTTTGTGTATCATATTCTGTGTAGTCTGATTTTTTTGCAATTGGTAAGATTAAACTTTCATTCCATACTATATTTAAAATGTAATTAAGTGCCTCAGCCACATGTCAAATAAAAAAAAATACTTGTTAAGAACTTTTTCACACATAAACTAAATGATATAGGAATTCTATAACAAATTTGAATTTAGATTAAAATACTTAAAAACACAATTTTTTTATGCAGCAAGAATTATGGTTTACAGTATTAGCCTTGTGAAAATAGTTTAACTATTAATTGATTTTAAAATAATATATGGAATCATTCATGTGTTATTTAAACAGAATGACTTCTAATATTTTATAAGTCTCAAAAATCAGTTTCTTTAAATGAGTTCTTCAATAAATTTAATAATCGTGACCATAAAGTGAAGGTAAAATTGTATATACATATAGTTATTGAAAGGGAAAAAAGATTATATACATGCTTCCAGCTACATTCTACATCAAATATTACTATAATCATAACAAATTTAATTATACTTTTGTAAAATAAGAAATACAGAAAAATTACTTTTAATGACTTAGTAAGTAACACAAAAGTACAGAAGATGATTGTGGGTTGCAGTAAAATATCAAAATGTGTAATTAATCACATGGTTGTATAATATAAATAAAAAAATATTTTAAGAGTTTTTTTTTTTTTTGTAGTGAATTTTTTGTTTTTAGTTTAATATGGTTTTATTATTTTTTAGTTGTATCACTTTCAAATGCATTATTTTTAGAACCCCAAATATTAACCAGCATTATAATTATTGTTAACTATATGAATAAAATATTTCTAATAATGGAAAAAATCAGAGAAAAATATTATACTTAACATACATATACAAATCATTCATTGATTTTTAGATATAATACCATACTTCCCTGATTTAAATCTCTTGAGTGATTTAAAATTGTGCTTATATATATCTAAAATATAAATGTAATTATTATTACTATAGTCTGTCAGGCAATATAGCTTAATTAATTGAAATATAAAAACAACTGATCATTAAAAAAAAAAACAATGAGTATTGTAGATGTTGGTTTGAAATGTTTTTTTATTATCTACTTGCTTATATGGAAAATATGTTTTAAATTAATTTTAATTTTTATGGTTATTTGCTTTATACATGAATTCTTTTTCAAGATGGTATCACTAAAATTGCTATATTTTTAATAAATTCTTAAATGAGAAATTTTTTTTTAAAAAGCACTATTTTTAAGTACAGTATTTTAAAAAATAAATAACTTTACATTTTGATTTATCACAATATTGACTAGTACAAAATATTTTGATGGTTAAAATGATAATGGGTGTGTTTGTAAGTATGAATTTATATGCATAAACATATTTTTAGGAATTCAAGCCAGATGTTGGCAAAAAACCTACCAGACAACCTAGAGGAAAGCAAAATTCTCAAAAAAAAAGTGTTAGCAGTGATGATTCTGAGAAATCAGAAGATGATGATGATGAAGAAGAAACCAAACCCAAAGCTAAAAAACAGCCAAGAAAATCATCCACAGAAAAAAAAGGTATACTGTGCAAATGTATTTATTTTTAAAGCTTTGGAAATGTTTATCATATTATTTATTTATTTATTGGTTGTTTTCTCATCCGTGGTGTTCGCCTCGAGATGTCACTATTTCTAGGTCAATTCCTAGAAATATACCGTTTCACCGGCCTTCACCCAACAAAAGAAGAATTTTTCTACGTTATAAACACAGAAAAGAGTCCTCACGTTATGTTGGACGGAGGAGGCGGTGGCGGCAACAGAAGCCAACACAAAGAGTCTTCTTTCTATGATAAAACACAGAAAGAGTTCCCGACGGCTGCCGGTTATGGATTTTTTCTATGCTAAAAGCAAAGAGAAAGAAATGCCTTGATTGGCTGCCGTAGTAGTTGATTTTGTTCATCATTTTCTCGTAATAGTAGAATATCTATTTTCTCTGTAGTTTCGTGTGAGAGTGTGTGTATTTGAAGCAGTCGTAGTTTTTTAAAATTTGATAAGACGTCTATTTTTTTTAATGTGTTGTAACTTACTTTACTGTTGTAAGTTTAGTAATAATGTCCTGAAGATTCCATTACGAATGGGTAACCCTCAAAAATTGCTTTTAAGGGTGCGGAAAGGAAAAAAAATTGAAGGATCACACGAAAAGTACCGTTTTCACGAGAATTCATCCATGACCAGTTACTTTTGCTATATATATACGCACAACAAAAACAACCCAGTGTCTAATTATTAGTAATTACTTGTCCAAAAAATAAAATTTGTCGGGTATTATTATTTTTTTTTTTGACATTTATTATTTCAAAATAAGATTAGTTTTTATATCTACACACTAACAAAAACAACCCAGTTCCTGATTAATTACTGTCTTTAAAAAAAAAAAGCAAATTTAATGGGGTTTGATTTTTTCAATAGAGTATTTGAATTACGGTTTGTTTGTTTTTATATATACACAAGATTAACCAAAAAAAAAAAAAAAACCCATTTCTGATTAATTATTGTCAAAAGAAATGCAAATTAGTCGGCTATCATTTTTAAATTTAGTATTTCAATAACGGTACCCTTTTTATATAGACAGACTTAACAAAAACAACCCACTTTCTGATTCATTACTGTGCCCCCCAAAAAAAATGAAAACGGAAATTAGTCGGGTATCATTTTTCAATTGAGTCTTTCAATGACGGTCCTTACTCTAATAGTAGTCGGATATCAATTCTAAATTGTAGTATATAAATTACGTTACTTTTGATAGATTTAGAATTACGTCTTGCTTTTTTAATAAAATGATTGATTTACTCTTGACCAAAAATACTGTAACTTTAAAAAAAGACACACATAAAGTCCAAAAAAAATGAGAAAAAGTCCCGTAACTTTAAAGACACGCACACACAAACTCAAAAACAAAATAAGATTAATAAACATTTACTTATTACGTCTTGCTTTTGAATAAAATGATTGATTTACTCTTGCAAAGAAAAAAGACCGTAACTTTAAAAAGACACACGTAAAGTCCCCCCAAAAAAAAATTAGAAAAACACCGTAACTTTAAAGACACACCCACACAAACTCAAAAACAAGATAAGATTAATAAACATTTACAAAAATGAAAAAACTAACATCATATAATAATATTAGTTAGTAGAATATTTTATTACAAATCTAAGAAATCAGATCTTTTTATATCAAATCGATCATTTAGGTCCGGCCCGGAATCGTTATATGTATATGTTTTTGATTAGCATTAACGCCATCCTGTGGCGAAGACCAGGGATGAGAAAACAACCATTTATTTTATTAAAAAAGTAAAACTTTTATCTGACACATCTTTGATTTGATTTTGATAATATGCATTGTTATTTGAAATTACAAATATTTATTTTACAATCTTTATTAAAAATTACTTCAAAATATGCATGTAAGTCACCTTTGAATATATGTTGATTAGGTGCTAACAGTTTCTTGAAAGATTAAAGATTATATTTTTGAAGTTGAAACCCAATTTTTTTTTTTTTTTGATTCTGATTTTTTTTTTTTTTTTTAAAGAAAAAAAAATTACAGTCAAGAGTTGCCTCCTTTTTTGTCTTAATTTTTAAGATGATTTTTTTTAATTAGCATTAATACGATTTTTAAATTTAAAATCAGTATCATAAATTATCCTCCTTTCCTTTTTTATTTTTATTTTTTTAAAAAATAAAGATAAATAATACCTTCATCAGTTTTTGTAAAAGCTCTCTATCATCTCCAAATGGTGTATGACAGTTTGAGTTTTCTTTCCTTCTGCAGTCAGCTGATTCATCTCCAGTAGCTCCTCATTCATCACTGGCAAAGAATGGAATTTTTATAACTTTCAAACATTATGAATATTAGCATCTTTAAGGAATTAGAGGGATCCTGCATGACCATTTTTCAACACCTTTTCATTAGTCAAAAATTTAATTCTTTCAAAAGCCTGGCTTAGTGTTTTTATTATTATTTCAACTTTGTTGTATTAGTTATTTTTTAAAAGCTAAATAAATAATTAATTTTCAAACATTAATCATTTCTGATCCATGTTACAAAACTTTAATAATATGAAATGGCAGAACTATATTATGAAAACACGTTATCAAAATCTACACAGTAACAGTGAAAGCCTTAAGATCTAAATTTTTGTTTCAACATTTTCCACAAACCTATCAATAAAAATTTGTCTTATAATCCAATCTTTTTTTTTTTTAATTGAACTTAATAATTGCTTTAACAAAGAATTTTACATAAGAATTTTCATATTTATATATGCATCAATGCCATTAACAAGTAAAGTTGTTTGATTTCTTCAGTATTTTCAATTCCAGAAATATTTCTTTTTTGCACAATATAGCTGTTGGGGTAACATTGATTTCTAATACAGTCTTGTTTTGTTGGCATTCAAAATTTGTCTTGGGTTATAACTTTTCTATGCAGAATGACAAGTACATAACAAATAGGCAGTAGATAAATATTTTGATAGTTAATCTTCATTTCATTGACTGCCAGATTTCATTTTTCTGTAATTTTATTTCTAAATTATTTCTCATTGATTATATTTTTTTTTTATATCTTAATCCTAATTATAGATTTCAATATTGTAGATTGTAACAGTATTTATAATTTAACATTTATTTTTTTTAAATTTATTTTTCACTGACACAGTTTGGAAGCAATTATGTTAAGTGTTGAGCATATACTTGAAAGTATATTACAGTATTTGTAAATTAATGCCTGTATTTTGAAATATGCTGACTTTAAAATCATTGAAAGTTTCCAGCTTCTATTTTTACTTTCAAGCAAGTAAAATATTTTAAAATTATGCATTGTGAATCTTTTTTTTTTTGCAAGCTTTTCCAAAAATTGTTTTTCAGTTGTTATGTTTTGAGATAGAATAATTTTTTTCACAGAATTCTATTTAGTTGGTATTGAATTTCTGATGCAGTTAATAACTTTTTTTTTTTTTTACTTATATTCTTAGTTATATATATATTTCTAAAAATATCATGCTCACACATGCACATAAGGCTGTTATTCTGTCAAATTTATTTTAAGGGAGTCTTGATTTCCAATTGACATAATATGACATTGGGAAAAGATCATTTAAAAATATTCTGTAATATTTTGAAAATACAATAACAAGATCTTGGATATAATGGTATTGAATCTACAATTATAATTATTGAATAGTAAAGTGCATGAAGAATAATAAGCTTTCTGAAAAATATTTTTTAAGGTAAACTTGAATATAGTTTTTATGACAGGCAAATCTTCTTTATAAATATTATTTCAAAATCTCTAAAGAGATGGAGTATCAATTCTTTTATTGTAAAAATATGGTTGCCTATAAAATATAATGGAGATTTGTAATTGATCAAAGTGTTAGAGATTTTGAGAGAAAAAATTTGTTGCAAAAATATTTAAAAAACAACATTACAAGATTTCAAAAAGAAAAGAAATGCGCTGTGGAATTATATTGATGAATTTGTATTATATGGATTGATGTGTACAATTATTTCAAAACTTATTAAACCATATGATTTTTTTTTCCTCTCTTTGTTTTTTATTTTTCAAAACTTAGAAAAGCTATATTCATTAACAAGTGATTTCTTGCCACATGCGTATATGTATAAAAAAGATATTTGTAATATGTTTATAAAACAGGCAAAACTCACTATATATATTGCCACACACAGCAAGCTAGAGTAATCAATGGACGCCAGAAGGCTTGTGCATAAAATCCCCATCTAGTGCCTACTCATCCAATATCCCCAGGCTAGTTTCTGGCTTATGACCTTCGTCAGTGAGGAGCCTTGGATCTGAGAGCACTGCACCTAGATCTTAGGATCTAATGCAACCCTCCAGCAACCACCTTTTATCTCCATTTAACTACAAAACTATGAGTCTTAAACTGAAAACACCTTAATGTTTTCAATCCAAGCTCATTAGCTTATATAGTCATATGGTCTGAACCCAGTTCAGTACCCATACATTTTGGTGTCTTTGGTTCTTTAATAACCATAGCCACCACTATACTATTAGGCAGGATTGGTTTTAAGCCAATAAACATCACATGGCTACCACCTCTTATGCTTGTGTATAACTGTTGTTAAAACAGGCAAAACTCACTATATATATTGCCACACACAAAATGTACCAAAATGTATGGGTACTGAACTGGTTTCAGACCCATATGACTATATAAGCTAATGGGCTTGGATTGAAAACATTAAGGTGTTTTCAGTTTAAGACTCATAGTTTTGTAGTTAAATGGAGATAAAGGGTGGTTGCTGGGGGGTTGCATTCCAAGGCTCCTCACTGATGAAGGCCATAAGTCAGAAACTAGTCTGGGGATATTGGATGAGTAGGCACTAGATGGGGATTTTATGCACAAGCCTTCTGGCATCCATTGATTACTCTAGCTTGCTGTGTGTGGCAATATATATATATATGTAGTGAGTTTTGCCTGTCTTAACAACAGTTATACACAAGCATAAGAGGTGGCAGTCATGTGATGTTTATTGGCTTAAAACATGTTTATAAATAAATTTATTTGTATAAAATATCTTATAATCTTAAGTTATGTATAATTATACAAAAATTTGTTTGTAAGACTAGTAACTCGCAAAGGAAAATGAATATAACTTACTAATGTTTTCATAGTCATAGTATGTTTGATCAGAATCAAAATATTTTCAATGACACAGTTTATTAGACTGCTTTATCTCTATATATTTCAGATGTTTGTACATATACTAACATAAATTTAAATTAATATTAATATTAGTTCTATGAATATGATTGATCTGGTCAAAAGCAATGTTAAGAAATAATATTTTATTAAATTTATAATCTTTTCAAAATAGTGTACCTTTACTCTTATTTTTTTATATTAAAATCAAGGAAAGAAGTATTTTATTGAGTTATATTATTAATAATATAAAAGTAAAATGTGGGTTCAGTTTTCATAGGAATTTGACAATGCCTTTTTTCTCCAGTTGCTAAAGATACATCAAATTGCAATTATATTTATATTGATGATCAGCACTCATTTTACCAATCCAGATTCATTTGGAATATTTAACTTTTGGTTGAGAATAGATATATATTTGTCTGTCTATTAATAATTGGATAATTAGCTGGGTTGATTATGGACTAACTACTTGAAAAACATCTTAGACTTGCTTAGAAATACTGTTATCTGTAAAAATTTGCAAGTTCCCACACAGATTCAGGCCAAGATATTAATTATATATGTAGAAGGGATATTGAATGAGAATAAGGAACAAAGAATCAGTTTTTATTAACAGTATATTTAATTAATAACAGTAATGATTAATATGTAATAATAAAATGAACTTTACAGATTTATGTGTATGAATATGATCAGCTGTAAATGTAAAAGCGTTAAGATATATCCATGCATATACTATTCCCAATTACTAGTTTAAAAAATATCTAAATAAATTAATTTTAATTCAATATAGAATAATTTGGAGAATATTCTAATTTTATACATATTTTAAAAATATTTAAAATATAAGTATGTGTATAATACATATACTTTACAAACAAAAATAAAAAGAAATAAAGTCCTTTTTTATTTAGGCTTTTGCATTAAAACAGTCATTACATACATATTTTTTTTAACATTTGCAGTTTAATGAAAAGCATAGAAATTCTTTGCTATGTTATGACTTAATTGTTGTAATCCTTGATGATTTTAATTTATAGGTAAACCCACACTAAATATATTTAGGCTATATGGAAATTATAAATCTGTTGAGTTTTATTTTATGAATTTTTATCAGCTTCATGATTGGGTTAGAATTCATTATAGGCTTTCCATACTTGAGATAGATTTCTTAATGAACTTTCTATGCACGTAATGAGATTCTCAAGACAGTATTCTTCTATCACATCAGAAATAAGCAGCAAAATAATCCAAAATGTTGATTTTAGCTGGTTTAATAGCTTTTCTTAACTTATTTCTGTAAACTGTAATCTTCTATTTCTAATTCTGCTAATCTTATTGCTATTAATAATATTACTCAATTTTCAAACTTACAAAGGCTTTTTGTCTTACATATTCTTTTTGGAAAAACAAATTTCAAAAACAAAATAAGATGAAATGATTGTTTTTAAAAAAGTAAATAAATTGACATTTATAATCTTTAATTAATTTAATGAACATGGTCATTAATCTTTATAGAATTCTTTTTCAAAGACAAATCTTGTCTATTTTTTTAATTAAAATTTTTATTATTTTGAAATAAAAGACAAAAGAAAATTTTAAATTAATTTTAACTAAAGTAAATATATTTTTAAATTAACATCAAAACATTTATATTTTTTACCAATCATTATAAAGAAAATAAATTTTCATTTTTTTCTTTTAAAAAAACAAACAAAACAAAATTATTAATTTATTCATTTGAATAAAGTGTTTTAAAAGAATTTATGAGTTCATTTTGTGTACTATCATATGTATCAATTCAACATTCTTAAGTTATTAAATATTATTGCGAGTCCTGCAACTGAATCATATCTAATATTTATACATATAATTTTTAATGCAGTTATATCAGATATTTGTAATATATACAAGAAGTAAATGTAAATACACGTTTAAATATATGAAACAAAGTTGATAAATTAAATCACAATTCATCTGATTATATCTCAGTTACAAAATGAATTACTGTTAAAAGTGAGATAGTTGTTGAGTTGTTGCTTTTTTGTGTGTGTGTATTGATATGGTTGTTTAGCTGGGGGGGGGGGGGTTACCATATGTTTTGACAACTTGACTATTAAAAATATTATAAAGGAACTCGTAGAGATACCAGAGAAATGATATAGATTCAGCATTGACTAACTATGTTGTTCATAGTTTACATTGCCCACATTTACACTGATCAGTGACTGATAAATTCCATTTATGAAGCAGAGTGACTAATTATCAGATGTCCTGAATCTGTTGAGATTATAGCTGCAAATAGAAAGTTTAAATCCAGCTGACTTTATTATTGGATCTGGAAAAAAGTATTTGTTTGGAATATTATAAGAATTTTATTTTTTATGTCACAATTCTTTGATTGTAATTTTTTGTTTAAACATCCAAAAAGGGGATCTTGATTTGAGATGAGTCTTATTTATTAATTTATTTAAATACTCCAATTAATAAGATAGAGTAGATAGCTGAAGAAAGCTGAAAGTCTGTGTTCAAATCCCTGGTAATTAGAACTTTTGTTTTGTAGATTTATCTTGACAGACCTTTATTGCCCAATTGATGATCTAATCAAGATGTTGATGTAATACTATTTTTAGCAACAAGCAAACCAATATATACAATTTGAATTCAAAATATACATTCACACATACAGATACAATATAAATATATACTTGTATTATCATCAAATTATTTTTTATTTTATTTTTTTTATGGTTTTAATGTCTCATGATAACAAAAGAAAAAAATCATTGCAGTTTTTGAAATGGTAAAAAATTGTTAATGAAAAAATAATGAATTGCATTCACAATTATGCATGAATTATAATTGCATTCACAATTATGCATGAATTAAACATGCATGTGAGATGTAAATATATTTATCTATGTGCACAAATTTATGTATATAAATCTTCATATGAATTTTTGTACTTTTATTGCAGCACCAAAAAAATCTCAAACTAAAAAACCTGTTGTCAAATCTACAAGAAGTCCAAGTGTAAGTGTATCTTCCAGCAGTGATAGTGACAGGTAAAATTTATTTTTAAATTGTATATTTTTGATTAATAAAAGGTTAAAATTTAAATGTAAATTTATATTATTTTGCAATCTTAAAATGGTTTGATAGTTTCTTTTTGTGTATGATTAAATTACAAATATGTTTGTTTTTTGTTTTTTTGTGTGAAGTGGATATTTAAAATTGTGTGTGTGTGTGTAGATACCCACACACATCATAACTATATTAATAAAAATATATAAATTAAAAACTAAATTGATTTTATAAAAAGATGATCAAAATATAAAATTTTTAATATGTATTTCCAGCATCTTATTTGATTATATCTTTGTAGAATTGTATATGTCTGAGGAGAAGAGAAAATCAAGATTCATTTATGCGTTGCCCTATTGAATTAATGTTTTTTTTTTTCCATTCTAAAGTAATATAGTTCGCATGAGTTGAATAAGAATATCTTGATTATCTTCGAAATATCTTCATAAGAATTTTGTAATGTATATGATGTCATACTGTCATAATAGAATATTCATTTTTATTGAACAACATCAGCTCATATATTTGAAATTTTTGACTTTGTTTGCTACAAATCGTATTTGATAATACTAGTAGTTTTTTTATTGTATCAGTTAATTATAGATAGTTTCATTCTCCACTATTTTTTTTTTTTTGTGTGTGTGTATTTTATATATATGAAAATTTGTGAGAAATAGAAAGCAATATCATCCTTAGCACTAGGCAAGCAGCACATTTATCTCAGGCCTGAAATTTAGAAGCCTCACATTCAGGAATTTTTGCATTTTGTAAAAATTAAATGAATCAAGGTATCAAATTTTAGAACATATTTTTAAAACTATATTATGGGAAATTTATGATAGAAATTTTAAATTGGCAGAATTGAGAAATGTTATAAAAATATAGTTTTTTTGGAAAGTAATAATTTTGAAAACAGTGTCCTTTTTATAATTGCATGATAATATTTTGTTTATTTATTGATATATAAATATAAAGGAGTAAAGGTAAATGGAAATTATTTAAGTCATTTAGATTTTGTGGATGTTGTAGTTGTCTTTGCAAATAATGCTACAGAGCTTCAGGAAATGTTGCTAGAGTTATCAAATGAAAGTAAGAAAGTAGGACTAAAGGTAAATGTTACAAAGAATAAATTGTCTCTAAAGATGAAAATAAAGATTGATTATGATGAGTTAGAAGAAGTTAACAACTACAAATTCCATGGTTAGATTATTACTACACAAATGAAATTGGTCCTAGAATTAACCTTGGTTGGAGTGCTTTTGGTAGAAATAACTTAATATTAAAAGGAAATATGCCTATGTGTTTGAAAAAGCGGTTTTTAATAAATGTGTTTCACTAGTTCTTACTTATGGATCTGAGACTTGGATACTTAATAGAAGAGCAATACAGAGATTTCAAATCCCTCAAAGAAGTACAGAGAGATGCATGTTAGGAATAATAAGAAAAGATTGAAAACGCAATATATGGGTAAGAGAACAAACAGGTGTTACTGACATCGTTGAAAGAATTAAGAGACTGAAGTGGAGTTTGAATAGCCATGTTGCTAAAAGACACGATAATATATGAACATTAGAAATCTTAAACATGATTCTAAGAAATTGTAAAAGACCCAGAAAGAGACCACATCTGAGATGGATGGGTGAATTAAAAAATATGTAGGGATGATCTGGAGAAGAGAGGCTAGAGATCGGAAAAGATGAATTGAACTTGGAGAGACCTTCATCCTACAGTGGATTCATAATGATAATTATAAAATGAAACATTTATTAACTACATATTTTCATGTTTTAAAGCTATTTTATTTTAGCTATTTAGAAGATAATATTTAAACCTATATGAATAATGATTGTACTTAAATTTAAATACAAATTTTAAATTTTTGTATTTTACATTAAAAAAAAGTAGTATGGTTTTATAGTTAAACTAATTGAAATGTTTGTGTGAAAAAAAATCTCTTGGCGTTTGACAGAAAATAAAGACAAATGATAAAATGCTAAAAAACAGAAAGAAAAAAAAAAAGAAAAAAAGGTTGATGTCAGATTTACCATGTTTGCAAACAAAGGCCAGAAATATGGTTTTAGAAAAACATGAAACCATCCAAAGTACTGAAGGGCTGATATCTATTTATTATATCTGTTATGATTATGATGGTAGTGAGAAAGTCTTGCAGTCTTTGAACCTATTGGTGGCCAATGTAAAATAAAGAAGAGTCTAAGAATAAAGTTATTGTCCATTAATTTGTTAGCACTATAATGGAAGTTGTGATTATTATTGTAAGGGTTAATATTATATTCATTTATATTGACTGCTATTTATAAGGTATCTCAGCTGGAGGATTTTGATTAAACTAATGATATAATAATAATTGTGAATTGAAGAAGGAATGTTTTATTGGTAAAAAAAATGGCTATCTAGATTTTTTTTTTTTTAAATAAATAAATGTAGGACAAAATAAGGTAATATAGTGAATCTATCTTAAATTTCATAATCATTTAGATTGACTATAATGTACATTTTTTAAGCTTTAGAGAATTGTTTAATTTGATGTAACTGTTTATGTGGAAGATACTTTGAATCTTCAAATTAAAACCATTGCATATGCTTACACAGGCTGTTAATATTAGTGCAATGTGCTATGGTTTCTCCTTTATTGAAGTCAGGAATATATCAGCCACTGTGCCCAGAAAAACCTGATAGCCATCTCATCTTAACTTTTCTTTCCATTCCCCACCCAAGTTTTTCCCATATTCTTCTCTATCCTGCTCTATCACATTTCCATATCATTGTTGTTCACTCTATGACCTTTATATCTAGATCTCCCTTATCTTTTTCCAAACTCAGCATATAAACTAAGAACCCACTTTCCATGTAATCACTTTGTTTATATTTATTCTCCCACAACTTCATTATTTGTACCCTTTCTGCTTGTAAGCATTTATATTAAATTAACAGATGGCTAATATTTTCGATGCCTTCCTTATATAAGTTGCATACTAAATCACTCACATTTCTTCATTTATGTGTACATTCTCTCGTTGCTAATGATCCTGTTTGAGTCTTAAATAGTAAACTACTTTCCTTGCTATTATCATAAATTAATTCACACCCAATATTCTTTATACAGTAATGCCCCAAGTGCATTCCTTAGTAAGCATTGGATCCAAGAAAGTTTGAGCATGAAACCGTTATCTAATGCCTACTCATCCAATATCCTTAGACTAGTTTCTAGCTCATGACTTGCATCAGTGAGGAGCCTTGGATTTGAGAGCACTGTACCTAAATCTTAGGATTTGATGCAACGCTCCAGCATCATCCACCTTTTATTTAACTATAAATCTAGGAGCCCAAGATGAAAACGATGTTTTTAATCCAAGCTCATTCATTTTAGTTCTGAACTCAGTTCAGCATCTATATATTTTGGTGTCTTTGTTTTTCAGAAACCACAGGCACCATTATTTCATTATACAGGATAGATATAAAACCATCAATTGATCACTATTTCATATGCTTACAGAAGCTATTAATAATAGTAGCAAACTGAATTTCAGATCTACATGACTATACAAGCTATTGAGTCTTGGATTGAAAACATTATTGAGTTTCCATCTTGAGCTCCTAACTTTATAATTAACTAAATAGGTAAAAGGTAGCTGCTAAATGCTTCATTGGAGCCTAAGATCTAGGTACAGTACTCTTAAATCCAAGGCTTCTCACTGATGAAAGTCATAAGCTAGAAACTAGTATGGGGATGTTGGATGAGTAGGCACTAGATAGGGATTTTATACACAAACTTCTTGCATCCATTGATTACAAAGGCTTGCACTTAGTGACACTACTGTGTGGAGAATTTCTATTACAAATTATTTATAAATGTAATGGAGAAGAAAGAGTCAAAAGAATTTATAAAAAAATAGGAAAAATGTTATTGTTAAAATTGGATATTTGAATATGCAAGGGAGTAGGAAACCAGAAAAGTGGCTGGAATTATACAAACCATTAAAAATGAAGAGCTTGAGGTTCTAGCAATAGTGGAAACACATCTAAGAGAAGAAAAATTGATGCTGGAAGACTTGGTATGACGGTATAAATAGAAAAGAAAAAAGGGATGGAGGTATATGAGTTACCTCAAAAAAATATTAAATATCAAGAACATTTGTGGTTAGAGATTAGGTTAGGGAGACAAGAATGGATGATGGCTATAGTGTATATAGCTACTGGAGATAAACTATAATGGAATAGAACAGCATATATGAATGCCTAGTTAAGAATATGCAGACTTTAAAAAAAAAGGGGGGAAGAGAATAATGATTATAGGGGATATGAATGGGCATATGTAGATAACAAGAATGGACAGCTTTTGAAGAATTTTTGTCAGAGTGAATTTGAGCATTGGAAATTTATCAGATATTTATGATGGACAATACACATGGTCTAGAAATAATTTATTTCACACAATAGATTATGTATTAGTAGAAAAAGAAGGAATGAATAAAGTATGGAAAATTAAAAGTGGTTTGATAATGAAGAGAGAGTATATAATAGTGATCATAATTTTTTTATAATAGAAATGGTTAGTAATGTGATGGAAAATAGTAATAAAAGTAGGAAGGATAGTGAAAGATGTTGATGGATAAGAATAAATTAGAAGAATATGAAATAAAAGTTGAAGAAAGCATGGAAAAATTGGTTGGGGATGAATATAACGACTGGTGTGGTGAAGTAGAAAAAGTAGCAAATATGGTTTTAGGTGAGACTATTCAGAAGAATAAAAATGAGAGTTAATAAAAGGGTAAAAGAGAGGGAAAAAGCATGCAGAGAATATAAGTGTGCCATTAAGAACAAAGAAAGTGAAAAAGATGTTAATGCTAAAAGTATTTTTTTTTTTTTTTTTTTAAAAAGTGACTAAAATAGATAATTATAGAGGGAGAATGAAATTAAATAGTAAATTGTTGGAGGATATTAATAAAAAGTGAAGAAATGGGAGTAAAACATTTTAGAAATACATTATAAGAAGGAATATAGGGGAGAGAGAATAGTATTAGTAGATGATGAGGGAATAGAGTGTAGCTCTAGAGAAGAATTAGGGACAATCTTAAATAAGTAATGGATATAGAAAAGATGTTAGATGTGAAGGTCATTTGTAAACTATTCACTGTACAGCCTGTGTTCGCGCTGTTTCTGTATAAAAACACAGAATTATACCGCTTTTGCGGCCGAACCTACGGCTAATATACGAGTAATCATTAATATATGAGTAGATTGTATGTAGTGGTTATAATACACGGCCAATTCTTCCGCGTTCAATAACACTACATCTACTAACAATACTATGATCATATAGTTTGCCATTGATTTCATTGCGGGTTGAATTCCTATGCATATTGACAGAATTTGTATTGTCGCTAGAATTTAAGATGAGAGTGTGAGCATTGTCATCTTTTTCAAATGTTTATTTGTTGATGTTTATGATTTTCTGTATTTCCCAGCTGAAAGATTTTTGCATACTAGTAATTTTCAGTGTATTATTGATATTTGTCAAAAAAAAATTTTTTTGGCTAATTTTGGCTTTTTTGGGGGTCAAAAAAGACAAAATAAAATTTCTCAAGCTCTCTGTCAGACGATTGGAGTTGTTTGCGGAAAAATACCGTTTCTGTCGTGACTCGGACGAGAGTTGAAAAAGAAGAACAAAATGTCTACCACGTTATTATATTTGTGGGACGTCCCAAACAGAGAAAGTGAGGCAGTTGCATTTTTGCAAGCCAAAAACATCCTGCCATTCGTTACAGTTGATTTAGTTCAGTCATATGTGGTTAATAAATTTATTTTCTGGAAAGAATTTGTATTTTGTTTGCGATTATTTTTATCTGTAAATCATGTAATTAACACCCAGAATGACAGTTTTAAAAAGGGGCGGCGTAGTTTGTTGGACCTCTCTTGATTGATTGATGGACTTTTTTTTTTAAAAAAAAAAAAACTTCTTCTTTTGACATACCTATTCGTTCTGTTTAGAAGCAAAAAGAGGTTTTTTGTTGTTGTTTTAAATCAATAAACAGCACGTTAAGTAGATTTTAAAAATGAACCCGAGCTAATTTTTGTTGTTAAAAAAGAATAAAAATACCGGACGTTTTATTTGTTATGAAAACAAAAAATCTTTAACAAACTTGTACGACTCTTAAAAAAAGATAAATAAATAAATCCACAGAATGTAACAAAACCGGTTAACATACATATTTTTTGTGTTAAAAAAACAATACCGCGATTGACTTTTTGGTTTTTGTTTTTGACGTTTTATTTGTTATTATTAAAAAAAAGCAACAAAATCAAAACCCGCCGCCAAAAAAAAACAACCCATATTTATAAATCTAAGAGAAAAAAGAAGTCCCGTTTTATTTATTATTATTAAAAAAAAAAATCAAAACCCCGTTTTATTTGTTATTATTATAAAAAACAAAAAAATCAAAACACGCCGACCAAAAAAAACCCCCGTATTTATAAATGTAAGATAAAATACCAAACAATTCTTTTCGTTTATAAGCAAATACGGATATCTGAGGCGGAGTTTGTCGGACAGGTTTGAAATTTTTTTGCTAAATCAATCAACAGCAAACCCCCTCATTTTTAACATAATTCAAAAAGAAAGTGTCGATTCTAATTTTAAATAACAACAACAACAAAAAAAGAAAGTCGTATGTAAAGCAAATTGTGTATATTTGAGATGTTCCAAAAAAAAGTTAAAACTGTCCCTTATACTTTGAAATGTATGGAATACAAAAAAAAGACATCTGTAAAAAAGAAACAGTAGATTTAGAATGGAAATCCCCCCCCCCCGGTCAAAAATTATGTACTTTTGAGATCCAAAAAAAAGGTCAAACTGTCCATTATAGTTTTAAATTTATCAAATGAAAAACAAAACAAAAAATAATTATGTCCAAAACAAACCAATATATTAAATATTAAAAAAAAAATAATTATGTCCAAAACAAACAACAACAATATATTAAATATTAAAAAAAAAATTACAGCCGTATGTCAAAATACGATCTATTAGATAAAAAAAATCTAGCGGCCCGGTAATGTTATAATGCTCTGTTTTTAACTAGAAACAGCGCCATCAATGGCTGCACAGTTAATAGTTTACTAGAACCTCAGAATGATAACAAACATAAAAGCATATAGCAATGGAAATATTAGGTTTACAGAAAATGAACTGAATGAGGCAGGGAAGAAATTGAAGAGTGGAAAGGCAAGAGGTTTAGATGGATGGGCCGCAGAAATGATAATGAAATTTAGGACATAGGGCAAAATTAAACCTGTTATCATGTTTTAATAAAATAGCACAGAAGAGAGATTTTCCGGATAGGTGGAGTAATACAAGAGTAAGGCTATTATTTAAAGGAAAGGGTAAGGAATAGAAAAATAGACCGATAGCGGTAATGTCAGTCTTGTATAAAGTTTTTGCATTTATGGTGGCTGGAAGGATGGAAGAAGAAAATAATAATAGTGGGAAAAATGCAAGGAGGTTTTCGATCAGATAAGTGTGTAGGAGATACTTTGTTTGTAGTTACACAGCTTATAGATATGAGTAGAACAGGTAAATAGTTATATATGCTTTTATAGATATAGAGAAGGCTAATGATAGAGTAAATAGAAACATTATGGGTAAGTTTACTAAATTTGGGATGGATGGAGCTTTAGTGGATCTTATTAAGAGATTATATGAAAATAGTTAACTATACATATAAATTAGGGAATATAGAATCAGTTAAAGTTAAAAATAGTTTTGGACTAAGGCAAGGATGACCTATGTCATCTATTTTGTTTTTGTTGTATTTAAGAGAAAGGAAAGAGCAATAGAAAGACTAGGCAGAGGAATAAATACCATTAATAGGTGGCAATGGAGTGTATACATTATTGGGTCTTTTATTTGCGGATGATGTCTTGCTGAAGATATGCGCAAGGGTGGGTAAAGAGATGGGGATTAAATTTAATGAATAAAAATCAAAAGTAATGATAATTAACTGGTGAAAGACAAGACAAAGAATTTTTATGTAAAGTTAAGTATGTAACTATTTGGGAATCTTCTAAGTAATCAGAGAAATTGCTTGGATGAATGGGAGAAAAAAATTGATAAATGAAGCAAAGAAAAGAAAGGACTGATAAAGAAATGAACAATGTTTTCATATAATAAATATGATGTAGCTAGAATTGTATGGAAGGGAGTGGCAGTAGCAGGGTTAACATATGACAATGATATGTTATGTGATAGTAAAGGGGTGTTGATTAGTTAGAAAAAGTACAAAGAGAAGTAGGAAGATGTATTAGATGCAGATGAAAATGTTTGGTAGATTGTAGTTTATGGATAATAAGAGAATAGCCAAAATAGTATTTAATTGGGTTATGATTAAATGGCAGGGGACAAGATGGGTGGTAAAGGTAGTACTGTATGCAGAAAATTTGGATGAAGAATTTACATCAGTATTCCTTATACAAAAGGTGGGATGATTGTGTTAGGAGAATTGTTGAGTGTTATAGTGGCAAGGAATGGATAGAAGAATAGATGCATTAATAAAAGGGAGTTGAAGAGATGAAGAAATAATACGGAGTGTAAAAAGAGTTTAAATATATATAGAAGTAAACAGAATATTGTTTGTGAGTTAATTTACGATAATAGCAAGGAAAGTAGTTTACTGTTTAAGGCTCGAACAACATCTTTAGCAACAAGGGAATATACACATAAATGAAAAATTATGAGTGATTTAATCTGCAGGTTGTGTAAGGAGGGCATAGAAAATATTAGGCATCTGTTATTGAATGTAGATACCTGCAAGCAGACAGGGTACAAATAATGAAATTGTGAAAGAATAAATATAACCAAAGTGATTATACGGAAAGTAGGTTTATTGTTTTTATGCTGAGTTTGGGAAAAGATAAATGGGATTTAGATATAAAGATCATGGAATTGACAATGATCATGTTGTGGAAATGGGATGGGGCAGGATAAAGAAGAATGGTGAAAAAACATAGAGTGGGGAATAGAAGGGGAAGATAAAGTGACTAACAGGTTTCTCTGGGAATAGTCACGGAGAGATTCCTAACTCTGAAAAAGAAGTTACAGGTCATCATATCACATATTGCTATTAATCTTTAAATTAGATAAAATAATTAATGAATTTGCAAAACAAAAGCAAGAAAAATAAATTTTATGAAATATTTGTACTTCATTTGCAAATTTGAGATAATAAATTTTTAAGTTTTATTTTGTTTATATCTGATCATCCCCTTATTATTGGTACTAGCATCTTATAAAATTTTACCTTATAAATGCAGAGTTTCTGTTTCCAATAATATTGACTTTTGTCCTATACTCACAAATTCTGGGGGGCAGCACAGTTGAAAAATAAAATCAAAAGGCTTTTTCTATACTTATTGATCAATGAAACCAAAATATTTATCACAGAATATATATATATTTTAATAAATTAAAGATTCCAAAGGGAAAGACATGTTTATTATTTTGAGACTAATTTCACTTATCAATTTCTATGATTAGTTCTTTGTATTTGAGACCTATATGTCATTTTGTCATATGTAATATTTTAAATTGTGTAATTTTTTCAAAGTAGCATCTTTATAAGAAAAAATTGTGTAAGATCTTAGAAGAGTATTCATTATACTTAAAATTGAAATTTGCATAAAATTATTTATATATTTGATATTATAATAAAATAAAAATGTAATTTGTATATTTTTTGTTGTTTGGAGACTACTGTTGATAAGTATGAATGAACATATTATCTAGTTTTTTATTATAAATTTATATTTTGTGCTTTTTTTATTATTATGCTATTTGTAAGTGTTCAGGTTATGGTAAAAAAGAAATAATTAACAATAAGTTATTTGCATTAAGTATGACTAGTTATCTTTAAAAATAAAAAAAATTCACATATCTTTAGAGCTTATATTTTAATTGACACATTTATACCCTTTCTTATGCTTATATATATATTTGTCCATTATATAATTTTTTTTATATTTATTTGTAAGGACTAAATATATTTAGCCTTCTATTATGCATATAGCTGTTCAATATTATGTTGGGAGAAAATTTTCGTATCGAATTTCTAAAGAGAACATTAATTGGAAAGTTCAAATGCATTCTTTTGTGAGATTGTCTATTCTATCTTGTGTACTATTTCAGCAATACTCAATCTTGACCCTCCCTCCACATACTAAATACATTTATTTGCTATATTGTGTTCTATTTCAGCAATACTCAACCTTGACCCCCCCCACACACACACTAAATACATTTGTTTGCTATGCCAAGCGGGCTGCAACATTCTATATCAGCGATCAGCAATTAATTGGTGTCACGTGAAAAAATGTCTGACATCTCAATTTGTGCATGCCATTAATTGTAGACAACTGTATTACATCTTATAATTAACAGGTTAACAAAACATAAAAACCTTCATTTGATCCGAATGTGTATTTAAATATTAATGCGATTTTTGATATTGAGACAAACTTTTAACAATTTTAGATGAATCAGGTTGTTTATTAATGCTACATGTTGCTCTTAATATATCTTCAAGGTGTGAATCAATAAGCTTGTTTCTATATATGTTCTTCATATATTTCATTTTTGAATATGATGATTCACAATGATATGTCAATGCTAACAATGTGAGTAACATTTGTGCACACTTTTTGACAATTTTATATTTTTCAGGCATAATTTTCAAAATTTGGTATATTCCTTTCCCTTACTTTTTTCTTTAAAAATTATCTCTAAATTTGTATTATTTTTAAATTCAAAATATTTGTCAAACAGCCTAATATAATCATATCCAAGTACTTCTAATTGTGTAATAGTTGCTAAGTCAAGGACTTTTTATAAGTAAGAGACAATTCTTAAATCTTGAAATCTCTTTTTAAATTCTTTCAAAAAGGCAGCTAAGTAATTTGAAATGATGGTATAGGTTTCTGAAGAAATGTCAGTACCATCTTGCTTAGGTTTGGTTAAAAAATTAGCTTTTAGAAAAAAAAAAAAAAAAGAGGCCGATTTTTAGCAGTGTTGGAAGAAAGACTGCCATAAAAATTATATTTTTAAAAAAAAAAAACATTTTTAGAGATCGATTTTTAAAAAGAAGTAATTTAAAATACATTGATTTATCAGAAGGTGAAATAGAATGTAGCAGTATTACTTGTCAAAGCAGATTTCAATAGTTGTGGCTTCTAGATTAATCACACCTTTACATTATAGGCTATCGATCTGTTAAGTAGTATGTACATAGCCACCACTAACCACGTTTTAATAATGCGATTTGAGTGCACAATTTTTCCGTGCATAGTGTGGAGAAACAACGCCACGTACTGAGCTGGAATCTTGGTAGTTTCTGGTAGCAGACGACGTAAGCTAAATGGGCTTGCGCATGGCAATCAGTGCCACCTAGGTTCTTGGTAGTTGCTGGTAGCAGACGACGTAAGCTAAATAGGCTTACGCATGGCAACCAGCGCCACTGAGCGGGCAGCTTTGCTGAGCTAGCTGGTGGAAGGTTCCTGTGATGTGATGTGATGTATTATGGCTTCTCCTTAAACGAAGTCAAAAATATCTCAGCAGTTATGCCCAGATAAACCTGTTAGCCACATTATTTTACATTCCCCACTCTAAATTTACCCATAATCTGCTCTATCCCATTTCCACAACATAATCTTTGTCAACTCTATAACCTTTATATATAAATCCCCCTTATCTTTTCCCAAACCCAGCATAAAAACCAATAATTCACTTTCTGTATAATAACTCTTTTCATATTTATTTTTCCACAACTTTATTATATGTATCCTTTCTGTTTTCGAACATTTACGTTCAATTAACAATTGCCTAATATTTTCTATTCCTTCCTTACATAATTTACAAAATAAATCACCCATATTTTTCCATTTACATGTATATTCTTTTGTAGCTAAAGATCCTGTTCGAGCCTTAAACAATAAACTACTTTCCTTATTATTATCATATATTAACTCACACCTAATATTCTGTTTATTTCTATATATATTTAAACTCTTTTTACTCTCCATACTATTTCTCCATCTCTCTAACTCCCTAGTCTTTATTAATAAATTTATTCTTTTATTCCATTCCTTACTACTATAACACTCAATAAATACTTAGTTTTTCTTCAAAGGTAAATATTTTATTTGCCTTTTTTTTTTTTTTAAATGATTTTATTTTCGCCTTGTAAACTTATATTAAGATCATAAAAGTTTTTCTGTGATGTCACATTAAAAAGCTAAAAGTCACTACCATCCATTGTTGTCAAGCTCATTATAAGCTTTACTGATTTCTTTTAAGAATGAAATAATTTTATGCCATAATGAAAAAAAGTGATCTGAAATTTGTATGCAAAAATTCGTTGCCATAATTTTTTTTTTTTTTTCCCAAAAGATATTGTGGTTCAACTCTCAGGCTTAAACATCATTCACAGTGTTTATGATTGTTTTTATCATAGCATCTACTTTTTTTATGAATGTATGTGCTTCCAAGTTTTCTCGGTGAATTAAACAGTGAAATGATAAGAGATTTGTTAAATTGTGTTTTCCTTTAATAGGAAACAAATCCCTTTTGGGATTCAATCATTGATGGAATCCATCAGTGCACACAAAAATCACTTTTTCTATTACAATATTATTTTTATCCAGAAAAGTACTAATATTATCGAGAAAATCATTATCACTAGTTTTATCCTTCATAGAAAGATTTTTCAAAAAATCTTCATGAATTCTGTTCAGTACATTATCTGACAAAAATGGCACATTGTGATGATATTAAAATGCTGGTGCTGGAATCAACAGCTAAACTAAAATATTTGCAATTTTTCAAACCATCTATTATGTTATTAGAAATATGTTTTGCAATATTTTCAGTGTGTCTAATACAGGTAGAACCTGAGAGTTGTGTAGTTTTTTAATTTGTAATATTATTTGATTTTTATTGCTAAATTTATCAAATAATATATTGGAAGCATTTATGAAATATTCTTTCACAACTTCTACATCAATACGTGGTTTTATATTTTTGCCAAGTATATGATACATCATCACTGCTTTTTATGGAATCACCATTGATATAACACTTCATTTATTGTTACAATGATTTCTTGAAGAAAGCTAATTTTTCACTTCTTATTAAAATCTCGTGAGAAAAAGTGTCATTAAATGATTTTTGTTTCATGGTGTAATGATAATCAATGTTATAATATTTTTTAAATGATTCTTTCTTGACAAATCAAACAGGTTACTGAATTATGGTTATTTATCATGATAAAATATTCCTTTTCCCAGTTATCTTGAAACATTATATTTTCATCAGATATTTTTCGTTTGTTTGAAGATGTCATTATGAGTGTTTAAATTGCAGTTTGATATAAAATAGTATGTTACAAAACAATTACAAGTTTTTCAAATCGTTTCTGATAAACATGTCATATCTCACTTTGCCTTCAAATAATGGAGTAGTTCAGATTTTATCTTATTTTGAATTGGATTGAGTATTCATTGCCATAGACCAGTGTATATACAAATAGATAATATACATTCAATGGCAAGAACATGCTAATAGGTGATAGTCCTCATTGAATCCGATTGCTCTCATCATGGATGGGGATCTGATCATAAATAGCCAATCTGTTTGAAGGTAAGGTTAGTTAACAACTATCAAAGCTGAACAGTATATACTGGTTTTTCACTATATGGTTAACACAGAAAGGCAAGTCTACATTCAAGACTGGGTGTTAGAACCTATATCTGACATGCGGCAAGCTATCATAGTACAGCAGAAGTGTCACTATTTATTCATGAGGTAAGTTATCACAGTACAGCTGGAAGTGGTAGAAAAATTTATAAGAGCACCCACAGTTCCTTCTTTCTATAGTTGCATGCCAACTAGAAGCTATATCTTGCCAACAATAGCAGGCGGAGGTATAACAATTATATATAGTGTAAATATGTAATTGTATATTTCTTTTATATTAATAAATATTATAAACGCTTAATGCATTTGTGTTTATATTAATTCACATATAAAACACAACAGATTTGCCGCAGTTATGACTGCATATTGACAATTAACATTACTAACATATCAACATATCAGTAAAAAAATCAAAATTAAATATAAGTGATTACTTGTTAACTGTAAAAGGTAGTTCTTCCTCCTGTGGGTTGTTTAGGTCTGTGAAATTAAAAAACTAACATTATTAACACATCAATTAAAAAATTAAAGTCAAACATGTGATGAGTGATTGCTCGTTAACAATAAAGCAAATTCTTTCCCCTTTGGGTTGATTAGATCTGTGAAATTAAAAAATTGATAACTAATGTTATCAGCACATCAATAAAAAAAAAAATCAATTGCAAGTAGTTACTTGTTAATTAAGTAAAGTCAATTTTTTTTTCTCATGGCAGAAAGAAAGAAGAAAAATTCAAAATGGCTAAAATTTGCTTGTTAGAAGAGTTCGATCTGACCTAGCCTGAAAATTGGTAAGGGTCGATTCCTTTTCTATATGCAGGATAAATTAAAAAGCCTAATTTAGAGTAAGTCACACTAGTCCTGGCTTTTGAATCTCAGATATACGAGGTTCTTCAAGCACAGGCCGTTCCCATGCTTATAGCTAATCTTGAATACGTACACCTAACCAATACCAAATATAATCAAAATTCACGTTATAAAATAGTTCTGCACTTATTACAACCTAGTGAATATTTGTTGTGAAAGGAGGAGAAGATGGGCAGATAAGTGTTGTCGCATCTGCTTAACTATCAGTCATTTGTTTGGCCACATTTAAAAGCTTGACAGATCTCAGGTTGAGTATGACTGCTGTATTTGATATTAGAGGAAAAATCCTTTCACAGAACTTGTATTAATGTTTATTAAGTTTGTTAACTTACCACTAACTTCTGGATATGGTATCAATACATATTAAAATTCATTATCTTCTTTGTGAGAACTTAACTTAGAAATTGTTTAATTACCTTGTTTAATTACCAGAAGAGTTGAGAAATTAATGAAATGATTCTGACATTTATTTGGAACTTTCAGATTATTGCGTAATCTCAAAACAAATTTTATTATTCAAAATCAAATACAAAGCCATGTAAATTTGATCTGCCTTATTTTTTTTTCAGAAATGCAGCTATATAATTTGCTACATTTATATTTTATAGACATCATAAATTATGAATGACATAGTTAAAGGAATTAATGAAGCCTCAGTTGAATCTATCTCTATAGTTTCCTTTTATAAATAGTTCTAATTAAATAACTCTTAAAAATTTTTATGCCAAATATATTGTATATAATTATAAATAAAGTAAAATGTTTATCTTGTGTGAGTGTCAATAATTTATTTATTGGTAAAGCAGAATTTTACTTTTTTTTTTTAATATTAATTGTTCAGTTATTGCTCTCCTACCAAAATAGTTTCTTTTTTTTTTTTTTTGGTTTTTATCAAAACTATTTTTTTTTTTTATCCTAGAATTAATGTTACAACTTATTAAACCTTAAAAATATTACTTATTATCTTTTTTAAAAACTTCTTACTTATTTCTCTGAATCAATGCCATAAAAATGTTTGTTTATTTGTTAATCCAGTGTTTAGACTATTTTCTAGGTTAATTATGCATTGCCATCATTAATTTATTTAAATATGCCTGAAAATTGTAAAAAGAAATAAATATTACATAACCCCAACATTAAATTAATTTAAATATGTGATTAACAGTACATAATTATGAAACATTCTACAAATATATCAACTATATAAATTAAACAGAGCAAAACTCCCATACAGGAAATGTGATATATAAATTACATTTGAAATTTAAATGTTTGCTTATCCAGTACTTTTTTTATATATATTCTTTCAATTAAAAATGTAAGATTAAAAAAGATAATGTAAATGAAGTTATACATCAGGGATAGGAAACCTTTTTTCTGCCAAGAATCATTTGGATATTTATAATAACATTTGCAGGTCTTGCAAAATTACTAACTTAAAAATTAGCTTGCTATATTTGATCAAACAATTAATAAACCCTAATCATTAGGGGTGGGCAATCTTTTCAGCTGACAGGCTAATTTCAACTTGCTCTTTTTAAATAAGGGTCATAATTTTTTGTTAATTAAAAATGAAGTATCATTATTATTAATTACTGCTCCACATTTAATTACGATTTTTCCAATTTGCTTGTAATTATACTCATGACATTTATATTCTTGAATTTCTGTTTATGTGTTTGGACAGATTAATTCTATAGCAGCTAAAATGGAGTCATTTATAAACTTCTCTTCAGTAAATGTTTTTGAAGTTTCTGTGTTTTTGTTGTTTTGTTTGTTTTTTTTTTAAAAAAAAGTAATTTGCCTTCACAGAATTTTCTGACTTATTTGGACTTTTTATGACACATGTCAGCCACTTGGATTCAGCTTCTTTTCAAGTTTTCTATTTTAATACTTCTTTTCCAACCATTTTGTTGTAATTAGAATGTTTATTAAATAATGTTTTTTATTAACTGAACTACTTTCTAGACATACCAAAAGCATATCCATTTACTCCTTCTATAAAAAAAAAAATATGTTGATTCGTTTCTATTGAAGTATGCAATTTTCTGTGTCAATATTTTTTATGTCACTTGGTGTAACCATCATAATAAAAAAATAAAATAAATGCAGAATAATAATAATAATAAAGTAAAATTTTAATTTTATTTTTGTGCATATACAATTAGTATTCAAAAATCACTATAAAAACAAATAAAATGCCTTCAGTCTCATAGATGAAATCTGTAGCCAGATAGACCCCACAATATAGATAATAGATTGGAATATTGCACCTCTGATAGAATGAACTAGAACTATAATAAAAATTGAAAGTAATTGAGAAAGTAAATATTTTATTTTACTTAACTCTTTATTCAATATTTAAACTGTGCACATGTTTAAAAAGAAGGTTTATAGAGGGCCATTTTGTATGTTTTTGAAAATGTCTGGGGGACATATCGAAAGTTTCCAGGGCCATAAATGGCCCCAGGGCTGGAGGTTTTCCATCCTTGTTATGATTAGGTGTAAAGTTTAGATATTTCTACATGTAAGTAGAGGAATTTGAACAGATTTTTTAGTCTATATTCGTCCACTCTATTTCAAGCAAACGATATACATGACTACATGTATGCAAAAAAGATAAATAGTCCCCAATGTACATATTTCATGCAGAACCAGCACCTTATCAGTTAGGCCAGATCATAATCCCCCACACATATATGCAATCAGTGCTCAGTTTATATTAAGATAGCAATTCATTAAACTGTAATGGACAGGCTTCAATCTTCTCTCCCTTCCAACTATTCAACCATCCATTTCATTGAAAAACCTACGATGGAATGCTCAGAGCCCTTGGATTGATATTGTAGTCATACCCATGTAGACATCAGTCAGTCTAACCTCTCATATTACCAGATCATCACATATTCATATATATTAATAGGAAAGGAATAGGCTGAACTTATAATATGATGTAATCTATTTCCAAAGTAAAGTATAATTTGATTATAGTGAATGTTTCTTATGTAAGTAGAGGGATTTGTACTTAGGATTTTTCAATCCAATTCATCCACCACTTCCTCTCAAGCAACCGATATACATG